>CM056055.1:187673007-188351134 GCA_029574335.1 Rana kukunoris | reverse complement strand
GGCAGAAACTCCTCTCTCTGGCCAGGCTCTACTTCTAAACTAAAGAGAGTCCAATGAACTTTGCTATAAATGCTTGGAGCCAATGACCATGGTAATTCTCTGTCTTAGCTCCTCTCTGCCCCTGGAACCCCCTACTGAACTAATGGTCCAAAATGGCCCAAAATAGCCCAAAATAGGAGGCATGACAATACCCCTCTATCGGTGCCCCGGCAGGGCCGCCATCAGGATTAATAGGGGCCCTTACACAGCTTCAGGCATGGGTCCCCTGGAGCAGAGAAAAAATATATATAAAAAAATATATATAATAATGCGGCCCTCGGGACCTCTAGGCCCTTTAATATTTTTTTTTTATATAAAAAGAAATTTCCAAAAACAACAGGGTTGCCATCTGGGACCTCTGGCCCGTTAATAAAAAAGAAAAAAAAGAAACCTCTGGGCCCTTTAATAAAAAAAAAAAAAAAACTCCGGACCCCCGGGCACCTTACAGGTGTACTGCCTGTACCCCCCTGATGGCGGTCCTGGCCCCGGGCCATACCTACTCTCTGTTGCTGCAGCGTTGAGACAATGCTGAACTAATAACATGGTAGTAATATGATGAGCAATATCAGCCATATTCTGCTTCCTCAGCTACAGATCTGTATGTGTCTGAAGTCTCAAAAGATTTCAGGAGCAGTGACAGCAACATCTAAGAGACAAGTTCTCTCTGTGCAGTCTGTGGCTATGCATATATTGGAGTTCCAGAATATAACTTTACATGCAATTATGTGTGAATCATGCAGTGTTGACACTGATCTTCACTCTCTTCTAGAGCTATAGCCATAGAGGAATCTCCATCATCTAACACTTCCAGTGGCGTTGAATGTCTGGGCTCTTTTTACGCTCTGTGGTTTTATCTGCTGGCCTGGGTGTCACTGCAGGACACAGCCGTAACTTGGGACCGGAAAGCAAAATCATAGTAAGGAACCAACTGGGGTATCAGTCTCATTCTTTTGGAGAGAGTTGAGTTTTTTCAATTGTAAAAGAGTTTCTTAAAAATGTATTTTAACCCCAAATATGTCTTTCAGATTTTGTTGGGGTCGGAACATCTGTCAGAATCTTTTTTGGAATCTGGAAAATATTTCTCTCTCTTTCTATCCCGTTCTTTATACACCACTTAAGAATCAAGTCCAACTAATAGACAAAAATAGGAACTACTTAATTTTGGTGTTCGTATTTCTACACAGGATATTCAGCATTGATAATACTGTAAGCCAGGCATGTCCAAAGTATGGCCGGGGCCAATTGCGGCCCCCGTTCCAGTTTAATGTGGGCCCCCCCTGGTAATTTGGATATATACTGTATTTATCAGCGCTGCCTCGGAGGGGACGAGGGGGTGGGGGGTGATTGAGTGCTGTCAAATTACATACAGGAGAATCTCTTGTTTACTCAGAAGTCCCATCTCATGGGCTGCCATTGGACGACTTCTCTGTCTATCATAGGAAGCGGGACATTGTATTAAAAAGGCTGCTGTGTAAACAGGGGATTCTCCTGTGTGTAATATGTTGGCGCTCGTCCCGCCCCCTCTGAGGCAGCAGATGAACATCGATGGGGCTGCATTCATGGCAATGGTGAGGCTGCATTCATGGCAATGGCGAGGCTGCAGATGGGCATTGATTAGGCTGCATTGATGGGCAATGACCCTTATTTTGCTTCACAGTTCTTTTATTTTATTTTTTAAATCCTGAAACTGCCCTCCTAAAGGGAAAGTGCGTGTTATACGCCGATAAATACGGTATATCCAAATAACACGCCCGAGCTCATCTCTTCACCACACACACAGCCACAAAGGCAAGAGAATAATTTTTGGGCAGTGTATTAGTGCTCGGGCAAATTTTAATGGTTCAAAAAATGTCAGGCAAAATAGTTGTCCCTCAGGCATGTTCATCAAATCTGGCCCTCTTTAAAAAAAAGTTGGGACACCCCTGCTGTAAGCAGACATTGTTTTTTTTTTTAATTTATACGTTTTTTTTGCATCCTTCAGAAAAGCATACAGGTCATGTAACCACAAAAAAAAAAGAAAAAGAGAAATAAGAACATCACATCAAATTCTAAAACCAGAGAACAGTACAATACTTGTTCCATTCAGTTCCCAGGTGTAACATAGTTAAAATACGAAATAATTAAAATTGCAAAGCATAGGAAGAAGGACCCCCCCTTATTGATGGGTAGACTTCAAGATCCTGTGTTTTTCCACACACAGGTGATACCCTTGGTAAAAAGAAATAACCATGGTGCTTAGCCAAAAGAGCTGATTTCCTAAAAAATAATTATAAAGTGGGGTCAAAGGAGACCCCCCCAAAAAAAGAGGGGGTTGGGAACAACTGAGGGGATTTAAAGAGATAAGGGGCAGAGGGATGGTGGATTGTGGTGTGAATAGGAGGGGAAAAAGGGGAATAGGCTGGAGTACGCTGAGCAGACCAGTCATTATATACAGTATGTAAGCCACACATAGCATGCTTATGAGAAAGGGCAGATATGTTAGGGTGGTAAGGTATGTAGCATTGTCTTGTGAATATTGGAAATTGTGCCAATAATACAATGGCACGAAAACTGATTGTCTTTGCGATGCAGGGCTGCCGGTAAGCATTCCATATTATCAATCTTGTTTATCACAATTATCCATTGACCAACTGTTGGCGGCTCAGAGCTTTTCCATTTTTGCTGGATGCATACCTTGCCGGCATTGAGTTGGTGAATCAGGAGGAATCTCTTATATGTGCGTTGAAAAAAGAGGTAATATGTAATAAGAACACCTCCAGGTGAAAGTCCTGAGAGAAGACATCAAAGGTTTTATTTCTGATACCATGGTGTTTCACTTGCTATTATCACATTGATAGTATTTATTGTTTAAAAAGGATATTTCTTCAGAGCAGGGTTACACTTAGGGCCCTTTCACACGGAGCTGTCCGTGTGCATGCTTCGTTTTGCTCAGTGGGGATCGTTCCGTCCGTGTGCAGGGGCCGACCTGTCAGAGCGCCGCTCTCCCCTATGGGGGATCGGCTGAAGACGGACCATAGAGTCCGTTGTCATCCAATCCCATCCGCCAGATGGATGGAAATGTAGGGTTTTCCTCCGTCACACTTTGGCGGATCGGAGCAGGTTGGATGTCAGCGGCGATATGGCTCCATAGAGGTGCATGAAGTGTCTGTTCAGGTCGCCTAAAAAACCTTAAGGCCTCGTACACACGATCAAATCTGTCCGCTGGAAACGGTCCGCTGGACCGTTTCAGCAGACAGATTCGATCGTGTGTACGGCCGAGCCGATGGATTTGGCCACCCGACAGATTTCAAAGCATGCTTTGAAATCTATCGGGTGGCAATCCGTCCGCCCGACATGTCTGCTGGTTAGTACACTTACCAGCAGACATGTCGTCCCGCACCGCCGCCGCACCGCCGCCGCACCGCCGCCGAATGGATTTGGCGCATGCGCGGAAGTGTTTTACTTCCTGGTGCGGTGACGTGGCGGCGTCAACATCACCGCCACGTCACCGACACGTCAGCGCGCCGTCTGCTGGCGGGGATTTTGGTTTGCTCGTGTGTACACGCGAGCAAACCAAAATCCCAGCAGACAGATTTGTTCAAATCTGTCCGCTCGTGTGTACGAGGCCTAACAGTCCACTTGTGTGAAAGGGCCCTTATGCATTTCCTAGTGTGAAAGAGTCCTTAGGTTTAGAGGTTAGTTCAGGGTGAAGATTTAATTTTGAGGTTATGTTAAAGTGGAACTAATATTAAAAATAAAAGGTTTGCAAACAAGGGGGATCTCTAATGCATGCTATGTCTCTTCTGCAATGAAACAGACGTATCTGTTTAGAACCTCATGTTGGTCCATCAAGACACCCGAAGACCCAGCATAAGATGCAGAACAAGCCAAGGGGAAAATGTTGGCACCAGTATTATGGGTAGTCTCACTGACCAATATGAATGTGCAAAAGGCACAGGGGTGGGAAAATCTTATAATTTGGGCAAGGGCTAAAACTTTTCCTGTTAGAAGGGCCTGGGATTGAGCCATAATCTTAGGCCTCGTACACACGAGGCAATCGATTTGTTCAAAACGGTCTGTCCGACCTATTTGAACAAATCTGTCTGCTGGCATTTTGATTTGCTCGCGTGTACACACGAGCAAACCAAAATCCCCGCCAGCAGACGGCGCGCTGACGTGGCGGTGACGTGGCGGTGACGTTGACGCCGCCACGTCACCGCACCAGGAAGTAAAACACTTCCGCGCATGCGTCGCAATCATTCGGCGCGTGTGCGAGAAGACATGTCTGCTGGTTAGCATACTAACCAGCAGACATGTCGGGCGGACGGGTTCCCAGCCGACAGATTTCAAAGCATGCTTTGAAATCTGTCGGGTGGCCAAATCCGTCTGTTTGCCCGTACACACGATCGAATCTGTCTGCTGAAACGGTCTAGCAGACCGTTTCCAGCAGACAGATTTGATCGTGTGTACAAGGCCTAAAGGTTTTGGAGGCTGCTAAAGGCATCTCTAGACTTATTTTTATGATGGGTTCTCTTTAAAGCAACTCTTCCTGGCCTGCAACTAGGCCTGCATAAAAACAAAGGTGTGCCTGGTGTCCAGAGAAATTTCTAAAATGAGCAACATTGGCAACATTAACAGCAATTACATTAGCAACATGTACATCAAGCCAACACGATTGAAACGACCTTAAGGACGCACAGAAAAGGCAGCATCCCAATCCCCAAGAGGGTCCATCACCACCATCCATCACTGGGAACTATCCACCAGAAGGCATTCCTTCCTTTTAGCCAACTAGTGACTAATCCAGTCAGTCCAGCGTGGTCTCAACACAAGCTGGATACTCTCCATAACTTGCAACAGGGGGCCTTGCGAAAAGTAAGTGTGAATCTTCCCAAAAAACTCTAAAGACTTGCCCCTTGCAATAGAAGACTGTGAGTTCCTACCTCTCTGGCAGGTAGTGAATCCTAGCTCCTCTGTTCAGTAATGCAGCCTACAGCAAAGTCTTCAGCATTTAACACGTTTGATTTTTCTGTTCAATGTCTGCGCTCCCTGCCACTTGCTGTGGTTCCATATGCTGAACCCTTTGTTATTACTGTGTCCAGTAGTGACAAGTAGTGACATCAGGACTTTAATTTTTTTTTAGCTGTGACATAGCTTCCAAATGTCCCTGATTTTGAGGGACTGTCCCTGATTTGGAGCAATGTCCCTCTGTCCCTATTTCCCCCTCATTTGTCCCTAATTTTGGTCTGATCTATATGGATGTATATGAAAAATACACCTTTTATCTTTCAAAAAGTGTTTCCCAGTGCTAAACCTTTCATCCATTTTTTTTATATTTCTGCATTTATACACTTTAAAAGCCAATATAAAGGAATAGTCCTTGTGGATTTAAATAACCTTTTTTTTGTTAATGCTCCTTTAAGGGGGTGTGGCGCGGGGCGTGTCCTATGCCTACATACGTTTGTTAGTAGGTGTCCCTCATTCATATCTCAAAATGTTGGGAGGTATGGCTGTGATAAGTGTGTAAGGCCTCATACACACTGGGCATTTAGGTGCGGATGGAAGGCAAAGGTGTATTGTCAAGCCCCACTGCCGGCAGCCTGTGAAAGGCTGAAAGTTGGACGAGGCTAGATGGTGCACCAAGTGATACCAATGTTTAGAGCAGTATGCACACAGGGAAGAATGCTCGAAATGCTGACTTCTTGCATTCTGAATACAGTAAAACCTTGGTTTGCGAGCATAATTCGCTCCAAAAACATGCTTGTAATCCAAAGCACTTGTATATCAAAGCATTTTTTACAGGGTAAAAAGAGAAGAGAGGCACCTCTAAGGCCGCGTACACACGATCAAATCTATCTGCTGGAAACGGTCTGACAGACCGTTTCAGCAGACAAATTTGATCGTGTGTACGTGTGTACGGGCGGACAGACAGATTTTTCCAGCAGACAGATTTTAAAGCATGCTTTAAAATCTGTCTGCTGGGAATCCGTCCGTCCGATATGTCTGCTGGTTAGTACGCCAAATGTATTAGAAACGCATTGCACGAAGTGTTTTTACTTCCTGGTGCGGTGACGTGGCGGCAGTCAATGTCATCGCCACGTCACCGCGCTGTCTGCCGGAGGGGATTTTGGTTTGATCGTGTGTACAGCGATCAAACCAAAATAGCCCAGCAGACAAATCTGATCAAATCAGTCTGTCAGACCGATTTGAACAGATTTATTTAATGGTGTGTACGGGGACTAAGTGTAGCAATAAGTTGCTAAATGTTGTACCTTCATTAAATGTAACCATATTGCTACACTTAGAGGCTCCTCTCTTCTTTTTTATACTCAGTTGTGACATGACGCTACTCTTATATCAAGACATCGCTTGTATATCAAGACAAAATGTATTAAAACATTTTGCTTGTCTTACAAAATGCTCTTAAACCAAGTTACTCTCAAACCAAGGTTTTACTGTAATTGTCCCGTGGTGCATACTGCCCTAAACGGTAGGACCAGGGCAGTCTTAATAGCATCATGGGCCCCTGGGCAACGTAATGCTCTGGGGGCCCTACAATGATGACAGTGCAGGTAAACAGACATCAAATAGGTAGGAGCAGAGCTTTTTTTCTCAGAAAATAGGTGCAGGAACTCAACCACGACCCTGTTCAGATTTCACAAACAGTAGAAGGGTGTTAAAGTGGCATTAAATACCATAATTGCATTACATACAGAGTGCAGAGTTCAGGTGATTACACACAGAGTGCAGAGCTGTTACTTGTAAACACAGAAACCAGATTTCTGTGTTTACAAGTGATTGTGGTGAGCAGGCATCAAAGGGACTGAGCCAAAGGTGGTGGAACTGAGTTCCCCCAAGTTCCCCCTGACAAAAAAGCCCTGGGTAGGAGGCAGATTGCCTCCCCTGTGCAGCTATCACTCTCAGAGCCATCATGGTGCCCCAAATTTCAGGGCAGCGTGGGCTCAAGGACAAGCTGCTTTGGGGAAATTGCAGGGGCCCCTGGGCAGTGCCCAGGTGTGCCCTCTCTTTAAGACAGCCCCTGTGTAGGACCACTTGGTGCACCGTCCTCCCTTTCAGCGTGGTATCTTTCAGCCTCTCATTTCGTTTTACCTTCTGCCAATACTGGTGTCTTTTCCTTCCACTCACAGCTAAATGCTTGTGTGCCACGCAATGGTGCTAAATGCCCAGCGTGCACTAAACCTAACACCTCTAAATTACAAAAATAACAAATACCCAATTTTTAAGAAGCTTTGGAAGAATTTACTCACATACTTGTATGTTATTAACATTTTTTTTTGTTAAGGTTTACCGAGTCCTTAGAATCTCACAGTCCTGCTGGACTGCAGACAAGATAAGAACTTTGTTCAGTGCATACACCATTGTCGGCTTTGTTACTGTAGCTATTGTTTGCTTTGGCTTGTAAATCACAAATTCCAAATATACCCTTTTATTGCAAGTATGGCAGGAGACTCCAGCTGGTGACTTTAAATCTTTTCCATATGCTCTAATCTTCTCAGTGCCTCGCTGCCAAGATTTTGTGACACTTTGTAACCTGTGATTTCTACGACGGAGCAGAGATGTGGTGTGTGATTACACTGGGATATCGGTTATTAGTTGTTTTTGTTTCTTTCAGTGAGAAAGGGGTGTCATCCCCCTTCCTCCTTCACCGCCAGGATTCAGTGTAGACCTGGGAGTATAGATGTATAAATCCCCATAATCCCTTGGTGTTGCTGTTGGCAGCTGCAGTTGAGATGTCATAACAGACCTTTATCTTGCAAAGAGATTAGCCCTATGGGAATCTGCTGCAGTCGGCAGTCATATATGAATACATATGTGTATTTGTACAAGGAAAAATCTTAAACAGTTCCAAGTGACACAATAACCTATTAATGTCACAGTGAAGCTCTACCTTAAGTAAGCTTTACAGCTCTATACAGATGTGTTGTTGGAATAACATGTAGCCATAGCCGAGTCCGCTATTCTGCCACCCTACTCTTTGTTTGCAAGCCTGTACACTGATCTACAGTGACTTTGGGTTGTGAATGTGCTCAGAAATGGTTAAAGTAAATGTTGCCGATCATTATGTAAGAGTAGGGTGATAGGGTGGTCCTCATGACTTCCATGATCCCCTTCTCGTTGGGCACCCAGCAAGGGTCACATGTTAGGCCTAACCTGGGGTAGGTTCTTTTGGACTACACTAGGCACTAGGCTATTGGTTAGGGTCACTGCTTTACACATGGGGTATCTTTGCTTGAACAGATGACTGAATTCTAATGAATTCTCTCAATATAATACACATCACCACGGTTAGTTGCGTATTTAAAAAATCACACGCAGAGCCCTTGCCCTCTCCACCTGTCCTCAGTAGTGTATTTAGGTTTTGTACTGCCCTAGGCCTAACTAAATTCGTGCACCCCCAAATTTAAATATGACCCACCTCTTCCTGTCAAGGCCACACCCATTTCTGTTTGACCCGCACCAAAATCTTCGAGTGAGGACACTAGTTCTTAGGGCCTGGGGAGGGCATTGGATTCCCTTAATTTGCATAGATTTCCTCTCACTTCCTGGTTGGCTATGAGGAAAGAAGTGAAGGGAAATCTCTGCAATGGGACAGGGATGGTAAAAAAAACTGACAGGGGCTATAACCCTCCCTTATTCTATCAAAAATGAAAAAAAAAAAGTGTTGCCTATAGTTTCTACTTTATGCACACATTTCTGATAAGTTTATGGAGAGCACTAGGGATGAGTTCCGCATTCGATTCGAACGTTTGTTCGACTCGAATATTGTCTGTTCGTAGGTTGGACGAAATTCGAACAAAAGGGGTCGTTCGCGCCAAATTAGAGTGACACGCAACGGCCCATAATTCACTGCGGCATTGCGCGCTGATGATTGGCCAAACATGCACTATGACCCTGCATGCTTGGCCAATCACAGCACGCAAAAAACGGAGAGCCATAATTGGCCAATTATGGCACAGGGCTTTAGCACACGCCCCACACTATATAAGGCTGTCTGCTGGGCGGCCTCGTGTAGTGTGTTCCAGCGCTGAACAGAGATCAGTCAGAGAGACAGAGAGATAGTCTTTTTATATAGCTAGATAGAGCAGGCAGGCTAGTCAGTTTAGCTTAATTTACAGTGTGTAGAGGATATATATACATCCCTAGGAGTTGTACATAAATTTATACACTGTATATCTTAGCTAGATCAGTTCTTCCTAATTTACTGTGT
Organism: Rana kukunoris; assembly: GCA_029574335.1. Taxonomy (NCBI): domain Eukaryota; kingdom Metazoa; phylum Chordata; class Amphibia; order Anura; family Ranidae; genus Rana; species Rana kukunoris. Next base: position 188,341,887 of record CM056055.1, on the reverse strand, counting down.
ATCACCACTACCTTGCTCCCAGTAATGATAAGGTGTCCCGCTGTGCACCTGGCGTGGGCACCATGTGTGCACTTCACTTAACCCCTACTCTTTGCACCTATTTACAGGTTGGGGGCCCTGGTGGTGTCGATCTGCTCCCGTTGCTATGGGAGATGGATCACTGCTGAAAGAGTGTCAACAACATCCCCCTTGCTGCAAGTGGCAAATGTGACATGTACATGCTTGCGATAGGCTGCGAGAGAAATCTTCATTACCTTTGGTAACCACTTGCATCTTTACACTCTAGAAACTCTTGTATGATTATCTTCATAACCCAATATGACTCGTGACCTGACTGTAGACTATATGTGCCGGTTACTCGCATTACACCCTTTTAGTAAATTAAGATTACTTAAAGCGTTTGTTACTCTAAAAAAATAATTGGATCCTGTTCCTTTAAAGCATGTTATTCAGCACAGTGCTTGTGCTGTGTAATTTGCCCCCCTGTATCCCCTGAAATACCTGGCTGACATTCCTGGTTCTGCCCCCCCCCCCCCCCCGTAAACTGACCACGATTTATCATGGCTGCTGAACCCTGACACCGTGGTCAGTTTTTGTGCCTCCGTCGTCTGCTCTCTCCTCTGTCCTCTCTCCCCCTCCCCTCCTTGCCTGTTAGCTTCGTCCACTCTTAGATCCCCCCCCCCCCTTGCTGTAAAAACAACAGTTTTTTCGTTATACAGTTCCCTCTGTTAGATAACTTGATGCTCCCCAGTGTATGTGACTTACAAAAATATGCTGCCTAATACCTTATTTCCGTTCGCTGATCAGCGCTCATGTGACTGGTCTCCTCCTCTCCTTTCCTCCTCCCGGCTGATGTCAGTGGGGGATATCCAGCCCCTCCCCCTGCAGCTATCAGATCAGGAGAGGAGACCAGTGGGCAGTCACACTTAATCACATACACTGGGGAGCATCATGTTATCTAGGAAACTAGAGAACACTTTAAATGATTTAGCATGATGACATTTACCAGTAACAGTTCAACAGAAAGTGCAGTCTTTTCCCTAATGCGGCTGGCAAAAAAACATGAAGAGCCCCCCTTTCCATCGGTTTTGGGGCCCTTTTCTCTGGTCCTGAGGCCCTTCTCTCTGATCCAGGGACCCTTCCTTCTAGATCCAGGGGCCCTTCCCTCTAGGCCCAGGGCCCTTCCCACTGATCCTGGGGAGATTCTGACACCTACATTTTTTTTGACCTTAATACAAGGAATGCATTAATGTAAAACATGTTTAGGCATTACAATGAATTTAGGCTTATATGAGATTTTAATGATTGGGTTAAGATAGACTTTAACCACTGACTGTGATAGGAATGAGCTGGCATCGCCTTCTAATTAAATTAAACAAAATATGCCAAAATGATGTGAAGCATACTTCGTCTGCCAGTTGAAAGTGACTTTTATTTGATTTTTATTTCACCCTGTTGTCATTATTTTTATATGAACTGAAAAACAAAATGTTTATATTACATTTTGATTTGTTGTAAAAGTTTACTACACTCCCGTGCCAATGAATTCATTTTCAGTCTGGTTAGAGGTATAAAAGCAGTTTGCAGATACCACCACAATCTCACAATCATGGCAGTTATTGGTCTATAAGTCTTTCCAGATATGCCGCGTAAGTACAAATATGCGCCGTCGTATCTGTGCGCCAAAGACACAAACTAAGATGCGCCTAAAAATAGGCTTCATCCCACCGACGTAACTTGCCTACGCCGGCGTAGAGTGGGCGCATATTTACGCTGGACGCATGTGGTTTTCTCATTCACGAACGTACTATGATTTACGCGGTTTGCGCAAGTTTTACGTTTGGCGTAAACTTATTTCCCATAGATGAGGCGCAACCCATGCAAAGGTATGGACCAGGGAACACAAGCCTACGTATTTTATGTTGGATGTCTGTGAATATGGGCCGACGTGGGTCTGGCTGGGCGTAGGTTAAGTTCACGGCGTACACAGTGATCCGACGTATCTTTGGCAGTTCGGTTTAAGTACTTGTCTGGCGCCCGGTCCATCATTTGCATGGGGTCACGCTTCATTAACATGGATCACGCCTACTTCCAGCCCACTTCCACCTACTTCCACTTGCGCCGGCTTACGCCTACGAAATATACGCTATGCCGGTGCAGAGTGGGAGCATTTGCTTTGTGAATTCCATGCTTGCCTCTCCGCGCTGTGCCGGCGTAGCATCAAAGAGATACACTACGGCGGCATAAAGATGCGCCGATGTATGTGAATCCGGGCCATAAAGTGCTAAACTAAACGTAAACTTGATTATAACAAACCAGAAACTTCCATTCAGAATGAAGAAACAAAGAGCTACTTCTTCACAGCAACAAAAGGTAGGAAACTGACACAGTTTGTTAAAAATCCCTGCCATGTATATTGATCCCCCAAAGATTACTGTTTTTTTCCCCTCAAAAGTGGGGTTACTTTTTATATTTATGCCCAAGAGAAAACCATATTGAGAGTTGTGTCAATTTTCTAACAGTGATACATTTTATAGGTAAGGTTCTTATGTTTAATGTTTCAATTTTTTGTGTTTACAATTTAAAGGGTTTTTTGATAGTATAAGCAAGGGTCAGAACCTTTGCTGGGTTTTTATGGCTGACATTGCTCCTGTTGACAAGACTTTCCCTCACTTACTGTCTGGGTAACAGGGACAGGAAGTAGAGGGAAAGCTCTCTAACGTGTCTAGAGATGGTGAGATTGCTTTAATAAAAGAGTGCAGAAAATAGATAGAACCTTTGACTTGGTATTATTGTCCTGCTGAAGCTTATTCCCCTCTTTCCTTCTCCTGATTGGAAACAGCCATCATGTGATCAGGGGGGCCCATGACAGAGCCAGAGAGATGTGCCGTGTCCGGGTGACACTAGTGCATCGCTATTGCGCCGTTGTGCGGGCACATGAGCGATCCCCCTCCTTTTTAGACATGTGCAGACTGGAATATTTTGTTTCGTTTTTTCGTTTTCGTTTGGAAAATAAATTTATTTAGTTACTCCCGAAAATCATTTTGATTTATTTAGTTTTTCGTTGGGGAATAGCTTTCGTCCGAAAATCCAATAATACTTGGTTTCTGTCGAATGGGAAAAAAAAAAAAACGGAACGTCGAATCTTTTCGGTTGCCGTTGAATGATCAAAGAATATTCGACGGGACGTCGAATCCTTACGTCTCATACATCGAAATCTATTCTCTGAAATGTCGAATCTATTATTTCTATAGTGTCAAATCTTTTCTCTATGATGTCAAATCTTTTCCCTATAATGTCGAATCTCTCTATCGAATTTTTACCGCAACGAAAACGAAAATAAAGCATTTTTTATGTCGGATCTTTCGGTTTTCGTTTCTTGCACTTTCGTTATCGTTTGTTAATACGATAACGAAAAAAAACAGATTTTCGGACGAAAATGCATTCTAACGAAAACGAATGCACATGTCTACTCCTTTTGAACTTCCACTCAGAAGGAGGAAGCACCCACACAGCTGTATATGTGCAGTGTACACAGTGAGGCTGCAAATGGGCAAAGTGAGGCTGCAAATGGGCACAGTGAGACTGCAGATGGGAATTGTTGACCTACTTTTTCCATTTACAGTAGCTGTTTCCCACCCTAGGCTTATACTCGAGTCAATACGTTTTCCCATTTTTTTGTAGTAAAATTAGGTGCCTTGGCTTATATTCGGTTGGCTTATACTCGAGTATATACAGTACTTTGTGCTAAAAGGGTTGACAGCTAAAGCTACAGGTACTAAGAAAAGTGATGAGACTTTAAAGGGTTGGGAAATGGAATTGACAACTCTAGTGGGAAAATCTCACCAGTGGAGTCCGAAAGAAGCAAAGATTAAATCAGCACACATTAAATGAGTTTAATCTTGAGTGGCCTTTCAGAAATGGGCAACAAGAATACCAACATCGTATTGGTCACTATAACCTACTTTAAATTAGCTCCTAAATGCTCAATTTTCTTGCGCTCTGGTTAAATCCTATTATCCAAGTATTTATCGGGGCACCTTGAATTAAACACCAGAAAAAAAAATGTAAAATGATTTCTCATTTAAACCTGTTCTGCTGCTGAGATTAATGGCAGCAAATCAGCTATTTTGATCATAAGAGGATTTGTACTCCTTAGTCTACCAATGAAAGTTAAGTGCTGTAAAACCAGACTTGAAGATGTTTGAAACTGATTATTTAAATATCACCATTCAAGTTTGATCGTACATACCCACCAGTTTAAATGTCACAGAAGTATAGGATGCGTCACTCCTGATTTTTATTAAAGTGTATCTAAATCCATACGCTTAATCTAATGTGTTGTAGCACATGCTCCTATAATGTCATTTTTTTTCATATTTACTGCTTTTAATTAAAGCTGAACTCTAGGCAGATATAAAAGACACAATCTTATGCAACTCTGTAATCATTAAAGCAGAGCATCAAGCTGAACGGTTTTGTGATATGTGGTTTGTACGAAAAAAAAAAATCATCTGTAATAATATATATCCTATGGGCCAGATTCAGTAACAGTTATGCTGGCGTATCAGTAGATACGCCGTCGTAACTAAGAATCTGCGCCAACGTATATTTAAGCGTATTCTCAAAGTGAGATACGCTTAAATATTGTTAAGATATGACCGGCGTAAGTCTCCTACGCCGGCGTATCTTAACTGCATTTTTACACTGGCCGCTAGGGGCGTTCCAGCTGATTTACGCCTAGAATATGTAAATCAGCGAGATACGCCTATTCACGAATGTATGCCCGGCCTACGCAGTGAATTTACACTGTTTACGTAAGGCGTTTTCCGGCGTAAAGATAAACCACCAAAAAAATGGCGCATCCTCTGTTAAGTATGGACGTCGGGACCGTGTAAAATTTTTCAGATTTTACGCCATTTGCGTAACTCGTCCGTGAATGGGGCTTTACGTCAATTACGTTTACGTCGAAACCAATGCGTCTTAGCGTCAATATTTGGAGCATATGCACTGGGATAAGTCCACGGACGGCGCATGCGCAGTTAAAAAAAACGTAAAAAACGTGGGGTCACAACACATTTAGATAAAACTCGCCCACCTCATCCACATTTGAATTACCCGGGCTTACGCCGGCCCATTTACGCTACTCCGCCGTAACTTAGCTTGGTAAATACAGCATTTGCCATCGACGCCATCTGGATTGACCAGCTTTACTTTGTGCTACCAGCCCAAAAAGCTTCATCTCGCAAATACACCTTTCTAAAGGACGCTCAGTTTGGCCTCCTTGTGTTGGCAGCACTTCATCCTAGATCCTTTACCCTCAAGGGTTATTTATTTAGTCGTCCAGCAGCCCAGACCCCGATTTGAGCTTTACTATAAGAAATGTATTCTCTTAAGCTCTACACCCATCATTGGACTATACAGACGTTTTAATACTCTCTTAAACTATTCAAAAGACTCCGTGAATAAGCGCTGTAAGACGCGCGAAACCGTGTCTCCACATCGCAAGATCCATCTTGCAGACCTTTTCATGTCTGCACCTCCTCCGTCTATACAGGACACTTATACTATTAATATTATTTTTTATCGATTATTTTGATTGATTTCTTTAATTTAATTTAAACAATTCCTGTATTATTTAATTTAATTATTAATTTAATTATTATGGCTATACAATTTTCCTGTAATACTCTGGAGGTACCCTGCAATGTGTAATTAGTTTGCCAGAATGTTCCTATGGAACGTCTAATTTTTAATGTTTAATTACACCCTTGTGTCTAAATACATTTATTTTTTAGAGACATTTTCTCTGTACGACTACATCCTTTACAACATATAGTGCCTGAAAAGTCCAATAACTTGCCCAAAGTGAATTTTTCTCTCATTGTGACCATTATGATGGCTACTCAATCCAGGGCTGTGTATTGCAGTGTATGATGTAGGGACCACTACACCGTCAGCACAGGTCATCACGGCCGTTATGTGCAATGGGTTCTAGAGGTTTGGCCAGGATATTTGGAGTTAGATCACTTTTTTATCTCTATTCTAAAAGTTATCATACCCTTTAATTTAGCTGCAGGGTTGTCATCCTTTCCTTCATGCTCCTAAGTTGGACTACAAGCATCCAACATACTGTAGATACTGCAGTATAACTATCATATCCACCCACTGCTGGTGCACGTGCATTTCCTCAGGAAGTTCTTACAAGGAGTCCATAGCAGATCCAGGGAAAATTGTGGCCCTAAGGGCAGCATCCAGCCCTCTGGTTGTCCCACTCCAGCCCTCAATGCCTCCACTACCAACGTGCTTCTCTGAGCCTCACTAAGGAAGCTAAAAGACTCAGAGAGGCACACTAATGGATGTCTGTGTGGAAAGCTGCAGAAACTAGAAGAAAGCCTAAGGAGCTGGTACAGAGTGAAAGCTTCGTTCAGTTGGGGGAGCATTGCCAAGGAGATGTTCCAATGCTCTGCAGCCACTCTGGTACCTGGCCTTCCTGTAGTAGCATCTGCGTGCTGCAAACCCCAGAACCATGCACCTGTTCTTCATTCCAGGCCAGGATCTGTAAAAATCCCCACTGTACCCATCTCATGCTCTCGCCTTCCAGTCAAAGTGCTTTTTAGAGGGCATTAGACAGGCATTGAGGAGGAATTATATTTCCTCTTCACCACATGATTGAACCCCATAATGCCTCACTACTGAACCTCAATCGCATGCATTGCACTTGGTTGTTGCATGGCCCCATTGAACTCAGTGGGTGAGTTTGACAAGCAGTACTGCTTGTCAAGTGTTGCACCCTGAGTTAAAAATATTGCAGCCTGATCAGTTTCCTGGGGTTAAAAGGCCTGCTGGGAAAACCGAGGGGAAAACAGAGAACCTGCTCGGTAGCTTTTTCCCCCGATTCCCAACGGTTTTTAAGCCGACAGTTTCCCTATGGGAAACACTGCGGTGGAGCATACACACGACCAGTTTTCCCGACCGAAGCTCTCATGGCAGTTTTCCTGTCGGGAAACCCGGCTGTGTGCATACAGGTTTTCCCCACAGGGAATCCGCTGGCTTTAAAAACGATGGGAATCCCGGCGGGAAAAAGAGAACATGTTCTTTTTTTCCCGCCGGGATTTCCAGCGGTTTTGCTGTCGGCAAAACTGCGATGAAGCATACACACGGCCGGGATTCCCGGCCAAAAGCTCTCATAGTAGTTTTCTTGCCAGGAAAACCGGTCGTGTGTATGAGGCATTAGGCATAAATATCTGGTGAGTGTGTTATCCAAAGGGAGCGGAATCACTGGCACTTAGTGGTGTAGTGGAAGATCAGAAAAGTTTACACTGGATCAACCTTCTTTTCGGATGAATTTCATTATGCTTATGAACTTTTTATTGAATGCAGTTTATTTCACTTGTCACAGGGTGATGTTGTTACACTGATAATTTAAATGATCAATGACATCATCATCTTTATAGCGATACTTTAAAGTGTACAGTGTATGAAGCTGTCTTTATTTTATTTAATTTTTCGTTTTTTCTTTGCACTTGGTTGGAGGTTAATATACATAAGTGCAATTTAGCGCCACTTATTTTTTCACTATTGAGTTTAGATAGAGGTAAAAAATACGATCACAAATAGACAATATCGGTCACAAGCTTCAAGAAGATATGTGTAAAGCCTTGTACACACGAGATCAGTCCATCCGATGAGAACTTTCTGAAGGACCGTTATCATAGGTTAACCGATGAAGCTGACTGATGGTCTGATGTGCCTACACACCATCAGTTAAAAAACCGATCGTATCAGAGCATGGTGACGTAAAACACAACGACGTGCTGAAAAAAAAGTTCAGTGCTTCCAAGCATGCGTCGACTTATTTCTGAGCATGCGTGGATTTTTAACCAATGGTTTTCCGTACTAACGATCGGTTTTGACCTATCGGTTAGCCGTCCATCGGTTAAATTTGAAAGCAAGTTGGCTTTTTTTTTAACTGAAGGTTAAAGCGGATCTCCACCCTAATTACAACAGTTGTTTAATAAGACTGCCGCTATCTGATATGCTAAAAACTGTTTTAATCTAAATCTGTACAGTGTGGTACAGTACCTGTATATTAGTGAGCCTTCCGGTCTGTATCAATGTGGGTATTTGCGGGCATTGCGTCACTTCCTGTTCGATGCAGTGCGCTCTGGGAGCTTCTCTCCATATCTCCCTGTGTTCACTGTGCAGCCGTGTTATCAGAAGAAGGAAGTGCCGGCTTGTGGGCTTATGCGTGGGAGATCCGCTTTAAGTAACCGATGGGGCCTACACACGATCAGTTTTGACCGATGATAAATGGTCCATCAGACCGTTGTCCTCTGGTTAACCCATCGTGTGTAAGCGGCCTAAACTTTCAAGGATTGGAAAAATGTATTTTAAACAACAAATAACGTGATCCTGTTTGACCTCGAGGGCTCTACAAAATTAAAGGCTCCATTTATGAGAAATTGTGTATTACTCCCTGCTTAGAAAAAAAAGCCCATAGGAGGAGAGTACAGTCACAGGACCTCTCTTCTAATTTATCTATGCAGTATAATGTCGACAGAACTCAATAGGATACCGCAGTTTCAACATCACAGCCTGTATTTTAATGACTTATAAAATGTGAGTGCAGTATAGAAAAAACATTGCTATCTATGTCCAGGGGTAAAAAAGCTCCTAAGCATTCTTTTGTGAAAATTCTACTTTAAATGTATTTATATAAACTCCTTATACATAAGAACAGTTCTTGCTCTTGCCCCAATCCATTTTTTGACAGTTGCTTCAAAGCAGATGTCCCTGAATTTTCAGTGCAAGCCACATTCAGATATAATAAGTGGCAGTGAACCACATTGCAAAAATAGCACTTAAGAAAAATAGGAATATCATTATTATCATTAATATAAAATGATACCAATTAGGCAGTCCCTAGTTGGCTCTTTGCTTGTGAGAATTGAGAAGTACAGCAGGTGGTCAGCCAGATAAGAGGCTGCTGGGAGCTCAAAGCCAGATGTGCTTCCCAAGCCAGTGGTTGGTGTTTATAGCATTAAAGTGAAATAATCCGTTCTACTCATAGCAACCAGACTGATTTACAATAGAGTTACAGAGATTATTCCCCATCCAGTTAATTTTCTACTGTAATCCACAAACAGCTCATCTAGAGGCCATTCGACAAGATAGCAGAAAGCAGGGAAGCCTTGATCATTCAGTCTAACACTGCAGCATGAGATGAGACTAACGGACAATCCTTTCACCTTTGCTTATTTTTTCCTGTTTCTCTTTAAACCTGACCTGTTACTAATAATGAACGTATAGTATCTATTCACCTAAAACCGCGATTTCAGTGAATAATCAGTTCTGTCAGTGAACTCCTTAACCACTTCAGCCCCGGAAGAATTGACCCCCTTCCTGACCAAAGCACTGTGTCGCTTTAACTGACAATTGCGTGGTCGTGTAACGTTGCACCCAAACAAAATGTACGTCCTTTTTTCCCCACAAATAGAGCTTTCTTTTTGTGTCATTCGATCAAACAAAAAAAGAGCAACATTTTTAAAAAAAAAGCTATATTTTTTACTTTTTGCTATAATAAATATCCCCGATATATATATATATATATATATATATATATATATATAAATATAAATATAAATCCTCAGTTTATTTTTCCACATATTTTTGGTAAAAAAATTGCAAAGGTGTATATTGATTGGTTTGCGCAAAAGTTATAGCGTCTACAAAATAGGGGATAGGTTTATGGCTTTTTTTTTATTTTTTTTTCTATTGGTAATGGTGGCGATCTGAAAATGTTATCGGGACTGCGACATTATGGCGGACACACTGGACACTTTTGATGCTATTTTGAGACCATTGTCATTTATACAGTGATCAGTGCTATAAAAATGGATATCCATAGGTCCATGTTAATTTAGTACTCCCAAAATATATGATTTAGGTGTTTTGGCTGCGAATAAGTGAAGTTAGTTTTCCAGGATACATTTTATTTAGGACCAGAAATGGGTTGGGTGCAAATAAGTTCAAAACATAAGTTAGTGGTCAGCTCCATAGAACAGGAGCCTATAGTGGACAATGCTAACCTCCAAAGTGGCTCTGGAGTGTGAGGCCGCGTACACACGAGGAGACATGTCCGCTGAAACTGGTCCTCAGACCAGTTTCAGCGGACATGTTCAATCGTGTGTATGGCCTAGCGCACAGGTTTCCAGCGGACAAAAGTCTCTAAGTATGCTTAGAAACTTGTCCGCTGGAAACCTGTCCATTGGACATGTCCGATGGTTAGTACGCCCAACCATCGGACCGAAATCCCGCGCATGCGTCAAATTGATTCGACGCATGTGTGGAAGCATTGAACTTCCGTGTTTAGCACATCGGTGTGTTATACGTCACCGCGTTCTCTGTCCGAGGGGATTTTGGTCTGATGGTGTGTGATTTAAATGAATGATTTAAAATTACTTGTTTTTCCTTCAGAAATGACAGTTTGTGCAGGGACAGTTCTAAGCCTGGGAAACAAGCGCTACTCTACAGGCATACTATACACCCCCCCAGGTACGAAATCTAAAAAAAAATTTCACTTTTATTGTTTCACTTAAAAGAATTATTGAAATCACTGCTGCCAAAAAAACTGCAGTTTTTAAAACTTGTTTTTGCATTGATACATGTCCCCTGGGGCAGGATCCAGGTCCCCAAACACTTTTTAGGACAATAACTTGCATATTAGCCTTTAAAATTAGCACTTTAGATTTCAAATGTTCGAGTCCCATAGACTTTTACAGGGTTCTAAAGTTCACACGAACTTGCCGCGAACACCCCAAATAGTTCGCTGTTCGGCGAACAGGCAATGTTCAAGTCGAACATGAGTTCTACTCGAACTCGAAGCTCATCCCTAGTTCTGAATAAAAAAGGGGAAGACAACTCAGTGAAGTGATAAAGGCATTAAGAGAGAAAAATAATCACATTCATTCTACCAATAGGGGGAGGAGATTACTGCATACTCAAAGTTTATTTTACATTTGTGCAATAATAGGTTATACATTAAGTGGGACAAATTTAATGAGGTCATTATGGTATGATATAACGGTAATAGGCCAAGCTGTTAAAAAAACTCAACCCCAAACCGTGTGGACCTTAACCCTTAACTTCAGAAATATAGGGGAAAGTGTTTTAACAACAGCAACTTACTCCAAGACATGGTTATGCACAAGCTTTCACACATTTCACAAATCCATCTTCATCAGGAGAACAAGGAGAGAAAAACTCAATAGTGCAATGTAACAATTTTTTAGCCATTTGTTCACATCCTTAGTCTCTTACATGGTTCAGAGATCTCTGGGATATCAAGACGAAAGATGCAATTGACATACATGGGGCTTATATCATATTACTTTTTTTTTATTAAGTTCACTTGACATAAATTGTAAGGATAAATCTTGTCCAATAGGATGCTGCATCCAACATGGGGCTCAGTTTAGTCACACACTATGAATACCAAAAATGGGACACTGCTGCAGTCTTTCCCGGAATAACAGGGAAGGGGATATGCTTAAAAATATAAACGCCCCTATAAGCTGGTACCTGGCATCTGTAGCTTGCCTTGATACTAAACTCTTAATATAACTGGAAACCACAGGCATACTAAAGGCTGCAGGAATTCAGCATTTGCTTGACTGCTAAGTAATGATTGCGGAGCTTGTAGAGTAGTCTGGAAAGAGAGCTACATTAACGTTGTAAATTCACAACTATACCCTGTCTCTGGATATTCTAATATGTAGTTATAGTCTCAATAGTTTAAGAGATGAAGGATACAGTAAGTGGGGTGTGAGGTGGTGACATGGCATTGGGTGAAGACTGGTGGTTTAGCACAATAGCAATACAAGAAGTGAACTTTGTTATATTCAGTGAGCAGCCAATGCTGTGGGGAACTAGCTGGGACTGAAACCTAAAAAGCTAATATTGTTTTGGCGGAGCTGATTCTCCAAGTCATCTGCCTTGACTTCAGAAGAGTATTTTCTCTTGCCTTTTATACCACACTTTTACACAGAGCCTTCAAGTCCCCTCTGCATAGGCAGTGCATTGCCTGATCTGGGAACTAGCTGGGAGTGAAACCTAAAAGGCTAATATTGTTTTGGTGGAGCTGATTCTCCAAGTCATCTGCCTTTACTTCAGAAGAGTATTTTCTCTTGCCTTTTATACCACACTTTTACACAGAGCCTTCAAGTCCCCTCTGCATAGGCAGTGCATTGTCTGATCTTTTAGACATACATCCTCAAACTATAAATATCTAGCCTAACTTCATCTATCTGTCCTAGGCTTTGTGATGAGCTTTAATTGCTTTAAGGACTTCAGCAAAGATTTGTTAGAGGCCACTGGATCAGGGAAAGGTGAGGCAATCTGCTTTAATACCTCTTGGTGAGAGTGTGCTGTTGATGGTGGCGGGGGAAAGGTCCCTGAGTCATCCTCCTAAAAAAGCTTAGGAGTCAGTGCTAGAGATATGGACCAGGCCAGCATGGATCCACCATGTCAGGTCACTTTTGCAGCAGACAGTGGATATAGGAGGATTTTTCGAATGCACCATGTACTGGAACTTGATCTAGGGTAATGTGTGCGGGGGCATCTGACACTGGACTATGGAACCTTATCCTTCTCTTATTCTCCTTAAAGAGAAGTTCCACGCCCCCCCCCCCAAAAAAAAAAAGGGAACCAGCGGTGTTCTCACCCGAGCCGATTCTTGAATCGGCTCTCGGGTGTTGGCCCTGCCATCTTGGCAAAGGGAAACTGCCAGTGAATGCCTTGCAGCTTCCTACTGAGCATGCAATAATCATGCTCTCTGTGAATGTGCCGGCTGCGGGGGAAGGCGGGACAAATTTCTGGCTCACTTTGCTGCGGCAAACTGAGAAGTGGGTACCTGTCAAATCCCCCCTTCCCCCCAAAAGATGCCAAATGTGGCAATGGAGAGGGGAGGAGGCAGACAAGGGGGACCTCCCCTTTTAGGTGGAGTTGTGCTTTGAAGTGTCCATAGACTGAATGATTTTCTGTCCTCCACAGGTTGTGGGAAAGAAATAACTTGATTCCCCCATCAATACAGTCATTGTTAATGCAGGTATCCATCCTGCAGAGCCACTGTTTTCTCCTGGGGGGATTGGGGTAAGCTTTCTCTGCCAGCAGAACACAATGATTGCTGCTATTGGCTATACAAATCCACTAGTAATAATTGCATGTAAAATCCAACCCAAGTTTAATGATCAATCAACTTGGGTATATTCAGCTTACCCATACTTAGTTTGAATCTTGGCCGGTCCCTGCTTGAACAATCTATGGCTGGCTTATCAGCTTAAAAGATTCCTGGCAGGTAATTTTGGGGATTTATCAAACAGTTATAACAAAACGATTTAACAGACCAACAGGAACAAAATAACAGAAGTTCATTGTTAGGGTTTACATACACTTTAAATATATATAAAAAGCATAATTGGTGCAAATTGCATACATCTTACATATATTGTAGAGAGATCTATTTTAGTCAAAAAGCATAGCAAAAATGCTGCCTTTACGACTTTTGAAAAAGCACTGGATAACAAGGAGAGGTGAGCATAGTGCTCCTACATATAATCACACAGATTTTTATATGCTTTTAGTACTCAGTCTCTTGTGCATTTAACTGCACCAGAAAAATGAAAGTGTGAAGCAGTCCTTCCAAAAAGTACCCATTTTGGGTTTAGCAGTCCGCTAATCTAAAACATTTTTTTAGCTTGATGGAAAAAAAAATTGAAAAGGAAAAAAATATCCACACAAGTAAAAATTTTACAAAGTAACCATGGCAAAATGTGGCGATAGGAGAGAATAGGATTATACATTAAATACATTTGATTCTGCATATACAAATGATATTATGTGATTTACGTGTTTCTTTGTGAACGGCATATTATCTGTTTGTTTTGTTTAATGATCCCAGGAGAGGATCTAAAGCTTCGGAGGATGCACTTTTCAAGTGGATTAAAGTGTGCATTAGAGAGAGTTACAGAGATTATTCCCCCTCCAGTTCATTTTATATTGTAATCCACAAATAGCTCATCAGGTTTTCGGAGGAAGCTTCAGCTCAGTAAGAATAGCAGGTGGTGTGGAAGCCTTTTGGGCTCAACCTGACGTGTCTGGTTAGGATAGAAGCAGTGGGAAAAAATGTAAAGGTGAAATTTAAACTGAAACACTTAAAGTGTTTATCTGTGAAACAAAAGCGCAAAACAAACCTATTTAGAGTGAACTCAAATTGTTGTTTAACCACTGCAGCCCCCGGGAACATTTGGCTGCTCAATGACCGGGTCATTTTTTGCGATACGGCACTGTGTCTCTTTAACTGACAATTGCCCGGTCGTGCGCTGCTGTACCCAAACAAAATTTACATAATTTTTTCCCCACAAATAGAGCTTTCTTTTGTTTGTATTGATCACCTCTGCGGTTTTTATTTTTTGAGCTATAAACAAAAGAAGAGCGACAATTTAAAAAAAAACAACAATTTTTTACGTTCTGCTATAATACATATGCAAAGTATATATATATATATACTGTGTATATATATATATATATATATATATATATATATATATATACATACAATAATATATATATATATATATATATATATATATATATATATATATATATATGTGTAGCACTACCCCCGAAGGAGTTGCTGGATATTTTCGGACGGCATATTACCTCTATTGCCTTGCCGTCCAGGGTGATGGATGAGAGTAGAGAAAGTTCAATGTCCACACTTTACACTTCCTTTTTAAAGATTTACTTGCTGAACTTGGTAAAAGAATAAAGGAAGTGGTTGAAGGGGTGGAATAGGTAAATAGGTTCAGGTGCAATATTTCAATTGGGAAACACTCCTGCTTCCTGCGACACAGCTTTCCTCGCCACTCTAGCCAGAGTGGTTATTGCGCACCGGGATAGGTTTCTGTGACTAGCCTAGAAGCCGGAGTGGCGCACGTAATATGGTACAGTCTCTGCCACAGACCTTCCCACAAATGGAGACACTTTCGGTCCAAAATCCTCGTAGCACAGGGTTCAGCACCCGGATCTCTCCAGATTAACTTCTTGCAGAGCTTGGAACTGACAGGCGATCACCATCAAGCCTTTCAGTAAACGGTGCATCCTTCGATGAAGTTCAAGGCCTCTCTTGAGAGACCAGCCTCGTGCTTGGTCCTCTCCAAGATAGGTCCTTCATCAATCGGCTTCCTCCCTCCAGGACGGACAGCAAAGGATCACCCTTGAAAACGTAGACCCAATCTGCTTACTTAATAGATCATAACCCCGAAACCAATGTGATCCAGAGCCAGGATTACAGGAACACGCACCCCCAGCCAGGAGAGCCACACACGGGGTTGTGGGACAACAGACCAAGGATCGATGACCCCGTTCAATGACGTCTATTCCTTAAGTACCCCTCCCCAGCATGCACAGCGGGCGATCAACCCCCATTGATTGCCGGGGGGAAATACCCTCTCTATTGTCTAAATAGAATATGGTATACATCAGCAGGGCTGCTGGGGTGAAATATAGGCACATATATATTATAGGAAGATATCTTAATTACCTCTCCCTCATGCCCATTAGCTTACAGAGTAGGCATTTGCTTTGCAGGCCAAATTTCAGCTTTTAGCTTATGTGTGATGTATTATTTTTAAAGAGAGAATTCACTGACCTGGAAATAAATTTAAGTGGTTGTAAATAGACATGTGCATTCGGTTTTGTCCGAATGCATTTTTGTCCGAATTTCGGTGATTTTCATGTTCATTTTAACAACCGATAACGAACGCGCAGAATCCAAAATCCGAAAGATCTGTCACAAAAAATGCTTTATTTAAATTTTTTTGCGACAACAGTTCGATACAGATAAGAGATTCAACATGATGGTGACAATAGCGATCTGTGTCTATCGAACCTGCGGTTGAATGTGCCTAACCTAACTCTATTAGTCCAAGATTATTCGACAGGTTTCAACGAAGCAGCTAAAAACATACGATCGGCGCGAGCGTACATTTATGGTCAAATGCTCCTCCCATAGGCTATAGAAGAATTGTAATTTTGGTTGACTAGTAATAATAATTAATAAATATAATTGTTACTAGTCATACAACATTAGAATTCTACTATAGCTTGTGGGTGGAGCATTCGACCGGAAATGTACGATTGCGGCTTTGTACAGTTTAGCTGCTTCATCGAATCTTCTTAGAACACTTGACACACACCGTAAGCCTTCAATTAACAGATTTGACCGTAATTGGGATTTGTAGACGAATACATTTTTTAACTAAAAAAATAAAAATAAAAACGAATTTCAGGAGTAACTAAATTTTATTTTTCGGACGAAAACAAAATTCAGAAAAAAAAAACTCATTGTGCACATGTCTAGTTGTAAAGACAGAAGTTTTTTTTATTTTTTTTTTACCTTAACCACTTACTTACTGGGCACATATACCCCCCTCCTGCCCAGGTGAAATTTCAGCTTCCGCCACTGTGTCGCTTTAACTGACAATTGCAGTGCGACGTGGCTCCCAAACAAAATGAAATAAAAAGAGTGCGGCGCAAAATAAAAACAATAATAATAATAATAATGGACTCTCACCTCTCTGCTTTGACCCAGATGGATCTCAAAGCATAATCTGTGTAATCAGAAATCAGCTGACAGCCTCCACTCTAGAGTGTCTCTACATGTGAGTGAAGTCTCCATTGTTTTAAATAAATAGTTATTTCAACAGAGAGCACTAGATTTCTTTCCTTTCTTCCCTACATGGTGGTATGAATGTTGAGAAATCATTGAATCCGGATGTATGGTTTTTATCCTATCCGTCCGTCTGCCTATGGAGGCTGTCAGCTGATTTCTGATTACACAGATTATGCTTTGAGATCCATCTGGGTCAAAGCAGAGAGGTGAGAGTCGATCTTACACTGGTGGAGGATATTCTTTGGTGTTCCTTTTCACTTTCCACTCTTGAAATCGTTTAAGGCTGTGGATTCATTGCTTTATGGACTTCCTTGCACATGGACACTATTTTCAAATAATTTATATTTTTATAAGTATATTTATTGTCACCATTATTATTATTATTATTATTATTGTTTTTATTTTGCGCCGCACTCTTTTTATTTCACTTACACTTGGGACTTTTTATGAATTGTTCTTAGTGCTGGCTTGCATACTGTATATTGGTACTTTATTTATTTTATCCAGCGCTGAATATATTCTCTTATTTTTGTCCCAAACAAAACAAAAAAAAGAGCGACAATTTAAAAAAAAATAATAATATTTTTTACTTGTTGCTATAATAAATAGCCCGATTTTTTTTTTTTTAAATCGCAATATGCGACTGGTTTGCGCAAAAGTTATAGCGCCTAAAAAATAGGGGACAGAATTTTTTACTAGTAATGGCGGCGATCTGTGATTTTTATTGGGACTGCGACATTATGGAGGAAACACATCGGACACCTTTGACACATTTTTGGCACCATTCACATTTATACTGCGACCAGTGCTATAAATATGCACTAATTACTGTATAAATGTGACTGCCATTGAAGGGGTTAACACTAGGGGGTGAGGGAGGGGTTAAATGTGTACCCTGCATAGTGTTCTAACTGTGGGGGGAGGGGGGTGACTGGGGCAGGTGACCGATCTGTGTCCCTATGTACAAGGGACACAGATCGATCTCCTCTCTCCCTGACAGGACGTTGATCTGTGTGTTTACAAACACAGATCCATGTCCTTGTGTCTGTAAACGCCGATCGCGGGTGCCTGGAGGCCATAGCGGCCGCCAGGCACGCGCATCGGCATCTCAGTGATGTGGCGGGCACGCGCCGGTGGCGGCGCTCGTGCGCCCCCCAGTGGCCCGAAGGAGCGGAGGCCATAAAAAGACAGCGACTCAGAGATTTAGAACCACACTGCAGCCGTATATAGTCGTACGGCCGTCAAGAAGTGGTTAATGCATTCTCCCAATTATACCTGAGCCCCATCTCAATCCAACCATGTGCATGAGATCTCCTCATTGGCCATGGGCTCCTTCTTTAGTTGACTGAACATGCAAAGTTCTGCAAGTTTTTGCTAATTTGAGAGGCAGAAATTGCTAATTGCTTAAGGAACCTCTAGCAACTTCTGGGGGATCTGCTGAGTTCCAAGGAACCCAGGTTGAGAACGGCTGTTATATAGAGTTTTTGTATAAGGGTGGAACTTGTGAGAACCTGCTGTTGAGACCATGAGCGATAAAAAACATTTTTAGGTGAATTAACCTAAGTTAACTTGGGCCTGTGTGTTTCATGTTTTCTACAACAATGTTCTAGTAGGTAGAACCCAATTTAGCTGTCTCGAAAAATCTAATCTCTACATCTCTAGCCTTTTAGCAGAGATGGAATTAAAGAAAACAAATAAAATTCAATACAAGCTTTCTTTGTTTGAAATTGGTACTTTTTAACTGATGCACTGGTTATCGGGTTTGCGTGCTGGTTTTATTACTCAGCTGTTATGTGTAGCCTTGGATGTCATGTCAAATAATACAATGAACGGGTGACATCTTTATATTCTGTGCGTGTTTGGAAGACAAGTGGTCTCACAAAGCCTCCTTTTAAAAGAGGGGATGAAAAAAAAACTGCAATTCTTGTTTGTTTGCTTTTTCCATACTGATAAAATCTGATGTTTGTGCCTGAAAAGGCAAAAGCCATAAAAGCAATTGTTGGTTTTGTCTGCTGCAAAACATCTATTACGCTAAAGATAGAAAACGGCTTGAGGAAATGTCATGCAAAGATTGGTGGTTCCATCAAAAGAAATAGTAATTAAGATACAAGAATATCTTTTACTAAGCCCTGGTTCACATTGGTGCGTTTTGACATGCGATTTGGCATGTAAAATCGCATGTCAAAACGGCGGTGTCATGGATCGTGAGATATTAAAGTGTTTCTACGTCAAATCCATATTCATGTATTGCAGAAGATGAGACAATGTGGATAGGACATATTGCAGGATGCCTCTGTCTGTCTAGATGTGGATTGGAACGGAATCAGCCTATTGAGGACTATTGGAATGCTAAGTGGCTTGTGAAATACCTTTCCATTGTGTTCTGCAGATGAATAGCCGTTGTCAGAGACGAGACACCTAGCCACCTTGTCCGGCTACCTGAATAGATAATTGACTCATGTTAATTGTTGTTCTGATTGCTTCATTGTAGTAATTACCCCCTGGGGGCTTCTGTCTCAACACACATAGTCATGCTATTCAAGCTTTGGGACCAATCTCTGCTGAGACATTTTGAAGTCCTCATTTGCTTGGGAGAGGACCTGATGGGAGACTGCCTGGACTTTAAAAAGGACCAATAAGAAAGCGGTTGTTGGGGGCGGGATGTTCCAAATTCTATATAAAAGTGTGCTGTGTACTTTCAATAAAAGAGTCCTGGTTGAACATACATACAACTCGCTTGGTGTGTGTTCTTCATGGATCCAATCGGCACATAGCTGTAGGTTGGATCCCGGAATCTTGGATGACTGGACCATCAGATGTTGCAAGCTGCAATCTGATCGAATAGAAGCAGAGGAGTGTCGTGAGAGCAGGATCTGGGCGAGAAAGGGTCTTGTCACAGGCGGTATTTGCCGCAAATTTCCGGCAATGGCACCGGCCTAATCGGTGCGACGCCGCATCTACGGCCTTTAAAAAGTAGTCTCCAAATGTGGCATGTAAGGGGGAGGGGAGGGGATTAAGCTAAAGTTACTTTTTAAGGTGGAACTCCACTTTAAGCACATATAAAGTAAAGCGTTGGATACGTAGTGCCTCCAAGGATCGGCAACCAAAACGTTTATGCTTGTTTTGGTTCATACTGTTAATTATTTTATTTAATAAAGGAGCCGTAAATGCCCAGTTTTATCCCAACCTTTGGGTAAAAAGTTATAGGTATTAGTGGAAAAATATAAGACAGTATACATAGGGGTTATCTTTTCATGCATTGAGTTGGAATACATGTAAACAAGGTGGAAACAAAGTAAGTAAGAAGTTGCTCTTGCACTATGCAAGGGTTTGAGAACCAGGTTTCCTCAAGAGTTTGCTAAGGGTTCCTTAACCACTTGAGACCCGCGCTATTGACAAAAGACGTCAACAGTGTGGCTCTCAAGTGCCAAGTTGACGTCTTTGGGCGTCATTTAAAGTGCATTACCCGCGCGCGCCACTGGGTGGCTCGCGGCGGGTAAACACTGTACCTGGCGGCCGCGATGTCCGTCGGGTACATGCGATCGGCGGGAACACAAGCAGATGACAGCAGGTATGTGGAGCTCTGTGTGTAAACACAGAGGTCCACGTGCTGTCAGAGGAGAGGAGACCGATCTGTATCCCTTGTACATAGGGACACAGCATCGGTCACCTCCCCCAGTGACCCCCCGCCCCCCCACACAGTTAGAACACACCCAGGATACACACATAACACCTTCCTCACCCCCTAGTGTTAACCCCTTCACTGCCAGTCACATTTATACAGTAATTAGGCACTGATCGCTGTATAAATGTGAATGGTCCCAAATTTGTGTCAAAAGTTTCCGATATGTCTGCCGCAATATCGCAGTCCCAATAAAAATCGCAGATCGCCGCCATTACTAGTAAGAAAAATAATAAAAAAAATCATAATTCTGTTCTCCATTTTGTAGGCGCTATAACTTTTGCGCAAACCAGTCGCTTATTGCGATTTTTTTTTACAAAAATACGTCGAGAAATACGTATGTGCCTTAACTGAGAACATTTTTTTTTTTTTTTTTTTTTTTTTTAAATTGGGATATTTATTATAGCAACAAGTAAAAAATATATATATTTTTTTTAAATTGTCGCTCTTTTTTTGTTTATAGTGCAAAAAATAAAAAACGCAGAGGTGATCAAATACCACCAAAATAAAGCTCTATTTGTAGGGAAAAAGGAAGTCAATTTTGTTTGGGAGCCACGTCGCACGACCGCGCAAAGGTTAGTTAAAGCGATGCAGTGCCGGAAGCTGAAATTTCGCCTGGGCACGAAAGGGGTTTATGTGCCCAGTAAGCAAGTGGTTAAAGAAGAAGTCTCACCTACATTTTTAATACTGTGTTCTGTTCCCCAGGGGAAAAAAGTACATGTAATGCTTTGTCTATATTACTGTGTACTGTCTAAGGTACCCCTCTTGTCGCCATGGCTGTCCGACAATGCTGCTAGCAAGGAGATTTGACAGATGTCATGTTTCTCTGTCTTCAAGAACTTACCTAAGACAAGTGTGTCACAAGTGTAGCACCCTCAGGTAAATTTAGTTATTTTTGTGCTGATCTGTAATCAGTGAAGAAGTGTTTGATTGCTTTCAACTACTCTGGGTTTCACTGGCTGAATATTTGATTGCTTTCCCCTGCCTTCTGGAGGATTCTAGAATGCACTTGCCCCGATGAAGAAAATCAGCAGCTGAATATTTATGTAGTCCCAGCCAATCTATAGGGGAGGGTGCCCAAATGGTGGCTGGGAGTGGGCATAAATAGTCTGAAGCCTTGAGCTGCCCTGTGTTTGTCCAGGAGGAGAAATTCCCATCTGTGAAGGCTGCTGATCTCCAAGGCAATCCAGCTGACACTTGCCAAGGCGGCGCTCATCAAGGTCCCAGCTATACTAAATCTGGGGGTCCTATTTACTAAGAACCTCTGAAGTTTCGGGGGTGAGAGCTACACAAGGAATGTAAGGGGAGGGGGGTTTGTCAAGTAAAATGTCCCAGGCAAGCAGGCAAGTGCTTAGAGATGGAGAAAAGCTGCCAACTCCTTGCTAGCTGCATTGGGTGTCATGGAGGGAAGAGGGGCACCCAGTTGATCCTTACAGCTAGTCTTAGACAACACATGGGAAAAATAATTAGATGTACTTTGACCCCTGGGAAACAGAATACACAAAAAAAAAATGATGGTGCCTGTATAGCTCTTTGACTAATGTCACTCAGCCAAGTGAGATCAATTGAGCTTCTCATTTCTTCACTCAGGCAAGCAACTAGTGACACAGATTATTTTTTTAGTTTGTAAGAGGAACTTTCTTTCCACTGCCCACCATTGCAAATATACAAGACATCTTCTTCTTTAACCTTTTTGCAAGCCCCTTTCTGTCTACATGCACTCCAGTAATGGCTTCATAGTATTTCTAAAGTCAGATTTCCTAATTGTGCCTGCATAATGTGTGTTAAAATAGACCCTTGTAGTCTCTATAAGAAGCCTGTGTGCCAGGAAGACGTTGCAGAAGCATGAATGAGAGATAGGGGAAAAGTGTTATCACAAGTATGGTATTTTAATTAAAAAATCAGGTTCACCAATATTGAAAAACACTTTTGAAATTAACCACTTACAAGCTGCCCTATAACATTTTTACTGCTACAGGGCTGAAGCTGCATGCAGGATCATATTAACATAATCCTGCACTTCCAGTCGGCAGGCTAAATGCTTGCCGATTGTGGCTCACTCCCACTGTGATTATACACAGCGGGTACAGCAGACTCAATATCCCCCGGCACCCGCCGATTCTCCTGCAGAGAAACAGAACGGTGGTTTGTAAACAAGGCAGATCACCGTTCTGACAGGAGGAAGGACATGGGTCCTGTGTCTCTGCAAAGCAGGGACTAGGATCCATGTCTTCCCCTAGTAAAAGCACTTCCCACACTATAGTGAAACACAGGCTAGGCATGCAGTAAACCCTTTGATTGCCCCCGATGTTAACCCCTTCCCAGCCAGTGTCATTAGTACAGTGGCAGTGTATATTTTTAGCACTGATCACTGTATTACTGTCATTGGTCCCCCAAAAGTGTCAAAAGTGTCAGTTAGTGTCCGAATTTTCGCCACAATATTGCAGTCCCACTATAAGTTGCTGTTTGCCGCCAATACTAGTAAATAAATAAATAAAAATGAATAAATATATCCTATAGTTTGCAGGTGCTATACTTTTTGCGCAAACTGATCAATATGCACTTATTGGTTGTTTTTTTTACCAAAAAGCAGAATACATATTGGCCTAAATTTATGAAGAAATTACATTTTTTTTATTTTTTCATTGGATATGTTTTATAGCAGAAAGCAAATAATAAAAAATGCAGAGGTGATCAAATACTGCCAAAATTAAGCTTTATTGGGGGGGGGGGGGGGTATTTTATTTGGGTACATTGTCACATGGCTGTACAATTGTCAGTTAAAGTAACCCAGTGCCACATCGCAACAAATGGCCTGTACATTAACCAATTCAGCCCCAAAAGGATTTACCCCTTTCCTGACCAGGCAATTTTTTTGTGAAATGGCACAGCCTTGCTTTAACTGACAATTGTGCAGTCGTGTGACATTGTACCCAAACAAAATTAGTGCCGTTTTTCCCCACAAATAGAGCGTTCTTTTGGTGGTATTTGATCACCTCTACGGGTAAATTTCAGCGGCACATGCGCTCTAAAGGTCCGGATTACTGTGCTGGAACTTCTGAGCTTCTTGATGGAGCCGAGGGCTCCCGCGGGCATTCCTGGGAGTGACGTCATTGTGGCTCTGGCCACTCACAGCGCGAGAAACCTGCGATCCCAGAAGAGAGGACGTGAGAAGATATCAGCCCTCTCAGCAGTGACCGTGCCCCGCTGAGAGGGCTTCATTCTAAGGTGAATATTTCACATGTGCTAAGATGCGATGCATGCTTTGTCTAAGGCCTCCTACACACGATAGGATAGCCAGAGGACAACGGTCTGATGGACTGTTTTCATCGGTCAAAACCGATTGTGTGTGGGCCCCATAGGTTATTAAACCTTAGGTTTAAAAAAAAAGCCAACTTGCTTTAAAATTAAGCTATGGATTCGTAACCGATAGGTCAAAACCGATCGTTAGTAGGCACGACCATCGGTTAAAAATCCACGCATGCTTGGAAGCATTGAACTTTATTTAGCACGTCGTTGTGTTTTACGTCACCGCGTTCTGACACGATCAGTTTTTTAACTGACGGTCCTTCAGATCGTTCTCATCGGATGGACTGATTGGGCCAGATCCGCAAAGATGGGACGCCCGCGCTGCATATCCCATTTACACTACGCCGCTGTAAGCCACAGCGGCATATCCTTATCCACAAAGAAATGCCGCTGTAGCTTACGGCGGCGTATCGTAAATGGGCCAGCGTAGATGGGTGTAATTCAAATTTACTAGTGGGAGGCGTGGTTTAATATAATTATGAATGACCCGACGCAAACAACGCTTTTTTTACACTGCGCCTGTGCCGGCCATGAACTCATTTGCATATTTAACACAGACGCGCCCCTAGCGTCCAGCGTAAATATGCATCTAAGATTCGACGGTGTAAGAAACTTACGCAAGTCGGAACTTAGCGTAAGTCTGGCGTATCTTGTTTTCTGGATAGAAAACAATGACACACCGGCGGGAAATTCGAATTACGCCGGTGTATCTGTAGATACACCGGCGTACTTCCTTTGTGGATCTGGCCTATTGTGTGTACAAGGCTTTACAGGTTTTTTTTTTTTTTACTCTCGGTTTACAACCGCTTTAACACTCTAAAACATCTATTAGATCTTGGTGGTTGGGTTTATATATTTGAGACTTTCATGCCTGGGATAGTATGTATCTTTGCGAAAAATTTTCAAACTTGGAACAATTTTTCTACCTAGAAAAGCCCTTTACACTTTAGACAAAAAAAAAAAAAACTGAAATCTTATTAAACACAGAAATTTGCAAGTATTCTCTGTGTTGTTGAACATTTGTGTCTCGTTTCATTATTTCTGATAACCCAAGTAATGCATAAACCATGATTATAATGAATGCAATTAGGAAAACAAAAAAAACAAAAAAAAATATTTCGCAGCTACCTTTCTCATTTTGACAGTTTGCTAATAAAGGGACCTAAAATCAGAAATTTATGTCATACGCCTATGATTTATAATGTGTCTGCAGGCATAAAAGGCCCATAATTTAGTTCTGAGCAATAATTGTATAATTAAAATGTATTTGTGTCTGCGATGCATGTTTTGTAAACTGTTCACCTCCCGCATTTTTTAATTGAATAGTAGTTCATGCTCATTGGTGGGTGGAATCCTCACCGTCTTCGAAGCGTTTGCAGTGATCAGCTTAAATACAAGCAGATCTTGTTTGTAATTAGTGCTCTTGTGAAGAAATGTGGTTTTGTTTCCCTCAGGGGGATTGTATTGTATACGCACAAAGGATACTTAGTAGTAGTAAATAAAAGGTGAAAAGAACAACACTTTAACTCTCACAGCGTTAAAGGAGAATTTAAAGCCCATTTGACGTCTCACACCTTTTTAACCACTTTATCACCAGGCTAATTTTGGCACTTCCTTCCTTCATGTAAAAATCTTAATTTTTTTACAAGAAAATTAATCAGAACCCCCAAAAATTATATTTTTTTTAGCAGACACCCTAGGGAATAAAATGAAGGTCATTGCAACTTTTTTTCTCTAATGGTATTTGCGCAATCATTTTTCAAACGCCTTTTTTTGGGGGGAAAAAACGGTTTCATGAATTAAAAGATAACAAAACAGTAAAGTTAGCCCAATTTTTTTGTCTAATGTGAAAGATTATGTTACGCTGAGTAAATAGATACCTAACATGTCATGCTTTAGAATTGGGCACATTCATGGAATGGCGCCAAACTTCGGTACTTAAAAATCTCCATAGGTGACGCTTTAAAATTGTTTACAGGTTACTATTTTTGAGTTTCAGAGGAGGTTTAGTGCTAGAATTGTTGCACACGCTCTAACACACACAACGATACCTCACATGTGGGGTTTGAACGGCGTTTACATAGTTGGGCGGAACCTGCATGCAAGTTTGCTTCTGCGCGGAGATAACGGGGACAGGGGCGTTTTTATTTTTTTATTTTTATTTTACTTAATTTTTTTTTTTTTATACTTTTTTTTTCATTTTTTTTTTTTTTGATCACTTTTATTCCTATTACAAGGAATGTAAACATCCCTTGTAATAGGAATCAGTGTGACAGGTCCTCTTTATGGAGAGATGTGGGGTCAATAAGACCCCACATCTCTCCTTCAGGCTTACAAGCATGAAATCGGTGAAAAAAAAAATCACCGATCACATACCGACAGCCGCGATTGCGGCTTTGTTTACTTCCGGGTACCGGACGTGACATCATAACGTTGCGCCCGGTCCTCGGACGGTCATAGAGATGACTGTGACCGTCTGGTCACCAGTCATCTCTATGGTTCTTCAGCACGCACTGGCCGATTGCACGGGAGATGGCACGGGAGAGCCCGGAGAAGCACCGGATGGCGCGGGATGTCCCCCCTCCCGCTGCCTATAAGAACGATCGAGCGGTGGAACTGCCGCTTTGATCATTCTTATGGTGCAGAGAATCGGCAGCTGAAGAGATGGATATCTGAATGATACCTGTGGCTGCACCAATTATTCAGATATCACCGCACAAAGCCGAGGATGTCCCAGGGACGTCCTCGGTGGTCAAGAGGTTAATCTCCACGCGGCCCTCAACCCCTGCATGGTATGATTTGTTTCTGATTTTTGCTAATGATCAGTAGACATGTGCATTCTTTTTTGTTCGAATGCATTTTCGTCCGAATCTTCGGGGATTTTCGCATTTGTTTTAACAATCGATAACGAACGCGCAGAATCTGAAATCCGAAAGATCCGACATAAACAAATGCTTTATTTTCGTTTTCGTTGCGACAGCAGTTCGATATAGATAGAAGGTTCGATGTGACGGTGACAATAGCGATCTGTGTCTATCGAACCTGCGGTTGAATGTGCGGCGTGCTGACGTCATCACTACATACAGAGTCCCGGAGTGAACGGGCTGTGTTAGCCGGCCGGCTACAAATTTTCACATGCAATTTTTTTTATCTTCATATTGTAAATGCAATTTTATCTGTTCAATTTTACATTAAACTGTTTAGTGGATTACGCTATGTCAGCCTTTTTTCCTTCCTCACCTGGTTGTAATCACATCTGACTATTTGTGAGTGGTGGGAGACTGATTGGATACCGGAGAAACAATATCCAGCTGCATAGACCCCTAGGCTGGGTTAGAAAGCCACACGCCAACAGAAGGTCTCTGGTTGGGATCTTCCCTTTCGGTAAGAGGCAGTTATTTAAGAAGGTGGAGGATTTCCTTTCTATCACATCACTGTTCTACGGTCTCTTTTGGTTTGATGTCACCAACTTGCCTGTAGGAGAACAGTACATCTTCAGTTTTGACCATCATCTGATGCGTCCTTTTTTGGAAAATAGGACATTTATTTGCACACCTTTTTCACTGGGACTCATTAGAATGTGATACAAATAGGGGAACCTACTTGTTGTAGAGATTTCAGCACACCAATCATAGTACAATCATTCACATTTTTATGCTTGTTGGTTTGTTTGTTTGAATTATCACATCTATTGAGCAGCTTGTTTTTCCTATTCAGGTTGAATGTGCCTAACCTAACTATTAGTCCAAGATTATTCTACATAGAGAGAAAAGATTTGACATTATAGAGACATGAACATTCAACAAATTTATGGTCAAATGCTCCGCCCATAGGCTATAGAAGAGTTCTAATGTTGGCTGACTAGTAATAATAATTAATAAATATAATTATTACTAGTCATACAACATTAGAATTCTACTATAGCTTGTGGGAGGAGCATTCGACCAGAAATGTACGATTGCGGCATTGTACAGTTTGGCTGCTTCATCTAATCTTCTTAGAACATTTGCCAGACACCTTGAGCCTTTAATTGACAGATTCAACCTTAATTAATTCAGATTTTCGGAAAAATTCCTTTTTTAACGAAACAAAATAAATAAATAAAGGAATTTCGGGAGTAACTAAATAAATTTATTTTTCGGACATGTTTAATGATCAGTGCAGCCCAAACAGTGGCAATCAGTTCCCATCAGTGCTGCCAATCAGTGCCAACTATCAGTGCTGTCAATCAGTGCACATCTGTGTTGCCGCACAGTGCCCATCAGTGCTGCCAATCAGTGCCCATCAGTGCTGCCAGTCAGTGCCCATTAGTGCCGCCTATCAGTGGCAATCAGTGCCCATCAGTGCTGCCTACCATTGCCCATCAGTGCTTAGCAGTGTCACCAATCAGTGCCTACCATTGCCCTTCAGTGCTGCCAGTCAGTGCCACCTATTAGTTCCCATTAGTGCTGCCTATCAGTGCCCATCAGTGCCCCCTACCATTGCCCATCAGTGCTGCCTATCACTGCTTAGCAGTATCACCATTCAGTGCCTATCATTACCCTTCAGTGCTGCCTATCAGTGCTCATCTGTGCCACATATCAGTGCAGCTTCAGCTTCATCAGTGTCTCCTCATTAGTGCAACCTCATCCTTCTTGGCCCCATTGACCACATATATGGCACTTTTATGTCTCAGGGTCTGACGAGGAAGCCACAGCTGTTCACGGTGAATGGCTGCAGCTTCCTCACAGACCCTGAGACAAGAATGGTATACCGTGGCTGGGATGGGACAAATTTAGATGTGGGGGGGCGTTTGATTTTAGTCTTGCCTATGACAGCACAAAACCAAAATTCACCACTGTGTATACCCCCATACAGCTGCCTCTGCAACATAGAGGGAACGATTGAAGGGGGTGGTAAAAACACGGCTGTAACCGCGTGTTTATGCTGCCCCCCCCAACCGCTAGTAAACAAAACCCTAGAGGTTTATTAATGTTAAGCTATGTTTTTACAATATGACATTCACCCAGGATGCTCCCATTTTTCAGATCAAATCCAATTAGAAAATGTGTTAATTCTGGGTGAAAACATTAACATAATATTTCCTTTTTTTCCATATTTCTCTGCTAACATTGAAACTAGTGATTTATTTTTTCTGGTGTCTTTTTGTAATGAGGCATAAATTAAACAGCTTTCCAGATCAATCAAGGCTTGGCAGACCTGGAATTCTGTTTTTCATATCACATATCCCTGATATTGGTTTTGTACTGTATTATAAGTAATAAGATAGGGAACAATTTCATTCTTTGCCTTCGGCAACAGAGTGACCTTTTCGTGCATCAGTAGATATTGTGATGGGCAATCTTCATTTTTCCGACTGTTCTTGAGCTGCGCTACATCTCCCAGTAGCCTTCCAACATATACATCAGGATAACACATCCTTCAACACATGGCTGCCAAAGCATCATGGGAAATGTATTTTAGGAACAGCTGATGTGCCCAGAAGTTTGACAGCCATTCGTATAGAGGAAATCCTTGTGGAGGACTGCAGGCAAAAGACGAAACTCAACAATGAACAACCAATGAGTTAAGAGGCAAAATTGAGTCAATATTAAAAAATGATCCACATCAGATTTTGATTTTTTATAATCCCAAAAGGTTTAAAACCAAGAGTTTCTACAGTATGTATGTGGAGGTCTGTGCTAGCCAGTACAATGAGGACTTTGGGGTTTATCTACTAAAGACATATAGACTGTGTACTTTGCAAGTGGTGGTTGCTCAAGAGCTTAGTAAATGAGGTAAAGCTTCACTTCTTAACCACTTGGCTCCTGCACAATAGCCGAATGCCGGCTACAGAGCGGGCCCCAAATGCCGAGAGGACGTCAATAGACTCGGGTGATAACAGATCCAAGTAAGGGTCGGTCCCGGCCCCTTACCATGTGATCAGCTGTCAGCCAATGACAGCTGATCACGTGATGTAAACAAAAGACAGTCATTTTTTTCTCCTCACGCTGACAGGAGAAAAAAAGCAGATCACTGGCTTATGTGAAAGGGACATCGGTCCCAAAGAGGAAGGAGGCACATCTGCCTCCTCTGTGCCATCAGTACCTCCTCCCAGTACCCCCTGTCAGTGCCACCTGCAAGTGCCCACAGTGCCCATGGGTGCCACCTATCAATGCCCATGCGTGCCATCTATTACTGCCCACCAGTGGTGCCAATCAGTAACACCTATCAGTGCCCAGCACTGCCTGCCATCAGTGCCACCTATCAATGTCACCTTTTAGTGCCACTTCTCAGTGCCCACCAGTGTCACCTATCAATGCCCTTCAGTGCCACCTCTCAGTGCCCACCAGTGCCACCTATCAATGCCCACCAGTGCCGCATATCAGTGCCCACCAGTGCCGCTTATCAGTGCCCATCAGTGCAGTCTTATCGGTGCCCATCAGTGCAGTCCATCGGTGAGCATAAGTGCAGCCTATCAGTGCCCATCAGTGCAGCCTCATCAGCATACATCAACATCAATGAAGGAGAAACATTGGCGGTGCATCCATAAGGGGCACATGGGTGCCGCCCCCTCTCTCCTGGCACCGCTCTATCACCATGCATTGCATGAATCTATCTATGGTCGCCGCTGCCACCCCCTATTCAGGTGTCAGGCCCCTTTTTGGTGGCCGGGCACCTGAATTACAGTGGCGAGGGTGTTTTGTGGAACCACCATATTAGAGCCATAGGCTCTAATAGGCACCCAAAAAGGTAAACAGCGGGCACCATGCCGGGCGCTTGCTGTTCACTCAGTGTTGTGTTAGCAAAGCGAAGGAATTGGCTTTGCTAACACTGAACCGCCAATCAGGTGCTTGGGTCTGTTACCTGTCACCTGATTGGCTGAAACTTCAGGCACTGTGATTGGATGCCTGAGAGAGGATGGAAGAAGATATGGAGGACATGCAGGACACCACCGCTGACTCGCTGCGAGACGAGACAGGTAAGTGACGGGCAGCATTTGATGGGGCACAGTAGCGGCAATTGATGTGCACACTGGCAGTATTTGATGGGCACAGTGTCGGCAATTGATAGGGCACAGTGTCAGCAATTGATGGGTACAGTGTCAGATAAATAAAAATCAGCACACCTTGTTCTTCTTCTTTCTTCAAGTTCAGTAAAACATTTTCTGTTCACTGATGTCATCCCACCCCCTTACCCTCACTGTCATAATCTTCGGCACAGGAGCTGTCATGGGCACTCATCAAGAGTGCCCCAATATGCCCGCACTTTCTCTCCAGCTCCTCCATTCATAGAAGACGGTAACACAGCTTCTATGAATGGATGGATGATTGAAAGGTCCAACCTCTCAATTCATAAATTGTGTTTCATTCACAGAAATGGTAGTACTGGCTTCTATAAGTCGAGGCGCAGGGTAGAAAGGGTGATCATAGCTGAATATTCTTGATAAAAGCCTTTGACAGCTCCTAAGGCCACGTACACACGATCGAATTTATGTGCTGAAACGGACCGTTTCAGCAGACATCTCCGATCGTGTGTACGGGCTAGCGGACATGTTTTCCCAGCGGACAAATTTCAAAGCATGCTTTGAAATTTGTCCACCGGAGACATGTCCGTCGGATATGTCCACTGGTTAGTACACTAACCAGCAGACAGAAATCTCTGTTCATGCGTCTAATGGATTTGACGTATGTGTGGAAGTATTTTACTTCCTGGAGTGGTAATGTGGCAGCGTCAACGTCACCGCCTTCTCAGCCCGAGGGGATTTTTGTCCGATGGTGTGTTCACGCCACCGGACCAAAATCCGATGAGACATGTCCGCTGGAAACAGTCCGTCGGACATGTTTCAGCGGACATGTCTGTCTCATCATGTGTACGCGGCCTCAGTCCTATTACCCCTGCTGTAGTGGTAGATTTATGGTGGTGGGGGTAGAAGATTTCTACTAAATTTGAAGACAGACTCACAGGGAAACATTACATTAAAGGTAAGTAATACCATTTGTGCTGATTTTGTATTTTTTTTTTTTAAAGCTACATTTTTACATTAAACATTAGAACTTTTGGAGCTGTCCAAGGCCATACAGTAGCGTCCAACTGCCTCTTTTTTTTTTAACAGAAAGGTATTTTTATTCACAAAACAGCATTACAAGATATGCATTAGTCGACAATCAGATTTGCAGAGAAACGGTAACAGTTAGAAACAAGCAATTTCAGCGTTTGCAGATAGTAAAACAAAAGAAAATCAAAAATAGGGGAAATAATAAAAGTAAAATAATCTATCGAGGTGCAAGTTGATAGCTCTCTCACCCCAGTGCCCCCCATCTGTAAACCATCAGGCGCAGACCCAACCGGAGACCTTCCCAGAGTACACTAGGGTAAATGACCGTTGCCCTTACGCCAAAGCCACATATATTCAACCAGAACATGTAGGTAACTCAGCAGGCGATCGAGTTAGGTGGCGCCCCGGGAGAGAGGGGAGGGGCAGCAGCCCCCATACCGGGCGGGGGGGGGAGTCCATCTCTAGTCCCCCACCCCATCAGCCCCCCACCCCCGCGCATCCACCCAAGCCGACCAAACCTTATCGTACTTAGCAGGGCACTGCCTACTCTCATACGTGAGTTTATACAGGGGCAAAGCCGAGTCCACCGCCTTCCTCCAGGAACCAAGGGTGGGGGGTCCCACCGACTTCCACCGTAGCAGTATCTCCCTCCTAGCATAAAACAGTGAGAATGTAATACATAGCTTAGTATATCTGTCTCCCTCTACCTCACCCAAATGACTCAGAAGGAGCACCATGGGATCCAGCGGCACCCTGGTCCCTCCTATATCGCTAAGCCTCTCTGCTACCCCCGCCCAGTACGGCCGAAGCTTCGGGCAGTCCCAGACCATGTGCCAAAAGGTACCCACCCCTACCCCACACCTAGGACAGTTCGGATCCAGATGTGGGAATATACTGGCCATTCTATGAGGGGTGAAGTAGGCCCTATGTAGGAACTTGAGCTGGATGAATCTGTCTTTAGCTGCTATCATGGACGGGATGTAGGTGGAGACACATTCCTCCCATTCCTCCTCCCCCAAAGCTGGAATGTCCCCCCTCCATTTATCCATTACCCGGGTGAGTTTAACATCGTGGCCCACCGTCAGATACATATACAGAGTGGAAAGGGGCTTCCCCATTGCGCTCGACGTCAACAGTCGCTCGATCGAGTCAGGTTCCAGGGTCAGTGTGTCCGGGAATTGGGCCCTCAACGCATGCCTCAGCTGGTAGTATTTAAACTCGAGGGAGTTAGGGAGGGAGTACTGCCGCCTCAGCTCTCGAAAGGGCTTGATCCTGCCGTTTGCCATGACATGTTTAAGGGTGGTAATCCCGCATCTGGCCCACTGTGAGGGTTCAGGCAGGTCGCAGAGGTGAGGCAGGGTGGGATTGCCCCACAATGGGGTGTGTGGAGAGATACAATTCGGTTTAGAGTAAATGGCTCTGGCCGCCCGCCACACTCCAACGGTTGTCTTCATGGACGCCGTCAAAGGGTGAGGGGCACTGGGACCCCTATATACCAGATTAGTCAATGCAGCATATGACCCCAGTATGGCCGCCTCAAGTCTTACCGCCGGATTCTGTCTGGGCTGGGAGAACCACCAGCGC
Source organism: Rana kukunoris (assembly GCA_029574335.1). Lineage (NCBI taxonomy): Eukaryota > Metazoa > Chordata > Amphibia > Anura > Ranidae > Rana > Rana kukunoris. Next base: position 188,308,539 of record CM056055.1, on the reverse strand, counting down.
ACAGTAACCAGGACAGCCGCCCAGTAATACAAAAGAAAATTTGGGAGAGCCAGCCCACCCCCCGATAAGGGGAGGTATAGTATCTGCCTTGCCACCCTGGGGGGTCTCCCGGCCCAGATGAAAGAAGTCAGCACCCCCTCCAGTCGTCTAAAGAAGGATCTGGGAATGTGGGAAGGGGTGTTGCGAAAGAAATATAAGAACTTAGGGAGGAACACCATTTTGAGCAGGTTTACTCTGCCAACTGGGGTCAGCGGGAGGGTGCGCCAGGCCGTGCACTTGACCGCAAGATGCGATAAGAGAGGCTGTACGTTCCCTTCGATATATTCCTGTGTGGTGTTACCAATCCGAACGCCTAGATATGTGAAGTCGCCCACCCACTGGAGGGGAGTTCCAGTATCTACCCTCGGAAGCGAGGGGTGCAGTGGGAAGAGAACGGACTTGCCCCAGTTTATGCGAATTCCTGAGAACCGGCCGAATTCCTCAAATAGGTCAAGTGCTCTCCGTAGCGACTGACTGGCATCTGCCAGATAGAGTAGGGTGTCGTCCGCATAAAGGGACACCTTCTCCTCTACATCCCCCACCGCTATACCCCTGACCCGGGTCTCAGCTCTCAGGGCAATGGCGAGGGGCTCGACCGCCAGGGCAAAAAGCCCCGGCGATAGCGGACAACCCTGGCGGGTCCCCCGGCCAAGGGGGAAAGTATCCGAGAGGAGGCCGTTCGTGCGGACCCTGGCCCTGGGGTCAGCGTAGAGCATCCTCAACCACGCCAGAAAGTTCGGCCCGAAGCCAAACCGCCCAAGGACACCCCACAGGAACTCCCACTCCACCGAGTCGAAAGCTTTTTCGGCGTCTAGGGACGCCACTACCCCCGCCGACCCCGGCCGTGCCCTGTCCATATGCGTGAAAAGCCGTCTAATGTTAATGTCCGTTCCCCTCCCCGGCATGAACCCCGTTTGGTCTGGATGTACCAAAGCGGTTATGACTGTGTTTAGTCTCCTGGCCAGGACCTTGGCCAGGAGTTTCGCATCGACGTTTATCAGTGAGATGGGGCGGTAAGAGGAACACAGGACCGGGTCCTTACCTGGCTTAGGGATTACCACCACCACTGCGTCACTCAGGGAATGCGGGAGCTCCCGCATCCTCTGAGCCTCTGTCAACATACCGAGCAGTTTGTCTGTCAAGTCCTCAGAGTATTGTTTGTAAAATTCAACTGGTATACCGTCGGGGCCCGGCGACTTACCCGATTGGAGGGTCTTAAGAGATTTCAGGAGTTCATCTGCAGTTATGGGGGCATCAAGCAGCTCGCGGTATTTAGTGGTCAGGACTGGGATGTCAATAGGATCTAGATAGGAAGCCAGGTCGTCCCCAGAGTATTCAGCCCTGGAACTGTAGAGGTTTTTGTAGAAGGAGACAAAGCAATCGTTTATCTCTTCAGGGGCATACAGTAGGTCCCCCCCCGGTCCCCGTATACAGGGGACGCACATCCCCCCGGACTGTTCCCGTGACAACCAGGCCAATAGCTTTCCGGACCTCTCCCCCTGCTCAAATATACGCTGCGATTGGGCGAGTAAACGTTTCTGGGTGAGAGAGGTGCGAATACGCACCACCTCTCCAGTCAGGGACTGAAGTACGTCATAGTCACCGGGATCCCTGGAACGGACATATTGTGCTTCCTGCAAGGCTGCCCTCCCCTCTGCTCCTGCCAATTCAGCCCTCCTCTCCCTTCGGACCCTAGCTATAATTGATTGATACCGACCCCGCGTGTATGATTTAAAGGCATCCCACACCGGTAATGCTCCGGCCGAGCCGGGGTTGACTGCCCAATATTCCTGTAGCGCCTCCCTAAAGTGACCCTCCACCGCCTCGTCTGACACCCAGAACCTGGACAGCCTCCATAAAACTGTGCCCGGGGCCGAGGAGAGCTCCATCGTCAGGAGAAGCGGTGCGTGGTCTGAAATGCCCCTCGGAAGAATCCTAATGTCCTGAACCTTAGGCAATGCCAGTCCCCCCAGGTACGCCAGGTCTATTCTAGAGAAGGATCTGTGAGATGCAGAGTGACAGGTGTAAGCTCTGGAGTGAGGATTTCTCCAGCGCCACACGTCCGTCAAACCAAACAGTTCCGCCCACTCCACCAGACCAGAGTGGAAGGGTCCACTCTGGGACATCCTGTCCATGCTCTGGTCCGGGACCATGTTAAAGTCTCCCATTATGACCAAGTTATCACTAGCAAAATCAGCTATTTCCGAGGTGACCCGATGCAAGAGGGAGATCGATGCAGGAGGGGGCAGATACACACCTGCTACAACCAACCTCATGGACCGGATCTGTGCATGCATTATTACATACCTGCCATCCGAGTCAAGTACCAAGTTGAGCAGCCTAAAGGGGAGGGACTTGTGCACCAGAACGCTGACTCCCCTGGCAAAGTTTGAATATGTGGAATGATAATGATGTCCAATCCAAGGTTTTTTCAGGGCCATCGTTCTACTACCCACCAAGTGGGTCTCTTGGAGTATACAGATATGTGGGCTGTGGGCCCTAATGAATTGAAATACCAGCGACCTCTTCGTCGGAGAATTTAGACCCCTAGTGTTCCATGACAGTATGTTAAGGGCTGACATAGCCACGCCCGGGGTGAATTATCGCAGGATGAAAAGGGCGCCCACCCCCTGAGACCGCTCTCTTGACTCGGAAGGGACAGCCAAAACATATACCTGACATTGACTCACGTAATGCATATTCAGAACCTACTTGCAAGACACTTTTTTTAAGAAAACAAACATAAAAAACAAACCATAAACCGTCCCAAACGTGGGAACCCACCCCTCCCCCCACCCCACCCAACCCCTTAAAACTGAGGCAGGTTTCCATCCCAAAAACCAAAAATCAGCTCGCTGGCTGCAAAGGGGGGTCCTGTGCAAGAGCCGCTCCCAACCCCAAACAAGTTCAGCGGGGTTAAGGAGTGAGTTGCGCTATGTCCTCCTAGCTGTAGCATCCGCCGGGATATATCTCAGACTGTCGGGAACCAAAAAATAAAAAAATAAAATAATGGAAAATATAAATAAAAAATAAAAATAAAGTAGCAATTCAAAAAAAAAAAATGTATATGTAAATGAGGAGTCCCTCCAGTAAGAAAGGGGAAAACTTAAACCATCAACTCGGAAGGCCTGTTGGCCCGTCTATCAGATCCTTTGGGTGACAGGAAGCTGCAGCTTGAGAAGTCTCCTGGTTCATCTAACCAGGGGCACCATCTTAATGTCCCACACGTGGGGAGTATCTGGGCCCCCGTGAAGGCAGCCACAGCATCAACGGGCACAACGGTTGCAACAGACGCTGCGGGCGCACAACGAAACGGATGAGTGGCGTAGTGCTCGTCCGGCGAGTCAAAGCAGGGGGGCCCAGTGCATATTAAAGGTCGTCTCAAGCTCTTGGATGGTCACGAGGCAGGGACTCCAGCCAGGCAGAAGCGTCTCTCGGAGAGGTGAAGAAGCGGGTTGTCTCCCCATCTTGGACCCTCAGGCGGGCTGGAAAGAGAACGCTGTAACGAATGTTGCGAGCCCTCAACGCTGCCTTCACGTGATCAAACGATTTCCTCAATTTCTGCGTCTCTATAGAGTAGTCAGGGAAGATCATCAATCTGTTGTTCTGGAGCCTCAAATCCCCCACCGCCCTAGATGCACGGAGGACCTCGTCTCTGTCCCGGAAATTGAGGAGTTTGAGGATAAGCGTGCGGGGGGGAGCACCCGGAGGGCCAGGCCTGGGTGGGATCCTGTGAGCCCGTTCCACCGCGTAGTGAGGGGACAGGCGTGCATCAGGCAAAAGGTTGCGTAGCATGTCCTCCACAAAGCACGTCGGATTGTTGCCCTCCGCGCCCTCTGCCAGGCCAACTATGCGCAGGTTGTTGCGTCTATTTCTATTCTCGGCATCTTCAGCTCTATACTCCAGGGCCTTGACCTTAGTTTGAAGCGAGTGGAGCGCCGCACTGTGTTCCGCAACTCTATCCTCTGCATTGCTGACTCTCTGTTCAGTCTCTGTCATCCTGGACCTGAGCTTATCCATGTCCTGCCTGAGAAGGCCAACATCCATTTGCACTGCCTCTATTTTTGCCATGAGTGTGGATTGGCACATGGCTATGGCCGCCATAACATCTGCCAGCCTAGGGGGCCTCTCTTCCTCGGCCTCCATCGGGCCCGTCTGTGATGCCCTGGGCTGGCCGCGAGTGGCCCGAGGGGTAGCCAGGGGGTCCGGCGTCAGCTGGGGGGACACCGGGAGAAGAGGGAACTTGTATTTTTTCCCCTTACCACCCGTTGCTCCTGACCGGCCGCGCCTCATTCAGGTGTCTCTGCGACCGCGGTGGGGGCCCCCAGACGCCCCAGCCCCGTGCTCCAGATGAGGATCAAAGTCTAGAAAAGTGCTGGTGACAGGCAGCCGTGGAGGGGGAAAACAGAGTCCAGCATGCAGCACTCCTGGTCACTCACCGCAGTAGTACCCCCCAGGTGTGGACACCAAGGCCACCGCTCCCAGTGAGGGGGGAGCCGGGTCAGGGGAGAGGCCCGGGCAGCTATCAGTCCTCCTGGGGAGCCCCTCAGTGATTGCTCCGCTGTTGGAGCCGTCTGTGTGCAGGATCGGTCCGCGAGTGAAAATCGAGGCCGCGGCTTCGTTAAGGCCTAGTCCAAGTCCCGTGGATAGGGGCAGGGGCGGGGAGCACACCCACGACGGCCCCGCGAGTCCGGATCAATGACCGAGGATATCAGGTCTCCCTCGCCTGTGTGCTGGGCGGGATCATTGCGCCGGGGGTCCGCGAGCGGAAATCGAGGCCGCGGCTCCGTTGAGGCCTAGTGCAGGTCCCGTGGTGAAGAGCAGGAACGGGGGAGGTGAGTACATCCGCGGCGATCCTTGGAGCCGGAACGGCGAACGAGGATGTCGGGTCTCCCCCACCGGAGCTGGATGGGGTCGCTGGAGGCCTTTTCCACGCGCCACGTGTGGGGGGCCAGGCCGGACCGGGAGAAGACAGTACGGCTCACACCTCAGCAGGGCCAAAGAGGCAGGATCCGCCGACCAGCTCCCCAGATCCCCAACGCTGCAAGGTATCCCTGGCAGTCCTCAGAGCGGCAATCTTGCGCCGATAGCTCGGATATTGGAGCGGATGCCGGCGGAGCTCAGAGGTTAGCTTCTGCTCACAGCGCCATCTTGGACACGCCCCCGTCCAACTGCCTCTTATTTGGAGGGACTTTCCCTCTTTGAAACACTTTCCACCAAGCAATGTACTGGTACGTAGCTGGATCAGAAGGGTGGTATCTATTCTTGGTCATCGTTGCAGCAATGATTGGGATCTCAATTTTTAGGAGTGGTGATTCCTTTCCATATAAAAAAAATCCTAGTGGCTAAAAAGCATACTAGCACAACATGACTAGTCTACCTGTAAAGAGAATCCCTCCAGCAGCTCGAAACAGGGGGCCAGATTCAGGTACAATTACATTGGCGCAGAATATCAGAGATAAACTACGCCGCCGTATTTTACCTGGCTCTACGACGAATTCATATAGATTTTGGCCCGTAAGGTACGGCGGCGTAGTGTATTTCTCGCGGTGGAATCGAAATACGCGATTAGGGGGCGTGAAGCATTTAAATTAGGCGCGTCCCCGCGGCGATCGAACTGCGCATGCTCCGTTCAGAAATTTCCCGCTGTGCATTGCACGAAATAACGTTGTTACGTCATTTTTTGTTTGAGTAGCGTCGTTTAAGTACATTTCTATTCCCGGAACGACTTGCGTGAAAAATAAAAAAAACGTTGAAATTCGATGGGGGAACGACGGCCATACTTAACATGGGCTGTCTAATACTAGACCAGATAAAGGCTGGAATAACTTTACGTGGCAAAAAGATGACTACAGATGCCGTAAGAGATTGCGAATGACGCTCGTAACTTCGTGGATCGTCTGAAAAAGTTAATTTGCATACCCCGACGCGGAAAACGACGGGAACTCCACCCAGCGGCCACAAATTTATTGCAGCGTAGATCCGAAGGCGTACGAACACGTAAACCTGTCGGATTTAAGCCCGAAGCCGTCGTTTCATGGTTTGAGGATATGCAGCATGTAGGAGTTTTGGTGGGCTTTCTGAAACTGCTCTAAACCCCAGGAACTCGTAAGCCTCGTACACACAATTGGAGTTTCCGATGGAAAAAGTCAGACTGACTTTTTCCATCGGAAATTCCGACCATTTGTATGTCCCATCGAAATTCCGATATGAATTTGGTTGGACGAAGGTCCGATCATATGTACAGGGCAATAGAAGTCTATAAAAAACAATATAAATAAAATAAATCCAGTGCTGGTACACACTAAAATAAAATACAAAAAATATATATTCTCACAAAGAAATGTCGGTGATGTAAATTGTCCCAAAGTGAAAAGTTGATCAGGGAAGGGAATCTTGATCCACACAATCAGTTGATTTTCTGAACACCGAAACTCCCTTGAGTGCACCACCACCAATGTAATTTCTTCAGTGTTGTCACATGAACAGATATAATAAAATATTTACAAAAATGTGAGGGGTGTACTCACTTTTGTGAGAAACTGTAGCTACAGTATGTAAAACATAAAAAATAAATCCAGTAATACACTATCTCGCCCTGCTCGGCACATGCTCAGTTGCTCTTTGTTAGGCACTGTGCCGAAAATCCACTAGCCACTAGAGGCCATTTATCTGACATCCTAGAGACTTTCGGTTGCTTAGGGGCTCCGGACTTCAGCAAAACGGTGGCCTCCAGCAACTTGCCACTTTTGTGAGATACTGTGTGTGTATGTATGTATGTATATATGTATATATATATATAGGAACCTGCAGAGCTGTATTCACAAAGCACTTGCTACATTAGTTGTGGCGGCGTAGCGTAAATGTGCCAAAATTTTAAATAAAAATCCAGCATGGGTTTCCCCCCAGGAGGCATACCAGGCCCTTAGGTCTGCTATGGATTGTAAGGAGAACTCGGCGTTCCACCACAATCCATACCAGACCCGTATCCCAAGCACGCCGCCCGGCCAGTCAGGAAAGTAGTGGGGAAGAGCGAGCGCCCCCCCCTCCTGACATCTCTTATGATGTCACAGTCCCATCATGCTCCAATACCTACCCACATGGGTAGGTACCACTTGGGTAGGTACCGGAGCATTATGGGACTGTGACATCCTAAGAGAGGCCTATATAAATCGCTGGGAGCCGCGCATCCGCATCCGTCATAACAGCGGGAAGAAGCTTTGAGTCAACATCGGAAGAAGAGAAGGCAGAAGAACGACACAGAAGAGCGGACTGCCTGCCGCTAGTATTTGAGCTAACACGAAGATAGCAGCGGCCAGTCCTGAAGAAGAAGGCACCGGAAAGCATTGAGACAACAGCGGAGAAGATGGAAGAAGACCCCCGCAGAGTGGAGAAGACCCCCGGAGAGCGGAAGAAGAAGGCCCCCCTGGTAAAAGAGCTAAAGAAGAGGGCAGGGCCCCCCCGGAGCTGACTAATAAAATACTTTAAAAACCCTGTCTTGTTTATTTATGATGTACCCCATATTCATTCACCTAGGGTGGGGGGCTGGTATCCGGGAGCCCCCTTATTGAAACGGGCTCCCAGATTCCGATAAGCCCGCAGACCCCGACAACCAACGGCCAGGGTTGTCGGGAAGAGGCCCTTTCCTTATCAACATGGGGACAGTGCGCCCCCCTGACCCCCCCATGTTGAGGGCATGCGACCTGGTATGGCTCAGGAGCGAGGGGGCGCTCGCTCCTCCCCACTCCTTTCCTGACCGGCCGGGCGGCGTGCTTTGGATACGGGTCTGGTATGGATTGTGGGGGAACCCCCACGGCGTTTTTTTTTCGGCGTAGGGGGGGGTTCTCCTTACAATCCATAGCAGACATAAGAGCTTGGTATGCCTCCTGGTGGGGAACCCATGCCGGATTTTTATTTAAAATATTTTCATGGAGTTCCCCCTCATGATTCATACCAAAGTGTAGATTTGGCGGGACGGTCGGTCAGATCTAACACAAATCTATGGGTAACTGATTCTAAGAATCAGGCGCATAGATAAAACCCCACTCACGCAGCGTTACGTCGGGGTATCAGGAGATACGGCGGCGTAACTCTTTGCTGAATCTAGCCCAGAAAGTGTAAATATAGACATATATAAAAAATAAGGAAATCATATATTAAATACTAAATAGGTATTAACCACATACAGTTAAATTAATATAATATAAAATATTTTGGGCAATAGTGGTCTTTTAAGCAGGCTCAGACTTTGGATGTAAAAATAAGGAAAGACGCATTACTTTCTTTGTTTCCACCTGCAGCTGAAATTCATTCTGAGTAGAAAGAAAATGCCCCATGTGTATTCACAAGCAAAAGAGGAAATGTGCCGCTATTTATCCTAATTTGCCAGAGAGAGTCTATTGACTGGCCTCCTAACAGATAGGCCATTAGCAGGAGTCTAGCACACAGCTAACAATTAAAGAGATTCTTCGGTAAAACATGAAAATGTTGCAATTAAAGCAAACCAATCAGCCACTTTAAACTTTTAAAATTAAAAACTCTACTTTGGAGCAAGAACCAAAAAGTGCCCATTGTTACATTTGTTATCTCCCAAAACCTTCCTCTATACCCCTTATGAAATGGGTTCAATCTGTTACTAGAAGGTTGACTTCTCTTACTTATGGACTAAGCCCCACCCATGCACTATCCATCTGTGTGATACATGAAGCATTACTGGTCACTGAAGCCCTCTCAGAATGTTAGGCCCCATACACACGATCGGATATATCCGATGAAAACGGTCCGCGGACCATTTCCATCGGATATGTCCGATCGGGAGTTTGATCCGATGGCGTGTACACACCATCGGATCAAATTCCCCGCCGCCAGACGGCGCGGTGACGTTGACGCCGCCGCGTCACCGCCACGTCACCGCACCAGGAAGTAAAACACTTCCGCGCATGCGCCGAATCCATTCGGCAGCGGCGCGGCGGTGGTGGGAGCCGACATGTCTGCTGGTAAGTGTACTAGTCTGCTGGTAAGTGTACTAACCAGCAGACATGTTGGGCGGACAGATTCCCACCGAATAGATTTCAAAGCTTGCTTTGAAATCTGTCGGGTGGACAAATCTGTCCGCTAGCCCATACACACGAGCGGAGATGTCTGCTGAAACGGTCCATCGGACCGTTTTCAGCGGACATATCCCCTCGTGTGTACGCGGCCTAAGAGGATCTGTGAACCACTGACAACCAATGAAAGAGGATCTGTGAACTACTGACAACCAATGCAAGATGATCTGTGAACTACTGACAACCAATGTAAGAGGATCTGTGAACCACTGACATCCAATGTAAGAGGATCTGTGAACCACTGACATCCAATTTAAGAGGATCTGTGAACCACTAACAACCAATGTATAAGGGTCTGTGAACCACTGACATCCAATGTAAGATGATCTGTGAACCACTGACATCCAATGTAAGAGGATCTGTGAACCACTGACATTCAATGTAAGAGGATCTGTGAACCACTGACAACCAATGTAAGAGGATCTGTGAACCACTGACATCCAATGTAAGAGGATCTGTGAACCACTGACATCCAATGTAAGAGGATCTGTGACCCACTGACAACCAATGTAAGAGGATCTGTGAACCACTGACATCCAATGTAAGAGGATCTGTGAACCACTAACAACCAATGTATAAGGGTCTGTGAACCACTGACATCCAATGTAAGATGATCTGTGAACCACTGACATCCAATGTAAGAGGATCTGTGAACCACTGACATTCAATGTAAGAGGATCTGTGAACCACTGACAACCAATGTAAGAGGATCTGTGAACCACTGACATCCAATGTAAGAGGATCTGTGAACCACTGACATCCAATGTAAGAGGATCTGTGACCCACTGACAACCAATGTAAGAGGATCTGTGAACCACTGACATCCAATGTAAGAGGATATGTGAACCACTGACATCCAATGTAAGAGGATCTGTGAACCACTGACATCCAATGTAAGAGGATCTGTGAACCACTGACATCCAATGTAAGAGGATCTGTGAACCACTGACATCCAATGTAAGAGGATCTGTGAACCACTGACATCCAATGTAAGAGGATCTGTGAACCACTGACATCCAATGTAAGAGGATCTGTGAACCACTGACATCCAATGTAAGAGGATCTGTGAACCACTGACAACCAATGTAAGAGGATCTGTGAACCACTGACATCCAATGTAAGAGAGTCTGTGAACCACTGACATCCAATGTAAGAGGATCTGTAAACCACTGACATCCAATGTAAGAGGATCTGTCAACCACTGACAACCAATGTAAGAGGATCGGTGAACCACTGACAACCAATGTAAGATGATTTGTGAACCACTGACATCCAATGTAAGAGGATCTGTGAACTACTGTTACAGTCACGTTCTCTAATGAATAGTAACTTAATGGAATTTCCAGCTAGAGAGGTTTCTCAGAGTAAACCACAAGTGCACTCTCTTGTATGAACAGAAAGTTAAGGGTTTATTTCATCACAACCTCTATCTTGGAATCCAACCTTGAGTATGCGTACAGGTTTAGAATCAATCAAACATAGGTATAACAAGGGGAGATTAACTGATGGATAAAGCTAGCAATAGATCAGCATAACCATGAAGCTTTGCGTCAACTATAGTTGGGTGTCAAGGAATGTCCTGAACAACAGTTCATATACAGGATACTTCGGTGTATAACATACTAGGACTTCTAAATAGGAATCAGATAACCATAACTTATAGCAGTACTAGAAATGGAGAGTCCACAGGGTATTGCCCTGTTTCAGTTTACAGTATCATAAACTTGGGTTAGATACAAATACTTGCGGTTCTGATGTTATCCAAGATCCTTAGAGTGTCAGTTCCTGGTCCACAGCAGCAATCTATAGCAGAGGAATCCTAGGCAGCTAGGTACTGAAGCTGGGGTGATGTAGGAGCGATGGGGAGCAGGGATCCTCCCTGAATCTGGAGTCTGTGGTGCGAAGCAGAGGTCTTTGGGGTGGTGAGAGGGGTCCCAGGTGACGGCAGGTGCCCTACAAAATAGTGGAACAACCTGCCGTCATTCCTGGGGCTTTAAATAGCGCGCGCGGCGCAGGAGAAGGAGCAGGACGCCGGTGGCGCACTTCCGCGTTCCAGCGCGGAACGCATAACAGAGCGCACCGGAAGTGACGCGCATGAGCCTCTGCGGACGTGTGGGGAAGACACGAGCGCTGTGGCTAGAGGGAGAGGAACGCCAGTGGCGTTACATACTCCCCTCCTCAAGGGGGCACCAACAGTGCTCTTTGTAGGACATGGTCGGTTAGGGTACCTACGATGGAATAGTTTGATGAGGCGGGGAGCATGGAGGTGTGAAGAGTCTTCCCAGAAGTCTTCGAGTTGACTGTAACCTTTCCAACGTATCAAGTACTGGAAAGTAGACCCCCTTCTCCTACAATCCAAAATGTTTTCAACCTTATATTCAGTTTCATCCATGATATCAACTGGAGGTGGGGGAGTTGAATCTCTGTTAGGGAATGGGTTTGGTATAAATGGTTTTAGGAGTGAAACATGGAAAGAGGAATGCATTTTCCAATCGGTTGGTAGAGTTAGTTTGACTGCATTAGGATTTATCACATGTGAGATTGGAAAAGGGCCAGTAAATTGTCGGCCGAGTTTTTTGGAGGGTATTTTGAGGCGTAGATTTTTAGTGGATAACCAAACTAGGTCTCTCACCTTGTAAGCAGGTGGTTTTGATCTACAGTATGAGCATCATAATTCAGTTTTTGTCATTTCTGAGCAGCTTCTAAGTTGTTATGAATAATTCGCAGAGTGTCCTTTAGGGTTGAAAGGTATTGTCTTACAGCAGGAACTTTGTTTGAGAGGAGATTGGACGGTAACGTTTGTGGATAATAACCATAATTTGCATAGAATGGTGAAAATTTGAAAGAAAAGCTGGTGGCATTATTATAAGAAAATTCAGCATGGGGAAGCAGATGGAACCAATCGTCCTGTAAGTGTGTGCAGTAACAACGTAAATATTGTTCTAGGGTCCGGTTGACCCTTTCTGTCTGGCCGTTTGTTTGGGGGTGGTAAGCACTAGACATGCGGTGGTCAATTCCTAAATAGTGTTGCTCACGAATATTCGTATTGCGAATATTCGGCTCGAATATGGCATATTCGAGTATTCGCGATATATTCCGAATTTCACGGTGAATATTCGCTATTTCGAATATTCGTATTTTTTAAAAAAAATTTTAGAACAGATCACATCCTAGAGATCCCCATCGACGTCTAAAAGCATTGCTGGTATGATTAGAGACCTTGGGCCGAGTAGCTGCAGCGATCATTTTATATTGCCGAAAAATCGCAATGCGATTATTCGGCAATAGCGATATCGCGCGATTATTTTCGAGAAATTCGCAATATTGTTTTTAGCTAAAATAACACATATATTCGATTTCAGAGTGTTAATGTCGAAATTCCGCAATCAATTTCTCATTCGCATTTTTGCGAAATTACGATAAAATATCAAGAATATTCTGAGCCAATCAGAGTGCTCCTTCCGCATTTGCCGAATATTCGCAATTATTTTGTATTGTAATATATCACGAATATTCTGAGCCAATCAGAGTGCTCCATTCCGCATTTCTCGAAATTTCGCAATTATTTTGTATTATAAAATATCACGAATATTCTGAGCCAATCAGAGTGCTCCATTCCTCATTTCTCGAAATTTCGCAATTATTTTGTATTATAAAATATCACGAATATTCTGAGCCAATCAGAGTGCTCCTTCCGCATTTGCCGAATATTCGCAATTATTTTGTATTGTAATATATCACGAATATTCTGAGCCAATCAGAGTGCTCCTTCCGCATTTGCCGAATATTCGCAATTATTTTGTATTGTAATATATCACGAATATTCTGAGCCAATCAGAGTGCTCCTTCCGCATTTGCCGAATATTCGCAATTATTTTGTATTGTAATATATCACGAATATTCTGAGCCAATCAGAGTGCTCCATTCCGCATTTCTCGAAATTTCGCAATTATTTTGTATTATAAAATATCACGAATATTCTGAGCCAATCAGAGTGCTCCTTCCGCATTTCTCGAAATTTCATTCGCATTCGCAATAGCGAAATTTCGCAATCATTTCATTTCCAAAAAATATCGCGAATATTCGCATTTAACGAATATATCTCGAATATTCGACTATATATTCGAGATATATCGTGAAATCGAATATGGCATATTCTGCTCAACACTATTCCTAAAGTTTTACATAAAGCTTTCCAGAACTTGGAGATGAACTGAGATCCTCGGTCAGAAATAATTTGAGAAGGAAGGCCATGTAGTTTATTCACATTGTTAATGAAAGCTTTTGCTGTTTCAGATGAGGTTGGTAAATTTTTTAAGGGAATGAAGTGTGCCATTTTTGTGAGTAAATCGACTGTGACCATGATAGTATTTGAGCTGTTTGACCGTGGGAGATCATCTATAAAGTCCATCGAGACGACCTCCCAGGGTCGGTTTGGTATTGGAATGGAGGATAAGAGACCAAAAGGGGGTCTTCTTGAGAGTTTATTACTAGCGCAGACGACACAGGACTTGACGTACTCATGGACCATCTTGACCAAATGGGGCCACCAATAATCTCTTTTAAGGAGGTGTATCGTTTTATTTATTCCAGGGTGGCCAGCTAGTGGGGAGTCATGTAATTGTCTGAGAAGGGTCAGTTGTAGAGTGGGAGGAACATATAACTTATTCTTAAAAGTGTATGCACCATCTGATTGCCTTGAGGTTCCTTTGGGTAGGGAGGAGACATCTTTGGGTGTGTTCTGAGAGATTAGTTCTCGAAAGGAGGAGGCTAATCCAATAAAACAGGTAGACGGGATGATAGATGAAGGAGGACTTTCAATGATCTCATCTTCATTGATCCGGGATAAGGAATCAGCCTTTAAATTCTGGGTTCCTGGTCTGTAAGATATAAGGAAGTCGAATCTATCAAAGAACAAGCTCCATCTTACTTGACGGGCCGAGAGAGTCTTGCAGGCCTTTAAGTGTTGTAAGTTACGATGATCAGTGAGGATAATTTCAGGGTACGTAGAACCTTCCAGGAGATGTCTCCAGTTTGCTAGGGCATCTCTTATTGCTAGGAGTTCCTTCTCACCAATGGGGTAATTCCTCTCTGCAGAATTTAGAGTTCTGGAGTAGAATGCGACTGGGTGTAAAGGTTCAGATAGGGTAGCTTGTTGTGAAAGTATGGCACCTAAAGCAAAATGGGAAGCATCCACTTCTAGAGTGAAGTGACATTGTGGATTAGATAGTTGGAGAATGGGAGCGGAAGTGAAGAAAAGTTTGAGTGAATCAAAAGACTTCTGCGCTTGGTTTGTCCAGGTGAAAGGTGTTTTTTTACTAGTTAAGGAATTCAGAGGTTTTACAATCTCTGAGAAATTCTTAATAAATTTACGGTAATAATTTGAAAACCCAGGGAATCGTTGCAAAGCCTTCCTGGACTGGGGAATAGGCCAAGAGAGAATACAGTCTACCTTAGATCGATCCATCTGGATCCCGTCGGGAGTAATCTGGTAGCCCAGAAATGAGATACTGGTTTGGTTGAAGACACACTTTTCGAGCTTAACGTATAAGCGATGTGTTCTAAGCCTTGATAGTACCCATCGTACATGTTTGGTATGTTCTTCAAGGTTGTCTGAGAAAATCAAGATGTCATCAAGATAAATTACCAGGCAAACATCCAACAAGTCACGAAAAATATCATTAATGAACCTTTGGAAAGTTGCGGGGGCATTGCACAACCCAAATGGCATAACCGTGTACTCGAATAGGCCATAGCGAGTCTTGAAAGCGGTTTTCCATTCGTCCCCAGGACGGATTCGAATTAAATTATAAGCGCCCCTAAGATCTAGCTTTGCAAAGATTTTGGAGGTCTGGAGACGTTCTATAAGCTCCGGAATGAGAGGTAAAGGATACCGATTTTTTATTGTGATATTATTGAGGGACCTGTAATCAATTATTGGCCGAAGTGATCCATCCTTATTCTTTACAAAAAACATTGCGGCGCTTGCTGGGGAAGTGGAAGGCCTGATGAAACCCTTCCTCAAATTGTCATCGAGGTAGTCCTTGAGATGGATAAGCTCAGGTTGGGATAGGGAATAAATTTGCGCGGTCGGAATGGGAGAGTGTGGAATGAGGTCAATCGGGCAATCATATATGCGATGAGGGGGAAGTATCTCTGCATTAGTTTTGGTGAAAACATCCGAGAAATCATATAAGTAGGATGGGAGAGCTTTGTTTTGCTCAGTTGTCAAAAGTAAATTGTATACGAGATAACAGGTATGTTCACAGAATGAAGAATCAAGGGTAACTGAGTTACTAGACCAGTGGAAAGTTGGTTGGTGAAGGAGCAACCAAGGCAAGCCTAATACTATTGGGAAAGAGGGCGAACGGATGATATCAAACACAAGGGTTTCAGTGTGGCCATTGCCACAGGTGACCAACAAAGATGAAGTTTGAGTGTGTACTGGCCCATATGAGGAAGTAGAGCCATCAATAAAAGTGACAGACAACGGATCTTGCTTTAACACACTTGGGATTTTATTTGAATTTACAATTTCTATATCAATGAAGTTGCCACAGGCACCGGTATCAACCATCGCATCTATGGTACTTCTATCTTGGTCCCACTGTAAAGTAAGAGTAAGAAAAATATAGTTACTAGTGGAAGTTCGAGGCAAAGTAATCTTATTAATGCTATGGGGGTTACCTTCAGACCTCCTTTTAAGGAGTGGACAAGTAGGGACGATGTGGTCGGGGGCAGAACAGTAAAGACATTTTGGGCTCTGCGCCTTTGTTTCTCTTCTGGGGATAGTGGCCCTTTGATTGCTGCTATCTCCATTGGAACCTCCTTTGGTGGGGACCTGGACCTCCTGGGAGGTGTAGGTTGATATGAGTTAATTCGTTCAGCCTTTCTCTCTCTGAGTCTACGGTCAATGGAGAGGGAGAGGTGCATGAGATCCTCCAGAGTAGTGGGAATTTCAACTCGGGCAAGTTCATCTTTCATAGGTTCTGAGAGTCCGAGACGAAATAGGTTTCTGAGAGAAATATCAGTCCACATAGTATCACGGCACCAGCACTTAAACTCGGAGATGTAATCCTCCACTGGTCTTTTACCTTGCTTAAGGTTTCTGATGGTGTTTTCTGCTGTGAGTTGTTTGTTAGGGTCCTCGTAGAGGAGGGACATTTCGTCTAGGAAAGTGTTAAAAGTTCCCAGTAGGTCACCATGTTCCTCAACGTAGGCATCAGCCCAAACTCTTGGTTCCCCCTTGAGGTATGATGTTAACGTGAGAATTCTGATTCTATCAGAATGGTAGGTACGGGGGCGTAACTCGAACATAAGACGGCAAGAACTAATAAATTGACGGAAATTTTTCCTGTCTCCTGAAAAGGGTTCGGGAGCGCAGACCTTGGGTTCAGGTCGATCCCGGGGTTGAGCAAAATTATGATTCCGGAGTGCCTCATTTTCCAAACGAAGGTCATTCACAGTATTGGTAAGAGTATCCACTCGCTGTGAGAGTCCGACCAAATGATTGGCATGTTTCGCTGGATCCATTAAGTTATGTATGGGTTCCACTATTATGTTACAGTCACGTTCTCTAGTAACTTAATGGAATTTCCAGCTAGAGAGGTTTCTCAGAGTAAACCACAAGTGCACTCTCTTGTATGAACCGAAAGTTAAGGGTTTATTTCATCACAACCTCTATCTTGGAATCCAACCTTGAGTATGCGTACAGGTTTAGAATCAATCAAACATAGGTATAACAAAGGGAGATTAACTGATGGATAAAGCTAGCAATAGATCGGCATAACCATGAAGCTTCGCGTCAACTATAGTTGGGTGTCAAGGAAGGTCCTGAACAACAGTTCATATACAGGATACTTCGGTGTATAACATACTAGGACTTCTAAATAGGAATCAGATAACCATAACTTATAGCAGTACTAGAAATGGAGAGTCCACAGGGTATTGCCCTGTTTCAGTTTACAGTAGCATAAACTTGGGTTAGATACAATTACTTGCGGTTCTGATGTTATCCAAGATCCTTAGAGTGTCAGTTCCTGGTCCACAGCAGCAATCTATAGCAGAGGAATCCTAGGCAGCTAGGTACTGAAGCTGGGGTGATGTAGGAGTGATGGGGAGCAGGGATCCTCCCTGAATCTGGAGTCTGTGGTGCGAAGCAGAGGTCTTTGGGGTGGTGAGAGGGGTCCCAGGTGACGGCAGGTGCCCTACAAAATAGTGGAACAACCTGCCGTCATTCCTGGGGCTTTAAATAGCGCGCGCGGTGTGGGAGAAGGCGCAGGACGCCGATGGCGCACTTCCGCGTTCCAGCATGGAACACATAACAGAGCGCACCTGAAGTGACACGCATGAGCCTCTGCGGATGTTTGGGGAAGACACGAGCACTGTGGCTAGAGGGAGAGGAACGCCAGTGGCGTTACAACTACTGACATCCAATGTAAGACAATTTGTGATCCACTGACATCCAATGTAAGAGGATATGTGAACCATATATATACAGTTGAACCTCGGATTGCGAGTAACGCGGCTAATGAACATTTCGCAATATGAGCACTGTATTTAAAAAAATCCTGACTCCGGTTTGTGAGTGTTGTCTCGCAAACACGAGCAGGATTCAAGCCAAAGCGGTGTACAATACTGCATTTGGCCTGAGGTGGAGGGGCACCAGAGCTGCCGTTTGGTGTCGCTCTGAAATGTTTGGAAAATCTCGGAAATACTCAGTTCCCAAGCTTTTCCAAGGTTTTCAGAGTTCAGCCAAGGTGGATGGATTATCTTGGCAAAGGAGAATTGCTCACTAACACAGATTTAGCCCTGGTTCACACTGGTGCGATGTCAAATCGCATGTCAAATCAGCGGCATTTGCCCGCAATGGCACTGTCCCAATTAATGTGATGCCGCATCTGTGGCGCTACAACGATTTCAAGTAGTTTCCGTACTCCTTTTTTGCAATTTCGGCCCACTATTTACATTGACATCTGTGCAGAAACCAGAGATGTCTCTGTAATCGAGGCCGAAATCGGGACTGACAAGCGGGAGTGAAATTGTGTGAGTTCAGCTGAACCTGGGCTCAGACAGATTTGTGAACAATATTTGCGAGAAATAGGCCTTTTGTGTACATAGAAGAAGTCGTCGATCTTTGCGTTCAGGTCATGATAAATCATGGCAAACACAAAAGTGTTGCGTTTATAATTTTGCTCAGTTATGTATTCATTAGAAAAATAATGATTTTATAGATATATATATATATATATATATATATTAGGGTTGTCCCGATACCGATACTAGTATCAGTATCAGGACGGATACTGAGCATTTGTGTGAGTAAATGCTCCCAATGCTTCACCGTATACTTTTTTTTTCAGAGAGAGCGGGCGGAGAGGGGGTGGCGTGGGGGCGGAGAGGGGCAGAGAGGGAGTGGCAAAGGGGGCGAAGAGGGGGTGCCGAGGGGCAGAGAGTGGGCAGATAGTGGGCGGCGAGGGGGTTTAGAGGGGGTTT
Source organism: Rana kukunoris (assembly GCA_029574335.1). Classification (NCBI taxonomy): domain Eukaryota; kingdom Metazoa; phylum Chordata; class Amphibia; order Anura; family Ranidae; genus Rana; species Rana kukunoris. Next base: position 188,289,898 of record CM056055.1, on the reverse strand, counting down.
CGAGGGGGCAGTGAGGGGGCGGAGAGCGGGCAGAGAGGGGGCACTCGTCATATATAGCCCCTCCCCCTTGTCCGGGCACTTTAATAGACAGATCACCCGTCCCAGGATTGGATGGGTAATCTGTCTATCAAACTGCCCGGACAAGGGGAAGGGGCTATATATGACGAGGCGCGGCGGGGGAACACACAGCTATTTAAATGAAAGCCGTAATGTTACCCGTGCTAATCAACTAGGCAAAGGCGGAGAGGGGGAAGTGGGGCTCTTGGCTTTCTCTTTGGGGACATGGCTGCATTTGTGGAGGACGTGGCTGCATTTGTGGGGGACATGGCTTCATTTGTGGGGGACATGGCTGCATTTGTGAGGACATGGCTGCATTTGTGGGGGACATTTCTGCATTTTTGGGGACATTTAAAAAAAGTATTGGTATTCAGTTTCGGCGAATTCATGAAAAAAAGTATCGGTACTTGTACTCGGTCCTAAAAATGGAACAACCCTAATATATATATATATATATATATATATATATATATATATATATATATATATGTATGTGTGTGTGTGTGTGTGTGTATATATATATATACACAATCATTATTTTTTTAATGAATTCATAACTGAATTAAGATATTACGTAATACCCATAACTCTATTTGAAAGCACGTGAAATGTATACAAAAGGAGGAGTTGAATTTAAATGTAATTTACTAAATAGGTTACCGGGATCCTCAGCAGTCTTAAATAGCTGTGGTTTTCCATCACCCATAGTGATACTTCCCATTAACCTCAACTTGCAATGACTCCCACCACTGCAGATGGGTAGGGGAAATTGTCGGTGACAGCTATAAGTTTACAGTCCAGCCAATGAGGTCTTATCGTTCCTTCTGCCGCTTATTTTATATCCATTGTGTCCTAAACGTTAGTAGTCAAGCTCGAGTCAAGCCAAAAGTCAAGTGAGTTTTCCATTAAACTTGGAAGGCAATCACAAAGGACAGGGTGGCAGTATTTTTTTTAATAGTACAAAAAGGCCGTGACCCTGGTGTCACAGGGACGCATCCTTTCAGTCTGATGCATCTTGCATGCAATTTGCTAAGTGGGGCTGTGACTTTAAGAGGCTGAGAAAAGTCTCTTTATACCGGTTGAGTTGCACTTAGCACGACAGCAAGGCAGATGGCGTAATGTCAATGGGGAATGGTTATTATTGATCAGATAAAGCATCCTGGGGGTGTACGGGTGAACAACAGTGGAAGAGATTCTTTTTCGTTGGCATTTCTGTTTCTTCTTGTTTGCCTTTCATCTTCCTGATGAATTTAACCCTTTGCTCCCTGGGAGAAGCACTTCCATTTGTCTATAAAATAATTGGAATAGGGCTTAGAATATTAGTTGCTACGCCAGAGATATACAGTGCAGAAAATAAGTATTTGAACACCCTGCTTTTTTGCAAGTTCTCCCACTTGGAAATCATGGAGGGGTCTGAAATTGTCATCGTAGGTGCATGTCCACTGTGAGAGACATAATCAAAAAAAAAATTCCAGAAATCACAATGTATGATTTTTTTAAATATTTATTTGTATGATACAGCTGCAAAGAAGTATTTGAACACCTGAGAAAATCAATGTTAATATTTGGTACAGTAGCCTTTGTTTGCAATTACAGAGGTCAAACGTTTCTTGTAGTTTTTCACCAGGTTTGCACACACTGGAGGAGTGATTTTGGCCCACTCCTCCACACAGATCTTCTCTAGATCAGTCAGGTTTCTGGGCTGTCGCTGAGAAACACAGAGTTTGAACTCCCTCCAAAGATTCTCTATTGGGTTTAGGTCTGGAGACTGGCTAGGCCACGTCAGAACCTTGATATGCTTCTTACAGAGCCACTCCTTGGTTATCCTGGCTGTGTGCTTCGGGTCATTGTCATGTTGGAAGACCCAGCCTCGACCCATCTTCAAAGCTCCAACTGAGTGAAGGAGGTTGTTGCCCAAAATCTCGCAATACATGGCCCTGGTCATCCTCTCCTTAATACAGTGCAGTCACCCTGTCCCATGTGCAGAAAAACACCCCCAAAGCATGATGCTACCACCCCCATGCTTCACAGTAGGGATGGTGTTCTTGGGATGGTACTCATCATCATTCTTCCTCCAAACACGGTTAGTGGAATTATGACCAAAAAGTTCTATTTTGGTCTCATCTGACCACATGACTTTCTCCCATGACTCCTCTGGATCATCCAAATGGTCATTGGCAGACTTAAGACGGGCCTTGACATGTGCTGGTTTAAGCAGGGGAACCTTCCTTGCCATGCATGATTTCAAACCATGACGTCTTAGTGTATTACCAACAGTAACCTTGGAAACGGTGGTCCCAGCTCTTTTCAGGTCATTGACCAGCTCCTCCCGTGTAGTCCTGGGCTGATTTCTCACCTTTCTTAGGATCATTGAGACCCCACGAGGTGAGATTTTGCATGGAGCCCCAGTCCGAGGGAGATTGACAGTCGTGTTTAGCTTCTTCCATTTTCTAATGATTGCTCCAACAGTGGACCTTTTTTCACCAAGCTGCTTGGAATTTTCCCCGTAGCCCTTTCCAGCCTTGTGGAGGTGTACAATTTTGTCTCTAGTGTCTTTGGACAGCTCTTTGGTCTTGGCCATGTTAGTAGTTGGATTCTTACTGATTGTATGGGGTGGACAGGTGTCTTTATGCAGCTAATGACCTCAAACAGGTGCATCTAATTTAGGATAATAAATGGAGTGGAGGTGGACATTTTAAAGGCAGACTAACAGGTCTTTGAGGGTCAGAATTCTAGCTGATAGACAGGTGTTCAAATACTTCTTTGCAGCTGTATCATACAAATAAATAGTTAAAAAATCAGAAATTGTGATTTCTGGAATTTTTTTGGGGATTATGTCTCTCACAGTGGACATGCACCTACGATGACAATTTCAGACCCCTCCATGATTTCCAAGTGGGAGAACTTGCAAAATAGCAGGGTGTTCAAATACTTATTTTCTGCACTGTACAAATGAATCTAAACTTTAGTAGCTGTCATGTCTTTGCACTTTTAGGTCAGCGTATATCAGGGTCAGGATCACAAGCAGTTCCGACTTAGCAGGCTTTCATGTACTTTAAATTAAAACATTTACGTTGCCACTAACTTACTTCTGACTTGTGGTGTGCAATAAAGCCCAGCTCCATTAATTAGACCAAATCTACTATTGCAGTGCACCCCACCCCCTGCTCCGGCTTGCAAGGGTTAAATGCCATATTTGGACCAAATAAGTCACATGATGCAAACATCACCTGCAATATAGCTTTGTGAATTAAGCCCCCAGTATGAGTTTCATTCTCCAAGGATTACAAGAGTTACATAGTTACATAGTTAGTCAGGTTGAAAAAAGACACAAGTCCATCCAGTTCAACCATAAAAAAATAAAATAAAAAAACAAAATAAAACACAGTACATCCCATACACCCAACTCCATACCCCCAGTTGATCCAGAGGAAGGCAAAAAACCCCAGCAGAGCATGATCCAATTTGCTACCGGAGGGGAAAGAATTCCTTCCTGATCCCCCGAGAGGCAATCGGATTTACCCCGGATCAACTTTACCTACAGAACTTAGTACTCAGTTATATTATGTGTATTTAGGAAAGAATCCAGGCCCTTCTTAAAGCAATCTACTGAGCTGGCCAGAACCACCTCTGGAGGGAGTCTGTTCCACATTTTCACAGCTCTTACTGTGAAGAAACCTTTCTGTATTTGGAGGTGAAATCTCTTTTCCTCCAGACGTAAAGAGTGCCCCCTTGTCCTCAGTGTTGACCTTAAAGTGAATAACTCAATACCAAGTTCACTATATGGACCTCTTATATATTTGTACATGTTGATCATATCCCCCCTTATTCTTAGACCAAGTTAAATTCAGGTGCTTACACTGCCTGCATTATAAAATAATGTACCATGCATGAACATGAATACAAAGCTGCATTCATTTTTGTCTTGTATATCAGTTTTAAATCATTAAGGTAATAGCCAATTACATGCTCCTTCTTTTTCTAAAAATGTCTCCAGATACAGAATTCTATATAGATGTAGCACCCTGATGTTTAGGGTTGCTAGCAAACTTACCTGCCAAGTGATAGTTGCCTTGGCCGATTGATAGAAGGTCAATTAATTTTACCCTAATTCTGGAATTGCTGCACTTCTCTTTTTTGTCACTAGATGGCCAGGTATCTGGTATCTGCAAGGACAGATCAGGAATAGATGGGGTCTCTCGGCCAAAGGGCGGGGATTTTCTTTGGTCCCTTGGCCTGCTGGGAGAGCCTTATTTGGGTGAGGTCATTTGATGGGTCACCGTGGCAACTTTTGATTGGCACAGTGGCAGAATTTGATGGGCACAGTGGCAGCATTTGATGGGTACAGTCAGGGATGGACTGGCCATTGGGACTACAGGGAGTTTCCCGGTGGCCTGATGGCTCAGTGGGCCAGGCTTCAGTGACAGCGGACCGCCGCCCCCTTCGCTCCTCTGTCTCTCCCTTCCCACAGCACTCACCTGGGGGGAACAGAGAAGCAGGGGGAGGACCAGAGGAGCAGGGACGATGACAGAGAAGCATGGGGGAGGGGACAGACAGCTGATTCAACAGCTATGGCCTGGGAGTTTCTCACTTCTGCCTAATCTTGTCCCATCAGGGGGGCACCGAACTGATTCTTTGCCCCGGATAAAATCATTTCTAGCTTCCCTACTGGTACTGCCTATAAGAGTACCAGTACCAGCCATTCTACTCTAATAAAGTAGAACGGCTAGTGAAGGGGGAGAGAGGGCTTGGGTGGCTGGGGGGGGGGTGCGGGAGTTGTCCGGCCGCCATGGGAGAGACCTGTCAAAGTGGGCCAGTCTGGATGAAGTCCAGGGCCAAATTTCTGTCCCAGTCCAGCCCTGGGCACAGTGGTAGCCTTTGATGGCACAGTGGCTGCAATTGATGGGTACAGTGGGAGCATTTGATGGGCACAGTGGCAGCATTTGATGGGCACAGTTTTTTAAATTGATGACACAGTGGCTGCATTTGATGGGCACAGTTTTTGAAATTGATGGCACAGTGGCTACATTTGATGTTCACAGTGGCTGCTATTGATGGCACAGTGGCTGCATTTGTTGGGCACAGTTTTTGCAAATGATGGTAGTGACTGCATTTGATGGGCACAGTGGCTGTTATTGATGGCACAGAGGCTGAATTTGATGGAGACAGCGACTGCAATCGATGGCACAGTGGTTGAATTTGATGGGCACAGTGAGGCTGCAATTGATGTTTTTTTTTCCAGTATTTTTCAGAAAAATTCTGTTTGTTTGTGCCTCTCCCCAAAACCTTTTTAGTAGGGTTGTCCCGATACCGATACTAGTATCGGCATCGGGACCGATACCGAGTATTTGTGGGAGTACTTGTACTCGCGCAAATGCTCCCGATGCTTCTGCCGATACTGCCGATACTGCGTGACAAGCACATACATTTTTTTTATTCATTTTTACTCATTTTTATTCTTTTATAATGTCGTGACTTAGAGTTCTTCATAATTCTAAAGAAAATATCCTTAGTCTGTAATGTGGTTTGAAAACTGTCACATGACATTTAAAAAAAGTATCGGTATTCGGTATCGGTGAGTACATGAAAAAAAGTATCGGTACTTATACTCGGTCCTAAAAAAGTGGTATCGGGACAACCCTACTTTTTAGTTCTTCCTATTCATTTATCTGTGCAGCTGAGTCTGTTGAGAAAGGGACTGATGAATCTATGTCCCCAGTCAGTTTTGGCCAGAGGGGGCCCTGTCAGGTAGACAGTATGGGGTCCTGTGATTTCTAACAGCAGCCCTGCTAGCAGCTAACTAAGAAAGTACAGTATAGTATTTTCTAATAAGGGCGATTACATCACAATCTCCCATGATCATGTGTGCCCTCTTCCAGATAATTTTGTATCCTTCTAACACAGTCCCCTTGTAAATTTCACTAAGTAATTCCATATTGGATATACTGGGATTATACATCTGGTGAATAGACTCTACTGTCCACTCTTATTTGATGGAAGGAAAGTTGCATAGATATATTTTCTCATCACTATTTATTTATATAGAAAAGGGCACAATTACAGCCAGGATAACAATTTCTGGTAACTGGTAGAACATTAAAGGGGTTGTAAAGGTTTGTTTTTTATTTTCAAAATGGGTTCCTTTAAGCTAGTGCATTGTTGGTTCACTTACCTTTTTTCTTTGATTTCCCTTCTAAATGTTTCTTTTCTTTGTCTGAATTTCTCACTTCCTGTTTCTCAGTAAACTTGCCACCATCATCAGAGTGGTGGAAAGTCAGTCAGAACAGCTTACTGAGGAGGAACAGGAAGTGAGAAATTTAGACAAAGAAAACAAAGAAAATAAATATTTACGGCCAGATTCACGTATATCCCGCGTCGGCATACCATTAGCCATTTACACTACACCACCGCAACTTACTAGAGCAAGTGCCATATTCTCAAAGCACTTGCTCCGTAACTTGCGGCGGCGTAGTGTAAATGGCCCGGCGTATACCTGCGTAATTCAAAGGGGGCGGCTTGTATTTAAATTAAGCGCGCCCCCGTGCCGAAGGAATTGCGCATGCGCCGGCCGGGTAAAAAACCCAGTGCGCATGCTCTAACTCACGTCGGAAAACGTCGATGAAACCGACGTGAAAACTACGTGATCGTCACTTACGCAATGCCCTATTCGCGAACGACTTAGTTAAACAACGGAAAAAGACGACGCTGTCCCGAGGCCATATTTAACATGGCATATGACAGACCTTCGTAAATGTACCCCTCATATAGCAGGGGAAACAACGTAAATGACGTAAACGACGTAAACGACGACGAGGCGGCGTAAAAACTTTCGGGAATCGGCGTATCTGGCTCATTTGCATAAGCAAATGAGAAATCGACGTAAACGCCACCTAGCGGCAGGCGTAACATTACATTTAGGATCCGACGGTGTAAGATTATTACGCCAGTCGGATCTTAGCGTAAATATGGCGTATCATGTTTTCAGGATAGAAAACAATGATACGCCGGCGGGAAATTCGAATTACGCCGGTGTATCTGTAGATACACCGGCGTAATTCTTTTGAGAATCTGGCCCAGAGAAGGGAAATTGAGGGAAAAGGTAAGTGAACCAACAATGCACTAGCTTAAATTAACCTATTTAGAAAATAAAAAAGCAAACCTTTACAACCCCTTTAACACATGCTACATGCACAGTCAGGTGGTGGGATGATACCATCTGTGGCCTGCTTTTTGAAATGATTGGATATCTCTGTCACATCTCATTGTTTGTTATAGCAGCATGGCGTGTGTTTACAATTGTGTTCTACCCGCCACTATTTAGTGGTTAAGCTATTTTCTTAGTGATATGTGCATTTCAGTTTATTTGCCAATCATGCTCCTATACAAAGTAATGCTGTAAGAACCAACATGAAAATTGTTTTTTTTTTTTTCTTTTTTAACGGAACTTAAAACAGGGAGTAACAGGCCAGTGACACTCTGGGGCAAACTTTATGAAATGGAGGAGGAAGATCATGCTTCACAGGATATCTTTTGAGTTCCTCTGGAATGATATAGCCTCCCTGGCGGTACGATTATGTCTGGAATTTTGTACCAAAAGCGGTACAATTATTTTGCATGGAAATTTGGCGTTTTATACTGTAGGCCTGCAATTCTTAGGAATAACTCACTTAAATCTGTCTAAACAAGAGTCTAGTAGGAATCCCGGGTATGATAAAGTTTAAAACACAAAATCATAAATTATAATATAATAAATAACTATAAATAATTATAACAAATAATAATGTAATTATAATAAAAAATATTCAATAATGTAATCAAATCAAAAACACTGAAATTTGCTCAGTTGCAGAATTGTCGCTGTCATTACTTTTATTTTTTTATGACGAATTTCCCCACAAATCGCTATCGCTCAATTCTGCAAGTGATTCTAATTTATTATCGCTGTTTTCTAGCTGCTCTAAAACCACTTTTGACATAGGCCTCGTACACACGATCAAATCTGTCCGCTGGAAACGGTCTGCTGGACCGTTTCAGCAGACAGATTCGATCGTGTGTTCGGCCGAGCCGACGGATTTGGCCACCCGACAGATTTCAAAGCATGCTTTGAAATCTATCGGGTGGGAATCCGTCCGCCCGACATGTCTGCTGGTTAGTACACTTACCAGCAGACATGTCGTCCCGCACCGCCGCCGCACCGCCGCCGAATGGATTCGGCGCATGCGCGGAAGTGTTTTACTTCCTGGTGCGGTGACGTGGCGGCGTCAACGTCACCGCCACATCACCGACACGTCAGCGCGCTGTCTGCTGGCGGGGATTTTGGTTTGCTCGTGTGTACAAGCGAGCAAACCAAAATCCCAGCAGACAGATTTGTTCAAATCTGTCGGACAGACAGATTTGAACAAATCTGTCTGCTCGTGTATACGAGGCCTTAAAGGGACAATTTTCATTGCTATGGACAATCTCCAGTTTGCAGGCAGAAAGAACAGTTTTTATTATATAAAAGTGCATGTAGGACACTGGGCAGACCACTAGGGACAAAGAGGGGGTGTATTTTATACATACAGTACTGTGATCTCTAAGATTACAGTATACTGTATGTAATGTGTTTATTTTGTTTTTTGAATTTGGCACCGCTCTCCGCCCCGTGCGTCGTAACATCACAGGGAACGGAGATCGGCGGCACACAGGCACTGTGAATCGAGCAAGGAGGACGCCGCTCGCTCACACAGCGGGGAGGCATCGCAGAAACCAGGGACAAGGTAAGTAACTTGTGCCTGTGGATGCTGTGAGGCGAGCCCGAGTCTGGCTCGGGGATACCGCTTGTGGTATTCAAATCTTACCCCGAGCAAGACTCGGGAATACCGCCAAGGAGGTTAATACTAGTAATTGATATCACTGCAAAATTACAAAATTCAAGCTCAGTTTTGCTTATTGCGCTGTTTAGGAATAATTTGATTAGAAAAAAAGAATCTGCTTTTTTTTTATTATTATGTGGTTATTTTTTGGGGGAGATGTTTATAGTAGGGTGACCAGACATCCCCGGTTTCAGGGGACAGTCCCCAGATTGAGGACACTGTCCCCGGACCAAGTCTGTCCCCAGTTTTGTCCCCAGATTGGATTTGAACAGGGTCTGGGGCAAATTTAAAGACAGTCAGCGCAGAATAAAAAAAAAAAAAATCTGAATTACACCCCCCCGCTCTGATGCCTCTACTAGCTTAGGGGGGTGTATTTTTTCAATTATCTGTGCCCCTTTCTGATGATTATATGCTGGTCGGAGTGGGGGGAACTATTTCTTTAGTTTCGGGTGCATTCAGCTCCACTCGCATGTCCTTTTGCCTTGGCTCAAGTCCCGGCCAGCCGCCTGCCTCTCCTTGCCTTTCCTGGCGGAGTGATCTTCCTCAGCACCCCCACTCAGTAGTAGGCTCAGAGAGTAATGCCGCGTACACACGATCACTTTTTGTGATGTACAAAAATGTTGTTTTATCTCACGAAACAAAACAGTGTTTTTCAAACTTCATTTTAAAAAACGACGTTGCCTACACACCGTCGTTTTCTGAAAATGCTCCTGCAAAGCGCGGTTACGTACACCACGTTCGACGGCACTCTGTTCCATTCAAGCTCGTGTCATAACTTGCTTCTGAGCATGCACGGGTTTAAAAACGTTGTTTTAAATGTCATTTTTAGCCCACACACGATAGTTTTTTAATGACACAAAAACTACATTTTGAAAAAAAAAACAACATAAAAAATGAAAGCATGTTCGAAAAAAAAATGTAGTCGTTTTTCAGAAGACATAAAACAAAGTTTTGCCCACACACGATCATTTTAAATGACGTTTTTTAAAAAGTTGTTTTATTTCATCATAAAAAACGACCGTGTGTACGCGGGCATAAGACTTGACGGGCTGTGAGGCAGGCGGCAGCTGATCGTCACCATTACTAGTAAAAAAAAAAAAATATGTCCCCGGATTTCATTTAAAAAATCTGGTCACCTTAGTTTATAGGGTAGTTTATATTAGTGTGCCTTGTTTTGTATATTTAACCCTGATTTTGTACTGTCTCTTTCATTCTTTTATTTCACATGACCGGACGATCTGGTCCTCCTGTTAGTTTTTTAGGCAGACCCGTTCTGACCCTCTGTGGAGCGGCGGGTGGAACCGGGCCTGTGTTCATTTATATCCGCTAACATCCAGTCCGATCTGACTTGTAAAAAACAGATGGATTTCCCTTCCATCTAGTGGATCATATGTCAGTTGGGTGTAAAAGGACAGGCGGTCCGTTTACATCCATCCATTTATAGAGGAGAACTATGTATGTCTGTGTGTGTTCTGCATAAGCTGTTTGGCAGGATTCATCGAACAGATTCCCAGCTGAGCAACTGGACTCCTAGTGGATCCTGCCCCATGTGGAACGGGCCTTATTGTCATTTTTTTGCTGTCTGTATTTTTGTTTTTGTAAAAAGAAATAAATTAAGGGGCTAATAGGAAATTTTTAGGGACAAAAGCTCTAACATACAGTAGTTGAAAGTTGTTTCTGTAACTCACAGGAGCCATTTAAAGCCCATTGTACACTTTCAAACCATCTTATTTTGTCCTTAACTTTGACTTCAATGCATTTTGCAGAAATGGTAAAATTCCCCAAAACTTTTCAAAAATGTTACGTAACTCAAAAGTTTCCCTACTTGTTACTCTTGACACTAACAAGCTACCTCATCTGCACCTGATTTACGTGATCCTTAAACATTGGCCCTGCTCCTCAGCTCTTTCTTTACACAGGTCTGACGCACTTTCAGATTGATGATCTGTTACCACCAACCCATTTTATGCTGAAGAAAAAACAGTTGGGTAAAGAAAATCATATTCTATTTATTATGATGCACACTTTCTACTTTCATGTTGTCACTGCGGAATTCTGCCTCCTTCTGGTCTTTCCCAAATGAGAACTTACCTTCAGCTTGTAGGTTGGTCTTACCCTAGTGAGATTCCACTTCACCCTAGTGAGATCCCACGCCCAGCCCGCACACATTGGTCTTTCTCCTGCATCCCTCCTCCAGCACCCACAATTTCCTTTTGCCCTTCCAGTGTCTTCTCAATGTACAGTCCCACACTCCCACCACACAAATTGTATATTAGAACCCTGTCCATGTCCTCCCCATAGACATTGCTTTTTGAGCCAAGACACACGGCCTTGACAATCAGCACTCAAAGTGAACATCATTTTAGTAGCAGTCTCTGCCCCATCTCTTTTCTGAAGAAGCAACAATTCTCATCGCTTCTAAGTGGCTGTAGTGTGCGTAGGATTGGGTGTTGTGTGTATAATGGATGAAAAGATGTGGCATGAGATGGGAAAACCCATTTTATGAACATACTACCAGGATAATACATGTGAAAAGCCTTTGCAGACTGAACACACAGCTCTTCAGATCCACTTAGCAATGTGATCATTCTTCTGTTAGACCTTCGTCTCCAGGAAGCTGAGCCTACTTCCATCTGAAAAAAGGGTTGGTATTAAAGAGCATGTTTCATAATGATGCTACAGTCCCAACAGACTCCCTGGGACAATGTTCCTCTTTAATGAGATGGACTTTTGTAAATGTTGCTATTAGAGCATTGATGGTTTACATGTTGTTTGAATTCTTGCCGTTTATGAAGGATGATGTTACACATGGCTGTTTATGTAAGTGCCATGTAAAGAACTGGAGGTCAGCTCATCTCCCCTTGTAATATTACTGTAAAGAGGAATCAGATTATAATTTAGCCGCAAACAGTGCATCAGTGGTAAAGTGGTCTGCTGAGTAGGTTTGATGCATCTTTTTGCATTAGAAAATTGATTCATAGTTGGTTACATCATTTTTTTTTAAAGAAAATAATGCCCATGAAATTAAATATGAAAACATTGTATCCTCAATGCTAGGGAGAAACAAATACGGGAGCTTTTGCTTTGCTGAAACTTTAGAATTATTGGGAAAATTCCAGCAAAATATTGTCATTGAGCAAAATGCTTAAAGGGACACTAAAGTCAGGACTTTAAAAAAAATAAAAATAAAAACATGTTATACTTACCTCCACTGTGCAGTTCGTTTTGCACAGAGTGGCCCGGAAACCTGTCTTCTGGGGTCCCTCGGTGGCTGTCTGGGCTCCTCCTCGCAAAAGCTTTCCATCTTCCTGCGAGGGCGCTCGCACGGTGGAAAGCTTTTGCGAGCACGCACCCGTGATACAGCGGTGGCCATAGCCGACGACTGTATCACTCGGCCCGCCCCCCGGCACACCGCCTCATCCGCTGTGATTGACAGCAGCGCCAGCCAATGGCTGCGCTGCTATCAATCCGCCCAGCCTAGCCAATCAATGGCGCAGCTGGGAACCGCAGAGGATGGCGTGGACACGCCCGGGAGTTTCGAACGGTAAGGTAAGTAAAACGGGGACTGGGACTGGGGGGGGGAGGGGGTTGGTGCTGTGAGATGTTTTTTTACCTTAATGCATAGAATGCATTAAGGTAAAAAAACTTTTACCTTTATTACCTTTACAACCCCTTTAAGGGGTTGTAAAGGTAAAAGACTTGTATAAGACTTGTAAAAGTCTCTATGAGCTTGCCACATCTTTCCACTGGGATTTTTGCCCATTCTTCCTTGCAAAACTGCTCCAGTTCCTTCAAGTTGGATGGTTTGCGCTTGTGAACAGCAGTCTTTAAGTCTGACCACGGATTTTCTATTGGATTGAGGTCTGGGCTTTGACTAGGCCTTGCCAACACATTTACATGTTTCCCCTTAAACCACTCAAGTGTTCTTTAGCAGTGTGTTTGGGGTCATTGTCCTGCTGGAAGGTGAACCTCCGTCCTGGCTTCAAATCACACACAGAGTGGTACAGGTTTTGCTCAAGAATATCCCTTTACTTAGAACCATCCATCTTTCCCTCAACTCTGACCAGTTTCTTAGTCCCGATTGCTGAAAAACATGGCGCTCTCTGGGTGATGTGATGCGTTGGGTTTGCACCAGAAGTCCCACTCCTAATGGAGCTCCCACTCACCCCAAAAAAACTACATGCCAAATGTGACATGTAAGGGGATGAGGAGTGCTTAAAGCGGAAGTTCCTCTCCGCTTTAATTAGCACTACTGAAGTCGCTTCGACTTTAGAAAAGGTTCCTGCACTACTTTAAGGTGACTTCTATCTGACTTGTACCCATAGACTTTAATAGATGTTGCCTCCAAGTCGTATCCGTATCTTATAAAGCAGATGATGCAGCGCTAATAAATTCCATATATATAAAACACCATTTGTTAAGTAATGAAGTGTTGATACAATGAGGACACACAAATGATTTCATGGGTGCGATGAACCTCCACTTTGTGCTAAAAATATGCACTGTCACCGCACTAATGACACTGGCTGGGTAGGCGTTAATCACCTAGGGCGATCAAAGGGTTAACTGTGTGCCTAACCAGTGTTTTTGTGTTTGCTTTCAGGTGCTTTTACTAAATGATGTGCTGGATTTTATTCCCTGCATTGCAGGGAAACCAAATCCAGCACATCCCTGATGACGAGACAGAGCTCTGCTTTGTTCACATAAGCAGTGCTCTGTCCTCATGGATCAATGGGTGTTGGCAGTCATCAATTGAATGGCACCCGCTGATCTTCTTCTGCTGTGACCAGGGGCATAACTAGAACCTTCAGGCCCCCGGTGCAAGAAACCATGATGGGACCCCATGACTCCCCCCCTTCCATTCAACCCCCGGGCTTCCAATTTTGGGAGGGTGTCCATGGATATTCTTCAAGAACTCTGCCTCCCATATGCCCCCTGTGGCATGCATCCAGCAAAATCACTGCGGCCCTTTACAATGTGATTAGCTTATCACATGTAAACAGACGTGCTGGGTATCGACAGCCCTTTCCTCCCACGCTATGTCTGTGTAAGGAAAGGAGAGGTGTTAACTGCCAAGAACGTCAGTAAATTGTTTACACAGATAATCAGTGCTGCCTATCAGTGCCACCTATCAGTGCTCATCAATGCCACCTATTAGTGTCTATCCATGTTGCTTAGAAGTGCCGCAGATCAGTGCTGCATTTCAGTACCGCCTATTATTGCTTATCAATGTATCACTTTTTAGTGCCCATCAATGCTGCCTATCAGTGCTCATTAGTGCCACCTATCAGTGACCATCAGTGCAGCCTATCAGTCCTACCTATCAGTGCTCATTAATGTCCAACAGTGTTGCCCATCAGTGCCACCTATCAGTGTTCATCAATGCTGCCTATCAGTGCTCATTAATGCCCATCAGTGCCGCCTATCAGTGCCACCTATTATTGCTCATCAATGCCGCCTATCAGTGCCCATCAGTGCCACCTATCAGTGCTCATCAATGCTGCTTATGAGTGCTCATCAATCCTCATCAGTGCAGTTCCACCTATTGGTGCCACAGACCATTGCTCATCAAAGCCACCTATCAGTGCAGCCTATCAGTGCCACCTATCAGTTCTCATCAATGCCACCTATCAGTGCTGTGTATCAGTGCTGCCTATCAGTGCAGTCTTTCTGTGCCACCTATCAGTGCCCATCAATGCCTCCTATCAGCACTGCCTATAAGCAGCGGATCAGTGCTCATCAATGCTGCCTAACAGTGCTCATCAATGCCCATCAGTGCCACACTGCATATATGTGCCACAGATCATTGTTCATCAATGCCGCCTATCAGTGCTGCGTATCAGTACTTTCTATCACTACCACTTATCAGTGTCCATCAATGCCTCCTATCAGCACTGCCTATCAGTGCAGCCGATCAGTGCTCATTAATACTGCCTGCCTCCTCAGCACAGCTCTGAGCGGAGAGAGTCTATCATACAGCTCAGATCCGAGGGAGGTGTGAGCTTGTTAGCTTCACACTTGACTTCCCACAAAGCACACACAGGAGAGGGGAGGGTGAAGAAGAAACAGATCGCCTGTGCCATCCCATGGGAGGGGGGAGCAGGGAGAACTGTTGGCTCTGACCTGTATGAGAAATACACTCTCTGCTCATAGCCATGGGACTAGCAACCCCAGTGAGGCCCCCAACAGTGGCGGAATGCCAGGGCCCGGTCGCAAGTGCGACTGCTGTGAGCCTGGTAGTTCCGCCACTGGCTTTGACTAATCACAGCAGAAGTGGCTTGCCAGTGGTGCACGTACGTCCCCTTCCCGGGAGTGCAGAACCACGTATATATACATGATTCTGCACAAAGCGGCTGCCCTGTAGCAGTAAAGCTTCTATAGGGCAGTCAGCAAGAGGTTAAAACAGTTGTAAACTGAGCGCCAAATAACAAAATGAATGCAAACAAGTGCAGTTGCTCCAGAGCTCAGTAAATTAGGTAAAGCTTCACTTTGCAAAGAGTACCCAATCACATGCACAGAAAATAAAAAACTGTATTTTTGCTTGCATATGATTGGATGATAGAAGTCAGAAGAGCTTCTGCTCATTTACTAAGCTTTGGAGCAACTGCACTTTGCAAAGTGCACAGTCCATTTTCCTTTAGTAAATCAACTTCCACTGTGTCTGCAAAGGGATTGCAGAAGACCAGCAGAGAGAATGAAAACAAAAAGCAATTGTTAAGAATATATGGCGCTATAGCAAATTAAATGTAATTCAGTTATGGTTTAAATCTACTTTAACAGGTACAGGTACAAGTGTACTATCTTCTAAATATTACTAAACAACATCAGCAAAAATTAATTAAGTTGTTTCCGTGAATTTATGAATAATATGCATAACATAATAAATATTACTTTAGCAGAGTGTTGTCTTAGTGGAACTTCTGTTTATAAATACAATGCATGCATGCTATTCCTACAATTATAATTATTGTCTTTTTATACCGTATATTAGTAATTGCAGAATCACTCGGATCTAAATGAAGTTTTGCATAAAGGCTCCAATGGAAAAGTTTAAATATAAGAATGTATTACATTTTTTTTCCTTGTTGTGGTAAAGCTGATAAAATGCAAATGTTACCACTCTTTCCAACCCCTAATAGCAAATAACAAAATGTTTCTTCCTCTAACATTTTAAAACATGTGATAATAGAATTTTGTTAAAAAAAATAAAAAAATATTCCTTTAACCACTTGCCTACTGTTCACCTAAACCCCCTTCCTGCCCAAACAAAATTTTAGCTTCCGGCACGGCGTCGCTTTAACTGACAAGTCGTGCAACGCGGCTCCCAAACAAATAGAGCTTTCTTTTGGTGGTATTTGATCGCCCATGCGGTTTTTATTTTTTGAGCTATAAACAAAAAAAGAGCGTATATTTAAAAAAAAAAACACAATATTTTTTGCTTTTTGCTATAATAAATATCCCATGTATTCTTCTACATATTTTTGGTTAAAAATAAATAAAAATAAAATGGCAATAACTGTATAGTGACTGGTTTGCACAAAAGTTATATTGCCTACAAAATAGGGGACAAAATTATTATACATTTTTTTTTTACTAGGAATGGCAGCGATCTGCGTTTTTTTTTCGGGATTGCGACATTATAGCGGACACATCAGACACTTTTGACAAATTTTTGGGACCATTCACATTTATACAGCGACCAGTGCTATAAATATGCATTGATTACTGTATAAATGTGACTGGCAGGGAAGGGGTTAACCACTAGGGGGCGGGGAAGGGGTTAAATGTGTATCCTAGGTGTGTTCTAGCTGTAGGGGGAGGGGGGTGACTGTGGGAGGTGACCGATTGTGTCCTATGTACACAGATCGGACACAGAAGGGACACAGATCGGTCTTCTCTCTCCCTGACAGGGACGTGAAACTCTGTGTTTACACACAGAGCTCCACGTTCCTGCTTAGTTACTGGGCAATTGCGCACCCCCTAGTAGCTTTAAATGAGAAGACGTCATATGACGTCTTCTCAGAACAACTGAGCAGGGTGTTAAGTGGTTAAATAGGATTTCCAGCAAACCTTTTTTTCTCTTAATATCATGGCTTGTAAATACAATATATTGCCAAAAGTATTGGGATGCCTGCCTTTACACACACATACACTTTTGTAGGGTTCAATATTGAGTTGGCCCAGCCTTTGCAGCTATAACAGCTTCAACTCTTCTGGGAAGTGATGGGGACTTGAACCGCACAGCTGGCTATCTCCCACTCAGGGCCTGGGAACACAGAATGACAAGCACACAAGATGATTTAAAAAAAAAATCATTTAACCGCTTAAGGACCCATTCGCGCCGATATACGTTGGCAGAATGGGGATGCGCGCACCGCCGGTGCACGCACGCGACCCGGTCCGAAGCTCCATGATCGCGCCTGCGGGACCCGCGGACCCCATCGCCGCCCGTGTCCCACGATCGCACCTCTGGTGCTGAAGAACGGGGAGAGGTGTGTGTAAACACACCTTCCCCGTTCTTCATTGTGGCAGAGTCATTGATCGTGTGTTCCCTAATATAGGGAAACACGATCAATGACGTCACGCGTGCAGCCCCACCCCCCTACAGTTAGAAACACAAATGAGGTCACACTTAACCCCTTCAGTGCCCCCTAGTGGTTAACTCCCAAACTGCAATTGTCATTTTCTCAGTAAACAATGCATTTGTATAGAATTTTTTGCTGTGAAAATGACAATGGTCCCAAAAATGTGTCAAAATCATCCGATGTGTCCGCCATAATGCCGCAGTCGTGAAAAAAATCGATGATCACCGCCATTAGTAGTAAAAAAAAAATATTAATAAAAATGCAATAAAATCTCTTATTGCAATTTTTTTTACCAAAAGTAGGTAGAAGAATACGTATCAGCATAAACTGAGAAAAAAATATATTTTTTATATCTTTTTTGGAGGTATTCATTATAGCAAAAAGTAAAATATATATATATATATTTTTTTCAAAATTGTCGCTCTATTTTTGTTTATAGCGCAAAAAATTAAAACCGCAGAGGTGATCAAATACCACTAAAAGAAAGCTGTATTTGTGGGAAAAAAAGGACGCCAATTTTGTTTGGGAGCCACGTCGCATGACCGCGAAATTGTCAGTTAAAGCGACACAGTGCCGGATCGCAAAAACTGGCCAGGTCCTTTACCTGCCTAAAGGTCCGGGTCTTAAGTGGTTAATAAGGGGGATAACCCTTGGCTTTATACACAATAATTGAAGGCTGGATTTCAATACATTAGGGTTTGGTTACAGAGCAAAAGGATGGCAATTCTAAGAAAAGGAGTTTACCTCCATATGACATGCAGTCTCATAATATTTTTGGTAAAAAGGTACAAGCTAGAATGTTCTCACAATAAACCAACCACACTAATCTATTAGCCTAACCATTTCTAGCATGTAAACACATTTCAAGTCAAAATCAGATATTAGGAACAAGATGAAAATATACAGAATAGAAACAGCATAGAAACATCATTAACCCATCAGGAAGGTTCAGGAGTGTGTCTATAGGAATGTTTGACCATTCTTCCAGAAGCGTATTTGTGAGGTCAGGCACTGATGTTGGATGAGAAGGCCTGGCTGGCAATCTCTGCTTTAATCCATCCCAAAGGTGTTCTATCAGGTTGAGGTGCAGGCCAGTCAAGTTCCTCCACGTCAAACTCACTAATCCATGTACTTATGGACCTTTCTTTGTGCTGTAGTCCAGATCATTTGGTAAAGGGCAGGGTTATAGTATGGGGTTGTTTTTCAGGGGTTGGGCTTGGCCACTTAGTTCCAATAAATGGAACTCTTAAGGTGTCAGCATACCAAGACATGTTTGACAATTTCATGCTCCCAACTTTGTGGGAACAGTTTGGGGATTGTCCCCTTCTGTTCTAACATGACTGCGCACCAGTACACAAAGCAAGGTCCATGAAGATGTGGATGAGTGAGTTTGTGTTGGAGGAACACCTTTGGGATGAATTCGAGCATAGACTGCGAGCCAGGCCTCGATATGAGGCAACCATGATATGGGAGACATGCATGCTGCACCAAAGCACCTATTCAAAATGTAAAATGAATATCTAAAATGCATTTGGCCACACACTAAACCAACAACCACCAGCATAACCCTATATATGTAAAACATATACTGTATTTATTGGCGTATAACACTCACTTTTTACCCTAAAAATAGAGGGTAAACTGTCCCTGCGTGTTATACACCGTTTCAGCAGACAGATTCGATCGTGTGTAAGGGCTAACAGACGGATTTGGCCACCTGACAGATTTCAAAGCATGCTTTGAAATCTGTCGGCTGGGAACCCGTCCGCCCGACATGTCTGCTGGTTAGTACGCTAACCAGCAGACACGTCTTCTCGCACACGCGCCGAATGGTTTCGACGCATGCGCGGAAGTGTTTTACTTCCTGGTGTGGTGACGTGGCAGCGTCAACGTAACCGCCACATCACCGACATGTCAGCGCGCTGTCTGCTGGCGGGGATTTTGGTTTGCTCGTGTGTACATGCGAGCAAACCAAAATCCCAGCAGACAGATTTGTTCAAATCTGTCGGACACACAGATTTGAACAAATCTGTCTGCTCGTGTGTACGAGGCCTTAAAGTTAGGGTGCGTGTTTTACGCCGATAAATACGGTACTTGTAAAACTGGTAATATTTCAATGGGTTTCAGGGGAAGTCCCCCCCCATCAGGGCTAGTATGTGGCAGCAAAATAGACAGTGAAGACCAATGAAAACAATCTCATTCAAGAATGTAAAACACTAATGAGATAGACATGCAATCTACTGTATAGATTGAATGTCTCCACCTCCTTAGAGTTTGATATAATTGAATAAGATATTTATCATGGGTTTTTACCATCTACATTTCCCCCCACATCCTAGCCCTGATGAAAGAGGTAGCACTTCCCTGAAACGCGTTGGCCTTCAATTAACTTCTTAAATATAACCTCACGTGTGATTAACTTTTATTCTAAGCGCAGCTCTATACTATATATAGGGTCTACTCTCCTCACACCTCCATTGGGTGCAAGCCTTCTGAGAGGACAGTTCTTTCAACAATATCAAACCGTCTATAGTCCAGTGCTTTCACACACACACAAGTGTAAATGTTGTAAGTGTTCTTGTCATACACAAAGATGATCAAAAATCACTGAACAATTATTCTCCTTGTTTTCTTTGAATAAAAGACAAAGTAGAACAAGGCAGGTTCGGATGAGGTGGCCCAAAAGGCACTAAAAACCCTCCTCTAAGCCAGTGTAAAGTACAGAGGAACTTTTTGTCACTTTTGAACTACCTAGCCATAATCTGTCTAGTTATTCTTTCTCATTAGTCCCCAAACCATACTCCGTAGAAACCACTGTTTTTATGGACTTCGCTGATGATAGCCAACAAGCCTGAAGCAGCTGTAGGAAGTTTGGAATAACAAGGCTGTCTAAATGTAGGTTGTATTTGTGTTGTAAGTATTGGATGGACAGTTGGTCTAGGTTCATAATAGAATGGTTTGCATTGATCAATCCCAAAGTAACCCCCCGTATTTTTATAATCTGTGATTGAAGTCTTTCTGTTTTAAGAAGGCTTTACTGTGTTTTGTTCCAGACTGTTTATGTGAACCAAACCTTTATGTGAACATCAGCTGAATTGGGTAAAAAGTTGTGGTATGCGCCGAAAGTGGGGTCATTCTCTGTTTTTTACTCCTCATGAAAGACCTGTTCATGTATGACACAACTGCCCAATAACATTACAGGATAGTCAGGTGTATGCACATAAAGCAAACTCCAAAATATTGTTTTCCTAAGTAATTCTATAAACACACATACCTGACCATTCCTATGCATAGCTATGGAGGATGATGATAAGTAACAAGTACTAATCTGATCCTAGAGGAAACTATTGCAGTTAGAAAAACAAAATGGTCAGTGGCAAGTTTCCCTAAAAAATAATTTGCTGGTCTGGCTAAATGACCCCAGAAGTTGTATGACAGCCTAACTTAATCCACACACCTCTCATTATAAAATCTCAGACAACCCCATTAGACCTTGGAGCCAGACATGATCAACTATTGTACTCATTTGGTTTATAACTGGTATATCCTCTACATTTACTACCTCTTCTCCTCTGGTTCTTCCTCTACTCTCTCTTGATACCCGGACTACTTTGGAATTCTTGGAATTTTAAAAATGTTAGTTTTTGAATACTTAGTCTTGAATGTTTGTTTTGGATGTTAGAACTGATTGCTACCCCAATGCCGCGTACACACGATTGGTTAAACCGATGAGAACGGTCTGATGGACCGTTTTCATAGGTCCAAACCGATCGTGTGTGGGCGCCATTGGTTATTTAACCATCGGTTAAAAAAAGCCAACTTGTTTTAAATTTAACCGATGGATACCTAACCGATAGCAAAAAAACGATCGTTTGTAGGCACGACCATCGGTTAAAAATCCACGCATGCTCAGAATCAAGTTGATGCATGCTTGGAAGCATTGAACTTCATTTTTTTCAGCACGTCGTTGTGTTTTGCGTAACCGTGTTCTGACACGATCGTTTTTTTAACAGATGGTGTGTAGGCGCGACGGACCATCAGTCAGCTTCATCGGTTAACCGATGAAAACGGTCCATCAGACCATTCTCATCGGATGGACTGATCGCGTGTATGCGGCATTAAAGTAACACCATGTTAATTTGTAAACATAATTTTCATGCAGTTTGGTCCCTAATAGCTAGGAGAACAAACATAAGCAGTCTGTTTCTTTATAACTTGCTATGCATGATAGATCCTAATAAAATTCAAGTATCAAAAAAAAAAGATTTGTTGGGTACAATTAGCTCCATGGAATAGTGTCCATGGATATCTTATTTCTTTTAATGCTTTTAGGCTTAACAATAATTTATGTTCTATCTACACCTCAAAAGGGGCAAATATTTTATCTTGCAATATCATACGTAATATAAAAACTTCTTAAGGCTGGGTTCACTCTGGAGAATGCAGAGGCTCACAACAGGATTACAGTGTGTCTCCATTCACTGTTTCAGGTTCGATTTCAGCTCAAAATTTTGGGCTGAATTCGGACCTGAAATGGAACAAAAGGCACCCAGGACTCCTGTGCAATTCGCACCAAAGCTGCTGCAGAGATCTGTGAACCAGCTCCATAGAAAGACGGTCAAAATCCTCTGCAATGCGAATTGGATGCAGGGAAACCAACATCCACTTAACAATAGTGTGAACCCAGCCTTAAGTAAGTCAAATCATTAACATTGTCATTTTGATTGGTTGAGGCTTACCTTGCTTTATTGGATAAAAGTAGGCATATGTCTATTAGCTTGAGCATTACAAGTGATGCAATCAGAACAAACATCACATCGATCAATTTGTGTAGGTGTTCCTTAGTTTGCAGTAATCAGAGGTTCTTACAAATCTGCATGAGTGGGAACCAATTGCACTTCTTTCTAAGTTGAAGAGGTAACAATGTTTATCACAATCCATTCACCACATCCACCCGCTGAGTAGATCAGTGAGAACACGACAGCTTGTTTTGATGGCATGATAATGCATTCCAGGAGTAGGAAATACTGTGAAGTTGACTTACTTAAACTGGGGAGTAGATATGTGCATTCCCGTTCGTACGAATGTTATTTTCGTACGAAAATGTTCATTTTCGTACCCGCAGGTTAATGTGTACATACGAAAAAATTAAAGCACCAAAATACGAAAACTACGAGATTACGAATGAGCCGCATAACAAACAACCGCAAATACGAACGAATGATCCGACGAAAAAAAAATGACAAAACGAAAACGGCAAAAGAACAAAAATGACATCTATAACAAAAGATTTACATTCTGTATTTTGTTTGAATCCTTTTTCTGTTTGTTTTCAGTCCTATGTTCATTGTTCATATGACATCTATAACAAAAGATTTGCATGCTGTATTTTGTTTCAATCCTTTTTCTGTTTGTTTTCAGTTCTATGTTCATTGTTCATAGGACATCTATAACAAAATATTTGCATGCTGTATTTTGTTTCAATCCTTTTTCTGTTTGTTTTCAGTCCTATGTTCATTGTTCATATGACATCTATAACAAAAGATTTGCATGCTGTATTTTGAATCCAAAATACGAACAGAAAAAAGGAATTTAAAATACAGAATGCAAATCTTTTGTTATAGATGTCATATGAACATACGACTGAAAATAGCAAAAGAAAAGGGTTTCAAGATACTGCAAATCATTGACGAAAATTCACGAAAATTATTGTCTAACAAGTAACGAACATGAATTAAACAGAATAACGAACCATCCCGCATGTACGAAAATAAAACAGTAACGAAAATACGAAACGATCGAAATACGAAAAAATTGCGTCATACGAAAAACGAACGGGAACAAACAGGAAAACGGGCGTCTTACGAAAAACGAACGAAAACGAAAAAACGGAACGATACGAAACAGAACAAAAAAAAAAGATTTTTTTTTCTGTGCACATGTCTACTGGGGACTGCAAAATTTGGTGCAGCTGTGCATGATAGCCAATTAGCTTCTAACTAGATTTTGCACTTTCCAGTTTTAGTAAATCATCCCCTTTATCTCAGTCAATTTAAGGTCTTCAATTCTGCCGTCTGACCCAAAAAAGAGAAAATGGTGTTATAACCATCAGATAGTATAATACTTGACCAGGGATAGAAGAGACACGATTCTTACAAAGACATCTAGGCCTTTAGCACAGCTACCTTTTTTACGTCCTACACAATATCCATACCTACCTGTATTGGGAATCTCCTCCAATTTCGGATGTAAGCAACACTGGAGAAAGCAGGGTCTGTAGAGCTTGGGGATTAAGTCCCTATGACACCTTTATTGTTCTTCTAGGCCAGTTTTTGTGCTCTAGATAAGGGAAGGAATACATCATATAAGACAATAAATTTGACCTTAAATCAAATGCACAAGTCTTGTTTTTATGTGATAAAGTAGTGACGCAAAGGAGGTTTACAACCAAGTCAAAAATATTGTCAGTCTAGACATTGGTTTAAGTGGTCTTCCCAGAAACCCAACCTAAGTATATGGCCTGCTGGAAGTGAGATCAGAGTTTGTGTTTTTGCTTTTTTTTCAACAATTAATAGGCTATTTATAAGGATTGCAAAGTAATAAAATAGAAAAAGTTTGAGGGTACCTACTGTTATTTGTGCGCATTTGATCTAAAACCTGTCTTGAATATAAGCTTATTGCTGAACTGTTTTCACTGAAGCACATTAGTACAATAAACAGGATGCTGATGTATTATTGATTTAACATTTTGAGATACCATAAAGCTACATTGTCAGGATGCTATAAGGTGACCTTGCTGTGGATTTGAGCTGTAGTCTGTTTTAGGTGTTCTATTAACCTAAACTTTCCAATAATGTCTGAAAGTGAATTAAGGAGGAATGCCTATATTTTAAGTAAAAAGTGAGCAATCAAACATGTGTAAAAGAATCATAAAACAAAACAAAACTAAACACTGTGGGACTGTAGTTAACAATCTCAACAAGGGACCATCGTTTGCAAAAACCTTTAGATGTCATGTTGTGTTGGCCTAATAACTTAAAAAAAAAAGGGGGATTTAAATCTTTCTTTGGTAAACCAAATAAGTCATATCATATGAAAATCCCCTATTGTGACTTTTAAGGGCAATCACATGATCAAAGATCTAAGTTAATACTTCTTAAAACACCATCTGAACAAAAGGATTTGAAAAACATCAGTGTTACTCCAAGTTACTATACTGTATGTAAAATACTGGGTGTTACCCAGGGTCTTCTTTCTTTCTTACTTGATGACCCCACACTGACTTATCCTGCATAAAATATTGGGTGTTTACTAAATGGTACTCCCAAAAAACATTATTTGCTGCACAACAGAATTTCTAATTGCAGCTTATTTAAATGGAATGGAAAATCCAACATGTTTCCACACTTTGGAAATAGCTTCTTCCTCAGGGGAATTTGGCCACCATCTAAAGCAAAACAATTTACATAATATTTAGTTTACAAAATGTGTTTCAACATTAATGTTAACATTACATTCATATAAGAGTAGTTACAGAAGAATACTACCCAATTGCTCTCCAAATTATCACCACCCCATCCTGTCTCTCAGGCAGCAAGTCACTCACAAGCAAGGACTGCCTATATCCAAAGGTATCACTAGTATGCAAAGTACTTTTCCAAGGGATCTTGTAGCAGTAGAAAGGGAGAAAAAATTCAAAATGGTTTCTATAACTTAGCTTCTACATATCTGAATAAAGTTATATAAATAGGCATGCCATCATCCAGACTTAAAGTGTATAGGAAGGCCTGTTGACTACAGACATACCCAGGGGTATTGGAAACAATTAATAGCTGGATAGCTGCACTCCAAATATTCACCTTTATTGAAAAATTAAATTCAAGGCATCAAAGGTAGGTACAGACTAACTGCACAGCTGCTGACAGGTTTCACATCAGGCACGGTGCTATGTCATTGCTAAAAGGGGTATAAATACAATGATCTGGAATCATTTGCATGTGGATGAAAACGTACTAAAAGTAAAGCAAAAAGATAATCCCAACAACTATTGTTCAAGTCTGCGGGGAGATAACTTCAAAAGTGTAAAAGCATATAAACACACAGCTGCATCCAGATATAATGTGTATAGGAAGGCTCGTTGACTACAGACACCCCCAGGGGTATTAATATAAAGATCTGAAGTCATTTGCATGTAGATGAAAACGTACTAAAAGGTAAAGCAAAAAGTTAATCCTGACAACTATTATTCAAGACTGGGAGAGATGACATCAAAAGTATAAAAGACTTGCTGCACTAAGTGTTACCAAAAGTCCCAATAAGCTGTCTTATAGACAGGTGTCCACTAAAGAGTTTCTCCAATAACAGCAGCATATCCTCTAATTCCACTTTGCTATATTAGCCTACTAGAAGCTCAAACAGATAATTGGACAGAAAATGTAAATTCTGCTTCCTCTATAGAATGCATTACACATAGTAAATATAGGAGAGCTGCAGTCATTTATGGACCCTATGGATCAACTTGCAGGCATTCTGCAGTTTTGCCCACTCTAATGTTTATATTTAAACCCTAGTCAAAAAGATAAATTCAGCTTTACGATTGGTAGGCAATTGGATTGTTTGAATCAAAATCTTTATTAAGACATGATACAGAGTCTACTTTGGATTTAAGCATCCCATTAAAAAAACTGCAACATCACTATTCTCTGTGCTGTCTTTACAACTCCTTGATACCAATTAGAGAGAGATTAGTGAATATATCTAAGACATCCCTTCCAACATACAATTGCAGCAACCGAGCAGTAAAGAAATCTTCATTTTTTTTTCTTCCTTTCAACCACTCAACTGGTTCTGCATAGAAAATAGCACTGTCTCCAACGTAAAGATTCACATTACCATTTTGTAAACTGGCCTAGTGCTGCAATAACGCATTAGACATTTTCTTTTGCAAGGCAAGCTATAACTACATTCCAACCTAACTCGGATTCTATAAATGAGGTGTTAGTTTGCAATATAACAGGCCACCGGTTTATTTGTACATCAGCACGGAATGCAGATAGGACGATTGTGAGGCTTGCATTGATTTGATGCATAAGATGAAGCTTTGGGTTGTTTTGGAATGTAGAAGTATTTCTTGAGTGGTGGTGGTGGGGGGGGGGGGGTGATATTAGTGGGCAGTGACAAGCGATGGGCTGTGCAAGGGTTGATTGGAGGGACAGAAGTCATGGTGCTAGCTGTTAATATACCTGTTTCAGCACATCCAACCAAAAAGCTCCAGGTTTCTCTTCGTTCTCAAGGTTATTTGCATGTGTGCTCACAAACCACCTGGTGGTGATGCTTTGAATTGTTACTTTGAAAGAATACTTTTAACACCAGCCATGTTTGTAGCAGTGTAACCTTGCAAGGGAGCAGTCCATGCTGCTGTATCCATCTGTACTCTGCGTGCTTGATCAGGGGGAAAATCCAGCAAGCTGAACAGAGGCTCTGATGTGCGAACTCTAGGGAATCTTCATATTGACTCTCTTGGAGAAAAAAAAAAAAAAGAACAATTCGGACAGACCCCCTTTGCAGACGGAGCATAGCAAAGGCTCCTTTTTGTTACTCTCTGTCAAGATGTTTGAAATCACCAGGACCCTTAATGCTGCTTTGTTAAATAATGAGGTAACAATTTGACACTTTCTTATGCGAGTCTAACAAATTTTTTTTTGCCTGCTGACTTTAAACTGCTGTAATGAAGAATTATTTCCAATTTTTCTCCTAAATGAAGACAAATTAACCTGATCTTGACAAATTAAAAAAAAAAGAGGGTTTGTTGTTTGTTTTTTTTTCTTTTTATCGAAAAAAATCAAGAATCTTTTTTTGCTGTCTTCCCTCCACTGATCTTTAAACCTCTTTGCAGCCAAGCGGGCTTCCAGTGTATTGCGTTCCTGGTCCTTTTGACAGCATAGAGGTTAATGAGTGCGTCAGTCGACTGCTGTTGCCTATGGTAGTACGAAGTATGACTTGCAAGCTGCCCAGAGTAGGTGTTTATTAATGCTGAATTGGCTTGTGGTGTAGCCCATCTGGACCATAAGAGACGCTGCAGATTTACTTGTGATGTTAAGATGTCCATACCGTTTGGAAAGGATGTTTGCTGGAGACAGGCTGAGAGATACACTATGAATCCATCTCTTTTACATGCGTCTGCTGCCACTAATGACTTACAAGGCTGCTCATTTAGGGTAAGGCAATCTAATCACCTTTTGATTTGATTTTGGAGGAATTGGCTGTGCACGAGTTCCGTGTCTGTATTGTTTTTTTTTTTTTTTCTCTCTTTCTTCTTCCTTCTCTTTATGCTGTGCAGTGTCTGCCTGAGCCTAGATTATCCTAGCAAGTGCAGAATGCTGTGTGCTTCACCACATCTCAGAGTTAATAGTTTGAGTGAAGCCCTAAAACTAGCCGTACAATGTTGATGAAGGAAATGGTTTTCCCAGTTTGGTTTTGTAGTAAGCCACTCTATGCTTTGCCCTACTTACATTATCTTGTTTTATAATATGTTATGCAAAAATCCATGAAACATGCATTATTTACAAGAACGATAATGCCTCTGTAATGCAAGGTGAGGTATAGACAGCATTGCCAAGGATTTAAGTTGGTTTTACTGCATAGTGCACAATAGACAAGTCAAGTATTGCAATCTGAACAAGATTTGTGCAAATTTTACCTTGTAAATGGAATAGGTATACTGTTTATAGTGGGGGGGGGGGGGGAGATTTACGTTACCATAATACATTGGTTTGTGCTTAATTTAAAAATGCATGTTACATGGGCAACAACTTCTTTTACCATTATATTCTATACTCCTGAACTTGATTTGTTACTACTTTTTCTTTTGAAAAGAGAAACTGTGATAAGTATGATCTTACAGTGCGTTAATATTGATATACTTTGTATTGGTATACTTTGTGGTTGTATCCACGCAATATGTATATATATATATATATATATATATATATATATATATATATATATATATATAAAAATAGAGCTGTAAATGTAATATATATATATATATATATATATATATATACACATATATACATATCTACATATATATATTTCTGTAAATGTATTTTATAGCACATGCCTGCATGTTAATATACTGATTGCACCATAGGCCAGTTAGACTAGCTATATTTAGAAATATGCAAAGTTAAATTATTGGCAGATTATTAAACTAAAAAAGAAAAAGATGCCTGCTCTAAATAATAATAATAAACCTTTCATACATTACTCTTGATGCACTTTGCACTTTATTTTGTTACCTTAATTATTACTGTGGTGCTGGAACTATTACTGAAGGCTATAATATCCCTGATACGTATTGGTAGTTTTTTTTTTTCTTTAATGTACAATATTTTCTTGAGCTTTAAGGTGATTGTCAAACCACTTAAGGGTTAACTGATAACTTTAAGGCTTTAGTAGATAGCGCCCCCTCTGACAGCATGCTGGTACTTAAATCTTGTAGCCTTAAGCTATAGTGCCACTTAGGGATGCCTTTAAAACCAACATGTTGACATATAGAAAAAGTACAATGGCATATGTTTATATTATAGCGGTATCTGAACAACTTGTTAGGTAGATCAGTAAAGTGCAATCATAGGGAGGCACGTAAACTGATTTTTTTTATTATTATTATTTCTGCATTAATGGCTAAATATAAATATAGATAGTAATATTTAACAACAATACACATTTTACTATTGCGTATCTTTCATGTTAAAAAAAAAAAAAAAAAAGGTTACACCCCCAAGGTCATTGATCCCTGAGATAACATTGTCTTAAAAATGCCATCATGTATTCTAATAAATGTAGGTATTGATTGGCTGGACTGCCAAAATAAAGTTGGGTACCTCTTGTAAAAGAGTCCTGCTGATGCGCAGTATTAAAAAAGATTTTGAACATTTCAGAAGAAAACGTTTTTGAAGTTCATACAAATCAAAAGCCTTTAAAAGTAGCTTCCAAAGGCTTGGGCCCTTTAGTAGCCAGGGTGGCTACATGGCAGCTCTGTCAGCACCATTACTCTTTTCCCTAGGTGGGAAAATCCTACAAAGATTGATGCAAGGTCATGCCACACAATCTTCAAGCAGGTGTCAAAGAACCCCGGAGTGACAGCTAAGGATCTGCAGTCATTATGCTGCACTTGATAACACCTGTTATCAAGTATGGTTCATGGGAGGTTGCCAAAAAGGAAACCACTGTATTTCAGAAAACAAAAAGATTTCTGCCCATCTCAAGCCCGGTAAAGACCACCTGGATGTTCCTCAGCACTAATGCAATCCAATTCCTAGGACAAAGGAGACAATAGCTAAACATGTTGGTTAATGAATGCAGCGTTGAGTTTGGAGAAAAAAACATTGGATACCAATAGCAAAACTTGATCCCAACTCTGAATCATAGTGGAGGGGAACATAATGGTTTTGGAATATAATGGTGTCTCAGGGCCTGGAGCTCTTTCAGTCATTGATTAGTCATTTCCAATTTGTATTAGAAATGGTACTGCAAAAAAGTCTGTGTGTCTGTCCGTGATTTAAAGTTCAAAAAACACTGGACCAAGCAAGCTGACGACAATTCAAAATACAGGAGCCTGTAAACAACATTTACAAAAGGCAAATCTACTTTGCGTTACAAGTGAAAACTACAAGTCCAAAGATCTCTTGAAATTGCACTTGGAAGTGCAGTCGCTGGAAATCTGAGGGGTAGATCTGAAATCAAGGGAAGCTCTGCTGATTTTATCATCCAATCATGTGCAAGCTAAAAGGCTGTTTATTATTTTCCTTGCAAGTTCCCCCTCGGACCTACAGCGACTGCACTTCCAAGTGCATTTTCAGTGCAATTTTAAGTGCACTTTGCACTTTTAGTTTGCACTTGTAGTGCAAAGTTGATTTTCCCCAGTATGTAGTTTGCAATGGTTAATATAGACTCTTGACCTCTAGGCAAAATGAAAAAAGATGTCATAATTAGAAGCAGGACATTCAAGCAAGACATCCCAAAAATAAGCATAGTAAACTTTTTTGTACAAAAATAGGTTAAAAACCTCCAAAGCAATCTACAGTTCAGGCTAGATTAACAGCTATAGAAGGCATGTTTTTAAGGCTCCGTCAAATTCAGTTCCGCTAGTTATTAACTTTATTCGCTTCTATACCATTTTCAGAAATGACCTTGGCTAATCAAGCCATTTGTCCAATAAAGGAAATGTAAAACACTCTATGTTTACCAATAAAACTGTATTTTTCAATGGGACTCAAAAAATAATCTCATCATACTTTAAAAAGCCAATTCATGCAGAAATCAAGAAAATGTGTTCACAAAACGTTCTCTCGGCTGTACATGGGTTTCATTTATGGGGATGTATTGTGTTGATTATGTTATTGTATACCAATAAGTAATAGGGCATCATGGGTTAATACATTCCACCATTTGTGTTGCCTGGTATAAATGTATCATGTATTATATTGTTGTTTTTGTATAACCTTGTTTTAGAGACCTTTAATTGTTTAAGAAAGTGTATGTGCGGTTCCTGTGTGTTATGTGTAGTAACTATGTGCAAAGCCCAACATCTGTCACAAACCAAACAGATGTCACATTTTAGATATCTGACCAGAGTAAACCAATATTTTATTGGTTGCTCTGAGTTAAACCACTTTGGATATATCCATAGCATGGTGCACTGCCTCATTAAGTATACATTGCAATTTTAACATTCTGTTACTAAATCAATACAGAATGGAGACATGAACTGAGATCTGCACCCAAAAGAAAGGCCATCTGTGTAGTTTAGCATTTCTGGAAACACATAGGAAGTAAGATATCTTGCTATGGTCATTATACTCCAAAAAAAGAAAAACAATGCATAATCTGAACTGAAGAGCTATTGTGGTTTCCTCATGGGTACCCATTCCAAAGGTCGAGGCTACTTTGCTATTTTAAAGCAGTATTAAACCCATATTTCACCCTACCAATGCTCATATGGCTGCATTTGTTTTCTTTCTTTTTAGGCTTTCTTTCCTTTATTTTTACCAGTAAGTCTGTTGTTTTTTAACAGAACATGCTGTATTTCAGCTGTAGCAGTTAGGGGGTTGCGACAAACCATTTACAGAATTAATGACAGGGTTGCTTACAATGATCATCCCTTATTTATTTCTATAAAACCTGCAAGGACAAAAAAAAAAACTGTTGCTGTGACCGCTTATAAAGTGTTAGCTGCAGTTTGGCTTCAATTTGTTAGTGTCTCGCAATCGGCTAGTACTGTACATCTAAAACTCCCCCTCCCACCAGACTGACAATGCTGCTGTCCAGAGGTGTCCCTGTGCTCCTTCCTCCAGGTCGGGGCACTCTGAGACACAGGAGATGTGTTACTGGCCAGATCAGGAAAAAAAAAGAAAACCAATGCAGCAACCACATCTACTGATTGTTTTGGTTTTGGGTTTAATACCACTTTAAACCTTTCATGTCTGACCACCCTACTAGAGAAAGTCAAGCTATGCTGGGTTTCCTTTCTTAAGGTACACCTAGAAGTCCATGAGTAGGCTCTGCTGGTGGGGGAAAAATGTTTTGGCCTAGACTGTTCTCTCCAAACCATTGGCAAACTAAAGGTAGTAAGGGCATTTTTGGCCATCATAAAGTTGCCCTAACTTTTAATCAAGGAATACATAATTCCATATACACCAATAAACTTGGAACAGACTTTAGGTAAAGAAATATAAAAATATAGAGCAACCTATACTTTGCCTAGTAGTTTTGGGGTTAGCCCTGATAAGAAAACTGTTACTAAAACCTCGTAGATGTTACACTATTACCAAAATTGACAATTTTGTAAGACTTGCTGCGCTCAGCAGGTGTATAAAAGGATAAATTCAATATGACAGACATTAGGAGTGGCCAGAAATAGTGGAGGGGGGGGGGGTGGGCGGATCCTGTGCCTGGGGTGTAAAATTCTTTGGCCACTCCTTTACAAATTTTACCAAAAATATTTCACCGCTTCTAGGCATGGTGTTAACATAATGTGCTTGAAAATATGGTAAGCAGAGTTATCTGCCTATCAGCAAGTAAAGCTATGAATTCAAGTTTACATCTCCGAAAATATTGTATTTTTCTCTGATCTTGTCCCATGATCCTTTGCTTTAGATTCGGGTGCACTGATAGGCTGCCATATTTTCAGAATAAGCTCAATTTGATCTTCCAGTCACGTATTGCCCTCCCAATCTATCTACAAAATTTGTCTTCTCGGAAAATCTATATGATAATCATCTCTTCCCGCTCTGACATTAATCACTGAAACAAAAGATCCTACAAAATGCTTGTTGTGTATTATGGAATGTCTGATATCATAGCGCCGCCACGAAAAATATTAAGCAAAACAATACACACATAAGAAATGGTGAATTGTTGTTTTTGCCCATCATTTATGCAATGAAATGTTCAAAGATGTCTATGTTAATAAAATAGGGTTGCATATTTTGTTTGACTTGGAAGCATAAGTCTTGGTAAATGCTGTAGAAATCTTTTTCTCTTGGCTACTCCATTACTCAGTAAGACTGGAATGTGTAACGCATGGCTATGTTATGAACAACTCTGTGTATATATTTGAGTTCATTTGGTGAAGCATTCAAAAAGACACTGGGGTTGATTTATTGAAATTTAAGTCTGCATAGAAACCAATCAGCTTCCATTTTTTTTTTGTCAAAGCTTAATTGAACAAGCTGAAGTTAGACGCTGATTGGCTACCATGCACAGCTACGCCAACATTTTGCACTCTCCAGTTTTAGAAAATCAACCCCACTGATATTCTACAAAGAGCAGTAACCTATAACAACCATGTATTCTGAGACGATAAGGGATAAGGGAAGAATGGATTCTGATTGGTTGCTCTAGGTTACTGCAGGATCCACGTTGATCCTTAATGAGTAATCCTGGTGGAATGTTTCTCAAACACTTATGTAGCATTTCAGTCAACATGGGCACTTTGGCAACATAACACTTACCGTATTTATCGGCGTATAACGCGCACCCTAACTTTAAGAGGGGAGTTTCAGGACAAAAACTTTCCACAGCCCCCTGCGTATAACACGCAGGCACAGCTTACCCTCTATCTTCAGGGTAAAAATGTAAGTGTTATACAGTACACCAATAAATATAGTACCTATCTGTTTTTTGGCCTATACCAAGATAATCCAGACACCTATAATTTCAATAGAACTACCTGGAATACAGTTTTTAAACAAATGGTTGAGTCCATAAACATGAAAAAATGTGTTCCTTACTTATGTTTTTAGGAACAATGGGCAATTGGTCATTGACATTATTATATTATGAATAAAGTTATTGTTTTAGAAATACACCATTCCCCGTAATTGAGGAAACATAACCAAGGTGGTCAAACAAATGGCCAACACCATGCCGTACAGTATATACAACTTTAGATGTTTTCTCTAATAACCACAGCAGCATTTCCTCACAAAAACGTCACGTTGCTTTTGAATAATTTTTTTTATATTATCAGCATGCTCAGAGTAGCAGAAAAAAAGACAAGTTATTCCCTGAGGGATTCACAATTATGTATAATTTAGAGCCGAATATTCAATTAACAACTTTGCTGACCGGCAAGAAATGGGTCTCAAGGTCAAGAGAATAACTTCATCCTGTCCTCTTCAAGTTTACAGTCTTGGAGCAGCAGATTTTGTGTCTTTCTGTGTGCTTCTTACATAAAGGCTGATGCAGAACCTCTTCACTTGCCTCAGGGACATCAATCACATCGCTGTTTGACAGCACCATCCCATAATTATGCCAAAATACATTAATAAAAATAAAA
Organism: Rana kukunoris; assembly: GCA_029574335.1. NCBI lineage: Eukaryota > Metazoa > Chordata > Amphibia > Anura > Ranidae > Rana > Rana kukunoris. The sequence goes on along the minus strand of CM056055.1, from coordinate 188,255,555 downwards.
TAGATAAAGCACTTAACATAGTAACTGAAATCATTGCTGTTGTATTATGTTTAAAAAAATATATATTTAAAATAAAAATAAAAATAAAATGAGTCTGAATATACTTATTTGTGTAGCTCTTGTTGATTAGTTGTATTATAACCCTTTTTGTTAATTATACCCAGGTTGTAAACAAAGCAGCAAATGGCATTGAAAGAGCTCCTTCCCCACAATCATTGTACTGATTCTGCCCCCCCCCCTTTTTTTATTCAACTCAGAGTGTAATGTTAAAATCAATAATTAGGATTAGTACAGTTAGCATGCTAGGAATGACCCGTGAACTGATATTCTTCAGCCAGAAGTTCCCAGCTGGTCATTTATGACAAATACAAAGAGCATTTCAGGGACCGTCACTGAGCCATTAACCCCCAGGCTCCGGCAGCAACATATGTCACGGAAACTTGTGGAGAAACCCATTGCAGCAGGCAAACAGTTAAGCTCTCTAGCCTGATAGAAGGCAATTTCAATAGCACCTTGCCTAGCCCCACCTTCTCCAGCCCACTCAGCCAATCAGATACTGTCTTTATCTGACAGATAGTCCCATAAATGCATGCAAGCATCTAGCCAATTTTCAAGGCAAGGCTGTATCCAATTTTCATATCTACACCCTACTTTCGAGAGGCATCATCACAGTCCCTCTCTCTCTGTTTTTTTTCCTTTATTTTTTTTTCTTTCCTTATTTTTTGTTTAGATTTTTTATTTATTTTCCATTGTTTGCCTTGTTCTATGTGTTAGCAAATCATTTATTTATTTATATTATTTATTCATTTTTTTTTTTTAACACCAGTTGTTGGGATATTTTTTTTTTTCTTCTTGGTGGTTCGTGGATTTGGAAAAAGACATCAGAAATCAAAAATTAAAAAAAAAACTTTTTTTTTTTTTTTTTTTTACAAATACAAATACCTAATAAAGCATTCTTGAAAATTAACAATTACAAGGAGAAAAGTCGGAGCACACAGCGAGACACTAATAACCTTTAAGAATGGTGATGGTAGGTGGCACATTATTTTATTTTAACATTTTTTTTTTTCAAGTTCCATTCAGTTTTGCAAGTCTGTATTGTCTGCATCTCTTGTTTAATGCGGTCTTGGTGTTCCGTCGCTTCAGTGATCATAGTGGTGGGCTCCTGTTTTTTGTGTGTGTGTTTCTGGAGTGATTTGTCACGTGCAAATAGAATGCTTTTTTTATTTTTATTACATTTTTTTTTTAAGGTCATTTTTTTTTGTGTTGTATGCTAACACCATAGAGCTACAGTATTGTCACACAAAAAAACACCCTATGAAGTATGCGGAGCATTGCGTTCGCCCATTTTCATCTAACCTCTGATACTGTGTGAGCTTTCATTTCTACCATTGTGTTTCTGCACAAAGACTCTCAAAATCTAGTGAAAAAAAATGAAAAGACCAAGCCTTTAAAAAAAAAAAAAAAATAGCATCTCACCCTTCGCTGCTAATTTCGGTTGGTCTGTGTAGTTGGTATGGTAATCTTTCATGAGGGTGATTTATAGGGGTTTGGTATATGCTGCATATTGTATTTCAGAGTTCCCTGCCGTGACCTCATAAAAGAGGAGGAGGCTGGCGTGTGTTACAGCGCGCACCCTGTGTGAGTGTGTGTATGTGTGTGTGTATGTGTGTGTGTATGAGAGTGTGTGTGTGTGTGCGCGTGTGTCCTTCGTAGCATCTCTTGCCAGCGCTACTGTAAGAAGGAATGTCAGCTTTTACATAAGGCTCTTTTTGGTATTGACACTGTGACACACTAGAAGGCTCCATCTCAATAATCACAGATGGAGTGGAATGGCTTAAAGATGGTAAGTGGATTGCGGAGAATTGTATCTTTTTTTTTTTTTTAATTTTTGTTCCATTTTCCATTTCAGACCGCAAGCAGTTATTTCCATTTACAACTGTTTTTCTCCTTGCCTTTTATTTTTTAATGAGAAATTCATGCACTAGCTTGTCGAACGCCTCACTGCTTCCTTCAGCGTGTGCTGCAGCCAATCTAGGAAGGGTACCTTGACAACTATAATGTCAGTGAACGTCTATCACAGAATTACTTGATGCTGTGTAGTCTTCATTTGAATTACATGAGTCTTTGGACGTGTCAGCGGCTTTTTTTTTTTTGTACACCGTCGTTAAAAGCTTTGTGCCCTAAAGCACAAAAAAAAAAAATGCTGCAGATTGCACATATGTTAAATAAGTACAGCTGTCTTTTTTTTTTTACTATTATTGGCCCAAAACATCTACTTGACGCTCCTTTTGGCTCCTTTTGTGTGCCTTTCTGACAATGGGTATAAAGTGCCACACTTGAATCTCGCAGTCGTGACCTGCATGGCATGTCGTTGAATGCTGCGGGGACCCGGGGCTCTGTGTCCCTCCGATTCTTTGCACCCCCCCCTTTACAAAAACCACCCTGGACTGCAATCTTAAAAAAAAAAATGATTAAAGATACTTTCCAGTTCTAGCAAATTGAAGCTTCCTTATCCCCACCCAGTGCCTTCATTCTCAAGGAATTGTCTTTGTCTGCTTGTTTTGATGGGTGTAAAACAAACAAGATTAGATGGAGCATTGTAAGTGAAAGCTATCGCTCCAAGGGGAAGCCAGAGAAAGGTTGCCGAGGAAACGGCTAGGGAAAGAGGCGAGATAGGGGAGCAGGTGGCAATCATTTGGGAATATAGCAAGCGGCGTGAAAAAAAAAAAAGACCGGGGTTACCTCTATTATCTGCTCTCCTTTAAAGCAGTCACAACTTTAATTATTCTGTACATATAGGTGCTAATTACAGCTCAAGCACAGATGTACAGTGAATCACTAAACACTATTTTTAAGCATCTGTTTCATACTAAGCAGGGAGTGTATTTTCTATCATTTAAGGAAAGAAAAAAAAGACCACTTTGGTTTAAAGTTTATAGGTCACGTACATGGATGGCTCTCAGAAAGCAGGAATAAACATAATTTTTACAAAATAATTAACAAATATGTAAAGTTGAATTTTGATGTCATCACTAGTTTAAAATAGATTTTTTTTTTTACATTTGTCCCTAAAGTAACTTACCATAAACCTTTTTGATGCACCTTATTTTAGAAGAACACATTGTACGTTTTTTTTTGTGTTTTTTAATTTTTAAATAATACATTTGTATATTCGAGTCTGATCCATAAAGGATTTTTTTTATCATTTTGGGGTTATTTTATTTTTTCAATACACGTGGTATATTCGGGTTTGAGGTTCTCCATATAGGATTTTTTTTTTTCGGTGTTAGACTTGAACAGTAGCACTGTACCAAATATAGTCATTTATATATTCCACAAGCCATGGCTTTCTGTATCACCTTGTTTTATAGCATGTACTCATTGTTATGGTCTTATATTTGTTCTATTACAAAAGGTTGTACCCTCCTGTGGAATCTCTGCTCGTTGTGTGCCAACTGTGAAATATCAAATGAAAGTTAGAAGAATCTATTTACATGCATCCATATCTAGGCTTTTGTTATAGGGGAGAAATACATTGCATCGTCAGTATAGAGGGGACATTTAAACCCTGTAATCAAACGATGTGTTTCACTCCAGTGCACACTACACTTCAATTTATGTCTTGTTTACTAAATGAATAATGCTATAGACAGATAGTGTAAGTGTTGGTATTACAACACATGTATTAAGTGCATTGTCAAATGACATTCCTTACTGGTTACAGTAGAGTATTATACAATAAGTGTGGCTAAACATGCCAGTGTGTAGGACAATTTATGTATGTCGCTTATATATAAGCGACATACAATATGTGTGTATGTTTGAATGTATGATCTTGGGGTTGTAAATATGTATATGAGTGTATACATATGTATTTTTGATAACGTTAATTTTTTTAATTTCTCTTCCTACCTGTCTATCCATCTCTTCCTCCATCCAACTTGTACAAGTATTTAAACTACGCATATTATCACTTTTCAATTACTCTTAGGTGTGCCTGTGGCTACTTAGTGCCGATCGCCTTATGTTCATGCCACTACTTGCTCATTTTTAAGTGGAAAACTTAATGGCGCTTTGATTAACTTATTGCCAGATACTTCCTGTTTGCCTCTTGCCTCTAAGTCAACCAAAGGTTTCCAAGAAAGAGGGAGGGTAAAAAAAAATCACAGTCAACTCAAATTCACAAAATTGTTTCATAAAAGGACACACGTTTTTGCTGGTGTTCTTTTTAAAAAAAAATATAACAAGTAGATTCTCCATATTTCAAATATTGATGGAAGGAATTGTTGAAACTTGAGTTTTTCAACAGTTAAACTTGGAGGATATTGGTGGCTGCTTGGCCATCTTTGAAATGAGTTGGTATATAGAGCGGATGCAGCTTGCTTTGGTTGCAGCGTTGGTTTCTGTGGCAGTGTGCAAGTAATTGTGTTATAGTGTCTGAGCAAAGGACACTCAATCACAAGCTCTATAGGGGGTATGATCAAGGATTTACTATCGAAGGATTGGAAAGGTGTTGGGAAACTTGGAATTACAGCAATTGAGAAAAACACTAGTATCCATGCATACAACACCTAAAGCTTTGGACACATAGTGCATAGGGCAGTGATCTGAAAGCATATCTGAACTGATCCTACCACAAAAAACTTTTTTTTTTCTATAGGTTCCTACACTATGCATAGTCTGATTTATTGTTAGTTTCAGTGGCTTACTGAAATAGTGCTTTTCTTACTAAAATATCCCAATGTCATTTAAAAAAAAAAAAAAAAACTTAACCTACATTAAGCAACCATACAACATACTGATGTGTTTGGAGTATTCTGCCCTTTTAAAATGGATTACCTTTGCTGATTTGGTATTTCAATATTAACCAAGCAGCTGATATATTTTGCTATCCTACCAAGTTGCCTGTGTTTTGTGAATCATATTTATCCAGGTTTATTTAGTAACACAGTGTGTACAGCAACTCTGATGTTTTATTTCCTATCATAATACATTTATTATAGTCTAAGTAGAAAAATGAATTTGGATTGGTTGTCATGAATTATTGCACCATGCCTTTGCTTTTTGCCTGCCCCTGGCCGAAGCACTGTAGAAGTTTCTATGAAGTCTTGTTCTCTGATCCATCAGTGGCGTTTGTACTGTATACCGTCTCTATATATAGTCTTTTTGCACCTTATGGTGTTTGCATAAATATCAATAGAGATTATGTTTAACTCATAAGTCAAAAACTCATGCTGAAAGTACAGTAGCTCAAAAGCGTTCAATCAGTAGTCATCCTTCATAGTCCTTAATACTTTCATCTAATAGAAGGTGAAGCCTGATTGGTTGTTAGGAGTAGTAGCAGTTGGCACATCACCTGAACTGCCTTATTAAATAAATCCCAACAATTTGATGGATGCGTTAAGGCCCAAATGTGCCCAAGCCCTTCCTTTCAAGCCCAAGGCTTGACCGTAGCCTTTCTGTTTGCAGCAACAGGATCTGCTGCCTATTGTGAATTTTAAAAATCCAATTTCTGTGATTCTCTTTGTTCTGAAAAGATCAGTGTCTCACAGCAGCCACTGATTTGCATGGATCCCCCCTCCTTTTTCTGCTTTACCTCTTTGTGTGCCAAAAGGATGAGGCATGAACGCTGTATAGGTCCTGTATTCAGCATCACAACTAGCTATCCCATTTGCCTTGTAGGCTGTTCATCTAAGTAGGTGTCCCATCCCTGCTGTGTGTTTAGCCAGCTTGGGTAAAATGACTGTGAATGGGCATATGGTAGGAAGAGAAAAAAAAAGGAAGAGAAAGACAGAAAGATAAATCCCCTGAGAGGTTATATGGTAACTAGACTTAGTCTCTTGCTCTTCCCGTCTCTTTCACACACCATCTCTTCTTCATGGGACAGTTTAATGCATAGATGTGTAGAACGAGCACTGCAATGCAGTATTTTTTTCAATGTCATTAGGGTGTTTAGGGTTAGGCAGAGATTGACTTTAGCTGCGTATGGTAAAAAAAAAAAAAAAAACACACATCTGATTTAACCTTGGAGGGGGGGGGGGAACCATCCACAAATAGCTCTCCCTTCTGTCATTGTGCTCCTAGATGTCTTCAAGGTTGACTATTTATCCACAAAGGTGACAGCACGTGAAGGTTAAATGATTAGCTAAATGTGTGCCTTTTTTTTACTATGGGATCGGCCATGTGGAAAAAATGTTTTCTCAAAAAGAAATCATAACTTGAACCTGTGTTTGGATGTCTGTCCAATATTTTGTAAAATGTTAGCTTTTATTTGGAAAAAAATAAAGCCAACAGACAAAACAAGGTTATAGATGACCGTACAAGTCTACCATAAGTAACAGGAGAAAAAAAAAGATGGTATCTAAATAAGATCTACATCCAATCAGTAATAAGCCTTTTAGAGCTCTGCGGTTATATAGGTGTGTGTGTGTGTGTGTGTGTGCGTGCATACGTGTGCATGCATATATCTCGCTCTCTGTTGCTTTTAGTGTCTTTAGCCTATATGCATATATATATATATATATATATATATATATATATATACACACACACTCATGTGTACTTCTATACATATTATATTTTTCCCAGCTGTATTTAATTTTCCCAAGTTCTGCACATGTGTGCCTGGGAATTTTGGGCCCTAAACCTGTCCTTGCGCTTACCTTTAGCTCTGCACTATAGTGCACATATTTTGCATATATGATATATTTAATATTAAACATGTTACATACATCTATGTATCTTCCCATCTTGCTTGGATACATTAAACGTAAAAATTTTTTTACACTAGTATCTTTAACACATGATTAGATGTAAATTTTTTCAATTTTACGTAGAGGATTTGATGACGCAGCCCTATCCCATGCCTGTTTTTTTTGTTGGTCCATTTATTCCCCCCCCCCCCCCCCAAACACACACACACACAGAGTTACAGTAACTATATTGACATTTTCTGAGATATAACTATGTGACAAGTGATAAATCATAAAACGAATGAAGCATTACAGATGTATGCTCCACAGCCCCTCTGACAACAAACCAGTTAAAATAAGCACATTAATGAATATATTAGACATTCTAGCAGTCATCTTATTACAATGATTTTCAGTTTGAATCAGGTCTGATTTTCGCAGTGGCTGCAGGCGTTGTTTTCCAATGGGAAAGGAATTTATGTATTGCATACTCAATTGTTTCTCATTACATTGATTTCAAGGGACCTTTAAACGTTGCGGTTATGTGTTGACCTCTGACCCGGCGCTCTGTCACTCTTGCTCCACAGTAAATGACAGACTCGTAAAAATAAGCAGTGGAAAGCAGCCATCCAAAAAACTGGAAAGAAAGTGACGCATTAAAGAAATGGTTACAATGAAAATTCACGTAGCTTCATGACTGTTAATAACAGAGAGAGGCAGCACAAAGCTCCTTGTCAGGTGAAATGGACTTTCTTATTTGGTCATAATTTTCTTACGCTGGCTTTTTTATGGCCTAAGCGGAAATGGGAATGACTTGACATGGCCTAGTCAAGAAAAATAAAGGAATTCATTTTAATAAAACCGGGCTTTGGGACTAGGCCTCAGTTTTAAAGGAGATTTACTATACAAAAAAACAACTTTATTTATAATAACAACCTCAGATATTATTTCATAAATACTCAGCTATGAGATGTGTGATATATTTCGTAGTAAAGCTTCAAGGCATATCATAGGTTATATTAACATGCTTGACCTCAGGTCTTTGAAGCCCTGGCAGTCTGAAGGCCATTTGTTGGCCATATGCCGTAGAGTTGGCAGCAGCATACATTCAAAATGAGGGACAGAAAAAGCAGAGGGTCATGAAATGAATACATAATTTAAAAAATGTGATGCTTACATTAATAAAGCCTGTATTGGATTCCTGCAAACAGTACACAGCTAATGCATTTCATTGCAGCAAACATAATATGATTTTTAGGTAAAATATGGGACATCCCTGCCAATAAACCATTAAAATAGGTAATAACCTTAGTTTAATATCAACAAAACTGAAATAAGTCAGGATGTGGCCATTTTATTCTGCATATATTAAAACACAATGGGGCTGATTTACTAAAATTGGAGAGTTCAAAATCTGGTGCAGTTGTACATGGTAGCCAATCAGCGTCTAACGTCTGCTTGACAGAAAAACCTGGATGTTGATTGGTTTCTATGCAGATTCCATTTTCAGTAAATCACCCCAATATTTGTTTCAGTCTGAATTTGTAACGTACAAAAGTTGGTCTTTCCTATTTATTAGGTATTTCAGGTATCTTTTTTTTTCCATCCACAGTGATTACCATAGACATCCCAAAACCATATCTATAGGTTATCTGGTGTCAGACTGGGATATTTTCAGGGTGTGAGAGATTTTGGTGGTACATTAGGCTATATGCGCCTTCGAAGGCAAACACTGATATCAATGGATGTAATCTAAAAAAAAAACACAACATATGTTGAAAAATAAAAATGCTAAGGTATTGTGCAAAAGCTGTAGCGCCAAAAGGTGGTGGAAGTAAAAAGCTACGAGCTCATGTTTTAGGAAGTCTAGCCACCATTCGATAGGCTATTACAAAATGTTCTTGAAATGTAATTATGGATTTCTGTATGTTATCTCTACTAGTGAGCTGTTTGTTGGCGGGCTCATTTATTAAAGGCAAATGGGCCATTTACTTTGCAAAGGAATTTTCCTTTAGCTTAGTGAATGAGATGAAGCTCTACTGATTTCCATCATTGCACACTTGCAAATACAAAAAAATCCTTGCAAAGAAACAGCCCCTTTTCATTTAGTAAATAAACCCATTAGATTAGATATTCATTCTGCCATTAAAATTTAGGCCTTTGACAACTGCATGGAAACCTGCTTCTTAATTAGAATTTCAGAGTTTTTTTTTTATTTTTTATGGCCCAAACCTAGCCATATGTTTGTCTGTTTGCAATATATGTATCTAAATGCCTATATTCTTTTTAATTAAAAATAATTTAAGCAAGGCTGCATACTAATGTTGCATTTAAAAAAAAAAAAAATCTTTATTTCTTTAGTTATATTGCCAAAGATTTTTCAGACATACTACTTAAGTAAATCAATGTATGTATGATAAAATATTAATTTCTACTTCATACTATAGGAACATGAGCAAACAGCCTCTAGGAGCTGAAACAGAGGCGAGAATCAGAATAATGGAGTCTATTTGCATAAACAAAACCACGTTCCAAAACCTAAAAAGTTTGATTTAACTTATTACTTCTTGGGCATCTGTTAGCACATTTAAATTGACAGAATGGGGGAGATTTATAAATAAAAAAAATACAAATATATGTTCATATTAAAACGAGCGCACACAGAATCTGGTGCAGCTATGCATAGTAACCAATTAGCTTCTAACTTTAGCTTTTTTAATTAAGCTTTGACAATAAAACCTACTAGCTGATTGGTTATTATGCAGAGCTGTACCAGATTCGTTGTGCACCAGTTTTAATAGATCACTCCCAATGTCTTCATACATCAATGTAATATGTGTAAACTTTGCTACTTTTTAAGCCTCGTACACACGACTGAGAATCTCGTAATTTTCCTTAATGAGGTTCTTGTCAACCTTCACAAGATTCTTGTCAAGCTTTCCTTGCATACACACTGTTGAGACTAAATCTCGTCGTTCTCAAACGTGGTGACGTACAACATGTACGACGGCACTATAAAGGGGAAGTTCGATTCCACTGCTGCCACCCTCCTTGGGGCTGCTTTTGCTAATCTCATGTTACCGCGTGTTAAGTAAAAGTTTGGTGAGAGATGATTTGCGCTTTTCAGTCTGTTACAGCGTGACGAATGTGCTATCTCCATTACGGATGCTACTTTTACCGAAGGTGCGCTCCCATCTCATACTTTATTCTGAGCATGTGCAGGTTTCTAAGCATACACACGAACGTGTTTCTCGTCGTAAACCAGCCCGACGAGAAACACGACGAAAAAATTGAGACTCCCGATGAGAAATAAGAGAGAATGTTCTCTTTTTTTTTCTTGTCGAGATCCACAACAGTTTTCTCAACAAAAAACATACACACAACCGTTTTCCTCGGCAAAAAAGCTCCGCCAGCATTTTTCTTGATGTTTTTTGCAGAGGAAAACAGTTGTGTGTGCAAGGCTATACAGATAGCAGGGTACCTTACCCCACTTCGTGGTGTACAGTTGGTCCCACCCTGACTGCTTTTTACCATCCTAGTTCTGATTTTATTGCATGAAAGCTCAAAGTGATGTCATGCACCAGGGCTTACTATCAAATGTATGATACACAGAGCGCATTGCAGCTAGGACTGGATCGGTGCGCTGGATCAAGACTGTACTTTTATAAACATGTACAACTTATTTTTCAGAATTCATCCCCTGCAGGTTCAAATCCTAAAGAGGAGGAATTCTATTACCAATGAGTCGTGTTGGCTCGAAACTGATATTACAAGACATGGGGAACTAACCATCTCATCAATCCATCTTTTTGGTGCTCACTTTTTGTTTTTATAATTTTTAGTTAAGTTTTGTCAACCACTTTCCTATTTTACTCAAGACATATATGTCCCTCAGACCTTGTTTGCTTACAGGACTTGGGCACATAAAAGGGCGTAACCATCATATGTTTTTATTTTAATGGTTTGCTCTTACACAACATAATCTAGTCTAAGGTACACCACTGGTGGCAGAAACCTAAACGTGGGTTCCTCTGTTAATGTTTGGAGTTCCAAAATGAGTAGATATGGGAATGATTTACTAAAGGCAAATAGGCTGTTCACTTTGTAAGTGAATTTGCACTTTGCAAGGTGATTTTTCCCTTGACCGGGGGAGGGAGATATTTACTAAAGGCAAATCCACTGTGCACTTCCAAGTGAACTGCAAGTGCACTTGGAAGTGCAGTCACTGTAGATCTGAGGGGGGCAAGCAAGGAAAATAAAAAACAGCATTTTTGCTTGTACGTGATTGGATGATAAAATCAGCAGAGCTTCCCCTCAGATCTACAGAGACTGCACTTCCAAGTGCACTTGTAGTGCAGAGGGGATTTGCCTTTAGTAAATCAACCCCATAGTGTATGTGGTGAAAAAAAATCACTTTCCAAACAATACCCAATCATATGCAAGGGAAAAAAAACTGTGTTTTTGTTTGCACAGGATTAGATGATTATTTATTATATTGCTGCCTAAAAGCCCATTTGGGGAACCCTTCTCTCTCTCTATTTATTATACAGGATTTATATTATTATTATTATCATACAGGATTTATATAGCGCTAACAGTTTACGCAGTGCTTTACAATATAAAAGGGAGACAATACAGTTATAATACAATTAAAATACAAGAGGATTAAAAGGGCCCTGCTCAGAAGAGCTTACAATCTAATAGGGTGGGGCAGGTGGTACAAAAGGTTGTAACTATGGGGAATGAGCTGATGGTAGTGGTAAAAGATTAGTTGGAGACGTGATAGGCTTCCCTGAAGAGTTGAGTTTTCAGGGATCGCCTGAAGGTAGCAAAATGAGGGGATAACCGGACAGGTTGAGGTAGCGAGTTCCAGAGGATGGGAGAGGATCTGAAGAAATCCTGGAGAAGAGCATGGGAGGAGGAGTTGAGAGCGCTTGACAGTAGGAGGTCTTGAGAAGAGCAGAGAGGACGGTTTGAGATATGTTTGGAGACAAGATTGGTGATGTAGCTCGGGCAGAGTTATATAGCACCAGCAGTTAGCGCAGCACTTTTCAAAATGAAGGCAGACTTTACAGTTACAATACAGTTTGGCACAAAACTAATCAGAGGGCCCTGCCTGATAGGGCTTATAGGGGGAGGGTCAAGTGATACAATAACTAATAACTGTGGGGGTGAGCTGATGAAGAAAGTAAAAACACAGTGTATTAGAAGCAGGATAGTCTTCTTTAAAGAGAAGGGATTTCAGGGATCGGCTAAAGATGGATCAGCCTCATTATCTAAGCTAAGGCAAAGTTCCTATGCAAAGTACAAACTCCATTAAAAAGTAAACGGCTGAGGCCTCGTACACACGACCAAGAAACTCGACAGAATCCATCAAGAAACTTGGTGGAAGAGCTTTTTTGCCAAGGAAAACGGTCGTGTGTATGCTTTTCATCGAGAAAACTGTCAAGGAACTCGACGAGGAAAAAAGAGAGCAAGTTCTCTTTTTTCTCGACGGGAGTCTCAATTTCCTCGTCATGTTCCTCGTTGGGCTGGTTTTCGACGAGAAACACGTTGGTGTGTATGCTTAGAAACCCGCACACCTTCGGTAAAAGTAGCGTTTGAAATAAAAATAGCACATTTGTCACGCTGTAACAGACTGAAAAGTGAAAATGTCTCTTACCAAACTTTTACCCAACACGCAGTAACATGAGATTAGCAAAAGAAGCCCCAAGGGTTGTGCCAGTGGAATCGAACTTCCCCTGCTGTTGTATGTGTTGAAGTTACCGTGTTTGAGAACGAGGAGATTTGGTCTTAACAGTGTGTATGCAAAGACAGCTTTCAAGTTTCTCGACAAGCCTAACAAGGAAAACGATGTGTCTTTCCCGACGATTTTCTCGGTCGTGTGTACGAGGCCTTATTTCCCTTTAGTAAATCAAACCCATGGTCTCTATTATTTTGGGTTGTTCTACATCCACATGTTTTTTTGCCCCAAAACCGCAGATACCAAAACCGCCATCCTTACACTAGAAAGGGTCATCCATCTCTGATAACAGTCTGAAAAATTAACCTACAACTGATTTTGGGGATTGAGCTTGATGTATTAGAATATGACCTGCAAAAGTGTACACATCTTTAAATGTTGCAGACATTGGGCAATGAGGTAGTTAAACAATGTTTAATTCACAGAGACCAGTATAATTTCCACCAAGACCTCAAATGACAGACCATACAGTCACCTTGGAAATATACTGCTCTATGCCATCCTTCATTATGCCGCTTCCCTAGGGGATCAGGTGATCTTGATAAGCTAGAAAAGTGTTTAGAAGCACACAGGATCTTTAATTAAATTGGATGGATATAGGGCTAGAGTGATAATGGGGGTAATAAGGTTGGGTAAATGGATGTGCATGCACGTTTGGCAAGATGTGACTGCAGTACAATGTAAAATGCAGAGCTAGCTAACAAAACTCTGCATTTCTTTTACTGCCTGATGGAATAACCTATTCAGTACTAGTGGGGATTTCATTTGTGTTAGGTATGAAGAAGAAAAAGGAGGAAAGAGATGTGTGATCTCACAGCGTGGATCGCTTGGTACTTTCTAGATTGAATATTAAAACTTACGGGTGGTATGCAGAGAAGCAGAGAAGAACTGGTTCTGTAAAAAAAATGCTGACTTTGTCTTCCAGCTGAGACAGATTTTTCTGATATTGTGGTGTTGGTCAGCACTTTCATCCACTTTTTTTACAACTTTTTGGGATTCCAGAAGTGAGGTCCCCTTGCTGAGTATTTAAGTCATTATGCTGTTACTGAGTCTTATTCTTCTTGCTGCATTATCCACTATGTAAAACAGATAAATAATCCAACAATATGGAGAAGACTTCTAGAGATCTCACACCTAGGGTCCACAAAAGATATTATTTAACCAACTGACACTCACCCAGTGCCTAAATAACATTTGTGAGTGGATTGATCAATTGCCCATTGGAAATGTATTTGTTTAAGTAGCTGCATACACATACAATATAAACCATTAAACCTTACTGGCTCATGCCTGTATTTGTGGCCACATTTTGTTGAACCCAGTGGGACACTAATGGTTATGAAACTACCATATTTTATTGCAAGGATTGGATTGGACATGTCATTTTAATAATACTGAATTCATGTGGCTCAGTCATCCCTAGGAATCCATAAGTACCTTTAAAAACATTAGATTTTCTGGTAACTGCCTAAATTGCCAGATTGCCATCCCAAACCACCACATAACGTTCTTGCATTTTTGGATTCCTCTGTTTATAAATGTATTTAACCTGATGTAATGTAAAACCTGTACTGTAAGGGTAATATGTAGGTTACTATTGCTGAGATCCATGCTGGGTGCCTGTTTGTTATATCAATCCTTTGGCTTCAATACTTTAAAACACACGACCGAGCTTCTCAGCAGAATCCAGGGAGAAGCTCGCTGGGATCCATATTCTGCCGAGAAGCTCGATCGTGTGTACACTTTCGTCGAGCGTCCCGTCGGGAAGCTAGTCAAGTCAAAATAGAGAGCAGGTTCTCTATTTGCTCGACGGGCCATCAGGACTAATGGATCGACGCCTTTTTCGACAGCCTGGTCAACGAACTCGACGGCCGGCCGAGAACCTCGTCGGGCGGAACGATGGGTTTAGCCCGACGAGGTTCTCGGACGTGTGTACGGGGCCTGAAGCCAGTTTTCCAGCAGGTTTTTCTCTTCAGGTTTACCAAAACCATGTAGTGCAAGGGCCTATCTTATTGCATACGAATTGAAACTCTTAAGGTTTGACCTCATATTAGATGGTTTTGGTAAACCCGAAGAAAAAAACCTGCAGGAAAACTGATAGTGTGTATGGGGCTTGACTTGGCAATTTTCAGGCAAGGTTCACACTGGGTTGACATACACTCCGACTTTGAGAGAACATCGTATGACGAGCATAAATTAATGATTCCCTATGAGAGCCATCTTAGCTGGTCCGACTTGTTTTGGTCCAACTTTGGAAAAGGTTCCTGCACTAATTTGGTTCAACTTTGGTTCGATTTCAGCCCATTGATTGTCATTGAAGTCTTTTCCAAGTCAGATCAGCAACTTAACTGATCCAACTTGTGACATGCGACCTGTGCTTAGAGGCAATGTTAGCACTGCAAAATGTATTTGCAAAAAGTTACAGTCATCTCAAGTTGGATCCTGTTCAATAAAGTCTGACCGATGTCTGACCGATGTTGCAGAGCAAAGTCGGATTGGAAGTCATAAGACTTTCATGTCCAAGCAGTGTGAACACGGCCTAAGATTAGATTTCCTACATATTTGTTGCAAATCAGTGTCTTAGAAAGTGCTGAAACCAGTCATACTTCCATCCAGCATTACACAAAGACTACTAGTATTTTCAAGGAAGAGAGGTCAGTTACGCGGCCTTCATATTTCCACAGTCCAGGTTTCCTTTTGCGCCCAATCACACTACCGTTGGGTTTATATGATGCATTATCATGCTTTGAGGAGTGCTGTATTAATGCAGCTTGTTTATTATGATTGGCTGGCACCCTATTTCATAAAAAATAGGCACTCCTTAATACAGGTTTCCTTTAGAGCCTGTTCACAGTACAGTTGGGCTAATATGACATGTATTGTGCATTAAGGGGTCCTGTGTAAGGGCAGCCAACTCATTTTGATTGGCTGGCTGTGCACCCTACGACATAAAATAATAGACATGACCCTTTTTTTAACGCAGCACACCACAACACATGGTACGTATGTTGTGCACCGCAGTGCAAGTGTGTTGTTCGCTACTGTAGTTGTGTATTGGGGTGTCATTCAAAATGAATATCATCGAAGTCTGCAAAAGCATGTGTGATTTATTCATGTTTATAACTTTTCACTTGTTTACTTGCATTTTCCACCATCATTTTTTGTTAGCAACACTAAAATACAGCAAATTGCACCATTGAGCTTAAGAAAATAAAATAAAAATAAACCAGGTACAAAAGCAGGATATAACAAACAGGGTAAAAAAGCAGCCAGTGCCGCACCACCAGCAGTAATGGTTTTATTTTACTCTGCATTTTCTTTAGTTTAAGCTAAGTTAAATGTACCAAGAAAATGTCCATACATATGACACCTTTTAAGTGTATTGGTGATTTAAATCATTATTTTATCACCAGTGGCTTGTGGTTTTTGACCTCTATAAGCTAGAGACTGGTGAAGTGGTGGAAACTCCTTTCCGCTTACTGCTAAAATTAAATTAATTAAAAAAAATCTACTTCTATTTATTCTTCTGTATTTACAGGGTAATTTTGGGGGGGAAGCTGGCATATTTAGGATAATTTTAGGATAGTTTTATTCATTCCTTAGGATGTGTATTTATAGATGTTTTCACACCAGGTTCATACGAGTTTCAACCAAGATTCATGCAGTTCTCTAATTGGATTTAATTGGACTTTCACCCGAAATTCATTAATTTTTCGAATTGGAATTAATTGGGTTGTGAATCATAAGAAAAAGTTCTATGAATCGCATGTGCAAACATCTATAATTAACCCCTTTATTGTTCCTTGTATTCGTTTTTTTTCCTTGATTATTTTTTTTTGTTAATTTTGTACCATCATTTAAATGTGTTGTTTTACTTATGCTTTTGACATCTGGTTTTGTTTTTTTCCTTATGTAAAAAAAAACAACATAAAAATGTGGCTAATGAGGAAGAACATGATATTTGAAATGAGCTTCTATGACCCTCAAGAGCTTTACATAGCCCAATAAACCCTAAAAAACTATCTTAATTTTGCATTCTCTATTGACTGCATTCCATTTCACCAAAATTGTGAAATTTTACCAAAACCTCTTGAATTTCACAACAACTTTGGGTAAATTATACCTTCAATTGTGTTTTTTCCTACAGCAACCATGTTAAATGTATAGTGTGTGTTGAACATATGGTACATTACAGGGATGAAATTTTTTTTTTCCATTGCGTGTCATTGTCATGGTGATAATTAAAACTAGCCGCATATAATGAAAGCTGATTACCAATCTGATGTTTGATTCTTTGGCATAATAACTAAATAACGGGAGTTAAGATGATTATACACCTGTTATTACCTTCTGATCTGGTTGATTAAAAATGGGATATGATTAAATGTATAGCAGCATTCTGTGACCGATGGTTGACTAGATACTCTCTGGCCAAGCAGTCTTGGGAGAAGAACTGATTGGCCCCCTTTGACTTTCCCTATTGATCACTACCGGTATTGGTTCCCCAAGAAAAAGCTGAAATCAGCGTGGCTACTCAGAGAATAAACATACACTCTTGGCCTATTCAAGCATGTGTCTGTTTACTGATTTTTCTACTTAAAGACCTTTTGGCTGTCATTTCAAATCTATGAGCACCCACGTTAAAACCTTATTGGTTACTATGCACTTTTTTTTTTTGCACTGAAAGATATTTCTCAACTTGATATCCTCCAGGTATATAATTATAAAGTGTTTGCACTATGTTGAATTATCACCCCCAAGAGTTTAATTAACACTTAATGTTTCTACGTTTTATTTAATTTTCAAAGACTCGTTTTCTGTTAGTTCATTTAAAATTACCATTTTTGTACCAATTATTACTGGATATGATTAAAATTCATATAACAAATAGAGTTTTTTTTACTTTATATTTAATTAGTGCATGTAAGATTATATATGCAAATTTTACAGACTTTGTTGTCTTCTTGAGTTGATTTTGATTACATAGTAATAGGAGTTTTGGCACCTGAGAATAGATGCCCATAAGGGAGAGGGGTTAACTTATGGAAATTGGTGCAAATAAAAGTGTCTGCGTTGCCTGTAGCAACCAACCTGATTACATTTGTGATTTTCTTTTTTGGGAGATTGTAATATAAAGGTTGTCTTCTTAAATGTTTACTCTAAACATGAATATTTTTCATTTAAACTGATAGGAGGGTTACCACTTATCTGTTTAGCATCTTATGAATGGCTGAAAATGTGAGCATTCAACCAGAGAAAGGGTTATTTTAGTGACTAGGTTGGGAGAATCGTGTAGTTAGGTGTTAGGGGGCTTAAAGTAGAATTATGGCCAGGCTATGGACATAAAAATATTTACCTATTTTAACAAGCATTACATGAGCTTTAAAACAATCCTGACCTCTGTAGCTGTAGGCACTAGGGAGTAATTGCATGCTCCATTGAAAGACCCTTGGTCACAAATGGAAGCGGTGTCTCTCTGCAGAGAGTAAACACGCTCCCGGCTAGGACAGACCTATTGTCACGGTTTAGCCTGCACTCTCCCGATGAAGGAGGACATACCTTCAAAACACATCAGACAGCAGGGACCCTGGTGAGGGACTCCCTATGCTTGAGCAATCTACTAGCAATCTAGTAGTCTGGGAGAGTATAGAAACAAGGAGTGGCCCTATGAGCACATATACTACCTATGTTTGTGAGTAGTACTTTATCTATTTTATTTTACTCCTAATAAAAAATGTTTTGGGATAATGCACTAGTCCAGTATACCCCCATTTTTTCCTCTATTTTTACAGTGGTTTGAAGTCAACCCCCATTCTAGAGGGCAGCAAGGCTTCAAGAGAATTATCCATCTTTGCAACTGAGTTACATTTCCTATTGACTTATTTCACTCATGCGCAGAGGATTGTTGTTGCAGTTCCTGCCTTTGTATTCTTACCTCTTTGCAGCAGTAGTTTTGCTAGACCTCTGATTCTTTTCACATGTGTTGTTTGGCTTCTGTGCTCATCTATGTGTGACGTTTTTATTTCTTTCCATTCTATCACTTCTGGCCCTCCTCTTAGTTGGCTTTCTTTTATTTTTATGGCTATGCTCAGTGCATCCTGTGTTGCCAGAGCAGCTTCCTAGTTCTCTGAGTTCCTATTTGCCGAGCGTTTCGTGTATTCAGCATCTGACTTCCGGTAACCTTGTACTCTGCATACGCGACTGGTCTCTTTCTTGGGAAAACCTGGGGGCTGCAACCTGGTTCCAGCTTGCTGCAAGTCCGCTCCCCACTATCAGGGGCCCTTGTGAAGAAGCGGGCTGTGGCTTTTTGTCTCTGCGCCCTGGGGAACCCCGGGCATTCTTTAAAGGCTCACTACCACAGAAACCTGATGCTTATAGCTCTCTAATCAGCAAGCTCATGCTTCTGCTCCTTGAAGAGTTCTGACTGATCAAGGACCATGTTGGACCTATTCAAAAAGACCACTGCTTTCAGGCAGAGAACAAGAGTTCTTATCTACAGCATGCTGGTAGAGGACATGTTTTTCTATTCACACTGTGGATAATTTGTTAATAAAACAAACTGTAGGGCTTTGAAAAACTTGTGGTAGACATTGGAAACTAGCATAATGGTTTCAAGAGATAGGCAAAGCTTCATTCAGTTCTGAATTTCTGAAAAATAAAATCAAGCTTTAATAGCTACTAGTGCATAATTAACTGCTCTGAAAAGTTTACTGGATGAAACATTTTCAGAAACCTGCAAATACGTTCAATTTTCATAGGGCAAAAAAAAATGCAATGTTACAAGGCAGCAAAGCCAGAAAAATAAATTGTATGTGGTTTATAGTGGATCTTGTCTGTTTGATAAAGGCAATCTGTCACTAAGAAAATATCTAGACATGTGGCAGTTCATAAATCAATGCTGTATTGTTTGCTTAGTCTGTCAGTGTCCAAGATAATGTCACAATATAATAAACAAGCCATTGTGGAAAATGGGCACAGTTGTTTTAAAGTGAACCTGTAAGCCATTTTAAACTTTTTAAATGTCACACCTAAGAATGAACATCAAAAGATGCCTCCAGATTACCCTTTAATGGGCATGTTTCTGATTTTGTTTCCCTTTCTTGGTGGGGCCTCAAATCTAGACTACATCATGTCCAGTGAGTTTGTCAAAATCAGGATTACGCAACCTTTGAGAGTTGGAGATCTTCCTGAACAACAAAGATCACCATGGTGTGTCGTCCTTTTCTTTAAAAAAAATTAACTAGTAAGGCCTAACTGAATTGTAATAGAAAAAATCTAAACTAAAACTAAACTATAATAAAACACATGTCACAGAAAAAATATGAACTTAGAGTACCCTAAAAGTGGATAGTGTCAGTCAATAGAGCAGTGGACAGTGCGGACAGTATCAGTAGGGCAGTGGATGGTGTCAGAAGGGCAGTAGATAGTGTGTAAACAGGATCAGTAGGGCAGTGGACTGTGTCAGTAGGATGGTGGATGGTGTGTGGACAGATTCAGTAGGACAGTGGACTGCATCAATAGGGCAGTGGATGGTGTGTGGACAGGATCAGTAGGGAAGTGGACAGTATCAGTAGGACAGTGGACGGTATCATTAGGGCAGTGGATGGTGTGTGGACAGGATCAGTAGGGCAGTGGACAGCATCAGTATGGTTGTGGATGGTACGTGGACAGGATAAGTAGGACAGTGGATGATGTCAGTAGGGCAGTGGACAGTATCAATAGGGTGGTGAAAGGTATATGGACAGTATCAGTAGGCCAGTGGATGGTGTCAGTAGGGCAGTGGACCACATCAGTAGAGTGGTGGATGGTGTGTGGACAGTATCAGTAGGACAGTGGATGGTGTCAGTAGGTCAGTGGGCAGTATCAGTAGAGTGGTGGATGGTGTGTGGACAGTATCAGTAGGACAGTGGATGGTGTCAATAGGGCAGTATCAGTAGAGTGGTGGATGGTGTGTGGACAGTATCAGTAAGACAGTGGATGGTGTCAGTAGGGCAGTGGGCAGTATCAGTAGAATGGTGGATGGTGTGTGGACAGTATCAGTAGGACAGTGGATGGTGTCAGTAGGGCAGTGGATGGCATCAGTAGGATGGTGGATGGTGTGTGGACAGTATCAGTAGGATGTGTCAGTAGGGTGATGGATGTTGTCAGTAGAACAGTGGCTTGTGTCAGTAGGGTATAGGTTGCAGCACTGATGGAGTGCCTACAATTTGACAGGGTGGTTAAACAGAAGTGTGGCCAGTGGACGGTGTGTGGACAGTATTAGTAGGACAGTGGATGGTGTCAGTAGGGCAATGGATGGCAATGGATGGTATCATTTGGGAGGTGAATGTTGTCAGTAGATCAGTGGATGGTGTCAGTAGGGTAGAGGTTGCAGCACTGTCGATCGGTAGTCTCTGATCCATAAACCATGATACATTTCGATCCATGTATGGCCAGCTTTACTCTTTCTATTAGTCCTGGTAACCAGCCACTGAAACATAAAATGAGAGGAAATTCCAAATTTTGACCAGAACAAGAACAGAGAGGCAATCTCCCAATAGGGGTTGAAATCAAGCTAACTTCATGCATTTCTACTGGTTGTATGTAAACTAAATGTAATTATTTTTTAATAACTACACGGCTGCAGTCATTAGTGTTTTTTGTTTTTTTAAATAATGCCTGGAACTCAGCTTTATATACGTATTCCTATAGGTTTATTTTTGAATGTTATTGTCTATAGGAGATCTAAATCTAAATCAGTTAGCCCTTTTGCAGTGGGTGGAAAGTGTATTGTGCGGGGAAAAAGTCTGCAGCAATGCTTTTGGCTTCAGTGGGCATATTCTTGGTAATATCTCAAGATGTTTTTTAGATCTGATCTGACATACATGAGTTGAGAGTGGTGAAAATAATTATCACATCCAGATAGCAGTTGTCAGATGTGCGGTGTTCTGTCTCTGGATGGTCTAGGAATTTCCTGTTATGTTTCAGAACACCCTACAGCAAAACAAAATGCAGATTTGTTTGTTAGAGGACTAAACTGAAATTCATTTTCAAATTAGTTTATGTGACTGTGCTTAGTTTTGAAATAGTGGAGGAGCAAAGAATGGCTGCTAACAAGGGGCTTTTCTTCGGTTCCCCCCCCCCCCCCCCCCCAATAAAGTCTTGTGTGATTTATACCTCTCACTTTTACTGCAAACAGTTGGCCTATTTACTAAAGAATATGCACATATGATTGCACATTGCTCATGTATGAACAAGCAAATCATATATTTTCATAATTTACTATATACCTTCGAAGTTCATGAACGTGCACATAGGCTCCAGGGTGCTAACACGAAATTTGCTACCAAGGATGGTTCACTATGGAACATAAACTCGTGGTTGAATGGACTTTAGGTAAGCTGCGGCATGCCAACAAATAATGGGAATATCCCCATGATTTTTGGGTCTATCTAGCCCCCTATTGGGATTTTTAAATGATAATAAAATATGCAAATAAAATTGCAACAGATGCGCACATCTGTCATTAAAGGACACTAAAGCCCTATACACGCGATCGGTTTGTCCGATGAAAATAGACCGATGGACTGTTTTTATTGGACAAACCGATCATGTGTATGTGCTCCAGATTCCCAAAGCCAGATACAAGTCCAAAGGAGAAAGAAGATTTGCGGTCCAAGGCCCCAGACTATGGAACGCTTTACCAACCAGCATCCGGTTGGAGGAGAACCACTTTGCCTTCAGAAGAAAGATCAAAACTCATCTCTTTTGATGTCAAAGGAGAAAGGAACAACTAGCGCTCAGAGGCGATTAAGTTCGCATGTGCTGCGCTATATTAATTTTCCACTTACTTACTCATGTGTGGGCCCCATCGGTTTCTTTTCCATCAGTGAAAAAAAATAGAACCTATGGAATCCTATGGAAAAAAAAACTATAGAAAATAATTATCACCTGTGTGGAAGTCCATCGGTCAAAAATCCACGCATTCTCATAATCAAGTCGACGCATGCTCGGAAGCATTGAACTTCATTTTTCTCAGCACGTCGTAGTGTTTTACGTCACCGTGTTTTCGCACAGTCAGATTTTTGACTGATGGTGTACACAAGACTGATGAAAATCAGCTTCATCGGATATCTGACGAAAAAATCCATAGGATTAGATTCCATCAGAAATCTGATTGTGTGAACGAGGCTTATAAGGTTTCATTCACATGGCCAAAAAACTTTTACTAATGTTGTTACCCATGTATTTTCTAGGAGAAAAGTTCCTGCTTAATGATCAGTAAAATACTTGTGCATAGATGTGTTGAAATGCATAACGATTCATAAAGATGCGTATGTGTACATAACTTTTGCATGATAATTTATTTTATCCCTATTATGATAATATGTTTTTGCCCCTTTGTTTAGAATGAATTTACGCACATACAAATGCGTATACATGCACCTTTTGCATTCGGCGTTACATATCCCAATGTTTACGCATCTGTATAAATGGCCCCATTGAAAACAATGCAGCTGTGTTCAAATCCATAATTAAAAAACACTTGTATATGTGTTTTTTTATGGCCATGGTAATAAAGCCTAAAAATCCTTATTTGTAAAAAGTTCCAGGGAACTGTACACAGCGACAGGTATAGTGCCTCATTGTTGGTGTCAGTGGCAGGAAAAATGCCCCATTGTTGGTGTCAGTGAATAATGACCAAAGGGCTGTATAAAGACAAGAAAAGGGCTGCATCTGGCCCCAGGGCCAGAGTTTGGAGACCACTGGACTAGGTCACTAGGTTCATAAACATGATCCAAGTGTATGCAGTTTATCACTGCTCTTTTTCATTGAATGAATCAGGCCCACACTGTACACATTTTTTATATGTTATAATGAATAACTTAGCTAAGCACTAATTTGTCTAAAATGACCATCTAAAACTGTAGTTGGCCTTTATGGATATTTGAAAATTGGAAATCATCTCAAATGACTAAAATAGTTCAACATTAATGCAATATATTTGGGCTCATGAGGGATGCTGATGATGGTGGAATGGGGTTGTAATGAAAATCCTATTCATTTGTAACGTGGAAGTTAATTTAAAGTTCCATGGTGATGTTTCTTTTTAAAAAGTCTCTGTGAAGAAAATTTGTTCCAAAGTTATCTCAAATTATGTGTCAGAGATGTAGAAACCCCTCCAACCCACCCACGATGTCTCTTGTGCCCAAATGAACACATGTGTTAGTAAGATAATATATGAATTGCATGGGTTTTGCAGATAAACCTTCTGCATTATGGGAAGGTTTCTTTCATTTGTGGTGTAACTATAGTTTTAGCAGCCCATAATACCACTCTGGGACCCAAGGGTGGGAAGAGGGCCCCACTAGGGAGGTTGTCTGATATCTCCATTGCAGAAAAGCTAACGTCATATGCACATTTAATGCTTTGGTACCATGATGTAGCTAGCCATAGATCTCCTTCACTTTACCCTTATATGTCAGTAGATGTATTGGCAGTACAGTTTCTGGCCTTCCTGGCCAGCACTTTGATATTAATCCAGTATTTCTGAGGTTGAAAACTCCCAGAATGTCTTCTAAGCTAAAAAATTATAAGACAGTTTTGGTTTGTAATTCTGAAAATAAGCCAAGAAGTTTGCAATAATGTAGAACTATAGGCAAAAATGTTGTTTTCACTTGGATAGAGTAAGGGAGGGTCATAACCCCTGTCAGATTTTTTCTTACTGTCTCCCATTGCAGATATTTCCCTTCACTTCCTGTCCCATAGCCAAACAGGAAGTGAGAGGAAATCCCTGTAAATTAAGGGAATTCCTTGTCCCCATTAGCAAATGTCCCCACTATTGCTTTTCTGGGGACAACCTAAAATGTTGAATTTTCTTTTACTTTCACTTTCAATGATAATGGTAAACAGGACACATAGAGTGGGGCAATCTCCTTAATGGGGGTACAGACAGCAAAACAAAAAATGTCCCCTCTATTGCT
The DNA here is from genome assembly GCA_029574335.1 of Rana kukunoris. NCBI lineage: Eukaryota > Metazoa > Chordata > Amphibia > Anura > Ranidae > Rana > Rana kukunoris. The sequence goes on along the minus strand of CM056055.1, from coordinate 188,231,154 downwards.
TATCTGGGGACAACCCAAATTGTTGGATTTTCTTTTTCTTTTACTTTCACTTTCAATGATAATGGTAAACAGGACAAATAGAGTGGGGGAATCTCCTTAATGGGGGCAAGCGTTCTAATCCCTCTCCACTCAATCCACAATTAAAAAAAAAATTGTCTTTAGTTGTACTTTAAGTTTATAGAGATATTATGCATAAAAGCACTAACAATTAAGTTACATAAAAATGTAAATAATATAACCTTTTCTTTTTTATTTACAGACTACTAAACCACAATGTCCAGCATTTGCTGGCTGTATTGGTAAAGGTGTAGGATGGTTTAGCACAGGGGTCTCAAACGGGTGGCCCCCCAGCTGTTGCAAATCTACAAGTCCCATCATGCCTCTGCCTGTGGGAGTCCAGCTTGTGACTGACAGCCTTGCAATGCCTCATGGTAGTTTCGCAACAGCTGAAGGGCCGCCAGCTTGAGACCCCTGGTTTAGCATTTATGCCAAAGCCTTAAAGCTGAATTACACATCTGAGCATCACAAACCAAAAACACAATTTAATTATTTTTTAATATTCAAAGCAAACTCACTCGTCCATCCATGTCTCCATGGTTTATTTTGTTGAGAAATCACTTTGAAAAACACCCCAGTGCATTTATGGCCGCGGCCATCTTGAGTAAGGGCAGATGATTTATGTACCATTTACCTTCCTGGAATCCATCTTCTCTTTCCTAAGGCATGCAGGCAGAAGGATGTGTTTAGCTGAGTAAACCCCTCCTTCCCTCCTCCCTTCCTAAAGACTTCTGGGATGTATGACATCATTTGCATAGGCATAGTTTCCAGGAAGTAACTAAGGAAATGTAAAACAAAACATTTATAATCTAGGTATTATTACTAATAATTAATGTTGATTGAGAGAGTGAAGTTCCACCTTAAGATCGGTGAATGCTGGTGGACTACTGAGTATGTAGCTGGTGAAAGTTAAAATTAAATCCCCTGTACTGCTGGTCTGCTGGCCTTCTCTGGCAACTTCTATCCATCAGGCCAGTCCCTAGCACCGACTATTTAGACATACTGTACTATATGTTAGGATCAGTTACGCTGTTATCCCAAATTACATTTCCAAGTGTCACAGAGATAAGTTGCTAGGGGAGCTCCAACAAAATCTTGCTACTGTGTCTACAATAAGAATTGTAGTCATACCTTTGCTCTTAATGGTACAATGAAGCATATTTCTAAGCTGATCAGCTGCTAAGCTTTGACAATAATGCTTTAACAAGCTTACAAGTACGCTGGGGGTCTATTTATCAATGGTTCCATCAAATTCACTAAATTTTCACCCAAGATTTACGCATTTGTCAAAAAAGTTTCCATTAGAAAACTAAGATAAGCTTCTCTTTAAGGTAATTACATAACAGTGTCTGCTGTCTAGCGTGGTGTAGAGTTATACATGTATTGAGCCTATTTGAAATGTAGGGACTTTTCATAATGATCATGATCAGTGCTTTTTTTCAGGGAGAACTTGGTGGAACTCAGTTCTACCACCTCTGGTTCAGACCCTTTGGTGCCTGCTCACCACAATCACTTGTAAATACAAAAGTCCGGTCTCAGTGTTTACAAGTGACAGCTCTGCATTCTGTGTGTAACCCTCCTGAACTCTACACTCTGTATGTAATGCAATCCTGGTATTTAATGGCCCTTTAAGACCCTCTTACTGTTTGTGAAATTTGACCACACCCACTATTTAATGTGATTTGGAGGGTGTGTGTGGGTGGAGGAGTGTTGGGTGGTTGTGGTTGAGTTCCAGCACCGATTGTTTGAGAAAAAAAGCCCTGAGCATGATGTGCTTTGTGCACGAAGGACGGGCAAATAATTAATGTAATGGTGGCCATACCATTAGCACATACTTACTGTCCCTCCATTGCCCCCACCCCTGCTTTCCCCACACTGTTCAGCTCAGCCACTAAGAATGAAAAGAGATACCCAATACTTTCAAGTATGGGGAGCATGTGACTCTTTCCCCATGCACTCATGTGGACGCACTGTTGCTTATTGATTGGCCACACAGGGGGTGGGCACACTGGACAGAGGGTTCTCAGCACTGTGTAAGCTCCATGTTTACAAAGTAAGGCACATCCAGTACTTTTTCTACTGATGGCTGAACAAAGTAAGGGGAAGGTAACTATAAGTATGTCTTGGGACTGTCAATAACGTAACCATGCTTTGTATTGTATGTGGTTTAATTTGTAAATTTTACTGTGGATCTTTTGGCTTGTTTTTGGGGGAGGCGTGGATTTCTGTAGATTTATGTTTTTTAATACATTTGTGTGACTCTATGGAAGGATTTAAAAAAGCTTAAAAAAATAAAAAGATCTTGTTTCTCTGTCCTGAATAGGCAAAGCACAGGTTTATTCTAAAATGTGTTCTCTTCATTACTCAGCCTTATATATAAAGTAATTATTCTACTATTATATAACATCCTTTTCTGAAATAGCCTAAAACTGTTTTCATGTCATGCAGCCCCTGGTTTTGTGTGAAACTAAGTCATGCATGTTGTAGGTGTCTGTATTTAGATAAATGGATCATTTGGTATTGCAGTTCTATCTTTATGATTAAAGGATCACTAAAGGATTTTTTTTTTAGCTAAATAGCTTCCTTTACTTTAGTGCAGTGCTGTTTTCATGTCCTCATTGTTCGTTTTTTTTTTTGCTTTGATGTTTCTGTAATTCTGCTCTGATCTCCACACTTCCTGGTTGTCTGTTTCCTTATAACCACAGTGCTGGGAGCTTTCTCACTGTGGTCACTAATCAAGGAGGTGTGATTACTGTGCGTAAACTGAAACTGGATTGGTGATGAGAGGTTTTAGACAAACCATCACTGCCCTCTATTGGCTCTCAGGCTCTGTACATCAGAGAGACAGGAAATAACAGCAAAAACGAAACTAGAACTGTAGGTTGATTATATGATTAATTTTTATCTATTTCTAATCATTTTTAAAAGGAATCAATTAACTTTTATGTCTCTATACCCTGTAAACAGTCATTTCAGCCCATTTTTTTTCCTTTAGTGACCCTTTGAAAAAGAACTCCACTAAGGCATTTCAGTGTTTGTGTGTGGGTGGGGCTAAAGTAAACCAGGAAGATCAGGATCTAGATCAGTTCGGTTGTAGTATCTGCATTTTTGTCTGGGTCAAAGATTAATCAGGATATTCAGCATAATAGACAAGCTGTACACTGAATCTGCATACAGTATTTAATTTTATTAACATGCTTGTCCAGGTCTGCCAATCAAGGAATTGTATTTCCTCCTCTCCTTGTCTGAACCTAAAGCTGTAGGAGTTTCAAGGGCCGGACGTCTCCTGAAGCCTTTAATTGCCACCTCTCATCAGTTTGCCTAAAAAAAAATGCAAACTCAGAAGCTGGGAGACAGTCTGTGAGGTCATAAAGTTGACTGGGCAACCATTGCCAGACTTCAAGTGGTCTTAGAACCTTTGCTTTTCTCAGTTCCTTTGGTTCTATCTTGGCAGGTTGTCTTCTGGTGGTCTGGCAAGTTCCTTCATCTCTTGATATTCCAGAAGCTTATGCTACTTCTTCTTGGACATGGACATAGATGTCAGAGAATTGTGATCACTTGATTTATACACACGATCGGACCTTTGTCCGACCAAAATCACATCGTAATGCCGACGGAATTCCATCGGAGTAAAAGAGAACATGTTCTCTATCTAAACTCCGATGGAATTAATCGGAATTTCCGATGGGGTACACACTGTACGTCTGACTTTTTCCATCGGAAATTACGATTGTGTGTACGGGGCTTTAGTATTTTGGACCTACATTGTTCCTAGGTGGGATATGATGTATCGAGGGTTTGAAGCTTGTATTTATGTTGGTTTGTGAGTATATCACTTATCACTTCATTTTAACAATACAAGTTATTTGAGGATAATGCATTAGGCTGGTGCGCCTTCTGTTTGTTTTATGGTTGCAGTTTGTCCAGACTACGCCAGTCTTGAGAGGACAGCAAAGCATGTCATGTCCGTACAGACCAGCATGGGAGTTTGACGAGGAGAGCTTGCCACTCATTACCTTAGGAGGTTGTTTGTTTGTTTTGGATGTACAAGTACCAGGCTGGTGCAAATTTCCTCACCCCAACATATTCCTAATATGTGCCTTCTGTACCATGTACTTGTTTGAAAAAGTATCCTGTACTTTTTGTATGCTTTCTTTGTGTGAAATGCCTGGTGTACCCACCAGTTCCTCTGCTTTCCTATTAAAAACTGACCACACTAAGCAGGGGAACACAGTGTGGTCCGTTCTCTAGCCATGATGGCAACTTAGCCTTCGCTCCTCCAATGATCAGACAGGTTGTGACCCCCCCCCTTCTGGCACAGCCATGTACTGGGAAGATTAGTGCACAGCTGTTCCTTTTCTCCTCCATCTCTAAGCTCTTCATGCAGCTGAGAACAGAGGGTATGTGGTCACTTATAAAAAGGATGAAAAAAAAGTGTATATGTATGTGTGCATATACATAGATGTGTGTATATTTATATAGATATATATATATATATATATACATATATGTATATATAGATATGTCTCTGAGCTCTGCTATACTGACTTACTTACTGCTCTGTAGACTGCTAAAAATAAATATATCTATCTATATATAGATATATAGATATATATAGCTATATATAGCTATATCTATCTATCTCTCTCTCCTCTCTCTCTCTCTCTCTCTCTCTCTGTATATATATATATATATATATATATATATATATATATATATATACAGAGAGAGAGAGAGAGATTTTTTTGCAGTCTACGGTGCAGTCAGAACAGCAGAGCTCAGAGAGAGGGATGGGAGAAGCAACACAAGAAGCCAATCAGGTGTGTTGTAGTGCAATGGGGCATGTTGATGGTTGGAGAGAACAGAGTGACAGTGAGATGAGCTTATCAGTTTGCTGCCTGTCCCCCCACGTTCCAGTCACTGGGTTGGAGTATATAAAAAATAGTGGCAGAGATGTGATCATATCAGGACCGGATGAGTAGTAATCCAAATCCTTAGGCAGGTAAAACAGCTCTATTCTATGTATTTCATCTTTGTACTCAACTGTCTGGAGCTCAACATTAAGATCGCCACCTGATGAGGGTTGCCACCTCATCCCTTTAAAACTGAATACATATTAATTAGACGGGTTCCGAGGTTAAATTAATTCAGATAAGGCTCTAAGTAATTTTAATTACCACCCTAATCAGCCACAGGACCTGTGTAATATTATGTGTTCGGCTTTTAAAGGGATGAGGTGGCAACCCTACACCTGATATAGGATCCAGGAGTCTCCCTGCATTTGCCTGCCTGCATCAAGTATTGTATCGTATTTTACCGCTTTTCCGTATGGTAGAGCGCAAGACGTGTTTTCATTAACGAAGAGGAGAAATAATGTGAAATCAGAGCTTATGAATAGTTCATGAGCACCATTTACCACAATCTCTTTTCCTGGCACAAAGGTGCAGGGAACAGTTTCTTATGCATAGATAATATTTTGGACTTCTCCCGACTGCTAGGAATAGCAATCTGTTCTCAGAATCGGATGCTAACAGCATGTTTTCCATATTTTCCCTAATATTTTACTTCTTCGGGTGATATTTAACAAACAAACGACACTTGGACACTTCTAAATAGACTTTGCCTTGTCATCGTTCTGATGGCGGTGCAGATGAAGGAGCTGTGATGCCGCAGAGCTTGAACAGTCGGTGTGTAGCCGTTGTCATGCTTAGCAAGGTAAAGGTAAGCCAAAGATAATCAAAATATGCCGGGGGAGATTTACTGAAACTGGTGCACACAGAATCTGATGCAGTTGTGAATAGTAACCAATCAGCTTCTAGATATTATTGTCAAAATGTAATTGAACAAGCTTAAGATAGAAGCTGATTGGTAACTATGCATAGCTGCTCCCCCATAGTTCCACAGCAGCTTCCTGCCAATAGTTGCATATATATATATATATATATATATATATATATATATATATATATATATATATATATATATATATATAGTTGACTGTGCCATAGCTCTAAACACTTATAAAGGGAGACCAACCCACTACGACCCTGTAATATGAGGTTGAGGTGTACCAAATCTGGGACTGTTAGAAAGCATTCATCACTTGTTATACAGGTTACGTTTTACAGTTCTATAAAATTAAAGTCTGCCTGTCTTTTCTGCACATTGGCAGCCGTTTTGCCAGCTTGACCAATATTCATGAATATACAGTTTATGAATGATATACCTAGTAGCGGTAAATAAAAAACTAATAGCAGCTTAAGGCAAAATGAAAATATTTTTTTCCTACTAGTTAGAGTAAGGGAGGGTTGTGACCTATGTTATTTTATTTTTATTGTCTATAAAAATGTATTAGTTATCCAGTTTATGAATGATGTTATCATAATATGAGGTGATCCACAGTTCATAGACAAGTGACCAGGATGTGTTATGTGGGGGGAGGGGTGGATTTCTCTCTTTCTCTCTCTCCCCACATAACACATCCTGGTCACTTGTCTATGAACTGTGGATCACCTCATATTATGACAACATCCAGGAGAGATGTAAATAACCTGTCACTCGAAGCAAGGGGGTGGTAAGGACTTTTTAATTAGACAGGTTTTTATCTGGAAGTCTGTTTTATTTCACTGAACAATAAAAGAGGATTGCTCAGAGCTGGATTAACTCTGTGTGGCAAGACTGGGCACAGATGATAGGAAATCATATACTCTACATTGTGACAGCAAAAAAATTAATAAAAAAAATTTGGGTTTACATCCACTTTAAATAAAAAAAAATAATGGCAGCTTTCGCTTAATCCCCTCCCCTCCCCCTTACATGCCACATTTGGCATGTAATTTTTTTTGGGGGGGGGAGTGGGGGCTTCAGTAGGAGTGGGACTTCCTGTCCCACTTCCTGCTTCCGCCGAGGGGCTGGTAAGGTGATTAGGCCTAATCGCCTTACTGCAGCCCCTCCCTTTGGCGATCGTCTAGGACAGGAGTCTCCAAACTATGGCCCTCCAGGTGTTCAGGAACTACAATTCCCATCATGCCTAGTCATGTCTACGAATGTCAGAGTTTTACAATGCCTCATGGGAAGTGTAGTTCTACAGCAGCTGGAGGGCCGTAGTTTGGAGATCCCTGGTCTAGGACACTGACAGGTCCTAGACGATCGCCTGTCCAATCAGCGGCGGGCTGCGCCGCGTGCGCAGTGCGGCTCGCGCATGCGCAGTGGGTGCCCGGTCGTGAAGCCGAAGGCTGTCACAGCTGGGTGCCCACAATCGCAATGAGGATGCCGTCCGGGGAGGGGGGGGGAACGGAGCCCCGGTCGGCGCGTCGCTGGAACGTGGAGAAGGTAAGTGTCTGTTTATTAAAAGCCAGCAGCTACAATTTTAAGTAGCTGCTGACTTTTAATAAACATTACATTTGGGTGGAACACCCCTTTAAGACAAAATTAAATGGCAACATTAAATGTTTTTTTTTTTTTTTTTCTTTTTTTGACCTATGTAATTTTTTTTTTATTATTATTTATTGCCATCTGTGTCTCATTGGGGAGTCTTTCATTCACTTCCTGCTCCACAGCTAAAACAGGAAGTGAGAGGAAATCCCTCCAAAATAAGAGATTCCCTGAGGTGTCACCAGAAATTGGAAGATTTCCCCTCTATTCCTGTTACGGGAACAACAAAATGTGGCATTTCCTTTAACTTTTACTTCCAGTAATTAACGTAAACGCGGTAAATAGAAAGGAATCTCACCAATAGTGAACATAAACAGCAGGTCCAATCCCTATCCACTCTACCCAAAACTAAAAAAAAAGTTTTGCTTTTAGTGTACTTTAAGAATATTAGGAATGTAATTCTAGATTGAACCAATGGAAGCACTGAACCACATACAGAAATACTGGGGTTGATTTATTAAAGGAGTAGAGACTGTTCAATTAACCAAGTGGATGTTTATGTAGTTTAATAACTAAGGAAAAGCCATGTTCTCTTTGAATCACCAAGGGAAATTAAAGAAATGTGATTGGATGATTAAAGTGAACATAAGGGTTGGTTTTACTAAAGATAAATAGACTGTTCATTTTTACAAGTGCAATTAATTTCTGCAACTTGCAGTTGCTCCAGATCTTAGTAAAAGAGTGAGAGCCCTAATGACTTCCATCATGCAATCATGTGCAAGCAAAAATCTTTTTTTTCTTGCATGTGATTGAGTATTCTTTGTAAAGTGAAGCTTTGCCTCATTTACTAGCAACTGGAGCAACTGCACTTGCAAAAGTGCACGGTTTATTTGTAAATCAACCCCATAATGTTGCCTTTTTAGTCTAAAACAATTTCAGGAATCCCAATTAAAGGGTCACTAAAGGATTTTTTTTTTTTTAGCTAAATAGCATCCTTTACCCTAATGCGGTCCTGGTTTCATGTCCTCATTGTTTGTGTTTGCTGTAATCCTTCTCTGTTCTGCACACTTCCTGGTTGTCTAGTTCCTTATGAAAAAAGTACTGGGAGCTTCTCTCATTGGTCTCTAATCGAGGAGATGTGATTACTGTGTGTCTAAAACTCCTTAGAACCAGTTTCATTTTAAAAACAAACACTGCCCTGTATTGGCTCTGTGTCTCTGTCCTTCACACAAGCATGAAACTAGATGAAAAATGAAACTGAAAGTGCAGGCACATTATATGATGGATTTTTATCTATTTTTAATCATTTTTAAATGGAATCAGTTAACTATTATGTCTCTATACCCTGTAAACAGTCATTTCAGCAAAAAAAAAAAAAAAAATTCCTTTACAACTCCTTTAATTAAGATTGAATCTGTCATTGAAGGCTTATGGTGTCTGTCGAATGTCCAAAGAACATTCGACGAAGCAACTAAACTGTACGATGCCGCATTCGTACATTTCCGGACGAATGCACAAGCTGTAGTAGAATTCTAATGTTGTATGACACTAGTAATAATTATATTTATTAATTATTATTACTAGTCAACCAACATTAGAATTCTTCTATAGCCTATGGGCGGAGCATTTGACCATAAATGTCCGCTCGCGGCGATCGTATGTTTTAGCTGCTTTGTCGAATCTTCATGTCTCTATAATGTTGAATCTTTCCTCTCTATGTAGAATAATCTTGGACTAATAGAGTTAGGTTAGGCACATTCAACCACAGATTCGATAGACACAGATCGCTATTGTCACCGGCATGTCGAATCTTCTATCTATCTATCGAACTGGTGTCGCAACAAAACGAAAATAAAGCATTTTTTATGTCGCATCTTTCAGATTTCGGATTCTGCACGTTCGTTATCGTTTGTTAAAACGAACACGAAAATCCCTGAATCGGACGAAAATGCATTCGGACAAAAACGAATGCACATGTCTAACACCCAGTGCTTTAAAATGCACTCCATGGCTAACAGAACAGTGTGCATACTTAATCTTAAGCCCTGTCACACGCTCGGTTTTCACTGTGGTAAAAAGTCCGAAAACCGAGGGGAAAGCCAAGAACCCGGCAGGAAAACTGCCAAGGAGCTTTGGCCGGGAATCCTGGCCATGTGTATGCTCCATGGGCTCTGCCTCGTAGTGCTTCCCATAGAGTATTAGTAAATCTGGCGGCAAAAAAGCCTCCGGGAATCCCGATGGGAAAATTGAGAGCAGGCTCTCTTTTTTCCCGTCGGGATTCCCATCTGTTTTCCTGTCGGTAAACTGCTAGGAAGCATACACACGTCCAGTTTTCCCGGCCAAAAACACTCTTGGCAGTTTTCCTGGCAGGAAAAACAGTCATGTTTATGGGGCTTAAGCCGTACACGTTGGTGCTACCATATAGCACATTTAAATGTAAGTGCGCATTACTATACCTACTTACCTTTGCTCATTGCGCTATGATTACCTACAGTGTATGTTTTTCCTGAGCTTTTTCGCCTCATTAGTGCTAAGGATAGAAGGCCCGCTCTCACTTTAGCTGTGTGTTAGAAGAATCATTTTAATACCCCAAGGTTCTTTTTTTTACTATAAAGCTCTGGTGAGTTTGCATTTTGTTTACTCTGCGGTGGAGCACTATTTGAAGAATTTTCTGTCTTTCCTTCTCACGTTGATTGGACTTTTTCTTTGAAGATACTTTGAAGAAATAGTTTTGCACTATACTTATATTATACATTTTTTATTATTTGGTTGTTTTCAATTCTGGAGTTGCATGGTATATATGAATATATCACTTATAGTTTAAGATGAAGGTTTATACATGAGATAGCTCCACAACCTTTTTGCACAAATTTATTCACACATATGTATGGGTCTCCTCCATCTTATCAATACAGAGATAAACTTTTATCTCATGGCTGTAAACCTACACAGTATACACACTGCTCTGAGCACACTCTAGAGTCTATTTTCTGTTCCTATTAAGCACCATTTAATTAGTAAAACTTGTAACAAGCAACTTTTAATGATGTTAAGAAAACACTGCTGTGTTTCACATTTTAACCTAACAGCGTTCTCCATAGACCTGTCTGTAAGCAAATATAAGCAGTGACTGACAGTCAGAACTGCTGTGCCATCACACCGTTCACTGGTGACTTACCCACCCTACATAACCCATGGGACCTATATACTCAGTATTTAAAGTGGACTTGTCACTTCACCCTGCCAAGCAGGCAGATATTTTGTGTGCTGATCTAATGGGCAGGCTGGGAATACAGGAACAGTTGTCATCAGAAAGTGCCTTAGTTATCACCAGGGTGAACATAACATGCTGAATGACAGTTCTCCACGCAAAATGCTTACACAATTATCTGAAGTCTGCACATACTGTATGACATAAGGCTGCCTTGCTAAAAACATATTCTGCATTTGAAATTGTTGTTGCTTTGCATAGTGGTGTTGCTGTGATGCCACAATAGCACTAATTCCTGTTTGGCTTCATATTGGCTTTACTAAAGTGATATTACTAGATCTCTAAAAACTGACACCCGAATGTCAGTTAAAAGAGGTTGTAAACCTCTGAAAAAAAATTCTCCAAAAAAAAAAAAACGCTGTAAGACAAAGGCATAAGGAGCATTCTAACTCATTATGAAATACTTACCATAAAACTAAGCTGTTGCAGCGGTCCCCGTACACCGCTGCTACGGCCGACATTTTTCCCGGAGCTTCTTCCTGATTCCCAAGCTCCAGCTCTGTGATTGGTCGGAGCCGCGATGACATCACTTCGGTGCGTGTGCTCAGAAGCCACCGTTCGGAAGGAACGGCTCACGTGGGCCATTCCTTCAGAGCGCATTCACCAGTGATGCCGTTGGCTGCATTTACTGGAAAAATCTCCTAAACTGTACAGGTTTAAGAGATATTTTCAATACCTATAGGTCAGCCTTATTATTGGCTTACCTAAAGGTAAAAGTTTGCAGAGGAAGTTCACTTCCTCTTTAAAGTATAACTAAAGTCAAACCTTTTTTTTTCATTGGATAGAGTGGAGAGGGATTAGACCACCTGTAAGTTTTTATTTCTGTCTATGCCCCCATTAGGGAGATTCACCCTCTCTATTTTTCCTGTTTACCATTATCATTGAAAGTGAAAGTAAAAGGAAATCACACATTTTGGGTTGTTCCCAGAAAAGGAATAGAGGGGAAATCTTCCAATAAGGACCCTAGTTCTGGTGATCTGGGGGTGGGGGACATAAAGGATTTTCTTAATTTGCAGGGATTTCCTCTCACTTGAAGAAAAGATGATTCGCACTCCGGTCGTTGCTCTTAAACAATTGATGTATTTATTGACAGGCCACAGTAGACTAACGCAATAGGAAAGGTTGACGCGTTTCAGCCTATAAGGCCTTAGTCATAACCACCTAATTTCCTCTCACTTCCTGTTTTGTCTATGGGACAGGAAGTGAAGGGAAAACTCTTCAATGGGACACAGATTTCAAAAAATAAACTGATAGGGGTTATGACTATCCATTACCATTACTATCAAAATGAAAAGAAAAAGTTTTCTTTATAGTTCTACTTTAATTATACAAAATGTATGCCACTTTGCGTGGAGCTTCCTCATGCTACACTGAATTGCCAAAATTGCCAAGTAGTGTGTTGGTGAATGTACTGATTGAAGGCACATCTTACTGCAGGCATTGATAGGCACAATGTCAATTCAATGTGCAAAATGGAAGCCACACAAAAACCTCATGACATGCCGATGTAACTAGTTCATTAAGCATGCTGGGCAAAATCTTGATTGTCTATAGCAAAATGAATGGCGTGTTGGGGTTCATCTATTAAAGGAGTGGAGGCTGTTCACTTAGAAAGAAGAAAATCCTTTAAAAAAAGTATCATTTCACTATACAGAGTGAAATACAGTAGATAAGGAGGACATGTGTTCACTTTGAAAACCCAATCATGTGTGAGTGAAAATAATATATAATGGTTGATGAACTGTGAACAGTTTCAATGTTTTTAATAGAATCTCTGAGCATTCCCTGCAAATATACTGTTTTGTTTCTTTAATAGATCAACCCCAATGTTTGGATATGCTTCATATGAAAATATTCAGTTATTTTTACCAGTTAGCTGGGATGTGAAGTTCTAGTCCTTCTTTCAAAATGTCTGCTGAATTTATGGTAATGCTGTAGTAATTTGATGGGGTAAAAGCTGGCTAGGTAAATGAAGAAGCTGGGTTGTCATATCATGTGGAGGTTCCTCATGTTATTGTGATAATACTACAGATACGAAGGGGTTGATTTACTAAAGGCAAATAGACTGTGCACTCTGAAAAAGCAGTAACTCCAGAGCTTATAAATGAGCAAAAGCTTTGTTGACTTCCATCATCCAATCATGTGCAAGCAAAAATGCTGTTTTTTTTATTTCCCTATCATGCGATTGAGTGTTCCTTGCAAAGTGAAGATTTACCTAATTATTAAGCTCTGGAGCAACTGCACTTTGAAAAGTGCATGGCCTATTTGCCTTTAGTAAATTAACCCCTAAAAGTCTGAATACTGGATAAGCACATACAATACACGCCATATTGAGGAGCAGTGCCTGATGCTGTTGTGATGTTACTAATTTCCAGGGAACTCATTGGGGTTAATTTACTAAAGGAGTTTGTTCACTTTGCAAATGGAGTGTTCATTAACTTAGTAACTAAGGTGAAGCTGTGTTCCTTTCAACCCAAGTACAGTGTGCATTTGCTCAAATTCCATTGCACAAGACTGAGCACCCACATTGAACACACCTTTACCTTATTCACTAAGTTATAAGTAAACAGTCACATTGCTACTTTGCTAAATGAACTGTCTACTCCTTTAGTAAATCAAAACCCATAGGCCGAATGTTGCTTCTAAAATGTGGTGAGGTGGGGTCACTGATTCCTAAAACGGAATTTCAGCTCTTTATTTAAAATGGCTACTAAAGTGCCTCATACCACAATGAGTTGACAAGCTGAATGTTTTCCTTACATAGGAAATGACAACCATATTGTCTAAGGCTGGGTTTACCGGTTTTTGTTTGATGTGTTTTCCATTGCAATCAATCTTTTTCAAAAATCTATTAGATGGGCATCTAAGTGAATGCACTATACAGGGCTGTGGGAATTATTATTGACATAAACACATACACACACCCACACAGGTTAAACTGGATGGACTGGTGTTTTTATTCAACCTTATCAACTATGTAAATAGGTAATGCTTACGTTAAAACATGCATTAACACCTTTCAGTATACATCATGAGGCATGTTGACATTGAATACAAAGTGCTTTGCTATGCACATTAAAAATTTGTAGCAATGAACGTTAACACACATTTTGATGCCTTTCCAGTGACCTCGATAGAAAATTCATTGCGGGGGTAAAACATGTGTTTGTTTTGCATGCAAAATGCCTTTTTTGATTGTATGGAGGTGCTACATGTAACAGGAATGTCACGGCCCGCTATGGCAGAATTTATTAAAGGATGACGGAATCCAAGAGCAAAAATGCAAGCAGCTTACCGGTCCCTAGATGTGGTGGCTGATTTGTTTACTTTTTCCAGACTAAGAATGTTTTCAGCAAGAGGAAAACATTTGTTGATTTTGCCAGAAATGTCTTTGTCACTTCCTACTGAAAAGAGCAAAAGTATAGCCACCAAGGGACAGGTAGTGTGTTATATGCAGGATTACCAGGTAAAAATAAGGGGAAAACAGTGTGAAAAAAAAGTAAACCAATGCAGTTACTTAGTATATCAACGTACGATTTTGGGGTTTAGATGGTTTAACTGAGGGTCTATTCATAACTTTTTGGAGTGTAGGAACCAGATGCAGGTGCACGGTCTCCCTGAATAGTTAAAAGAAAATGAAACAGGATTCAGGTGACATGCCAGTACATCAGTCACTGTACCTCAATGCCATGTTTTCATTGCATAGAATTCATAGGTTGGACTTTATGGACTTCTGTATTTTTTAAACCTCACCTACTTGTAGCTGTGATTTAACATTTTTATATAAATAATTATGATATAATTATGTTTTACTCTTTTTATCCTTTTAATTTTCATTCAGCTATTTTGTTTCTAGCTATCCATATGGTAAAGAGGAAGTAAACCCGGATGGGTGTTACTTCCTCTTTGTTTCCCTGCAAAGGTAAAGTATAATGGACTACTATGCATTGCATAGTAGCCCATTATGTGACACTTACTTGCAGGAGAAGCCTGCGATGTCCCTGTCTTCCTCGCTAGTAGCGAGCGTCCATTCTTCTCCCCTCTTCCTTCCAGGGGCCGCAAACTCTGGCTCTGTGACTGGCCTGAGTCGCATGATGTCGTGTGACATCACTCCCATGCAATGCGTGCGGGAGCCGCCTTTAACCTCCCTGGCGGTATGATTCTTTCAGATTTTAGGTGCTGAAAGCGGTACCATTATTTGCAAGGGAATTTGGCGTTTTATACTGTAGGCTTGTAATTCTTAGGAATAACTCACTGAAATCTATCCAAACAAGAGTCTAATAGGCATCCTGGGTATGATTTTTTTTTTTCTTATTAAAAATTATAATATAATAAATAATTATAAAAAATTATAACAAATAATAATATAATTATAGTAAAAATTATTCAATAATGTAATCAAATCAAAATCACTGAAATTTGCTCAGTTGCAGAATTTTTGCTGTCATTATTTTTTTTTTTTTATGACGAATTTCCCCATAAATCGCTATCGCTAAATTCTGCAAGTGATTCTGATTTATTATCGCTGTTTTTTAGCTGCTCTAAAACAATTTTTGCCATAAAGGGACACTTTTGGTTGCTATGGGCAATCTACAGTTTGCAGGGAGAAAGAACAGTTTTTATTATATAAAAGGACATGTAGTGTACAGGGCAGACCACTAGGGACATGGGGGGTGTGTATTTTATACATACAGTACTGTAATCTATAAGATTACAGTGTACTGTATGTATAGTGTTTGTTTACTTTTTTAAATTTGGCGCCGTTCCCCCCCCTACGTCGCGACGCTCGCAGGGAAGGGAATCGGCGGAACACACAGCATCAGGCGGACATCCGCCCGCCGTGTACTGTGGGGATTCATCGCTGGATCGCAGAGAAAAGGTAAGTAAACTTTTTTCTGCATCCAGCGAGGCAAGTCCGTGTGTGGCACGGGGTTACCGATCGTAGCTTTAAAATCTCACCCCGTGCCACACACGGGAAGACCGCCAGGGAGGTTAACGGCATGTACGGAGATGGAAACGGCACAGCGTGCCCTTTCTAACTCCGGCGCATGCGCAGAAGAAATCGCCGTACATTGATTTGCAAATATCTCCTAGACCGCGCAGGTCTGGGAGATATTTCAAGCACCTACAGGTAAGCCTTAATCTAGGCTTACCTGTAGGTTAAAGTGGTTGTTAAGGGTTTACAACTACTTTAAGTAAATTGAAGCTATAGACATATTTTGAAGTCCAACTGGTACCTAATAGGACAGGTGATGATGATGATGATGATGAATTTAACAGTCTGTAGAAAGGGGTATAGGAAAAATATTGGGCAATCCATTTGGAGTCTGTAATCATAAAAAAGTTAAAGCTCAAAGTTAGGTATGGCAGTTTTTACACAGTTACAATAATCCAGCTTAGACCAATGTTGTGCCATACCTGTGGGATCCCAGTGGAAACTGGAAATCACTATAGTTGGTACTGCTACTACAATGATCTCCAGTAGCTTTCAGATGCTGTTCCGTGGGTACCGCAGCTACCCTGCTTCTTACTGAACATGGGGTCACCTGCTTTGTTTGGGTGCCATTCAGAGACGGCTTTGCATTTTCTCAATTAATGTAAAGCATTCTCTGATGGAACAAGGTGGAGATTGTGACATCACTGCCCCACCTCTCAACAGTAAGAGAATGCTTTGCATTCATTGGGAAAACGTAAAGTGTTCCCGGAAGTGTTCAGACCTGGAAGCTGGTCGAGATCACTGGAGGAGTGGTGCCTACTACAATGATTTCCAGCTTCCAAATTTATCCCACAAGTACAGCACATACATACTTAAAAATAAATAAGGTTGTGCTAATCAGTCATGTTGATATAAATAAAAAATCTAAATAAAATATACAATAAATTAGAAACAGTCCACAAATTATAAAAAAAATCCAGGTGTCAGTCTCCACCATCCACCACCGTAGTGATCTTTAATTATTAGTGCCTCCACCAACAGCTTAAAGACTTGCTTACAGCTCCTGTTGATCCCTCATTACAAGGGATCGTTAGCGCTTGTGGCTTTAGCCCAGCCAAGGCCTTTCTCCAGGTCCAGATGGTCTCCTACACAAGATCACCCCTTGGCACCGTGTTAGGTATGAGGATTTCTCCTCCGTTGCCAGCTCTAACATCTTCACTCTACTTTCTCCCAACTCACCTCTCTCACCAGGAACTTCCAAGCTGGACCAATGTAACTATGTAAAAATTGCCATACCTAAATTTAACTTTCAAGAGCCATGTCTTTAGAAAATCTGTCTTAAGGAATGATAGGTGGAAGGTTATGTCTGCCTAGCTAATTGTTTCAGTAACTTGCTTCATTGCCTCCATTTCACATAAACAGTTTTATCATACATAATTTTAATAGCAAGTACGTTTTTACTGAATACCAAAAAATTGTATCTCTAAGGTTTTCTCACCCTTGGAAATGATGTCAAGTTATTGTACATAGCTGACATCCAAGATGTAAAGGAAAGACAATATATATATATATATATATATATATATATATATATATATATATATATATATATATATGTGGTGGTTACAGCTATTTTTTATCCAGAAATCACTACAGGGTCTTTTTTTTTTTTTTACTTGGCTGAGTCATTTGATCGCTGTTTGAAGGGTCACATGACTCTAGATATTTGGGTCACTAGCTTCTTGGCATTAGAATCGTTTTTGTCCGTTTCGGATGGAAATGCAGAAGTATAAATGGATGCGGTGAATACAGTGCTGTCACTGTATCAAACAGGTAATAAATGGACCTTTGAAATCTGCCTACATTAGCCACAGGGATTTGAATATATTATTACAGGCAAATTGCTACAATTGTGTTTTCCATTTTTAACATGCATTTCAAATATGCATGCTGCTAGTCAATAATTATGTTTACTTTGGCTAGGCATGAACTTCTGACTTGCTAATTTCCATAGTATGTTTGAGGTGGACATGCTTTGTTTCCAGTATTTTTGTTCTAATGTGAAGGAATATTTAAAAAAGTAGGGCAAAGATCTGTATTGATATATGCGGTGCATTTACTGAAAAAAAAATGCCTGTAGATAGATCAGAAGAGCCCAGGTGCAATTTCTGAATGTAGCAACCCTTACCCTAAAAAAAAAAATTGTTAAAAAAATTGTTAAAGTGTTTGTAAGCTTAGCTTTATTTTATATTATTAAAATACCTGCTCTGCAATATTTTTGCACAGAGCAGCCCCAATCCTCCTCTTCTTGATCAGCGCCCCTCTAAGTAAAAATGAAAATAATATATCTATATATATATATATATATATATATATATATATATATATATATATATAGATATATAGATATATCTATCTATCTATCTATAATTCCTTCTCTTTGTGATATTGTGAGGTGGCAAAAATAAGGCCCGATGTACAGTACAATTAAAACATATATATATATATATATTTATATACGTATGCTAACAAACGAGCAACTATGTTCGTATTGTATTTTTATGTTACAGTCCACAGTTTTATGAAGTTGTATCTTTTCTGATAGTAGTATTATGCAGTTATAGTGACGTTCTCTATAACAACTAGTAGTAAAATGGATATTTTTATTTTCAACCTGATGCCACAAAGCGAGAGGGCAAAGCAGGTTATACTTTCAGAATTATTGTTATTATCCCTGTTTTTTTATATATATCCAGGCAAACTTGACTCTCTAAGGCTGATTTGTGTTTTCCTACCCTGAAATTGTGATGCATACATTTTCAAACAAATATAAATGTATTGTTGTATAAAATCAAATTGCCAACAGCTAAATTATAATTGCACATTTTTATTTTTTTCATTTTGATGTATTTATCTTAATTAATCAGTCTGGCATTTTAAGTAGTAAAAAAAAAGGTATGATTCAGATTTCCTGACTGTGCTGTTTCCTGGATAAATAATTCAAGTGTAAATTAGAGATAGGGGTCATGCCACAATTTAAATCATTAGCTGCTAGAATTAATTTGCTTTTTTAAAAGCATTGAGACACGGAATAATTTGTCTTGCAGTCTGAAAAGCGAGAGATCTGCCGGAAAGTGGAAAGAGGGGAATAGAGATTTCAGTAGGCAGCAGGCCGCCATACGTGCTTGAGCATTTGTAACTGAAATAAAGATTTTTGCTAAATGAATCATGGTAACAAGAGCGAGGAATAAACTGATGGCACATCAGAGGGTGTTTTGTCAGGAAATGGATGACAATGTATCCGTGTGGAGACAGGTTAGCGTAATACGTAAGAATCAAACTGATGCATCTGCTGAATGTATGATTAATGGCGCTAGAACACCGGTATTATTTCTGTACGTAAGGAGGATATAACCGGTGATTGAGCAATATTTAACATTGACTGTTGATGGGATTTTTTTTTTTTTGACAGAGCCACGGGGTGTGGTATAAAATGGTATGGAGGCAGAGGTAGTAATGTGGGGTTGATTTACTAAAGACAAATAGGCTGTTAACTCTGCAAGGGAGGATGCAATTTGGAAGGGACATTTCTCACCAGAGTTAGGTGATACTCTGCTGACTTTCATCATTCAATCATGTGCAAACAAAAATTCTTTTTTTTTTCTGTTTTTCTTTGCATGTGAATGGGTATCCTTTAGAAAATTTACTAAGCTAGTTCACATTCACTATGCTCTGCAAACGTTCCCTAACAATGTGCAACTTCTTTTGCAAAGTGAACTGCCTATTTGTCTTTAGTAAACCAACCCCATAAGGTAAGTACCTTAATGCAAAGTTATCTTTTGCACATGCAAAAGGTTCCCATAAAGGGGTTGTAAAGTTAAAAGGCCTTTTTTCTTAATGCATTATATTTATTAGGATAACAAACTTTCTGTGTGTAGCAGCCTCCCCTAAGTAGCCCCATCTCTATCCAGCAATGTTGCACAAGAGCCTTGGCTGTCTGGGGACTATCCCTCATTGGCTGAGACAGTAGTGGGCACCATTGTCTCCTGTTGCTGTCAGTCAAAGTCCTTCCAAAGTTGACTTTTTTTGCAAAGTGAACTGCCTATTTGCCTTTAGTAAACCAACCCCATAAGGCCCAGTGCCTTAACGTAAAGCTATCTTTTGCCCATGCATGGTAAAGCAAAAGTTTCCCTTCAAGGATAAGTGAACTTAATTAACATATGGTGGCCACCTCATTAGACCCCACTGCACATAGTGGTTTGGTGCCATATGCTGGTGGTGTGGCACTTCGAACACTGTGCAAGCATTGCAATACACAGACTCAGAGTGAGTGTCCGTCATAATGCTCGCAATAGCAAGCACTCATTGGTCAGTGACTCTGCGACCAATGCGAAGAGTATCTGAGGTTTTTTCTCCTGGTAAGTGTCCCAAGAAAAAAGCATTTCTCATGCTCACCAATGAGTACTTGCCATTGCAAGTATTTTGGATACTTAGAGATAGGGGAGAGAGGCGCCAAGGAGCCCAAAATAATGTAATACGCCAGTTTATTATGTGGAAAAAATATATAAAGCATTTGAGGTAATGCACTCACATGATGGAAAGGATTACAGGCATGTCAGGGTGGAATAAATGCAGTCCTCTGTCCCAGACAGGCTTAAGCCACTGGCTGGTGGAGATAACAAGCCACTGGGAAAGTGAAGCCGGGGTCCCTGTGAGAGTGGGAGCAAGCCCAGGAATGGAGCTGTGATGGGAGAATCCGCAGCCGGAGCATACTCACCCCAATGCTGTATATTGAGGTGTATAGTATACGGGCTTCTACACGGACAAACACCCCTCCATTGCCTCACCTTTATAACATAAGAAGAAGGTTTTGTACTTCGCAGAAAATACCCTTGGTGGTTGATAAAAGTGATAATTCAGTTTAGTGCACAGGAAGTAACAGGGACACGAATGCAGCCACCAAATGTAAGAACTGTAATCTGCAATATGCTAAATACTTGTTTTTGGGTTTAGTTATCCTTTAAATGTTTACCAGCTGCACATACTTACCTTTCCTTCACTCCCCATGTTTAAATATGCACCAGCTAGTACTCATTGTCAGTACTTACCATTATGTTGCTGCATAGGTGTCCAGCTGGCTTTCAAACTCCAAAGGCTTCTGTCGTATGGTGGTGCTTCTTGGATTGGCTGACCTGGAGTTGAGGACTGCCCTTAGCGCAACCCATATATCTATAAGAAGCACCTCTAAAAACCTTTGTATTCTTGATGAAATATATTCACATAATGCTTCACATTTTTTGATAGTGAAATATTGGAAAAACATTTTAATCTATAAAATATATTTGATTTCACTTAAGGGGGATAGGTTTTTTTCTTCGGTGTGGCTGCAGCCAACACAGGGTTTCCAATTTTGTTTTTGCCTTCATCTGAACCAAAATTGTAGGGATTATAGGCAGCTGAACTTAATCAACAAAGTATTTTTTGCCCTGGTTCACACTGGTGCAATTTGACATGTTAAATCGCATGTCAAGTGGGCAGCATTTGCCGGAAATGCCACCGTTCTAATCGGTGCGACGCCACATCTGCGGTACAACACCGATTTCAAAAAGTCGTTTCTGTACTACTTTTTGCAGTTTTGGCCCGCGATTTACATTGGCATCTGTGCAGAAACTGCACAGATTTCTCTGTAATCGCGGCCGAAATCGGGACTGACAAGCGGGACATTCCCACAGCCCAGTGTGAACCTGTGTTTAAACCTAAATGAATACTAGCTAGGGCAACATTTCAGCTAGGGTCTCATTTTCAGTTCTGTACTCAATCCCCCAGAATTAACACCCCCAACCCTAATAAATTCCACTACAGCAGACTGGCTGCCCCACTATCTTCTTTGTCTAAAACCCCCAACCTTGATAAACCCCTTCACACCGAGCACCCCCCTCCCAAGACTCCTATACCCCCCCCCCATACCCTCCCTTACATTGCACAGTGTGTAACTACTTATCTAGAAGAAGATATTAAATAATACTTGCTTGCGATGATAGGGATATTTGGATTTGTCGACCCCTAGGGGGTCCCACAGCAACAAGGGTCCAGTTTCGAATTGCAACCTCTGCTACCACTTTTTCTACTCCACTGCTTGCTAAGGGTGTCGCAATACATAATTCAGAATTATAACCCTCTATTCACACCTTGACACAACATGCACATTTTACGATGTATACAACCTCCTAAAAATTAGAGAGGAGTATATTTGAACTGATTGGCATCATTCATTCGGAAGAATGGAGTTTTAGGAGAAGTGCTTCAGTTTAATTATTGATATTTGGAGTCATAAAACAAAATTGGGGTTATAAAAGAAGTGCTGCAATGTAATTTTTGGATATTTCGAGTTATGGAACATCATTTGTATTTCAGTGTACAGAGGTGTCGCTTATTTATCTGTGGAGCCGGGTGAATACCCAGTAAAATGTGTCAAACTGATGATGCAATACAGTATTTTTTTTATATCTCAGTATAATCAGTAGACATACTGTAACTACTGTATATCTTATACCATGCTATCTAGTAACTATATTACATGCTGTAGATACTTCAATATTCCTGGAGGCCATGCAGGAAGTGTGAGGTTGCATGCTTGGCTTGTCTATGTATGATAAAAGTGACATTAGGAATAGATTATGATGATTACTGAACCTAAGATAAATATTTTACAATATCTTACAGGATTTATAATGCCCAAGATTTTAGGACCATCGATCACTACAATTCTAAGCTCTGTCCTCATCCATTGAAGCATAAAGTGTACCCTAACCCAAGAACAAATATGTAATATATGCAAAATGGGAAAGTTCCCCCAAAGGGGTTTTTAGCGGCATAGTACATAGATCAAAAAAAGTGATGGAAATATAATAAAACAATTTATTGTACACAGAATGAAATACAAGCTACTTATGAATTTTAAAATAATAAACTCTGGTTACAGGCATGTCTGAAGAATATTACATCAATATTAAAATAGTGATAGACAATAAAGTACATTGTACATACTGTATTATACAGTTGACATGCACATGAAAAAGCTGACGCATTTCGACCTATGCTTTTGCGGTCTTTTTCAAGGGGATTTATATTCGGGCGAGATATATCAGAAATAATTTTAATATGTAATGTATTGCCACTTACCTGTCCTTAGATGAGATGGCTGCATTAATTTTCTTTTTTTCAGACTTTTTATTCCTTTATTTTCACCTGGTGGTCCAGCCAATAACACACTTCCTGGTCTAGGGCAAGTAGTGTTGCCACCCTAGGGTAGGACGTGGGTTAGGGCTACAAAAAATCTTTTCCTTTCTTCATCCCCTTTATATGGGAGGGTGACCTTCTGTAGTTCAGAGGAAAACTGGACAGGACTGATAACACTGCTTGGGATTTTAGTGCAGAAGAGAGCAAAAGGATTTATGTTGTCTGAATTTCTGGCAGAATTAACTACTTTTTTTCTTGTAAAATACTTATAACAAACCACTTTGAATTGTTTATTTAACAGATCAAAAGGAAAGCAAATAAAATAAGTTAATTGTTAGGGTTAGTTCCAATTTAATAACAATTGGCTTGTCCTGCCACAGAACTTTACCCAATCTTGTTGGACTTTTTGGGGTCAATTTAGTGAAGTCAAATAGACTGTTCATTTGGCAAGGGAATTTTTCCTTAGCTTAGTGAATAAGATGAACCTCTGCTGACTTCCATCATTCAATCATGTACAAGAAAGAAAATACTGGTTTTTATATTTTACTTGCATGTGATTAGGTATTATTTTCCATGTGGTTTTTCACTGTATTCGCTAAGCCAAGGGAAAATTCCCTTGCCGCATGAACAGCCTGTTTGTCTTTTGAAGTCAACTCCTATATCTTAGATGCAGGTGTGTTTACTAAGACTATGGTGTTGATTTACTAAAGGCAAATAGGCTTTTCACTTTGAAAGGAGATTTTCCTTAGAGCTCAGTGAATGAGTTGACTTCCATCAACCAATCACAAGCAAGCAAAATTGTTTTTTTTATTTTATTTTACTTGCACGTGATTTGGTATACTTTACAAAATAAAAGTTCACATTCACTAACCTCTGGGGGGAAATTCCCTGGCAAAGTGAACAGCCCATTCACCTTTAGTAAATCAACTACCATGTCAGAAAAGTATGGATGGTTAGTGGTGCATGATGGAAATTATTCATGCTAATGCTTCTGTTTCCAAAGACATTTACAGATTTGAAAGATTTGTTGCTTTAGGTGTATTCCTGGTGTACTATATTTGCTGATTTTGCACTAATCTAACACATTTTACTACATATTTATGTTATTATATAAGTACAGTAATTTGTTACAGTACCCTACATTCAAATTAACCATATTATTTTTTTTTTTACCAATACAGTATTTGATAAAGCTTTTAATTGAAAACAATAAAATAATGCCCTGGGAAGTATATCAGTGCCTACTGTATAATGTATGTATAACAAGGTCCGCTAACACCGCGCCTCCTGCACAAGACGCAACCATTTAGTTAGCAGCAAAGAGCTCCTATAAAGCATGTAGAGTGAAGTCCTGGCTCTGCATGCAGTCCTCATTAATTTTACATGAGGACCACTTTATCAGCAGTAATTACCATCTTTTAGAACATTTCCCATTCATTCTACCTGCAGATCAGCAGCCTGTTACTTTCATAGCACTGTCTGCTCTGGGGTAGCCAGTTATCGGGTTGTGGTGCCTGCCTTATATAGTTAGCTTGACAAGCCATCCATGAATCTTCCAACGTGCATTTGTACTGTCTATATAAAATCTGGCATGAATAGGTATCCTCAGCACCGTATCCCTAAATACATTGAGTATAGAAAAACAGAAAAAAAAAATCTTTGGGACATTTAAAGTGCTTTGCCTTCAACTTCAGACAAAGACAATAGACAACTTTCATTAAAAACATGAATGTTTTATTTTACGCAGAGCATATTAAAATCCAGAGAGTGGTTAAAATGAGTATACATCAGTACTCCTCACAGTTCAAATCTATTACCAGACACATTTAGCAACCCTCCCATTCCATCATTAGAGGTATAGAGAATAAGGTTAAAACCACAACCAAACACTAAAAAAATTCAATATTCCAAGGAAGTGGGATGTCCAAGGTTTGTGCATCTCAGCGAGTTTCACTGGTTATGCATCTTCAGGAGACCTCTTAGGTGAACTGTTACATCATGAAGGGGGGGCAACAAACAGTGATGCAAAGTTGTTGCCCCACTCGTCATGATGTAACATCATGAAGATCCCTGGTACTCAACACAATTAGGTCCATAAAAGGGAGCACACACACCCCAGGGTCACATCTTGTCCTAATTGGGATTCAGAAGGCTAAACATCTATAATCACATAAACAGTCAGAAAAGGGGTGCTATGGAGGCTGTCCTTATTCACTTATGATTATAAGCGCTTACAGAAATGGCCATTCCTGGGGGATGCTTATTATCGTTAGTGAACAAGGACAACATTAAGGATAGTACAAGGACCTTCATTTTATATCTGATTCCCTTCATTGTAAACTTGCTTCTTATGTCCTGTTATAATTTTAAGACTTCAGGATTGATTTAGTAAAACTAATTTCTGATGCAGCTGTGCAAGGTGGTAGCCAATCAGCTTCATATTGGCAAAAAACTGGAAGTTGATTTGTTTCTACGCAGAGCTGCACCAGATTTTGTACACTTCAGTTTTACTAAATCAGCCCCTTTGTGCTCCAGCCTAAAGCAACTATTGTTCCTGAAAAAAATAAACATTTTGCTTAATACTTTTTTTTTGTATATCTATTGTGTGAAGAGAAGTAGTGAGGTGCTATAACACATCTATATATAGTCTTAGATTAGTAATATACAGATTATCTGTGAAGGTTCTTATTCGGCCAGGCTATGGTATATCTAGTAGTAGTTAGTCAACTTGACTTGTTCTGTAATGTTGAAGATTTTTTGTAGCTTCTTCAAGCCACATCTTCATTAAGGGTTCACACTATAGCGAACACAGACAATGCATGTGATTCGCACCCGCACCGCGGTGCCAATTGCTTGCAATGTCTGGTCAATGCAAGTTCAGCCATACAGTTGTATGGCTGAACGAGCATTGGATTCACACAAAAAAAGTGCAGGGACTTTTATTTCACTGCACTGGAATTGGATCGCATGTGTGAGAACACCTGATTCCTGTCCGAATCCACAGTTTACACTGCGATCTGTTAACCAATCTGGGGGTGTCATTAACATTGTATTGACACCCACAGCGGTTCCTAGAGGGCTGTGTGAACAGCCTGCGAAGGGGATGCAATGCGGGAACCGGTGCTGGAATCACGCTGGTTCTTGCATCGCTACAGTGTAAACCTAGGCTTAGTTCTAATGAGTGTCATCTCACTGTCAGAACCAGGCCCGAACTGGGACAAAAAATAGGCCCGGCATTTTAGACTGAGCAGCCCGGGGGGGGGGGGGGGTGGCGGCGCTTAATGATGGGATGTGCGGTACCAGCACCTTGTACCTCTGGACCACTTTACATAACACAGCACCTTGCACCTCTGGACCCCTTTACATAACACAGCACCTTGTACCTCTGGACCCTTTTACATAACACAGCACCTTGTACCTCTGGACCCCTTTACATAACACAGCACCTTGTACCACTGGACCCCTTTACATAACACAGCACCTTGTACCTCTGGACCCCTTTACATAACACAGCACCTTGTACCTCTGGACCCTTTATATTACACAGCACTCTGGACCCCTTTACATTACATAGCATCGCACCTCTGGACCCTTTTACATTACACAGCACCACTGGACCCCTTTACATTACACAGCACCCTGCACCTCTGGACCCCTTTATTTTACACAGCACCTTGCACCTCTGGACCCTTTTACATTACACAGCACCCTGCACCTCTGGACCCCTTTACATTTCATAGCACCGCACCTCTGGACCCCTTTACATTACACAGCCCCCACAATTTGTTACATAGACACCCCCCTAACAGTTCTGGACCCCCTGCATGTTACACTGGGGGGGAGACATGACATATGCCCGGTGTGTCCTATGGCCAGTCCGGGCCTGGTTGGAACCACTCTATTCTAGTAGCAAATTTCTTGAGTTTATGAACTACAACAGAGTGGTTCCACAACTGTCATAGCTCCCATTCCATTCTTGGAAATTAACATCTACACATTCCACTGTGATTGTATTAGTGTGCCTGTGCTAGCTGTGTGGCTATATTGCTAGAGTATATTCTCACTTATTGGAACTGAAGACGTAGCTTTGATACTGTAAGCTATAAAACATTGCAGAACAATTCTAGCTGAATGTGACTATTTTCTACCAGTAATATAAAGGATATCATTTTTTTAGGGTTAGACAACATTGCCAATGCAGGAGAAGGAGGGGGACTTTGCGTCTCCTGCTCTAAAGAGTTGTTTTTAGCTACATGCAATCTTTGCTAGGCTGAGTCACTTATATACTGCATATAAGATTCTCAGATCCGCTGCTTCAATAAGGGAAGATTCACTCCTCCGGCTACATCGCAGCTGCTTACATATTATATTTTTGCTAACACAGTCTGGGATTCTACAGTGATTTATGAGATTTGTATTTCTGATATTTTACTGGACTCCTAGAATTATTTTTCCACTGAAAAAAAAATGTTCTTAACAGCAGTTGCAATGGGAGCCCGTGCCTATTAAAGATACTAATAGCGCTTAGTGTAGCATTTTAACAAAACAATTTGTTTCTGCTTTTATCACGGAGGCTGTGCTTTTTTTAGTCAGTGAAAGGGTTAACCCAAGAATCCATCTTTGAGGCGATGACATACGGTAGCAGGAGGTCATGTGGCCCACTCTACTTTACACCAGGGGAAGTTAAGGGACCTCAATCTGTCTGCAAGGATTTCTGATATGAAGCGGCAAGCGTGAAATTAGCAGATCCGCAGAGCAGGTGCGAAGTGGTGCTGGGTGTCACACACACTTTGAGAGATTTCTCATTTCAGCTAATGGAGGGGGTTTCACAAGTGCCATTAACAGGGACAGTAAATGTTGAGCAGGGTGATAGGAAATCCAGGGAAAAGAGGGTCAGAAGGTGACTGGCCTAGATGCAGGTGGGCTCGGATTAGGTTTGATGATGGTGATGGTTAGAATAGACCTGCCAGGGGACCATGGAGATGTGACGGAGCTTCTATCACTTGAGATGCATCTGGGAGCCTTTCTGTGCACAAGGCCTGACAGCAAAGGCAGGCACAATTACTATTTCTGGGAACTCAGCGCAGTCTGTTACTGAGGGAACTTTTCTTTCATGGAATACGGCCCTAAGCTTCAACTCAAACTCGTTCTACTTATGCAATATGACATGGTTTAAAAAATTCATCTCACTGTTATTATACATATCCTTTAGTGACACCTATTCACGAATATATTTACAATTCTGATTTATTTAACTTAAAATGGCAACACAACTTGGGGCCAGCAATATCACCACCACCAAGAATTTCGTATTCTGCATATATAACAATAATAAAATAAAATCTTATTGCTGGTTGCAAAGAGAATGGGCGCCACATTAGCCATTACAATACAAAGGAAAAAAGGAACATTTGTGAGACTGAAGGTAAAGAGATCCAGAGATCAATATGCTGTAGTAGTGTTTACTACTGCATTATTCTTTTTTTTTCTTTTTTTCTTTAGAATGTTACTACAAATTTTAGTGTAGTGAGCATAGGATATTTACCCACAATAGGAGTACATTATATATATATATATATATATATATATATATACTTTCTCTCTCTCTCTCTCTCTATTTATACAGTATATATATATATATATATATATATATATATATATATAAAAAGATATATATATTAGGGCTGTTACTGATCAAAATTGTTGTGTTTGATTAATCGTTTTGTTTTTTAATCCATTAATCTGCTAATTTCGATTAATTATAACACACATACAGATCCAACTACATTTAGCTGATCTCCTTGCAGGCTGATTCCCAGTGCAGCTCCCAACCACTGGAAAAATGGATAGCAGGATTAAAAAAACACACAAAGGCAGCGCTCGATGGGAATAGCATTAAAACTTTTATAGTCTTCAAGTAGGTAACACAATAAATATTGCACTGGAGATAAAATCGATATAGCTACATAAACTGTAAAAATGGTGGGAGTAATACCAAACAGTACCAAAAGCAGTCATAAAAACCTGTAGCTAAGTATGATACTGGTATAAAAATGTGTACAACGATACCACTGCTGGTGAATCCAGATATAAAGGCACAACAAAGGAGCCCTTCAGATGGACACGGTAAGCTCCGCCGGTGTCCGTGACGTCACCGGAACTCCGACGAAACTCCCTGAAGGCCCAGAAGCCGGCGGAGAGGTGAGTACCAATCAAAAGAATTGTAATCGATCAAAAAGATATTGATCGATCAAAAAAAGTTAATTTGCACAGCCCTAATATATATATATATATAGATATATATATCTATATATATATATAGATAGATATAGATATATATCTATCTATATATATATATATATATAGATATCTATATATACAGTATATATACTGTATTTATTGACGTATAACGCTCACTTTTTTACCCTGAAAATAAAGCGTAAACTGTGCCTGCGTGTTATATGCAGGGGGCTGTGGAAGTTTTTTTCCTGAAACTTTCCTCTTAAAGTTAGGGTGCATGTTATACGCCTGTGCGTGTTATACGCCGATAAATACGGGTATATATATATATATAGATATAGATATATCTATATATACACACGATATATATATATATATATATATATATATATATATATATATATATATATTTAGATCAAATGTATCATATTTAGACGTCATTGCCATTTTTATCATAATTTCCCACATGTGATATTTCACCTTCTGTGTTCCATGGATGTAAAGTATGTATGAAGAGCATTAAAATAAATAACCGGAGGATCTTTAATCATTCAGTATTTCAATGCAAATCAATTTACAAAGTGTTTCAAGGGTTGAGAATGCATCCCTTCATCAGGGTTTCTTAGTAAGTGGATTCTTTAGATGCTGCTGCTCTTCTTACACCTCTACACACTAAAGCCCCGTACACACGGGCGAGAATCCCGTCGAATAAAAACCATTGGTTTTCTCGACGGGATTCCTGGCAAAATTTCCTTGCCAAGCCCTGTGTACAGAAGCACATTCAAAAGAACCGCCGCTGGCAAGAACGCGGTGACATCATCGACTTAGACGAGCTTGCTCTCGTTACATTCGATGCCGTCGCCGCCGTCTTGATTCACCCAACCTATGCCTTGGAAGCTACCGCGCATGCGTTGAAGTCTCATCGTGCATGCGCAGGTTTCCATGGAGGCAGGTAAGCATACACATGCTCAGGTTTCTCGGCAGGAAAACAGAGAATCCTGACGAGAAAATTGAGAAGCCCGACAAGAAAATACAGAGCAGGTTCTCTATTTTTCTCATCGAGATTCCCGGCAGTTTTCTCGTCACAAAACCGTACACACGAACGGTTTTCTCTGCAAAAAGCTCTGCCAGCAGTTTTCTTGCTGTCTATTGCCGAGAAAACCGTGCATGTGTACGAGGCCTGACAGTTTTAACCCAGGGGGTTGCACACACAAAAACTGACAGCTCCAGTCAGAGGTGGCGTAATAACCATGCAAGGTTAGTTCAGTGATCTCCTCCGCTAAGCTATTGTATTCTGATAGGGGGATGGCCCCCCTGCCAGAACACTCTGATCAGTGCTCTCTAGCGTTGGCTGAGAGCGCTACTCGGGAGTCAGTCGTCTGCCGGCTTTCCAGGTCGACATACACTTGGGCCAAATGTCGGCTGTTTTTTTCTTTACCGGTCGTTGTCCCCCAATATTCAACCTATGCATGAAAAGTTTATAAAATATAACTAGTGGCTGACCTTGTGTGGTTGATTTACTAAAACCTGAGAGTGCCTAATCTGGGGCAGCTGTGCATTGTAGCCAATCAGCTTGATTAATTAAGCTTTGACAAAACAAAAAAAAATGGAAGTTGTTTGGTGTCAATGCAGAGCTGCATTGAATTCTGCACTCTTCAGTTTTAGTAAATCAAACCCACTGCAACCAGATGGTGCAATTGTTTGCAGACTTGTGGAATAGGCTAAGATTGAAGTACCCATTTGCATATAGAGAATGAAAAAAATTCCAACAAAATATTCCTGTACAAAAGAGGATTTTTAATTACCATTGCTGTATGCGGTGACCAAAGACCTTCCCGAAAGCCAAAATTAGGATGGAAGGATGGTATATTGCTAGCCAGTAGTTCAACAACTAGGCTAATTTTAGGTGAAAAGAAATCTGTCCACCATCAATCACAGTGTTGTGCACCCAGAATCCCCCACAAGGTTCTCTTGAACCTGACTTGCTGATATATACTGTACATGCAGTGCACATACAGTCATGCCGCGTACACTCGATCATTTTTCGGCATGAAAAAAACAACGTTTAAAAAAAATGTAATTTAAAATGATTGTGTGTGGGCTTCACATCGTTTTTCATCTTCTGAAAAACGTAAAAAAAAAAAATTGAACATGCTGCATTTTTTCACGTCGTTTTAAACAATGTCGTTTTTCGTGTTGTAAAAAATGATCGTGTGTGGGCTAAAATGACATTTTAAACCCGCACATGCTCAGAAGCAAGTTATGAGACGGGAGCGCTCGTTCTGGTAAAACTACCGTTCATAATCACCGCGCGATTCGTCTTTTACTTACAAGGAATCAGCTAAAAGCAGCCCAAAGGCGAATAGAACTTCCCCTTTAGAGTGCCAGCATACGTGTTGTACGTCACCACGCTTTGTTCATCATTTTTCAAAAACGATGGTGTGTGGGCAACATTGTTTTTAACCACTTCATTACCGAGCCTGTTTTTCAGATTCGGTGCTTACGAGACTAAAACAGTTTTTTTTGCTAGAAAATTATTTAAAACCCCCAAACATTATATATATTTTTTTTTCTAACACCCTAGAGAATAAAATGGCGGTCATTGCAATACTTTTTCTCACACCGTATTTGCGCAGCGGTCTTACAAGCGCACTTTTTTTGGAAAAAATTCACTTTCTTGAATTAAAAAATAAGACAACAATAAATTTGGCCCAATTTTTTTATATATTGTGAAAGATGATGTTACGCCGAGTAAAATGATACCCAACATGTCACGCATAAAAATTGCGCCCGCTCGTGGCATGGCGTCAAACTTTTACCCTTAAAAATCTCGATAGGCGACGTTTAAAAAATTCTACAGGTTGCATTTTTTGAGATACAGAGGAGGTCTAGGGCTAGAATTATTGCTCTCGCTCTAACGATCGCGGCGATACCTCACTTGTGTGGTTTGAACACCGTTTTCATATGCGGGCGCTACTCGCGTATGCGTTTGCTTCTGCGCGCGAGCTCGTCGGGACGGGGCACTTTAAAAAAAATTTTTTTTGGTTTTCGTTTTTATTTTTATTTATTTTATAATTTTTAACACTGAAAAAAAAAAAAAAAAAAAAATTATCACTTTTATTCCTATTACAAGGAATGTAAACATCCCTTGTAATAGAAAAAAGCATGACAGGTCCTCTTATATATGAGATCTGGGGTCAAAAAGACCTCAGATCTCATATTCAGGCTTAAATGCAAAAAAGAAAAAAAAAAAAAAAAAAAAAAAAAAAGGCAAAATGTAAACAAATTAAATGTCTCTTTAAGAGGCTGGGCGGAAATGACGTTTTGACGTCACTTCCGCCCAGCAGAGAGAGGGGGACGGCTGAGGGACATTTTTTCCCTCAGTCACATCCCCGGACAGGCAACGAGCGGACCCGATCGCCTCCGCCGCTACCGACGGCTACGGTAAGCGGCGGAGGGCGCGGGAGAGCGGCGGGAGGGGGGGGGCACCCTCTCCCGCCGCCGGTAACGGCGATCTCGCGGCGAATCCGCCGCGATGACCGCCGTTATCGTTAACAGGACCGCCCCACGAAGAGATGGATATCTCGGTTGTGGCAGCAGCTGCTGCCGTTACCGAGATATCCATCTTCAAAAACGTGACGTCTTTGGACGTGGGGCCGGTCACAAGTGGTTAATGATAAAGTTGGAAAAACAACGTTTTTTGGACATGCTGAAAAACAACGTTTTTTTCCAATGCCGAAATATGATCGTGTGTACGCGGCATCATACAATAGTTTTAGTGCTCTTTTTCTGAAAGAGAAGAGGAAAAAATTAAAAACCCTTGTGTATAATACTACCACTTTTGCTGTGAATGTAGAATTGTCCTCTAGGACAGTGGTCATCAACTCTGTCCTCAGGGCCCACTAGCAGGCCAGGTTTTATGTATTACCTTGGGGAGATGCATGCTAGAATACTGCAATCACTGAGCAGCAAATGACATCACCTGTGATGTATTTCAGTTATCTTGCAAACCTGGCCTGTTAGTGGGCCCTGAGGACAGGGTTGATGACCACTGCTTTAGGAAACCTCTACATGGCCAAATTGTAGTGATGCTCAAATTGGATGATAGGACATTAGATACTAGTCTAGGACTGTAATTTCCATTAACAGAGCAGTGCATTCTAGCTACCAATCCAAATACATTTTGTAATGGTCTGACTTCAGTAAAGTGAATTCACTGGGATTGCTACGAGCTCCTGAATCCAAAGGGCAATGTTGATGTGCAGAGTATGTTGACCTGTAGTATATAACCCATGTATGCAACAAATTATAAAAAAAATGGCAATTTATCATGCATTGTGCTTAAAGGGGTTGTAAAAGTACACTTTGTTTTTCCTAAATAGTTTCCTTTATCTTAGTGCAGTCCTCCTTCCACTTACCTAAATTTTCCATTTTGCTTTTAAATGTCCTTATTTCTTCTGGGAAATCCTCACTTCCTGTTCTGCTGTCAGTACTGCCACACCGTAATGCAAGGCTTTCTCCCTGGTGTGGAGTGTCATGCTCGCCCCTCCCTTGGACTACAGGAGAGTCAGGACGCCCACTAACACACAGCTCCTTTCTCTATCTGCAACGCAGAGAGCATCCTGTAGTCCAAGGGAGGGGCGAGCACAACACTCCATAAGAGGGAGAAAGCTTTGCATTACTGTGTGTAGTTACAGACAGAAGAACAGGAAGTGAGGATTTCTCAGAAGAAATAAGGACATTTAAAAGCAAAAGTGAAGGAGGACTGCACTAAGGTAAAGGAAGCTATTTAGGGAAAAAATTGTTTATCTTTACAACCCCTTTAAGCAAACTGAATTCCATTCACTTAGGGTTTACACTAACTTTAAATTGATGGTTCCAAAACTGCAGCTCTATAGTTGCATTTAACTGGTCGTTGGAGCACTCTTCTTCCCACTGACCTCAACAGTGGGGCACTATTCCTCCTACTTCTATTAATACCATTGACAGGGCACAGTCCACTGACACCATCGATGGGACACTATTACTCCCATTGACACTATTCCTCCTTCTGATGCCATCAATGGGGCACTTTTACTCCCACTGACACTATTCCTCTCTCTGACACCATCGATGTGACACTATTACTCCCACTGACACTATTCCTCCTTCTGACACCATCAATGTGACACTATTACTCCCACTGACACTATTCCTCCTTCTGACACCATCGATGGGACACTATTACTCCTACTGACACTATTCCTCCTTCTAATGCCATCAATGGGACACTATTACTCTCACTGACACTATTCCTCCTTCTGACACCATCGATGGGACACTATTACTCCTACTGACACTATTCCTCCTTCTGATGCCATCAATGGGACACTATTACTCTCACTGACACTATTCCTCCTTCTGACACCATCGATGGGACACTATTACTCCTACTGACACTATTCCTCCTTCTGATGCCAACGATGGGACACTATTACTCTCACTGACACTATTCCTCCTTCTGATGCCATCAATGGGACACTATTACTCCCACTGACACTATTCCTCCTTCTGACACCATCGATGGGACACTATTACTCTCACTGACACTATTCCTCCTTCTGATGCCATCAATGGGACACTATTACTCCCACTGACACTATTCCTCCTTCTGATGCCATCAATGGGACACTATTACTCTCACTGACACTATTCCTCCTTCTGACACCATCGATGGGACACTATTACTCTCATTGATACTATTCCTCCTTCTGATGCCATCAATGGGACACTATTACTCCCACTGACACTATTCCTCCTTCTGACACCATCGATGGGACACTATTACTCTCACTGACACTATTCCTCCTTCTGATGCCATCAATGGGACACTATTACTCCCACTGACACTATTCCTCCTTCTGATGCCATCGATGGGACACTATTACTCTCACTGACACTATTCCTCTTTCTGACACCATCGATGGGACACTATTACTCTCATTGACACTATTCCTCCTTCTGATGCCATCAATGGGACACTATTACTCCCACTGACACTATTCCTCCTTCTGATACCATCGATGGGACACTATTACTCTCAATGACACTATTCCTCCTTCTGACACCATCGATGGGACACTATTACTCCTACTGACACTATTCCTCCTTCTGACACCATCGATGGGACACTATTACTCCCACTGACACTATTCCTCCTTCTGATGCCATCAATGGGGCACTAGTACTCCCACTAATACCAATAAAGAGGACACTATTCTTTTCCCTGGAGGATTTTTTACTCCCTGAGATCCCTGAGCCTGGGACATTGTTGACTTCCATCGACGTCAGGGAATTTAGGTATTATTTTTTTTTTCGCTGACCACAATCTGGCCCCCCCTAAGGTCCGAAGGACAGTGAAATGGCTCTTTGTTTGTAAAGTTTGAGGACCTCTTCTTGAAATGGACATGCAAACATATCAGTGCAGCTTTGGACTTACTGTATGTGTATGTTACACTTTATATATTTCCTTTATCTGGATACGTGTCTGCACATTTACATTCAGCTAAAGTAAACATGACACATTATCACATAAATGAAGGAAATGTTGCTGAAGCACAGCTCCCAATGAGAATGCACAGAGAGGTCATTATCTGCGCTCCATCTTCCACCATTTAATCAACCCCATACTGCTACTTACATAATATTACCTTATTACTGTTTATCTGACTGAATTGCAAAAAAAGCTACTAAACAGCTTAAAAGGTTTTTTCAACTGCATGGTCTGCTTTTTTTTTTTCATGATAGCTGTTTATTTTTATCACAAAAATTGTCAAGGGCAGCAAAACAGAAAAAAAAAAAAAATAGATCTGGGAACATGTAGTATTAATGCTGTATTTGCATTTCAGTCCCAGAAAGTCAGTTTCATTGCTTATATTACAATCTGTACCTTACAGGCAGATTATTGTGCTGACGAGTAATGCGTGCAGAACACAGAATGTAGTTTAGCAATTGAATGTACTATGAAAAGGTACATGTATGTTTGACATTTAAAAGAAAGCTTTGTATTCAAATACATATTATTTATATTCTGTACCAAAATTAAAATGAAGAGTCTACAATATTATCTTTATTTTTGCAGATACAGATAAAATATGACATATTAATATATTTTTTTTCTATGTGCAGCTAGCAGGTGGAGTACATGTTTCAGCTGGTGTGATAAAAATGGACCTGTCTAGCAGACCCCCCTCTCCTAGAAGTGGCAACATCTTAATTAGGTCAGCCGAGCAGCCAAAAACATGCAGGCAATGCTGGGCTTTCTTTTTAGAAAGTCAAACATGATTTTCAGACTTAAAGGGCCACTAAAGGATTTTTATTTTTTTTTTCTAAATAGCTTCCTTTACCCTAATGCAGTCCTGGTTTCATGTCCTCATTGTTCGTTTTTGCTGTAATCCTTCTCTGTTCTGCACACTTCCTGGTTGTCTGTTTCCTTATGAAAAAAGTACTGGGAGCTTCTCTCTGTGGTCTCTAATCAAGAAGGTGTTATTACTGTGTGTCTAAAACCCCTCAGAACCAATCAGTTTCATTTTAAAAACAGGCACATTATATGATTGATTTTTATATATTTTTAATCATTTTTAAAAGGAATCATTTAACTATTATGTCTCTATACCCTGTAAACAGTCATTTCAGCAAGAAAATTATTTCCTTTACAACTCCTTTAAGCCCCATGCACACAATCCGACCGTGTATACGCTCCATCGGACAAACTTTTTCGGTTTTCACCGGACAAATGTCAACAAAAGTCCTACAGTGCAAAATCCTATCATGTGTACAGAAGTCCATCGGAACTTTAGTCCAAAGTACAAACACGCATGCCCAGAACCAATGCTAAAATCAACCAAAAATAGCAGAAGCTGACCAAAGGTTGGCGGCAAAGAGCAGAAAAGAGCAGAAAAAAACACGTAATTTGGTGAAAGTTGTCTGAAAAAGTCCTGCCGTGTGTATGCATACCAAGTTCACGGCCCTGTGAACCTACATCCTCGGGAAAGTTTGTTTGAAGTCCGATCGTGTGTATGAGGCTTAAGGCTGGCCTTACATTATACTATCTTCTTATTCAATATCCTTTAAGCCCCATACACACTATTCGATTTTCTGCAGATTTTTGTCTTCAGATTTACCAAAACCATATAAAATTAGGTCAAACCTTTAGAGTTTAAATTTGTAGGCCATAAGGCAGGCCCTTGCACTACATGGTTTTGGTAAATCTGAAGACAAAAATCTTCAGATTTGTCTGGGGTCTAAAGCCTCGTACACACGGTCGGACATCAAACAAACTTTCCCTTGGATTTTTGTCCGAAGGGAGTTGTCCGGTCACACCCATAGCATACACACGCTCGGACTTTTCTGCAAATTTTTCTAAAACTTTCCTAACATCACGTGGTTTTTCTGTTCTTTCTGCTCTTTACAGCCACCCTTTGGTTAACTTCTGCTATTGTTGGTTGATTTTAACATTGGTTCTGAGCATGCGTATTTGCACTTTGTACAAAAGTCCGATGGCTTGCTGTACACACGGTCAGACTAGGCACCATCGGACTTTTGTTGCCGAAACGTTTGTCCGTTTGCAGACCAAACTTTTTGTCCGATGAAACCCCAAAAAGTTGGTTTGGACTAATTTGAAAACTTGCAGATTTTGAAGTTTGTTGGCAAAAAGTCCGACCGTGTGTACGGGCCTTAAGATTTACTTTCAACTATGTAGTACAAGGGCCTGCCTACACCCATGTTGCATCCAAGTTGGTTGCACCACATTTGAGTCATCTACAGTATCATACATCCTTGATAAAAAAACATATCGGTACTCTCTTTTTCTTAGTAACAACCAATTTTACACTGCTATATCATCTGCAGTCTCTTAATTATTAATGAAAGCTTGTAGGCCATCAGTAAGAACAGCCACAGCTAACTGGGCACTTTCTATTTATTAGCCAGTCAAAGCAGACATCTTACTGTTTGACGAAAAAGCTTGCTGCTAAAACTACATGAAATAAACATTTTTCTCGAACTTAAAAGAAAAAGATTAGGATGCCGCTGCTGTATGTAAGCCAAGCTAATCGTAAAAGAAAAAAAATTCCACAGGCAGATATGTGCTGCCAGCATATGCTGTCGCTGACATCATCCGTGAAGATTATACTGTTTTTAATATTTCAAGGCATCCCTAATTATATTACTTTGTGTGTTGTGCATTTTCAGTGTTATCCTCAAAGCCTGCTGTAAAATCTTTAATTCTATTATTTATGTATTTATTTATGTATTTGCATTGATACATGCCCCCATTGGTAGTGCTTAGCTTTTTATGACTTTTGTTTTACAGTACCTTGTCTATTATAAAGGTTAGTGCAGCGAATAAAATTCAAATGATGCAATAAGAGTGAAAAAAAAAACCTGCGAAAGAAAAACCTGGGCCAAAAAGTCAATAAAAAATAAAAATTAAACGTGAATGGAAGTCCAAGGAAATGTGTGACAAACAAATTCCAGAGTTCGCTGAAAATTCAGCAGTGACGTAGATTCAAAACAATAGGTGATCCCTCCACCACTATAGGATTGCACCTACCCAGGCTTGAATAGGATTTGTCTTGAAACTTGAAGTTCGGATTCACTGAATTATGAGCAAGATTCACCAAACCCTTGACAAATCTAAATTCCAATACACATATACTGTATAGGTGAATATATAAATAAAATATCCTTAGTGTTTATTCAAAATACATGCAATGTATGCAAAGGTGCTTGAGTGCTAACAAAATAAACAATAAATAATCAAAAGTACTGTACACCAAAAATGTATTCAATCCCATGTAACATACATGTTTTACATATACAGATAAATGGATTGGATTGGATTCTTGTGTTGCATGTTACAAAGTTTGGAGCATGCAACACTTGGATCCAATGCAACCCATTTTTATTTTGGAACACCTTAAAGGCTATTTTTTAATAGACCTGCGCTATTGAGCATGCAATGTTCACATGGGACACTATGAAATATATAATTTGCAAGTTAGCACCTTATTGCATGTATGTTACATCGGATTGAAATCATTTTTGCTGTACTTTGGTATATTTATTGTTTATTTTGTTTATTAGCAATCAAGCACCTTTGCATACATGTCACATGTATTTTGAATATTCTGTGTAGACACTAAGGATATTTTATTTATATATTCACCTATAAAGTATAGGTGTATTGGAATACTATTTAGCGCAACACTTTTTGATTTATCTGATTATGTAGCACATTATGGGACTGTGAACAGTGTCAGTAGCTTATCAATATATGTATATATATATATATATCTATGTATATATATATATATATATATATATATATCTACACATATATCTACATATATATCTATATATATATACATAGATATATACCGTATATATTGATATAGATATCTATCTATCTATCTATCTATATATATAAAACATAATTTCAATTTATTTTTGCGTTGGTTCTGGTAGCTCGCAAGACATTTTTGTTTTTTACACTTGACAAATCTAACCTGGGCAGATTCATCTGTCACTAAATAAGAGGATCTGCGGCAGCACAGTTCAGTCTGGCTGCATGGAATCGTATAATGATTATAAAAAAAAAAAAGGTAAAGTTACCATGTAGCTAGTATTAGTAGTTCACTGAGCAATTTTACTTGTTGCCTGGAAGCTCTTTGTGAAGAATGCCTAGTTTATCTTGTTATCTTTCATTTGTCCTTTAGTGATCATAGTATTTATAGCTTTTCATTTATATAATTAGTTTTTCTATTACTTGTTATTACTTACAGCATCACAAGCAGACAATGAAGGCACAATGACTCAGACAATAGGGCAAAAGATGACTCGAGAGAAGCTTTATCTAATACATTTTGCTCTGCTGTGCTTTGTTTGTTTTATGTAATATTCTATAGCAACGTGTTTGCTTGCTTGCAAAAGTTGATTATGGATAATTAATAAATACAGTTAAGACTGAACTCCACAGATAAATTACATATATAAAAGCTGTTTTACCTGTCAAATTTATATTTATGTGAATGTATGAATAGAAATAAGTAAAGTGCTGACTGACCCCCCTTGGAAAAAAAAAAAACACGTAAACAGGCTTTAATATAATACTAGACAGTAGATTCACCAATCCTGGAAGAAACATATGACACTGGTTTATTTTTAACTGGCCTATATAAATATATAGTATATAATATAAACCTATATAATAGGTAAAGTGCATGTTGGGGTAAATGCATTAAATAGAAGATAAACTCAGAATAAGCATTGCGTATGTAATGTGGTCCAATAACAGCTCACTCCTCTTTTGTATGTGAAACTTTTTTTCAATAGATGTTATGAGAGGAACTACCATTAATATGACTTTTTTTCCTTTTATTTTTTAATTATCTTTATTGTTTAAAATACCATTATTTCTTCTCTAAACTATAAAAAGCCAGATAGAATGTGATTAGCTACTTAACAAAGCAACCTTTTTTCTATAATTTGTAAGCTAGACAAGCCTTTTTCAACAGGGTCTCGTGGGAACCCTAGGGTTCTTCCAGAATTTTCCGGGTGTAGAGGTGAGGGCGGGATCCATGAGCAATGAGCAATTTCTTACTTTCCATAGAGTAACCACTGATGCCGATAATCCTTTTAGCCTTCTTCTCTAATCCCCAATTATGTGGAACTCTTCTCCACTGACCATCAATGTAAGGGAGTATTTCACTGACCATCAATGTATGCAGGTATATCTCCACTGACCACCACCAATGTAAGGGGGACCTTCTACCACAATCGCCAATTATATGGAGCCCTTCTCTACTGACCATCAATGTAAGGGAGCATTTGACTGGCCATCAATGTATGCATGTATATCTCCACTGACCACCATAGTAAGGGGGACCTTCTACCACAATCACCAATTATATGGAGCCCTTCTCTACTGACCACCAATGTAAAGGAGCATTTCATAGACCACTAATGTAAGTGATCCCTTCCCTGACCATGAAATGTCTGCGGGTATACCTCCACTGACTATCAATGTAAGGGACCATTTCACTTATACCAATGTACGCAGATATATCTCCATTAACCACTAATGAAGGGGACCATTTCACAGACCACCAATGTAAAGTATCACTTCACTGTATGTAGACATAGCTCCACTGTTTATTTTTTACTGGTGAAACTAAAGTATAATTTATAATTAGAGCCACCTCGAGTGCCAAATACAATATGAGAGAGATTTACCAAAACTGGTACACACAGAATCTGGTGCAGCTTTGTATATTAACCAATCAGGTTCTAGGTCTTACTATAAAAGTTTAACTGAGCAAGCTGAAGTTAGAAGCTAATTGGTTACTATGTACAGCTGCACCAGATTCTGTGTGAACCAGTTTTGGTAAATCTTACTAAATCTCCCACTAAATATACAAAATGCCTTGCTTTATATATTCTAATTTCTATGTTTATTATTCAGGCTAATGTACCATGACTGAGCTAGAGATATAGTAATTATTATCATGCGGTTCCTTGAGACCTGAATGTTACTTTAAGGTTCTTTGCCTGTGTCCTTCCTATTCTGTTACATTGGACTAATAGCTAACTGTAATTCTGTGTTTGCATTGCAGATAATTAGCACCATGGAACCTCAGGTGTCGAATGGCCCAACTTCCAATACGAGCAATGGACCATCCAGTAACAG
Organism: Rana kukunoris; assembly: GCA_029574335.1. Classification (NCBI taxonomy): domain Eukaryota; kingdom Metazoa; phylum Chordata; class Amphibia; order Anura; family Ranidae; genus Rana; species Rana kukunoris. Next base: position 188,189,310 of record CM056055.1, on the reverse strand, counting down.
TAGGAACTGTCCTTCGCCTATGCAGACCGGGGCAGCTACAGATGACAGCAAAACTAACCTCATAGTCAACTACTTGCCACAAAACATGACACAGGAAGAGTTTAGAAGTCTGTTTGGGAGCATCGGGGAAATAGAATCCTGCAAATTGGTGCGGGACAAAATCACAGGTATATATGCCATTTGTAAATAATAATCTGAAAGGTGTCTGCAGTCACAGTTAAAGTGCCATCTAAGCATATTGATAGCCTGGCAGTTTATTTTTTGCTGCTTGTCTCCTATTTGGGAGATTTTCCTTTACTTACTGTTTTAGAGACACAACAGGAAGTGAGAAAAAATCTTTCCAGAGTGAGATGAAATCCCTTCTTGGATAGGTGTCCCTATTGGAAGATTTCTTCTCATCTCCTGTTGTTAAGAACTGTAACATTTCAAATTTCCCCTAACTTTTTTGTTTCAGTGACCATGGCCACCAGGGCAGCTAGAGAGGCTGAATCTTTGCAGTGGGAACATACACAGTAATAAAAACTTGACAAAAGTTCTAAAGGCATATTGGAACTTTTGTGGCAGGCAAATTGTCATCTAAAACAAGTTCTCTAAGAAACATAGAGAAGATAATCACCTGTTTACATGTGTTGCTCTCTTACTGGTAGAATGAACAAGGCATTGCGCCATCGTGAACAGTAACACTACAGATTGTCATTCAACAGCAATGATGTAACGCCTTGCTCATCCACCGGCAAGGATGCAATGCATTAAACAGGTGGGTATTTTTCTGCCCTGTAAATGGAAAGTTGTCACCAGCAGCAGGACCACTTGTGTACCATGGCACTAACCCTTCCATACTCTATTCAAAATAAAAATAATTTAATTTAAAAAAAAAGTTTGCCTCTCAAGTAAAAAGTAAATCTCAGCTTTCCTTTGCTCCTTCTTTTAATGCAGTGGGGTTTATATCTCCTTCACCCCCATACGCACAGTGATACCTGGTTCACATGGCAATTTTACTGAAGAAGTTATCTCCTACATTCCCAAGGTTTATATAGTAGAAGGTCAACTTTTTTTTTTGGATAGAATGGGAAAGATTATTTTCTCCCATTTCTGTCTCAGTAAAAGGGTAAAACTCACAAATGGAGACATAGTCAGCAACAAATACCAACAAACCCAACTCTTCCCCGCTCTACTAATAAAAGTTTCTCTATTGCTGTCTGTGGAAATTGAGGAATATCTTTCCAACAGTGATACAGACACCAATGCAATATGGCAGAAATTCTTCCCCTTTTCCACTGTATTCAAAAACACAAGTCAATGTTTTAGCTTTGAGGTCTACTTTAACACATTATAGCTCAAATAGCATGCAAGTCATAAAAATATGTTTACAGCTATTGATTATTGGTGGGGATGGGGGTTTGGCTCCTGTGGCTAGTTAAGGACACTGTGTAATTACTGTGTCAGCCAATTAAAATGGTCACAATAAAAAAAAATTTTTGCAAGGACATAATAACTATGTGTCCCTTTATAGAACATGGATACAAATCCAAAGTGTATTTTCAAAGAGAAACAACTGGTGATAGAAAAAATAAATTCAACAATTGGATAAAATTGCACCTCCGAGGGGCAATTTTATCGAACTGTTGAATCTGATTTTTTTTTCAATATATATTTTATTTTTATATCACCAGTTGCTTCTCTTTGAAGATGCACTTTGGATTCTTATCCATGTTCTATATATGCTGCTTTTTGATCTAGAGAGACACACCTAATTACTAATGAGGTGATAGTGTTTTGCTGCTGAATCAAGGAATTATGATTGAATATTCCTCTTCAGCTTTTTCACACTATTGTGGTGTAGCTCCCTTGACTATTGTTATTGTTATTTTCTATGTGTCCCTATAGTTAGCCACATCCCCCTTTTTGTGAAATCAAGACTATGAGTGATAGAAAATAATTGCCCCTACTTTGATGTCAACAAAGACTACAAAAAATTGGATTTTAATTTATTTTTTTATGGTTTTGCCAATCTTTTTGATAGCGCCAAAATAATGGGACTGTTTATCTATATATGGTAGACTTAAAGGGGTTGTAAAGGTAAAAGTTTTTTTACCTTAATGCATCCTATGCATTAAGGTAAAAAAACATCTCACAGCACCGCCCCCCCCCCCCCGAGTCCCCGTTTTACTTACCTTATCGTTCGAAACTCCCGGGAGCGTCCACGTCATCCTCTTCGGTTCCCAGCCTGGCCGTTGATTGGCTAGGCTGGGCGGATTCATAGCAGCGCAGCCATTGGCTGGCTCTGCTGTCAATCACAGCGGATGACGCGGCGCACCGGGGGGCGGAGCCGAGTGATATAGTCGGCGGCTATGGCCGCCGCTGTATCACAGGAGCGCGCTCGCAAAAGCTTTCCACCGTGTGAGCTCCCTTGCATGAAGATGGAAAGCTTTTGCGAGGAGGAGCCCAGACAGCCGCTGAGAGACCCCAGAAGACAGCTTTCCGGGCCACTCTATGCAAAACGAGCTGCACAGTGGAGGTAAGTATAACATGTTTGTTATTTTTATTTTTTTTTAAGTCCTGACTTTAGTGTCCCTTTAAAGGAATGAGATATCTATCTATATACAGCATTAAGAACAGTTTGGATAATCATAAAAATAAAATGTATTTAGGAATTCCAAAAAACAGGCTATTAAAACGGCAGTTTGTCATTAAATGACATTTCCAAATTTCATAAACTGATCTGGTTGTAAGAAGGTAATAGGGTTAAGCTACAAAATGGTAAGGCAGCAACGCTTTTAGGAAAATTTAGAAAGAAAAACTGTTGCACTTCAAGTAAAAAACACAATTTGCATTGCAGCCAGTTTTATTCTGACAATAGACTGATAGACTTATAATGATCAGGAATGCCCTGTGCTGGCTGGAACCATCTTTTTTACTGTATATTAGGAGAATATACTGTATATGCTACAAAGAGATGCACAGAGTTGATCTGTTGCAGAGCCCATTAGATTTATAAGGCTCATTTTGATTAATAACTTGCAACCCAAGGGCTGAATGGACTAACAAGCCTGTATGTGAGTTAATGTCAGCATGCTCTACACTGCTCTAGATTAGAGAAGGCTGGAGTGTCCAAGCATATTATTAGATAACAGTGTAAATTGAGGTAGTATGTGTAATGTTTACAGAAGCCCTGCTTCATCAAGCTACAGGATGACTTCAATTGTTTTTCCCTGTTTTGCAGTAAAATTTAAGAAAAACCCCACTATATGTTTGTAACGTGTTCCCTTTCACATAGCATACCTAAAATCATGTTTTCTAAAATCTTACCTTTAAATATTTCTTTGGGCCTTTGGGCAGGCTACAAAATACTAAGATCAATTTTAAACTGTCTGTCACCAGGCAGACTGGGGACATTGAGATCCTCTCATTAACATAAAATGCAGGAACCTAGCTTCTAAATCTTTAACCCTTTGCCGGGACAAAGGGTTAAAATCTAGTTTGTAACTGATAATAAGAACGGTCAGTATATAGGCAGGTTTAATTGGTAAGTATGACTCCCCAGTCCACTCCCTAAAGTGGAAAAACTAATTCATAGCTTTCCCAGGATTGTTAAGTCCTGATATGGGTCCTGGAATTTGGAGACTTGGATAGATTTTGGGTGGCAAAGAGCCTCCAACCTTGACTACGGGTACTGTGGTTAACCCGCCTGTGAGAGAGGGCTAAAAAAGGCAGGAAGCAGTCAGCAGGTGTCCAAGAGGTTTAGTGTGGAGCAAGACATACTTATGGGAGATTGTGTGTATACTATTTGGGCTATTGAAACACTGATGAGTTGTAGTTACCTTCCTTTGGGCTTTGTGCAGGCGAGGGACTTTAACCCTTATATGGGACATAGCTTTGCTGGCAGTGAGCCATAAATGTGATTTATACTAGAAGTTGATGGACTGTTTTGTTTTGCTTATGTTGAAGAAAGTCACTTTGTTTTGCATTTTTTTTTTTTAAGATAAAAGGCTGTTTGCTTTTCTTGACACGGCTGGCTGGTGATCCGCACTCCCGCAAATATCACACCAGACAGGCAGACAGGCGATGAAATGAACTTTCCGAAAGCAGCACAGACAAAAAAAAATGTAAAAAATATATAGAGACGGCGCACGATAAGTAGAGTGAAAGATAAAATATTGTTCTATGGTCCATACCACAAAGACATAAATAGTGTGATAAAATGTCCCATATTAGTCCAACAAATAGTCCAAGTATATATGTAGATATGAGATGTACACTAGCGGCAGCAACACTGAAGCATAAGCAAGCTCTGAAGGATATTGTAGAAAAAAATAGAGATGCGCCAATCTAAGTGCAGTAAGCAAAGAATTTAATAAAGGTAAAATTACACAAGACAGCCAAATGGCTACTCACAGACATGAGTAGTAACAGAGGCAAATGAGAGGTGATGCAGGCCCGATGTCACTGTCGGTCATCGTCGATTTCCAAGAATCCAGTCCGCTGGTCCTGAGTCCACAGATGAGCCAGATAAGGTGAAGGTCCAGCGTCTCGAGAGCCTCGGGGGACCACAAGGAAGCAGGGAAAGTAGATGAGCCGTTCGAAGTGGCGTGCGTTCCAGCGTGGAGCGCAGCGTGGAGCGCAGCGTGCTGCCATCGCACCAGAATCAATGGATCTGAAGAAACAGCGGAGCTGTGAAACGCGCCATCCCATTGGCTGGCCCTGCTCCCCGCGTTACTTCCGGTGCAACGGTGGCACGCTGCGCTCCACGCTGGAACGCACGCCGCTCCGAGCGGCTCATCTACTTTCCCTGTTTCCTTGTGGTCCCCCGAGGCTCTACAAGATGAAAAAAAAATGCTTTTCTTTAGTAGAGTATGAAAGTCTAAAGCCCCTGACAGATTTTTATTTCTGCTTGTGTTTCTGTTGCAGAATTCTCCCCACTTTCTGTCAGGTAAAACTGTTAGCAGCAGGATAGGAAGTGAGATCAGTCCTCTTAACCCCTTGGCACCGACACCTCATATCTCTTTAAGAGATTTCAGATGGTGGGAGGCGAGGGCAGGGTTTAGGATCATGTGACTGCAGTGATCGAAAAGCTCCGATCACAAGCTCTCGGCACAGCTCTGTCTTCTAAACGGTATGCAAATATGCGGCTGCTTGGTGCCAAGGCCCACCTGCAGAGAGGTTGTATATTTGTGTACTGTCGGGACCTAGGGGTTAACAAAGCCCCAGAGAGCAGTAAAATCCCAACAGGAGTTATAATTCTTCCCTACCAGATCCAAAGTCAGAAAAAAAAACTAGGCTGGACATGCACTTTACAGAACCCTTTCTCTCTGGTCTCCTTCTCAAAAACAAGCCCTCTAGTTACAAAATGGAAAATCTTATAGGGGTTGTTGCCATACATTATATATTTCCTATGTCCATATGTATTAACAAAATAGTTTGCTGTATAAATCACTGCTTAGCCTAGGTTTGCCACCTGTCTAAGATTTACCCGGACAGTCTGGGTTTTGAATCATGTGTCCTGGTTTTAGTCCACCTGAAACCCAGGCACATTGTTCAGACAGGAATGTGGCTCATAACAGGGCTTGACAGAATGGTGAGGGGGCCCTTTGTGCGCCACATTACTATTGTCTTTGGAGTACCCAAAGGTGCCCCAGGTTTGTTACAACCCTATAGTCTATACAAAAACAAACAAAAATGACTGTGTGCCGGGTTGGGCTTTAAATAAAAAGTGGCCACATAATCTGCCATACCTATTGGTACCCCCCTGGTTCAGAACAGACACAGATATGAGTGCATTGACTAAAATCCTACTTACGTAATAATTTCAGAGGGGGGGGGGGGTATATATTTGGTTGAACAAAGCCAATGAAAAACAAACCTTGCAATAAGCCTACAGTCCTTGAACTGCAATCACATTCTGAAAAATATAGCCCAGTTATACGCTATCTGTAACACTTCAAAACAAACTCCGCGTGCTTGAGCCTCGTATACGGATGGACCATAAATTATTTATTTAGCAATATGTCTGTCAAAAGGCACACAAATGGATTTCACCTGCTGCGAACTGAGCCCATCAACAGCAGCCTTGCCGTATAAGTTATGTTTATAATAACAATACAGTGATAAGCGCTCTGTCTTTTAAGAGAATACGAATCCAAAACTGAGACAAGTCTGAAGGCAAAGGCTATGATTCATATCTTACATTGCTTTGTTAACGCAGTGAAATGGAAACAAGGAACACGAACGGAACAATGTAGCCATAAACTGAGCTTATTATAACATTTTCATTTTCGCAACTTAATTAATTCTGGCTTTTTAAATTAACAGTAAAATGGGTCCCTCTTGATCCATCACAGTTGTACAGAGGCCAAGATGGAAAATGATAAACTTTCTTACCTGTTCAGCAGAAACTAGATGATTAAATGAGGCCATGGAGATAAGAATAGATGGGATGCCGCATTGTGAATAGAGTGCTTTGTGACTTTTCGGGGTGAGCGCATTGTCTTCTGTACAGGAAGCCAAATGAGCTAAAGGACCTATGAAGAAACCCACATGGGGCCACATCAGCACATAGTGCTGTCTGATAGGTCCCCTCTGTAGTGGGAATATAGCCAAGCTGGTATGCTGAAAAGTCCAGAATCTTGGCATGATGACAGCTGGCACTGGCAATGTCAATAGATGTGATGCAGATGGCATCAGCAGCATTAAAGAATGCATAACTAGCAGCATGCCTGCCAATTTTTTGACATGGGAGGTCATTTCAGACAGACTATCAATATTTTTTTTTTACAGCAAATACATTTTAAAGTAACCTGCCTTGGGAATATATAAGGGCCACCATGTCAATCTTCTGACAATAGTTGCAAGGCTGTTTTGCAGACCCACAAACTTTAAAGCTTGTTTCGTTTTTTTTTTTTTTCAAATCAACACAAGGGACGGTACTTACATTGATTGAGAAGTGCCCCTTGAGCTGATGGCTGTCCTCTTAATTTAAATATTCTGTCCTTGGCATTCTCCATACCCCCACAGTGGTAATCTTCTAGTGCTATTGGGTTACTATAAGCCTCTCAACCTGTAGTAGGCACTCATCAAGAAACTATTCCTGCCCTTTCCACCTCCTTCCTCCATCAATAGATGCTGTACTATAGCGTCCAGAAATGAAAAACTCTCTATGAATGGAAGATGGGTGGATGAATAGTCCACCTTCTCTATTTGTAGAGCATTGTTTATTGCTGGAAGCTATACTACAGTTGTTATGGATGTAGGAGACAGGAAGTCTCAATTTCCTCGTCGTGTTCCTCGTCGGGCTGGTTTTCCACGAGAAACACGTTGGTGTGTATGCTTAGAAACCCGCGCACCTTCGGTAAAAGTAGCGCTTGTAATTGAAATAGCACATTTGTCACGCTGTAACAGACTGAAAAGTGTAAATGTCTCTTACCAAACTTTTACCTAACACGCAGTAATATGAGATTAGCAAAAGCAGCCCCAAGGATTTTGCCAGTGGAATCAAACTTCCCCTGCCATCTATGTGTTGTACGTCACCGCGTTTGAGAAAGAGGAGATTTGGTCTTGACAGTGTGTAGGCAAAGACAGCTTGTCAAGTTTCTCAACAAGCCTGACAAGGAACTCGTCGAGGAAAACGATGTGTCTTTCCCGACGAGTTCCTCGGTCGCGTGTACAAGGCCGAAGCATTTTAAAATGATCTCAAACTTAAGCCATCAACACAAGCCAACAGCCCATAATTGCAGGCCCTAATAATGAAACCCTTTTTCAACCTCTAAGGCAGTGTTTCTCAACTCCAGTCCTCAAGCCCCCCCAACAGGTCATGTTTTCAGGATTTCCCTCAGATGAAAAGGCTGTGGGAATTTCTAAGGCAGTGAAACTGATCAAATCACCTGTGCAAAATAATGGAAATCCTGAAAACCTGACCTGTTGGGGGGCCTTGAGGACTGGAGTTGAGAAACACTGCTCTAGGGGAAAGCTTGAAGAAAAAAAAAAGCAAACATTTGCTATTCTTACTTCAGGGTTAGGATGGAGTGTGACTGCTATGGGCAGTACAACTTTTAAAAACAGGGGGCCAGATTCAGAGAGAATTAGATTAGCGTAGAGTAACAGAAATACTCTACGCCGCCGTTTTTTACCTGGCTCTACGTGGAATCCCGGTAGATTTCGTCCAGTAAAGGACGGCGGCGTAGAGTATTTCTCCCGGCGCAAGCCAACTACGCGAGTAGGGGGCGTGAAGCATTTAAAATAAGCGCGTTCCCGCGGCGATCGAACTGCGCATGCTCCGTTCAGAAATTTCCCACCGTGCATTGCGCGAAAATCACGTCGTTACGTCATTCGTTGTTTGAGTAGCGTCATTTACGGACATTTCTATTCCCGAACGACTTACGTAAAAAAAAATAAAAAATTTAATTTGACGCGGGAACGACGGCCATACTTAACATGGGCTACGCACCGTTAGACCAGCAAAAAGCTGGTCTAACAGTACATAAAAAAAAATAGACGTAAGCGATTGCGAAGACCGCTCGTATCTTCGTGGATCGCCGTAAAAACTCATTTGCATATCCCGACGCATGAAAACTACGCAAACTCCTCCCAGCGGCCACAAAAATATCGCAGCGTAGATCCGAAGGCTTACGAAGACGTAAGCCTCTCGGATCGAAGCCCAAAGCCGCCGTATCATGGTTTGAGGATTCAAACTAGTGATACGGCGCGCGAAAATTGAAATTACTCCTGTCTAACACCAGTTAGACAGGCGTAATTGCTCTGTGAATCTGGGCCAAAGTTTTGTTTTTGCAGTATTTTTAGTTTGCTAACAGTAATAGCTGAAGGTGTCCGTAAGTAAAAATAAATATAAAATATAAATGTGGCGCTAACGCAAGTAAAGTGCTAAAGTGAACAAAATATATAATCAATATTCAATGAAATCCATAATACAGTCCAAACAGTGATTTATCAATCTAAAATTCATAGATGTTCAAAATATGCATGTGCAAAATAAGTATATTTATTTAATCCTAGATTCACAAAAAGTGCTTGTGTAGTCCAAAATATATACTAGTAAATAAGATGATGATAAACGTGAAATAATCCACTGCAGATACAAACATCAATTCTTAAATCGCGTAGTCACACTTGCTTCCACCCTCCGCAATTCACCAATAGTGTGGTAGATGGTAGATTATTTCACATCAACCATCAACGTAATTATATATTTTGCAGGATTAAATAAATATACTTATTTTGCACTTGCTTATTTTGCACATCTATGAATTTTGGATTGATAACTCATTATGGACTTCAATGAATATTGTTTATCTATTGTTTATCTATCTTGTTCACATTAGCACTTTACTTGAGTTAGCGCCACTATTATACTTTATATTTATTTTCACTTACGGACACCTTCAGCTATTACTGTTAGCACACAAAAAATATTGCAAAAACAAAACTTTTTTTTTTTTTAAAGTTGTACTTCCCATAGCAGCCACACTCCATCCTAACTCTGAAGTAAGAATAGGCAAATGTTTGCTTTTTTTTTTCAAGCTTTATCCTAAAGGTTGAACAAGGCTTTCATTATTAGGGCCTGCAATTATAGGATTTGGGCTTGTGTTGATGGCTTAAATTTGACATCATTTGAAAATGCTTCCGATATCAATCAGAATTTGTTGACAAGTACATTTAACTGGTAGGACCTCCTTCTGACTTCCATTTGACCTTCTTCAAGCATATTTTGCATTCTTATAAACTTGTAATGGATTGCACAACCCTCTTGAAGGGAGCAACAGCCCAACAACACAGGCTCTTAAAGTTTATCTAAGTTCAAACTGACTCTTTTTCCTTGGCCTTCCAAAATGTTGCACAAAACATTTGAAATAATCGGAATTTACCATACACCCAAGATTCTGCCCATGGTGCCTAGGAGAGGGTGATATGATGTGCCTTCCAGTGAGAAGACGTTACTAAGACCTATTTAGAACAAATTATGTATCAGGAAAATTTGGAATGGGGCAAGTCAATTTAGGCAGCTTTCTTAACTCTCAATTTTATCCAGACCATTATTTTTGCTATTGGTATTTGTTTCTACTGTACATGAGGCGAGGCACTGACTTTTTAAGTGTTTGATTTTTTGGGAACATTTTTGTAGGAAGGACCCTTAGTGCTTTAAAAATGTAGGCAATTGTTCTGTCTCTTGTGTTGTTTTATAGCACTAACAGTGAACTTGTTTGTTTGGAAACCTCCCTGTAGTGTTTTGACCTACTCTAGTTCCATTAGGTGGTTTGCAAAGGTTTGTGACCAAATTGAGTGCAACACTTTACAAACATCAATTGAGTAGAAAAAAAATGCTTCTGGAAATGATTTTAAAATGTAGCTTATGATTTTTTAAATGATAGCTTATGATAAAGGGAGACAGAGGCAGTACCTTGCCAATTGGCAGCAAGAAAATAGCTACATGTCCTGTACCTTTGCCACCTGGGTCCACCAGTGGTAAGTTTATCATGATAAGTTTTGGCAGGTCATGCTGTGTCAGTGCAAAAGGCCAGTATGCTCAGAATGCACATATGAAATTGTGGGCCAATAATTGATTTTCAGAAATGACTGTATTCTTGGACACTTCTTGATCAAATTATATGTAGCCATAGCTCCTCTAGACACCAACTTTAGTGTCCACTAAAGGTGAGAGAAAAAGAGAACTTATCATTGAACAATATGGAAAATGCCATCACTTTCAAGCCCTAGACCAGTGGTCTCCAAACTGCGGCCCTGGGGCCAGATGTGGCTCTTTGTTGTCTTTTATCTGGCCCTTGGGGAACTATTTTATTCACTAACACCAATAAAGGACACAATTCCTACCAATTATATCAATGATGGGGCACAGTTCTCCCTAATGACACCAATGACGGGTCTCAATTCCTCCCAATGACACCAATGATGGCGCACAATTCCTCCCAATGACACCAATGACGGGGCACAATTCCTCCCAATGACACCAGTGATGGGACACAAGTCCTCTAAATGACACCAGTGATGGGGCACGATTCCTCCCATTGAGACCCATTGAGACCAATAATGGGGAATTGTTTACTCCCACTGATGCAAGGTCATTTTGTACTTCCGATGGTCTGGCCCCCTAAAGTCTAAAGGACAGTAAACTGGCCCTTTGTTTAGAAAGTATGGAGACGCTTGCCCTAGACAAACAGCAGTGACACCAAAAACATTTAGGAAAGTTCAGGAAGAAGGAGCGCTGTTCCAGGTGAACGAATTGGCGCAATCTGTATGTGCTGGGTGCTAGCCACAGCTCGCCACCGAAGACATTTGGAAAAGAAGGAAAGGCTGCACATCAACGAAAACAATCCAATGTAATTTTTTTGATCCAATATGAGTCACATCTAATAGCAATAAATAGTCCACAATATCCTGTGTAAAATTAATTAATAAAGTGCTGAAATAACTGTGGTGAACGCTGTGTCAAAATCTTCTATAGTAAATTTTTGTGACTACCACTCAATGATATATGGACTATTTAAATTTTTATAGGAGTCAGTTTATCACACTGCTTATGTGATATTACACTGAAGTCGTTTTACTATATGTTTATAGAAAGTTGCACTGATCATCACTTTTATTATAACCAATTTTTGTACACTTTAGGTCTAGCAGCAGTTTTCACTAGTTATACTATTTAGATTTATTCACTTGATAGCACGAAGGACCACATCTTGCACATCTAACAGCCACCCGGGAGGTGACATGTTTCACACTGTCAATAGTGCTTCTTCAAACCTTGAAGAAGCACTATTGACAGTGTGAAACGCGTAACGTTCTGGGTCCTGTGTCTTTGTCTTGGTGGCTGTTATGTGTGACTCATATTGGATAAATAAAATCACGTTGGATCATTTTCGTTGATGTGCAGCCTTTCCTTATTTTCCCCCCAAAAATACTTATTGGGGTCTTGCTGGCTTTGGGAACTAAACTGACTTTCCTTGAAGACAGCACTACATTAAATTGGTCCTTAAAGCAGATCTCCACCCTAAAGTGAAGATCCGCTGATCGGAACCCTCCCCCCCTCCGGCGTCACATTTGACACCTTTTAGGGGGGAGGGGGGTGCAGATACCTGTCTAAAGACAGGTATCTGCACCCAGTTCCAGCCCGCAGTCTCGGGCAAAAGACAGGCTTTTCCCGTTGTGTGCTGGGAACTCTCGGCTCCCAGCACACAGCGGGAGCCAATCGGCGGGCGCAGCGTGACTCGCGCATGCGCCGTAGGGAACCGGGCAGTGAAGCCGGAGCGCTTCACTTCCTGGTTCCCTCATCGTGGATGGAGGGGGGAGCAGCAGGGAGACGAGCGATCGCTTGTCCTCTGCTGCAGACGCCGCTGGACTCCAGGACAGGTAAGTGTCCTAATATTAAAAGTCAGCAGCTGCAGTATTTGTTGCTGCTGGCTTTTAATATTTTTTTTTGGTGAACCATCCGCTTTAAGCAGGATATGTTTGCAGTAGTCATCTATCCCTCATTTTTTAGAGACATTCCCAAATGTAAGGATTGCTCAACACAAATATTCTTAGGGGACAGCCTTGATTTAAAGTACCACATGGGTGTATCCCACTCTTGTAAATATAGGGCCGCGTACACACGATCAAACATATCTGCTGAAACTGGTCCGCAGACCAGTTTCAGCGGACATATCCGATCGTGTGTACGGCCTGGCGGACAGGTTTCCAGCGGACAAAAGTTTTAAAGCATGCTTTAAAACTTGTCCACTGGAAACCTGTCCGGCAGACATGTCCGCTGGTTAGTACGACTAACCAGCGGACCGAAATCCCCCGCATGCGTCGAATGAAAGCATTTTATTTCCTGGTTTGGTGACGTGGCGGCGTCAACGTTACCGCCACGTCACCGCATTCTCTGTCCGAGGGGATTCTCGTCCGATGGTATGTACACACCGCCGGACCAAAATCCTGCAGGAGACATGTCCGATGAAAACGGTCCGTGGACCGTTTTCATCGGACATGTCTCCTCGTGTGTACGGGGCTTTAGAGTCATGTCTAATTATCTTGGTATCTTTACCTGGGTTTTTGAAAGTTAGTATTTACTGAGATGCAGAATTTAAAATATAAACATTTATTGATATTCCATTTTAATAAACATCTTATAACTGTGTTTATAGTGATTTTAGGTCTTCCAAGAGAGTATTGTGAACAAAGTGCTTAGAGATACCAGCTTAGCAACAAAATGTTCCTGGAAGTGATTTAAAAATGTTGGCAAATATGACAACAAAGAGAACATCATAGGCATATAAAGAGGCATAATTTGCATTGAGAGATGTGGGGAAGAGGCCTGTAATTTGCATTTGATGTGCACCCAGATGCAGATGCTCCAGAATGAACTGAGGACCTTATAAACCATGAACAATGGAAATACACTCATTTACCTGCTATACGGCACTTTATAAACATTCATGCTCATGTAGACAGTTGCTGTATCCCTTCACTTAATGTGCATTTGAAAGGCAGGTCAACAGATTTCCATTTATTTCAATGCTGTGTGAATAAGAGTTCTGAGGCTGTGACATCCGTCTATATGAGCCCTTACTGGGTTTGCTGATCGGTTAATCTTAAAGCTCATGTCTGTTTTGTGAGGCCCCGTACACACGACCGAGAAACTCAACAGAATCCATCAAGAAACTTGGTGGGAAAGCTTTTTTGCCGAGGAAAATGGTCGTGTGTATGCTTTTCATCGAGAAAACTGTCAAGGAACTCGACGAGGAAAAAAGAGAACAAGTTCTCTTTTTCCTCGACGGGAGTCTCAATTTCCTCGTCGTGTTGCTCATCGGGCTGGTTTTCCACGAGAAACACATTGGTGTGTATGCTTAGAAACCCGCGCACCTTCGTTAAAAGTAGCGTTTGTAATGGAAATGAAAAGTGAAAATGTCTCTTACCAAACTTTTACCTAACACGCAGTAACATGAGATTAGCAAAAGCAGCCCCAAGGGTTGTGCCAGTGGAATCGAACTTCCCCTGCTGTTGTATGTGTTGAAGTCACCGCGTTCAAGAACGAGGAGATTTGGTCTTGACAGTGTGTACGCAAAGACAGCTTGTCAAGTTTCTCAACAAGCCTAACAAGGAACTCGTCGAGGAAAATGAAGTGTCTTTTCAGACGAGTTCCTCGGTCGTGTGTACGAGGCCTTAGACATAGAACTTCTTCTGTCGCTTTACTAGTGAGTATTTCAATTTTGCAAGATATATGCACATACTGTATTGCCTTTTAATTGTTCTGAAAGAGAGAAGATAGTAGAAGGGCAACTGGGGAATTTTCCATATGGGCCAGTGTCTCTGGGAGTCCATGCAGGCTAGGTTTTGTTCCTGTGGACTGCTTAGCCACGGAAAAGCCTATTCTATACATGATTATCCTATCCATACTAGCAGCATTAAAGTGCAACCCCTGCAAGTTAAGATCCTAATGTATTAATATACATTGCATACTAGCACATTAAGAAACATTGACTTTAAAAAATACCCTTCAGTGGCACACTATCACCAATGACAGGGTGTCCATCTTCACTAGACATGTGCATTCCTTTTTTGTTAGAATGCATTTTCGTCCGAAAATCTGTTTTTTTCGTTATCGTTTTAACAAACGATAACGAAAGCGCAAGAAATGAAAACCGAAAGATCCGACATAAAAAATGCTTTTTTTTTCATTTTCATAGCGGTAAAAATTAGATATAGAGAGATTTGAAAATATAGAGAAAAGATTCAACATCATAGAGAAAAGATTCGGCATCATAGAGAAAAGATTTGACACTATAGAAATAATAGATTCGACATTACAGAGAATAGATTTCGATTTAGGAGAAAATAGATTAGACATTATAGAGAATAGATTCGACATTATTACTAGTCATACAACATTAGAATTCTTGTAGGCGGAATATTCGTCCGGAAATGTACGATTTGACGTAAAGTTTCGAAGTTCCGTTGAATATTCTTTTGACCATTCGACGGAAACCAAGTATTATTGGATTTTTGGACGAAAGCTACAGTATTCACCAACGAAAAACGAAATAAATCAAAACGATTTTCGGGAGTAACTAAATAAATTTATTTTCCAGACGAAAACGAAAAAACAAAACAAAATATTCCAGTCTGCACATGTCTAATCTTCACCAAGTCTTACTTCCAGGATTGTGAGCTCCACGTCTTTTAATGGCCGAGCCCTGATGACATCACTCCCGTGCATAAGTGCATGCACTGGTGATGTCACCAGCTGCTACAAAGGTAAATATCTCCTAATTGGAGATATGTGCTTTACCTATTATAGGCTTACCTGTAGGTATCAATAAAATAGCAGACTTTATCACCACTTTAAATCAGCTAATTGCATTCCTAGCTCATTGAAACAAAATATGTGCAGAGTCTTATGCCCTGTACACATGATCGGTTTTTCCATCAGAATAAACTCCAACGGGTTTTTCCAATGGAATTCTGCTCAAGCCGTCTTGCATACACATGGACACACCAAATTCCGACCGTCAAAAACGTGGTGACGTACAACACTATGACGAACCTAGAAAAATTAAGTTTAATGCTTCTGAGCATGCGTACAATTGTTTCTGAGCATGCGTGTTTTTTTCTCCGTCGGAATTCCATACAGTCAAACGTGTTCTCTTGTTCTCTTTCTAACTCCATCATTATTTCTGACGGAAAAAGTCAGATGGGGCATACACACGGTCGGAATATCCAATGAAAAAATTCCTCCGGACTTTTTCCATCGGAAATTCTGACCGTGTGTACAAGGCATAAGGCTGCATTCACACCTGAGCCGCAATATTTGCTTTGCCGCAATATTTGCGGCGTTTTTTACCACGATTTTGGACAGCTCTAGGGTGACGATTGTTAAAATAGAAAAACGCCCAAATACGCTCAATTCGAGCGACAAAAAAGGGTCCAGAACTTGTTTGAGCTTCAGGCGTTCGGTGTCAGGCGTTTTGGAGTGGAGATGTGAACCATCTCCATTGATAATAATGTATTTTTTCCCCTCTAGCATTTTGGAGCTTCATGCTTCAGGCGACAAAATGCTTAGGTGTGAATGCAGCCTAACTGTTTCGATTCTTTAGAGTAGAAACACATCTGTCCCCTGCCAGCTTGCTGCAGGGAAGGACACTTGCTCTCTGTTAAAAAGCAGTGGTCTATTTGCAGAGGTCCAACACAAACCTGCTGTGTCAGATCTATAGCTTTACAATAAGTATGCTCAATGCTCTCACAGAGAGAGCAAGAGCTTTTTTTTCTGGCCGGTGACATGCTTTTCTATGCAGGCTGTGGACATCTGGAATGTATTTAGGTGAATTTAAAGGAAGCAAAAGCAGATACAAACCTTGGATTGGGAACATAATTCATTCCGGAAACATGCTTGTAATCCAAAACACTCATATATCAAAGCAAATTTCCCCATAAGAAATAATGGAAACTCAAATGATTTGTTCCACAACCATTTATTCAGAAGTCCTTCAGACGTCAATGTAATAGGTTGTGTAACCATAAAATGTCCATCCACAAATGGAAGCCTCCACAAGGGAATTAGAAGCAAAATCCAGCAGGAGCTACAAAAGTATAAAAGAGAAGAGAGGCGCCTCTAAGGCCGCGTACACACGATCGGACATATCCGATGAAACTGGTCTGCAGACCAGTTTCATCGGACCAGTTCGATGGTGTGTACGGCCTATCGGACCTTGTCTGTCGGACCAAAGTTTTAAAACATGCTTTTAAACCTGTCTGATGGAAACCTGTCCATCGGACAGGTTCGATTATTAGTACACAAAAGCATCGGACCAAAAACCTGCGCGTGCTCAGAATCAAGTCGACGCATGCTTGGAAGCATTGAACTTCATTTTTTTAGCACGTCGTTGTGTTCTACGTCACCGGGTTCTGGTCTGATCGGATTTTGGTCCAATTGTGTGTACTCACATCAGACCAACAGACCACTTCAGCGTGGTCCGATGAAAACGGTCCGTCGGACAAGTTTCATCGGACCGGTCTGATCGTGTGTACAGGGCCTAAGTGTAGCAATGTGGTTACATTTAATGCCTGATTCTCTCTCCTGCTGCGAGATGATAAGCGGGACGAATTGGGTTGGTGCTGACATAAAAAACAAAGTCAAGTCAAGTCTTCTCTTCTCTCTCCTGCCGCGAGTTGCTAAAGGTAGGGGGGTCAGACGAAAAATAAGGGGTGTCCAATCAGGCCCCTTACAGGTGTAATGCCTATACTCCCCTGATGGCGCACTGTGGGAAAACTCAATATTTATGCCAAACAAACTTTCTCCCCTTGAAGTAATCATTGCATACAATGCAGCTACAACCACCAAGCCCCATAAACATGAAAGGGCCCATATTATAAGTTTGCAAAACAAATATATAATTTTTACAACTAGCCATTTTGAATAAGTGACCCTGTGGAAAAAAAAAAAAACAATCAAAAGTTCATTCAATAGAAAACCATTTATATTCACTTCTCTGGTAGCCTGTGCCTAATTTTTTTTTTACCTAGCAGGGTCACAAATTATTTCTAAAGTAGTGTATACCTACAGTATATTCTTATTTACGCTCTGATCAAGAGAAAGTAAAAAAAAAAAAAAAGATCTATTAAAAAGAATTGACACAAAAGCATTTCACTTTCCCTCTAAAGGTTATTCTAGAATTTTGTTGGCCATTTTAATTTCAGAATCTGCCACTTTGAAAATCAACTATTTTGTTTTAATGTATTCTTTTGATTTTGCTGCTTCTATGAATTGATAGAAATGGAATTTCACAAGAAAAGATTTGCTTGCTTAGTACATCCATATAAACTGGCTGGAAAATCCTCTTCCTCTGGTTTTGTTCTGCTATACCAATTTTGTTTTCGGCTTTATCATTTTGTTTACAGGGTTTTTTTTTTCTGTGTCACTAAATTGCCTCTCTGCTTTCACTAATCCACTCCCGCTATTTCAACACGGCTGTGTTTCACGTCTTTATACTTGCCAACATAACAAAGGGGTTGATCACGTTGCAAAGTGCAGTTGCTCCAGAGCTTAGTAAATGAGGGAAGCTTCAGTTTAAAAAGAATATCCAATCACATGCAAGAAAAATAAAAACAATGCTTTTTTGCTTGCACATGATTGGATGATGGAAGTCAGCAGAGCTTCTGCTCATTTGCGAAGCTCTGGAGCAACTAAACTTCAAAGTCTTTTTGCCTCTAGTAAATCAACCCCAAAGTCTCTTAAAAAACTTTGTGACGTAATGGGGTATTTTTATAAAGCAGTGACGGTGGACTCTACTGGTGCGTGTGTTTTAAAGGGGTTTTAAAGGTTCGTCTTTTTTTTTTAATAGGTTCCTTTAACCACTTGTCCACCGGGCCTATTTTGGCACTTCTTTCCTTCATGTAAAAATAAAAAAAATTTTGCTAGAAAATTAATCAGAACTCCCAAAAATTATATATTTTTTTTAGCAGACACCCCAAGGAATAAAATGGCGGTCATTGCAACTTTTTTTCTCGCCCGGTATTTGCGCAATAATTTTTCAAACGCCTTTTTTTGGGAAAAGAAAAACGGTTTTATGAATTAAAAAATAACAAAACAGTAAAGTTAGCCCAATTTTTTTGTATAATGTGAAAGATGAAGTTACGCCGAGGAAATAGATACCTAACATGTCACGCTTTAAAATTGCGTGCACTCATGGAATGGCGCCAAACTTTGGCACTTAAAAATCTCCATAGGCGACACTTTAACATTTTTTACAGGCTACTATTTTCGAGTTACAGAGGAGGTCTAGTGCTAGAATTGTTGCACACGCTCTAACGCACGCGACGATACCTCACATGTGGGGTTTAAATGGCATTTACATATGTGGGCGGGACTTGTATGTGTGTTCGCTTCTGCGTGCGAGATAACAGGGACAGGGGCTTTTGATATTTTTTTTATTATTATTTATTTATATTTTTATTAATATTTTTTATTTTTACACTTTTTTTTACATTTTTTTTGGATCACTTTTATTCCTATTACAAGGAATGTAAACATCCCTTGTAATAGGAATCCGTGTGACAGGTCCTCTTTATGGAGAGATGTGGGGTCAATAAGACCCCGCATCTCTCCTCTAGGCTTACAAGCATTAAATCGGTGAAAAAAAAATCACCGATCACATGCTGACAGCCGCGGTTGCGGCTTTGTTTACTTCCAGGTACCAGGCGTGACGTCATAATGTCGCGCCCGGTCCTTCGACGGTCATAGAGATGACTGTGACCGTTTGGTCACCAGTCATCTCTATGGATCTGCAGCGAGCACCGGCCGATTTGCTCTCCGGGCCGCCGATGACACGGGAGAGCCCGGAGAAGCACCTGATGGTGGCGGGAGGGGGGACGTCCCCTCCCGCTGCCTATAAGAATGATCAAGCAGCGGTTCCGCCGCTTTGATTGTTCTTATGGTGCACAGAATCGCCGGCTGAAGACGGCGATATCTGAATGATGCCACATTCCCTGCTTTATAAATATTCCCCCTTCGGTATAAAGAGACCCCATAGAACTTGTTTTCACTTGCAGTGTTTTTATGTTGTACTGAAAAACATTTTTAGGCTCAATTCGCCAAACTAGAACAATTTTTATTTGCTGGAACAATTCTTATTTTAAGCACAATGAAAGCTGAAAATAACCATCACATTGCTGAAAATAAAAATCTTTATGGCAAATAACATGAGCGAATATTGCCAACTGGCTTTGTTGACCCACCGACAGAGTGAATTTTACTGGAACAAATTCCTGCATTGTGATGTATTACCCCACTGTTTGCCTTTAAAGGGGTTGAAAACCCTCAAGGTTAATACATTATATACATTAAGGTGAACAACCTCCTGTGATGCAGTAGCCCCCCCATATCCCCCCTTTTACTTACCTGACCCCTGTCTTTTCAGTGGTGGGGACAAGCACACCAGATCCAGCTGGTGTCTTGGGTCCTGGTTGGATAGATTGATAGCAGCGCAGCCATTGGCTCCTGCTGCTGTCAATCAAATCCAATGACTTGGACCAAGTCCTGCTGTCTGTGTAAATGGATGCAACAGCAGGAAAAGGGAGCATGCCCACACGAGTCCCCCGGTTGCTTAATTAAAGGTTGCTCAATTAAAGTGGAGTTGCGCCCAAAAGTGGAACCTCCGCTCATCGGATTCCTCCCTCACCTCCAGTGCCACAATTGGCACCTTTCGGGGGGAGGGGGGACAGAAAAACCTGTCTTTGACCCTCCTTTCCGGAAAGAGATTGCATATGTTGCTTAGGTTAAAAGACCCAATACATAGTTGGTGATTCATAAGATATTTTATTTTTTATAGGTTTTTATATAGCACCGACAAATTATTTAGCACTTTACATATTGTACTTTCACATCAGTCCCTGCCCTTATGGAGTTTACAATCTAAGGATCTTGTCTCATATGCGTACATTTACTAGGTCTAGTTTAGACTAGATCCAATTAACCTACCAGCATGTCTCTTGAACATGGGTAGGCAACTTTAACTCTCCAGCTCTTGTGGAATTATAAGTTCCATTAGGTATTGAAAACTCTGACAGCAACAGACAAGAATTTGGAAGTCTGAGGAATTATGGGATTTGTAGTTTCACCATAGCTGGAGTGCCAAGGTTGCCTACACCTGCTTTAGAGAGTAGAAGAAAACCATGGTGTAGGAGTACACAGGAGAAACCCGTGCAGGAGCATGCAAGGTTCATACTGGTTGGGATTTGAGGGGTAGATAGATGTCCACGTTCAACCAAGAAGGAGACAAAGATGACAAAAACGCAAAAGACGGATGCAAATGTGGAGAGAGTGCAAACCCTAGTATGCCCGTGCTGGTGTGGGTTTTTTTTTATTACAAGGGTATAGTTACACTACAAGTTCATAAAACATGGTACAACGGTCAACCAACATTGTTACTTGGAAATTCTAAAAAGGTTATGCGAAACCGTTCAGAGGAGACCAGAACTCTGGCCTGACAAGTGGATTTTCCACCATGACCTTACAGAATGGCTCCAACTTACAAGCCGACCATGTGGAAAATGAGATTAATGTTGATAAATGTAAAGTTGGGGGATAAAAATATTCATGCATCGTGCATACGAGGGGGAGTATAACTGGGGGAATCAATGGTGGAGAAGGATCTGTGTGTTCTGGGCGAACATAAGCTTAAAGCGGAGCTCCACACAAAAAAAGAAAGCTTCACTTGTTCGCACCCCCCCCCCCTTTCCTCCACTGACAGATTTGTCATTTTTTGGAGGGGGAGGGGAGCAAGTACCTGGTTTTGACAGATACCCACTCCCACGTCCGTGTAAGATACAGCGATCTACAAAATTTCCGGACCCTCCTTCTTCCCCCAGCTGCCTTCTGGGACACACAGAGGTCCCAGAAGACAGCAGCACTATTCAGTGAGCATCCGATTGCCTCTCAAGAGATCAGGGAGGATTTTTTTCCCCTGTTGTAGCAAATTAGATCATGCTTTGCTTGGGGTTTTTTTTTTGCCTTCCTCTGGATTAACTTTGGGTATAGGATTGTGTATACAGGATTGTATATTTTTTTTTCCCCTTTTATTGGTTGAACTAGACAGACTTTTGTCTTTTTTCAAACAGACTTAAAATGTAACTATGACACTGTCCATACGTTTTTTACAATCCATTCTGGGAGTTAAATTGTCACACTGTGTATATGGCCAGCTTTAATAAACTATGATGTGATGGGGGCTTCTGATGTAATGGGGGGCTTTTACTGTAAATTGGAAACTTTTGAGTGAAAGCATAGACTCGTATGTGATGGGGGGCTTCTGATTTGAAAGGCAGATCTGATGTGAAAGGAGGGCTGTGATGGAAGGGCACTTTGATGTAATGGGGAGACTTCTGATATGAAGGGGGGGTGCTGATGTGATGGAGGTCTTCTGATGTGAAAGGAGGGACTGGTTTTTCGGCACACAAATACCCTTAAAATATACAAAGTGGCCCTCATATCAAAACGATTGGAGACCCCTGCTGTATCCTATAATGGGAAAAAAGGGAAGCCATGTGCACATAACCTGATAAGTACTATCTCTGATGTGTTTGATCTTATCTGGAGCTCTTCTTTAAAGAATTCCCAGACAAAACACCTATTTTACAAGACCCCCTTAAACCTTTCTGAATAACATCTCTCAGGCTCATTATCTCACAGGTGACCCAGAGTCATGTGATGTTTTAGTAATGAAACCATCTTTCCAAAGGGAATTAAAATCTATAGACATGCAGCACAAGCTCACAGGAGACTCAGTGCAGATAAAGCAATAGGCGAGCTACGCCAGGCAGCATCATTTGCATAGGAGGGGGCAGGGAAGGCAGCTGCTGTAAAGAGGAAAAAAAAAAAGCGCTCGACACACACAAACACACATGACAGAGAGCTGCTTCAGGGCTCGGGGTTTGCAACGAGGATGAAAAGTCTTTAAATTGTGAACAGCTCAAGTGACAGACAGTGAAAGCAAGTCACGTCTGATCAATGTTAATAAGCAGTCTGCGTGTACCTGATGCGAGATTCACTTCCAGACAGCAGCAAAAATGAATGTATTTAAATAAATGTCAGCCTTTCTAGCTGAAAAAAAAGGATAATAAAAAAAATTCCTTATTACTGACAGGTCAAATCCTGCACTCATTTAACAATCAGCTAATAAATACTGCCGTCTCTCCATATAAACAATATATATTCGGTTTCCCAGACAGAACCGTTGTGCCTTTGATGGGTTGCTGTGCAAATCTCATCCGATTTTACATTTTCAAAGTGTTTTCATTTTAATAATGTAGCGACTAGCGACTATTAAAGCAAGTCAAGGCTATTTGAAGCGGGTGTTATGTTTTCTTGGCCTATAACTTTGGCTCCAGTAGACTTATTCAAAACAAGACAAGATTGAGGTAGCAAAAGTGTAGAGCAGGGGTGTCCAAACTTTTTTTAAAAAGGGACAGATTTGATGGAGGGAACATGCGTGAGGGCCGACTATTTTGCCTGACATTCTTTGAACCAATAAAATGTGGTCCAAGTGTGTTTGTCCAACTATATAGAGATCTAGAAGATCTTAGAGATTGAGAGATATAGATATATCTCTAAGCATCTCTTTTGTGGCTCCCCATGAATCCCTGAGTGCCGCTCAGGGCTACTAAGGATGAGCTTCAGCGTGTTATTTGGATATACCGTATTTATCGGTGTCTAATAAGCATCTTCACTTCAAGGAAGTTTCAGGAAAAAAATTAGAATCACCTGTTTACTCTGTGGCCTCTTTAATTCAAAGTCCCGCCTTCTATGATAGACTGAACAGTCATCCAATGGCAGTCCAGGACACAGGACTTCCTATTACAGATGCCGCCGAGTAAACAGGAGATTCTTCTGTATGTAATCTGACTGTACTCATCCCACCCCCTCCGAGGCAGTGCAGATAAATACGATATATAACCAAATCACCAGGGGGGCCATATTAAACCAGAACGTGGGCCGCGATTGGCCTGCAGGCCGGACTTTGTACATGCCTGGTGTAGAGGGTGGGAACCCCTAGCAAACAATCAGATTTTTTTTTTTTTTTTTTTAAAGCCTGTGGTGTGTGAATACACTTGAACTTGAAAAGTGAAACACAAAACATGCACAGGGTGTACAAATAGTCCTCCTCCAAAGAGAAAGGACCCTAGCCCTGATCCCCGGGGAGTTAGGCTCCAGACGGGGACTTGGGTACTTCACTGGTCCATCTGGCCAAAACCAGACGGACCACGTTCTCTGGGAGGTCTGCCGAAACAGACCCACCCAAGTACTAGGTGGGGCTCCCTTGAAGGGAGACCCCATGAGAGAGGGTAAACCAACCCAGAAGGCCATGTCCACCCCCTCCCAAGACTTTCAGGGCAGGTTTGATGGCCTACATCCTACCAGTCAAACATAAAACGAAACATGTCCACCAATAACCCCCAAAAAAATGACAAAGTGGCAAACACAACAAAGAAACGATCATTTTGTGAAATGACTTTAGTAGAATGAAATTGTATTGGATGCTGAAGATGGTTTTTGTTTTATATGTCAGCCTTGCTGAATCAACCTGAGAGACTTACAGTGGTTGGCAACTTACCAGCATGCAACAGGTAACACTATCTATAAATCATTCCTGAGGAAGCGGTCCAAGAGATATGAAACACATCGAACGTGTTTATAACTGTTTGGAATAACAATAAAACTTATTTCCAAGCGTTATACTGTGATCAGCAAGCGCAATTTGCATCACATGTAGGCACGATCTGATTGGCCCAAAGCTTCAATCATTCCCTGAAGTTCCAAAAACAGTTCCATAAAAAGGATAAGTTCACCTTTTTCAGAAAATAACCTATGCAGTCAAGGGGACCCAGTACATAATAAAAATCTGCAGCACTTTGTAAAATGATCCTTTGTTTTATTGTTTTACCTGTAGGCCATTTTGGTCCTATCAGAAACCTGGCTAATAAACTCTGAGTTAGTAACCTCTACATCCTGTCTTGTTGCTAGGTCACCAAATCCATTGGTTTTCAGCTCTGCAATGTTGGGAGTGAGCATCCAACTGTTTTCATGTCCTAGCAACAAGTCAGGATGTGAGGGTTGGTAACTAGAAGTTTATTAGCCAGGCTTCTGCAGGGCCCCTTGACTGCAGAGACGATTTTCTGGAACTTAGCCTTTAATGGCCTTTACACAAATGCATTGCAGTACTGGATATTCGCATTTTAAACACAACATATGGGGGGGGATTTACTAAAACTGGTGCAATCAGAATCCGGTGCAGCTTTGCATGATAGCCAATCAGCTTTTAACTTTGGCAATAAAACCTCAAAGCTGATTGGTTTGTATGCAGAGCTGTACCAGTTTTTGCTCTTTTCAGTTTTAGCAAATAAGGCCAATAAAACCGGAGCGTGAAAAATCTGGTGCAGCTCTTCATAGAAACCAATCAGCTTCCATTTTTTGTTGTCAGCTTAATTGCACAAGCTTAAGTTAGAAGCTGGTTGGCTACCATCCACAGCTGCACCAGATTTTGCACCCTCCAGTTTTAGTAAATCAACTCCTGTATTTGAAGAACATTACAGGCTTTCTAGAAAGTCTAATACCAAGTCTGTACTTGTTGACCGCTGCTATAGATTGAGAATTCGGACAATGTATCTTGCTGCTATTTATATGTGTGCCCTTGACCTAGGGTTGCCACCTTTTCTTCAAGTCAAACCCGAACACTTTAGCGGCGCACTGCAATTTTTTTTTATAGTATAATTTATACATATATTTTGCTATTAAACAAAAATAAAAATTGTAACCATATGAAGTTAATAACAAGAGTCCCCCTTTACATCAGAGTCCACAGAGTTCCCATTTTACATCTGAACTGGCAGAGTTCACTTTCACTGTAAGGGGGCCCCTGCAGACTCTGATGTAAGGGAGAACTCTGGGGACTCTAACATAAGGGATGCTCTGGGAACCCTGATCTAAGGGGGAACACTGAGAACTCTGATCTACGGAGAACACTCTGATGTAAGGGGAAACACTGTGGCCTCTGGTGTAAGGGGGAACTCTGATGTAAGGGGTGCTCTGAGAACCCTGATTTGCCTTAGTTTACTAACTCAGAGGCAGGAGTGAGAAGGGGGAGACTTCAGTCACAGACAGGGATGGATGGTGAGCTCACTCACCCCTTGGCAGTCAGCACCTATCATCCAGATGTATCTAAGGCTGCTGGACTTCAAATTTTCAGTCACAACTTTTCTTTTCTGAGGCACAGTTTCCGGGGATTGGAGTGTGGGCAGACAGAAAGGGGTAGGGGTGTTTGGAGTGGGGGGGGGGGGGTTTGTTAGGGCTGGCTTTGGGCAGTGTGAAAGAGTGTAACAGACACTCTTAGCTTAGACAACTGCAGCCAGCAACCCTGCTGGGAAGGCATAGTCCAGTCTAAATAATGTGTCTGGGTTTCAGGCAGTCTGAAACTTGGACACATGATTCCAAACCCAAACTATCTGGGTGAATCCTGGACAGGTGACAACCCTACTTTGACCTGTCATAAACGGTTCCCTGTTCCCCCCTACCCCCTGAAAAGTACCAAATATGACACCGGAGGGAGGGAGGGAGAAAGTGGAGTTTTTGGTGAAACTCCGCTTTTCAGGAACAGTGCTTTAGCAAACTAGCCGTCATAATATGTTAATTTATCTTGCAAAAACCACAACAACAAAAAAATGTGTAGTCTGTGAGGTTGGTGCTCTGTCTTTGGCCTTTTCCAACATTGCATCAACACGATTGGCATTGATGAAATCAATAGAATTTATGATTAACAAAATGTATTAATTCTAATTTCAAATCTTTTATGCCGATTTTCTGGAAACTTCTGGAAAAGGTCCGTCGGAAATCCCAAGGGGAAAACCGAGAACCTGCTCTCTACTTTTCCCCCATACAGACGATCAGTTTTCCCGTCGGGAAAACTCAGATGAGAGCTTTTCCTCGGGAATACCGTTTATGCTCCATCAGAGTTTTTCCCTACAGGAAAACTGCCCAAAATGTCCGGTTTCTGCTACACACGGCCGGGTTTTCTGACGGGAAAAAGTCATTTGGGAATCCCGGTGAGAAAAAAGCTGGTTCTTTTTTTTTGTCCGGCGGGTTTGTCAGTTTTCCCATCAGAAAAACTGTGAGGGGGCATACTGTACACACAGCTGGGATTCCCGGCCAAAAGCTCTCCTCGCAGTTTTCCTGTCAGAAAACCCGGTCGTTTGTACGGGGCATAAGAGAAAATCCCAAATTTTGGGCTGTCCCCAGAAAGGTAATAAAGGGGGAATCTTTTAAATAGGGACACTAGTTCTGGTGACCTGGGGGTCCCCAAGTCAGTACATAAATTTGTAGGGATTTCCTCTCTCTTCCTGTTTGGTTATGGGACAGGAAGTGGAGGGAAATCTCTGCTAAGGGACACAGATGGCGGAAAAAAAATCCAGCAGGGGTTATAACACTCCCTTACTCCATCCAAAATGAAAAATAAACTTTTGGCTCTACTTTAAAAGGTGTTCCTTCTTATCATTTCAAAAAGTCGGTAGGTAAGAATTAAGGAAGGCAGTGTAATATTCAGTAAAGACATGCAGTGATACAGGAGCCAGAGTTGAGTGGAATGTAAATTCAAATTGGTTGCTATGCTTTACTGCACTTTCCAGTAACTTTATTGCAGCTGTTTGCCTGTTCTGGTCTGATGCTGCAGTTTCTAGAGAATTCTTATGGGGTAAGATGAATTTCCCAGCTTCTCACACTTTATGTAAGCCATGTGAACAGGCAATTTATAATAATGGAAGGGAGCAGACTAGCAGGTTCACCTGGGATTACTCCCAGCAAACCTACATATCTGTTACATAATAGGCAAGCAAGTCCTGCATAGAACATTAGAATATTAATAAATTCATAAGCTTGTGGGATTTGGCTCAAAGCACAAAAACCAAAGAAAACCATTAGATATTTTGGGCTTACAAAACGTTTTTTTTACCAACAGCAGCTAATCATCTTATTTCTTTCATTTTTATATTTTAAACAAGCAAAATAGGACTAGTTGTTATGAGTAACGAATGCAATTTCTATTTATACTTAAAAAAAAAATTGTATTCGGCTCTTTCTTTTCAATATTTTTTTTAGAAATGCCATAGATTAATCTGTAAGGAAAAATCCACTTTAAACTTTATTTTCCATAATATCCTTTTTATAGTCCAACCATACGTAAAGTGGTATTTTCTCGAGGCCTGGGTTGCTTCTGAGTAGTTGCAAATGTAAAAAAAATTGACATTCTTGACAATCAAACCATGCAATGTATTTCTTGGGGGGTTTCACATTCTTTGGATGTGATATTCTGGAGGGGAAGATTGGGAAAAGGAGTGGTCGAATGATTCCAGACTACATGGAAAAAAAAGTCTTTAAAAAAAATGTAACGACTTCCGAGTGGAAGACGTTTCATGGAGACACAAGAGACAAGTGGGGAAATCTTTTAGATGTGGGAGAAAATTAGCAGCATCAGAAAAGTGATTATGCTAGTAAATATTGTAATTCATACCTTACCTGGATCTAGAGATGAGCTATCCCTTTAGTTTGGGTCAGAACTCATGATGGAATGGACTGATTTTCTCCTACTATGCCAATCTGTATTCTACCCTGACCAGTTTCACTCAGCTAACTAGTCAAAGGGTCATAAGAGCTATGGATAGAGAAAAACACTCTCCCCTTTCTCCCCAAAGATAGAATTAGGGTAGAATTGGGAACCTTTGGTCTAGGGGGCAAATACAGCCACTAGCCCTTTAATGGCAAGGAAATATTTCTGTGGTCTAAAAAATGTGTACCACGCAAAGCATGCTCTGGTGCTGCTTTGGTTGGTGGGCATGGTGTTCCTAAAGAACATGGTTTATTGTGACCAGCTGTTTACACATTTTCTAGCTTCCTTTGGAACCCTCAGTTTTCGGGTCACAAAGAAATCTGGCACTAGAAGCAGCTAGCTGTAGAATGCCCAACATCTGTCACTGGCTGTGGTACTTTGGTGATCAGTGTCTGAATGGTGAAATGTCTCCATTCAGGAACACCACCTCAAAAATTTCTCTCAGTACTGGCCCACGGGGCAAATGCCCCACTGCCCCACATTCCAACCCTGGAGAAGAATATGGCCTTCTTTTGCTTCTGGTCACCTAGCTGGATTCTAATGGGGACTTCACTTTTAATGCTGCAATGAGTTAGAAGGTGAGTATCCCTGCTCCCTGTGACATGCGTAGCCTAATAGAGAGTGTTATATGCTCATCAGGTTCTATTCATCCATAAAGCCTAATTAGGACACGTGGGGGCAAACCCCCTGGCTGATCAGTGTTTCCATTACCCAGATGAAGAATTTTAATTTAATGAAAACTCATAGAAGAAGTAAATACAATAGCTAACATTGCTGACCCCCTATGTATTATTATTAATTGTCAGGCTGTCTCTGACTTTTCAACTGCAGACACTGACCCAGAACAAGCATGCAGATTAGAAATTCAGTGTAATGTCAGAACTTGGCCTGCACACGCACACATGTTCCCAGGTCATGGTAGCCAGGCAACTAGCATTTTCAGAAGAATAGGTCAGTAAAAGCAACCTCTATATTCTATAAGAACAGGTTTGGATTCTCACTATTTATCACCATATTTTTTTGTAAAATATTTATTTGTGAACAGCAAAATGGTACAGCACAATATACTTCACCAAAAACACATAAAGCAAACATTGAGCTATTCTGGTTTTAACAGAACATAAAAAAAAAAAAAAGGGGGGGGGGAACAGACAGCGTGAACCTTGAACGCAAAGAGACATACATACAGAGCAAAACCCAGTAGCTCATCAGGCATATTCAAGGGCTGGGTAGCGCGACAAGAGGGAATCAGGCCCCATTCTGGAGAAACATAACACTCAGTAGACAGATCATGGGGAAAATACAATTCAAAGCGCGCATCAGCCGATGGAGACGTGTAGTCGCCGGGGGAGGGAGAGGAGACGGGAGCCGAGCCGGCCGGTCATCTGGACATCAGTTGGTGCAGTAGACAATGCACAATTTAAATGGTGAGCCAGCTGGGCGGGCACGGGGGGGGGGGAGCCTCCATAGGCCTCCAACTCGCCTCCCCCATACCACGACCCCAGCCGACCTCCATCGCCCACATACCCGACCCGAGGTGGCAAAAACAGTGCCCAGTCCGAGAGGACCAGGCTACCCCCCCCCGGTAATGGAATCTCGAGTCCGTCCGACCGGCCAGCACCCCCCACTCCCAGCCCCCCAGGCCACCACCAGCCACCAGGTCCGCAAATGCTAAGAGATCACTGAGGAGAAGACCAGAAACAGGAAAAAGAGAAAAACTAAAATAAAGACATAGCGGGCAAGAGGGAGAAAGAGGAGGGGTAAGGGAAAAGGAAAAAAGAAGGAGCGAGAGAAAATCAGAAGCCACAGGAACATTCCAAAGGGTAGGCGTCCAGCCCCACCCCCGCACCGCTTGCCTCCGTCACTTATCACCATATTTGTACTTCCTCCTGTTAAAGAGCACCTGTGCCAAGACTATGGGCATTAAAGGGTAAATAAACTTTCAAAGTCCTGTAGTTGAAGGGGTGGGAGGAAGGAATCACAGTGTGCAATGAGGGACAATGGAATCTAACACTCCCAGAAGAGTCCAGTGGAGGCTAAACATGGTGAAAATGACCACCAGAGAGGTCCCCAAACTGGTATGCAGATTATGAAAGCCTGAAGTCACTGAGGTTGATTTACTGCAGGCATAGGTTGTTCACATCGGAAGGGAATTTTTTACTTAGCTTAGTGAATGTGATGAACATTCACTACGCAAGGAATAGCCAATAGGAAAAAAAAACTGTGGGCCAGATCCACAAAGGAATTACGCCGGTGTATCTATAGATACACCGGCGTAATTCGGATTTCCCGCCGGCGTGTCATTGTTTTCTATCCAGAAAACAATATACGCCGGACTTATGCTAAGATACGACTTGCGTAAGTTTCTTACACCGTCGTATCTTAGATGCATATTTACGCTGGACACTAGGGGCGCGTCCGTGTTAAATATGCAAATGAGGTAGATACGGCAAACCACGAACGTACGTACGCCTGGCGCAGTGTGTTTACGTCGTTTGCGTAAGCGTCTGTACGGCATAAAGATAAAGCTGCTATAGTGAGGCGCAGCCAATGTTAAGTATGGACGTCGGGACCGCGTCGTATTGGACATCGTTTACGTTGTTTGCGTAACTCGTTCGCGAATAGGGAATTGCGTATATTACGTACACGTCGTTTTCATTGACTATTTGCAACGTGATTTCACGCATGCGCACTAGGGTACGTCCACGGCCGGCGCATGCGCAGTGTAAAAAAAACGTTGTTTGCGTCGGGTCATTCATAATTATACTAAACCACGCCCCCCACTAGTAAATTTGAATTACACCCGCGTACGCCGGCCCATTTACGATACGCCGCCGTAAGCTACAGCGGCATTCCATTGAGGATTCGTAATACGCCGCTGTGGCTTACAGCGGCGTAGTGTAAATGGGATACGCTGCGCGGGCGTCCCATCTTTGTGGATCTGGCCCTGTATTTTTATCTTATGATTAGATGATGGAATTCAGCAGACCTTCAACTATTTCACTAAACTAAGGGTAAATTCCTGTGCAAAGTAAACAGTCTATTTGCATTGATTAAATCACCCCCAATATCTGCATACTGGTTTAGGGTGAGTAATTCAACCCATAGAAGCCAGGGACTGAGCATGACAGCCAGACAACTGGAATCCTCAACATTTAGGTCAGAAAATGCAGCCTCCATCTTTCCCCATCACTTTTTTTCCCTTTAGTGATGTGATCTCTGTCTCAGAATAAAATCCATCGGGGGCCCAGTGTATTGTTTGTGATCGTCCGTTCAAGCCCACATTGGCAGCTGTAATTGCCAGACTGTTTTTCTTTGCCTTCCTTGCTCTCACACCTCCTTCTTTTTGCATTTAAAATTCTGGCCCTTTTTTTTTTCTGTAATCACAATCAAATGTGTTTTGTTCCAATGTGTGGCACATGACAAATCACAGAGGGGTTTGTAAAGGAAGTGGCAGCTGTCTAGAAGCTTCTCCCTTACAATCTCCCATTAGATCTGTGAAATGCATCCTTTATTCCTAAAATTACTCTGAAAGGCCTCTTTATTCCAAACAAAATAACAGTGCATCTCTACTGGATGGATGACAAGAAAATCATTTAGGATGATGTGTTGGTATCCTGGTGGTTAAATAAATATCGGTAAATCACGGTTGCCAACTGAGTCCATCCTCGGTTTTGAAGGTTTGTCCTTGGAAATGTCCGTGGCGTATTGCATTGGTATCATAGTTTTCTTTTCCTTGTGTTATGTTTATAAGGATAAATATGATACATTTCTAGTGAGTACCTTTTTTTTAGAGCTTTTCTTTCAAATGCTGGACTCCAGGCAAGCAGCGAAATATACAAATGAAATAGATGGGTGGAGATAGGTGGAGACCTGATTTTCTCACTAACAATTTAGCATAAGTGTACAGGTGTGCCAAGAACAGACGTTTCATCTGCTGTTTGAAGGGCTCATGAACGCCTGTCAACCCTCTGTACCATTTATGTCAGTTCATGTGGTCACGTTCATGTTGCGTCGCACCAAAATACACTATAATGTCAAAAGTATTGCTTTTACACGCACATAAATGGCACATTAATGTCATCCCAGTCTTAGTCCGTAGGGTTCAATATTGAGTTGGCCCATCCTTTGCAGCTATAACAGCTTTAACTCTTCTGGGAAGGCTGTCCACAAGGTTTAGGAGTGTGTCTATGGGAATGTTTCACCATTCTTCCAGAATAACATTTGTGAGGTCAGACACTGATGTTGGCGACAAGTCCTGGTTCGCAGTATCTACTCTAATTCATCCCAAAGGTCTTCTATCGGTTGATGGCAAGCCAGTCAGTCAAGTTCCTCCACCCCAAACTCGCTCATCCATGTCTTTATGGACCTTGCTTTGTGAACCTTTCTAAATCATTTGGTGGAGGGGGAATTGTGGTGTGGGGTTGTTTTTCAGTAGTGGGGCTTGGCCCCTTAGTTCCAGTGAAGAAGCGTCAGCTTACCAAGACATTTTGGACAATTTCATGCTCCCAACTTTGTGGGAACAATTTCGGGATGCCCCCTTCCTATTCCAACATGACTGCGCACCAGTGCACAAAGCAAGGTCCATAAAGACATATATGAGGGAGTTTGGGGTAGAGGAACTTGACTGGTCTGTACAGAGTCATGACCTCAACCCGATAGAACATTTGGGATGAACTGCGAGCCAGGCCTTGTCATCCAACATCAGTGCCTGACCTCACAAATGCGTGTCTGGAAGAATGGTCAAACATTCCCATAGACACACTCCTAAACATTGTGGACTTTCTTCGCAGAAGAGTTTAAGTTGTTAATGCTGCAAAGGATGGGCCAATGCAATATTGAACCCTACGGACGAAGACTGGAATGCCATTATAATGCATGTGCATGTAAAGGCAGGTGTCCCAATACTTTTGACAATATAGTATATATCCAGCATGTAGCAGTCAGCGACTTTACTACTCCCCAAACACCTCCATTCATGTAAATGTCCACACTCTACAGATGCCTTCACAAACACCACTGGTGTTTACAGCATGTTTGAGATGCATTTAGAAAGCGTTACTATTTGAGATGATAGTACAAGAGTCTTTGCAATAGAAAACCAACACAGAGGAGGTGTCTGGCAAACATGCCAGGCCAGTATTGCATCCTAACCCGATAGATGCATCAATGGGCATTCATGGTATCTAACATTTCAAAGCATGTTTAAACCAGCCCTTACAGGTCCCCTTCCCACCCACCCACAATATGACTGGACAGTACCAACAGTTGCAACAGACTGATGAGATGAACTCATCTCTCTGTCAGTCCACTCTCTCTCAGCATGTTTCTTGCACTTAAAGCGGTATTTCACCCTAAATATAAGATCTCCCATGCGCTTCAGCATACTGGCGTCAGCGCCAGTATGCTGGGTTTTTTTTTTTTTTATAGCACACTTACTGTTTTATCGTAGAAATCCTTTTCTGTCCCCCGTGGTGGACGGCGCCAGTACAGCGCGTCACATCTTCCTAAGATACCCGATATGGACTCGGGTATTTCCGGCGCTATGCGGCGCCTGCGCACAGACCTAGGAGCTGACTGCGCAGGCGCCGTATTTCTCCGAAATAGGACTCGGAGAAATACGGCGCCTGCGCAGTCAGCTCCTAGGTCTGTGCGCAGGCGCCGCATAGCGCCGGAAATACCCGAGTCCATATCGGGTATCTTAGGAAGATGTGACGCGCTGTACTGGCGCCGTCCAACGCGGGGGACAGAAAAGGATTTCTACGATAAAACAGTAAGTGTGCTATAAAAAAAAAAAAAACCCAGCATACTGGCGCTGACGCCAGTATGCTGAAGCGCATGGGAGATCTTATATTTAGGGTGAAACTCCGCTTTAAGAAAAAACAATTGGCTTCTTGTGTTGCTCCTCCTCCCCCCTTCCACCCACCTCAGTCTGAGCTCTAATGTACAGGGATTGCAAGAGGCTGATAATAAGTCAAATCCTGTATTTTATATTTGCCTGGAGTTCAGCTATAAAGTGTTTTATTTTTTATTTTTTTACTTTACATTTTTTTAATGATTTAAATTTATATATTTTATTATTTTTAGCTTTGTAGATTAACCACTGGAGCCGGGCCCTCCAAACTTTATAAACAAAGGGCCAGTTTACTGTTCTTTAGACCATTAGTAGTAGAAATGGTTCCAACAACAGTGGGAAATAACAATACCCCATTGTTTGTGTCAGTGGGAGGAATTGTGCCCCATCGTTGGTGGCATTGGCAGGAATTGTGCCACTTCATTGTTGTCAGTAGGGGGAATTATGACCCATTGTTGGTATCAATGGATGAAATAGTTCTCAAGAGCCAGATAAAAGCAAGCATAGTTTGGAGACAACTGCAGTAGAGGAAGCGTTTTTTAGCCTTGGCCTTAGAGATTCTGTTAGTCCTTTAAAAAAAAAATGTAACGCAAGTATCTTGCAGTAGAAGAGCTCTTGTTCACACCTCTTTCCTACAGCCCATCCCCTCTCAGACCCCAACGACACTGCAATGTCCAGGGCTGGGGATACAGGCATCCAACACAACAGGGAGTGTCCAATGCCAAAGAGACTGATGGAGGGTGTTGTACTGGAATGGGGAGAGGTGAGTATAAATGCTCTTCTATTGCAGGAGACTTGCATTATATATTTTTTTACAGACTGACATGGTCTCTTCAAAACAAATTAGTACCCCCCTCTCTGAAAGATAGGAACTCTATGTGATAAAGCTGGCCAATTATCAGCACTGTAACATGAGAATCGCCTAGTAGTGGCTGAGCAGAGTGTAAGGACGAGTAATGTAGAGGTGAGTATGTGTTGCTGTGGGGGGGAAGGATATCAACCATACAGGGCGTGAATTAATTTCAATGACCACAACCACTGTGTACCACTGCAAAGCAGGAAATCATGCCTGGGTATGTAATGAGTTGCCCATTTTACATTTGCATTTGTTTTTAATAATTTTAATTAGTAACATGTTCTAACATATATATAATATACAGTATTCTAATATAAATATGCAATATATATATATAATAATAATATAATAATAATACTTAGAAACAAAGTATTACTAGAAAGCATTATCACATATAGAAATTGAATGTGTATCTGATCATTAGGCTGATTCAACACATATACATTCTTACTTGTACTAATATTCACTTTTGTGTTTTTTAAGTTAACATTTAGAGAAATATTTAAATGGGAAAAAGCATTGCCATTCCAGTTTAGTTATATCATAAACAAATATGCAGCCTTTTCAGACAAAATATCATGCAATGCTGTCAGACAAGCCAGAACAGAAATAAAGTATCGCTGAAAATGATATTAAAATCCTGGCAACTACGGTAAAAGTGTTCTGTTGATTGGTAGTTTATTTTTAGCAAGGCTAAGATGAAATGAGATCTTTTATGCTAGTAATTTCATGCCTTCATTTCTGACAGGTGAGAGGATCCTATCTTAGAAAATGCTGCTTGTCTGAAAGGATTAAAACCCAACTCCAGCCAAAACGTGTTTTTTTTTTTTTTAGTTTTAAAAACAATTGGGAAGGATTAAAACATCTTTCAAGTTCTATAGCCATTTTGTGACCTCATTGTAAAGTTTTCCTGTCATTTGCTTACCTAGTGGCCATTCCACGATAATCCAAGGATCCAAGATAATTATAATTGTTGGTACAAAAGTCATAAAACATTCGATGTGTTTCGGGGGCAACACCACCACCCCTCTTCATCAGAGTTCAATGCAGGATAAAATGTGGATGGACTCAGAGAGTACAGTGACTTCTAAGATCCACATTAGAGCCGGTACTGAACTTTCCACATGGAGTAGCACTTGACAGCAGGGCCCTGTGTTGAGCCCCGATTAAGGAGAAGTGCGGTTGCCCCCTGAAATGCATTGGATAGTATTAGATTACTTTTTTTACCAACAATTAAAATGATCTTGGACTCTTTTTTCTGGTTTTGGTCTGGTGCTCTTTTCTGAATTTATGTGGTTTAAAATACCACTGGGAGCCATTTACGGGAGCTTTGCTGTGTGGGAGCCGCCTTACCAGAGCTATTGAGCTTGTTTGAAGTTTTACTTCATCTGACTACACTTTCCTTCTCTGTTGTTCTGGTGGCCACCAGGACAGGGAGTAATATTTTAATGTCCCCGATGGGGACACACAACAGCAAACCCAACAGTAGCTGAAACTCATTACCACCTTATCCAAAACTAAAAAAAGATCTGTGCCTGAAGACGAGCTTTACAGCGTGAGATGAGCCCTCATAAAAGACCACCTCTGCCTATAAACCGTAAATCTCCCCCACTTCTCTGTACAATAGAACCATGCTGTCTGCTAGTGCCCTGCTGAAAATGCCAGTATTTCCAGGTTTGGTAAATTTACTTGCTCCTCTACCCTCCCGTAATGCAGGATTCACTACCCAAACAGCCAATTTTCAGGACTAAAAAATGCCACATGGGTGGGTGGGGGTAGGATAGAAGAGTGATAGAAAGTTTCAGAAAAAGTCAATGCTTGTATAGAATTCTGCATGCCCATTGGTGTCTCCCCTGTCCTGTCCCATGTCCTGTTAGCAGTTCCCCCTTTTTTCCCCATGTATTAAAATATTAAAATAGCTGTGGTGGTTATAAACATATGCCATTAGGATTACACACCTCTGCAAGATATTGTATAGCTTTTATTCTTAGATATTGCATCCTGTGCCTGTACGACATTTGTGCTCCGCTTTTCAGAATGTTCATATGTGAAATGTGATTAACATACAGAAACTATAACTATTATTGGGCCCTATTCACTAAGGATTTTTGCCATAGGCACACAATTGGAGGAACACTTCAAGAATTTTGCCACTGGCACAAAATGGAAACCCCTTACTGAAGAGGGCCCTATCTTTGGGAAAGGTCAGTAGTGTTTGTTACTGCTTTTAAGTATAATAAAGCTCAATGCTAGAGGTTTCTGCAGATTATCAAGCGGTGCAGGTCCTAGGAACTTAAAGAGCACCTGTAGCCATAAAGTATAGAATGTGTTGTAAGAGATATGAGTGGGGAACATAGGTCAATGCCATGTTTGTGTGTGTATTTCAATTATTTTAAGGTATTTTGAAGGATAACATAAGATAACATAAAGCCTCACTTACCATACTAGGTGTGTACTTCAATTGTTTTAAAGTATTTTGAAGAATAACATAAAGCTTCACCTACCATATTACATTAGTCTACCTCTTATATTTGAGCATCACCACTTTCGCTTTTAAGTTGAGTTCTTCCAGTGATGGCCTAGTATGGTGGAAGACCATGTTCATCTTCCACATTTTCCTCCTTCACAATTTTGAGTTTACTCCTAAATTCTAGTGTGTTTTAAATAATTTTAAAGTGGACTTAATCCTAAGTGCCAGTGCTTGAGCCCCTCCATAATAGACCCATTTAGGGCCCAGCAACCCCACACTAGATATAGCCATGTACAAATTGTTCTTTTGCCTGTGCACCCTCAATCACTGACCTCAATACCTAATAGCGGGTTTATATGTGGCAGCCATCACTCTGCTAAACTTCTCCTGTAACTGGTACATTTTCAAAAGCATTGATTAGTCACAAGACTACAGATTGATTTTGCAGAGAACCGCCTACTGCTAATGGCTTAGTTGGTAGTGATTGGAGGTCCAAAGGCAGCAAAACAGTTTGCACATACTTATTGTATATGTTGATGCATTGATCTCCTGGGCAGAATATGAGTAGGGAACATAGGTCAATGCCATGTTTGTGTGTGTATTTCAATTGTTTTAGGGTATTTTGAAGGATAGCATAAAACCTCACCTACCATATTAATTAAGTCAACCTCTTATGCCGCGTACACACGATCGGAACTTCCAACAAGAAAAGT
This sequence comes from Rana kukunoris, assembly GCA_029574335.1. Lineage (NCBI taxonomy): Eukaryota > Metazoa > Chordata > Amphibia > Anura > Ranidae > Rana > Rana kukunoris. The sequence goes on along the minus strand of CM056055.1, from coordinate 188,151,266 downwards.
CCGATGTGAGCTTTTGGTCAGAAATGCTCTATCGGACTTTTGCTGTCGGAATTCCTGCCAACAAAAGATTGAGAGCTGGTTCTCTACTATTCCAACGGAAATAGTTCCTTTCGGAAAATCCGTTCATCTGTATGCAATTCCAAAGCGCAAAAAAACATCCATGCTCAGAATCAGGCAGAAGAGCCGAACTGCCTATTGAACTTCATTTATCTCGGCTCATCATACGTCTTGTACGTCACCGCATTCTTGACAGTCAGAATTTCCAACAAGATATGTGTGACCGTGTGTATGCAACACAAGTTTGATCCAACATTCCATCAGGAAAAATCCACGGTTTTCTTGTTGGAATTTCCGATCGTATGTACGCGGCATCGTAGTTAAGCATCACCACTTTTGCTTTTAAGGTGCTGTAAAGAAATTAAGTTGAGCTTTTCCTGTGATGGCCTAAGATGGTGGAAGACCATGTTCATGTTCCACATTTTCCTATTTCACAATTTTTAGTTCACTGCTGAATTATAGTGTGTTTTAAATAGTTCACAGTGGACTTGATCCTAAGGGCCAGTGCTTGAGCCCCTCAAGAATAGACCCAGTTAGGGCTCAGCACCCCCACATCTGAAGATATAACCATGTACAAATTGTTCTTCTGCCTGTGCTCCCCCAATCACTGACCTTACTACCTTATAGCAGGTTTATATGTGGCGGCCATCTCTCTGCTAAACTTCTCCTCTAACTGGTGCGTTTTCAAAAGGAGTGGTTTTGCAGAGAAACGCCAACCGCTAATGGCTTAGTAAGGTCAGTGATTGGAGGTCCAAAGGCAGCAAAGCAGTTTCCACATACTTATTGTATATGTTGAAGCATTGATTTCCTGGGTATAATACTTAAAGAGAATATGAATACTGGGTGCGCAGCTTGAACTCTCACATGTGTATGTTTCCTATTTAATACTTAAAGAGAACCTGTGCTCTATTCTAAAGTTTAAAGTAACAGTCATGACTAACAGCAGACATTATAACAGATTTATTACCCAAGAATGTTTTTTTGGTTGTTTTACCATCACTCTATTATGGAGGTCTGGCTTCCCTTGATTTAATGACTAAACCCTGCCAGCTACTATTACAGTGTCCAATGGGACTACCTCAGTGGTCCGCAATAGCACAATCACTGGCAAGATGGGTGGAGCTTAGTCAAGGAAAGTCAGGCCCATTGACAAAGTAAAACTAAATCAGAGAAGAGCACAGAAAAGGCTTTTCTGATTAATAAAGGTAGACGGGCATCTTGTAGTGTCTGCTCCTAGGCATGCTGCTTACTTTTAAAGGTTGCATTTTATGCTGGCGTTAAAAATATTATGGTGCTAGTTACTGCAGGCAAACTACAAAATTAAGACAGCTGTTTTATGATATGCATATGTGCTTATGAAAATGTAACCATTATGTCTGGGAGAGAAAAAAAAATTGGAAAACGGTTGTAGTACATCCTGAAAATGTTTGCTCTACCCCACACTCACGACATGGCGAGAATGATTCACATTGGTTGGCGTAGCCTTTATTAGCCCAGCATGGAGAAAGCACACTGCAATTTTCAACGTGAAGGATGCTAAATCTCCTTCTGCCTTTAAAAAAGACAGGATTTTTTTTTTTTAAAGAGGCGTTTTTCCTTTAATTGTCTGACGCTGATGCTTTAACACAAGAGCATAGTTCAAGACAGGATAGAACAGATGATTAGAAAATATCCTGTGCAGATGTCCTTGATTGGTTTAACTATCTGCCGGTTCACTTGCCTGTTCGGTCTCTTCCTGCCTGTGCTGGATAACTGCATTTCACAATTACACTTACTGCAACAGGAAATAATTAATAACAGTTTCTACTCCTGAATGAGACTCCAAGCCAGTATAATATTACAGACAATTGCTGTATTTTTATAGCTATAAAAAAGGGCTACCTATTAGTTATTGGGGTTAAGACAGCCTCCATCATTGCAAATTCAAGAGGTTTTGATAGGCAACTAATTAGGTGGGAACAAAAAAAAAATATTCAGGATATTTCCTAAGATGTCTATGTATGGCAATAGACATGATATCTTCACTAGTTTGGGTGAAATAAAGGAAGGCTGGAAGCTAGGCTTTAAAATCATGCTCTTTGATTCTTCTGGCCCTATTCATTTCTCTGTTTGAATGTTTACAGAAGGGTATCCCATGCACCCCTTCATATGCAATCACACATCACATAATTGGTTTGAGCTGCATTAGCCTCAAACAAATTTATACATAAGATCAGGTTCTGAATAGACAGAGGGAGGAGTACTGCTAAAAATAAATACTTAATTTAAAGTAGACTAAATGTAATATATATATATATATATATATATATATATATATATATATATATATATATATATATATATATATATATATATATATATACACAGACACACACACACACATTATTACCAAAAGTATTGGGACACCTGCTTTCACACACACATGTAGACCAACTGTTTTACCTGACAAAGAATTGACAATTATGCCAGTTTTGTGATCCAGACACTCATGCTAGATGGTGCAAACAAGTCCTTACCCCCCCCCCCCCCATAAAGACTAGACTGCAGTTCAGCAATATAGCCTGGTCCAGGACCCACCAACACCTTTGTTTGAACGATATATATGTCATTCTTGTTCTCTCCCCTCATGTAAGCATGCTCACAGGCACTAATAAATGTTGCATTTAATAATACATTTCATTCATTTTATCAATATACCATTTCTGTATTGAGTTCTGCTTTCTTCTAGTGAATCTATGCAGTATGCAGAATCTATGCAGTCTGTATTCACACTTATTGCTGCTGCTTTTGTTACACTATATATGTATATGATGTGGGTTTAGCTTGCCAGTTGGTATATGACAATTTCACAGATATGTATAAAGTCTACAAATCAACACAGTATTCTTTGAAATCATCAACATTTCATACTTTTGAAATTAACATCTTTTTAGGCACATTTTTCATTAATTTGATGTGCCTCACAAAATGACCTATTGGTATGTACTATACTCAAATGTATTATGGCATCATTCTTATGCTACTAGCCACCTGTAGGAATTTCAGGGTAATGGTTGCTGTTTTATGGGTGCAATGAAGGCCACTGATATTACCATCAGTGATAATGGGGGCAAGTACTAAGGCTGCAATATAGACCACTGACCTCCAATTCAAGATGCCACTACTGCAGAGAAGTTGCCAAGAACCCCATATTCAGTTGCCCGAGTTTTGCCATGGGACTGACTGATTTGTAGAAACACAAACTTTCTTCTGCGCTCGGGATCCTAGTCACAACCAGAACCTTCCAATGAAGTAGGGGGTGACTAAAATCTTGCTGCCCTCCTCAGAACAATGGGTATTCATGAGGCTAAAACATATAAAAAGAAGGGCGCACCAACCTTGTACATTACCAATTGCAAGGTTTTATTTGAAAAATATACAGATAAAATAACTACTCACAAACAAGCTTTAAAATATGGCTTAACAACCCTCCAACAGTAGCGAATGATGTCTCTAAATGCCTGCGACCTGGACCAGATGACCGAGGGAACCAGACGGCATCAATCACAGCTTGCGCGTTGCAAGGACGGACCCTCTTCCTAGCTTTCGCTGTGGCTTTGAGGAAGAGGGTCTGCCTTCGCAACGCATAAGTCGTGATAGATGCCGCCTGGTTTCCCCGGTCATCTGGTCCAGGTCACAGACATTTAGAGACATCATTCTCTACTGTCGGAGGGTTGTCTGATTTGTAGTCATATACCTATGGAGAGGGTCGTTTCAAAATGACTTCTAGATCCTAAATATATATCCTAAATATATATTTTCCATTTATTCTTTTGAGTTATTAAATAAGGAGCCAGTGACATGGGTCCCCAGCCAATTGGGCATTCTCCAGTAGAATATGTGGACAAGTATAGATAGTAGATAGTAGTAGATATAAGAATCAGCCTACAGCAGTTTCTCTAGTGTCACTAGAACTGGTAGTGAGGTTAAATCTTCCCAGTGGGGATACATAAGGCAATAAAACCCCAACAGAACTTTCACCACTATATCCTCCCCAATAAACAAAAAAATGTGTTATCTGGGGTTCTAGATTAAAGCTTTTCAAATCACCGGCACGGAAGCTGTGCCTGCAGCCAGTAATTGTACGATATAGAATGATAGCTAGCAAGGTCTCTAGGTAGTTTGATTTTGAAATCCTCTGAACACGATAAGCTTTGAGACAAGAAAAGCTCCTAGCTAGGCTTGTAACTGATATCTCTTTTAATGACCTTTTCATTAGATGGTGCATATAACACATATTCTTACATTCTCAATACATTCTTCAATAATATACCATGGCATTTATTGACCATAACATTTATTTGGAGCACATTTTCCTTTCAAAACCATAAATAACCAGGAAACAGAATTAATTTGACCTGCGAACATCTGCATTCTTATGGGAACACTGTTTCTTCAAATAATTAATCACTGTTTCTCTGTTGTTGCTAGCTCTCCCTACAGCATAGTAGCATAGTAGGTACTGTGTTGATTTGAGAGAGACCCTGCATGGACACAATGAAGAAAATATATTTCAAGATACAATATAATACAAATAAAGGCTTTCAAAGTATATTACCCTGATAATAGCCATGAATGTCTGTGTAATGTTAGTTTTATTCTCAAGTTTTCAATAAATAGATTCTAAGGCTAGCCCACTGACATCACTGTCCTTATAAGGAAGGATACTACCCTATAAAGAAGAATACTTCTCTCTATTTAGGTTGCTGACGTCATAGGTTAGTGGGGACTCTCACCTATAAAACACAGCAGCCTCAAAAAGCAAGATCTCCATTGAATGTCACCAGATCACCTGGGCCCAGGGAGCTCATTATTACTTCTAACATGTCCAACTGCCACTCTTCCTTTTAGTGGTAAACTTGACTAACTGGGGTGTGAGATAGATGGATATTAAGATCCTCAAATGAATCCTGCTGGGTCACCTGCAGCAGGGGAGCCCATTAAAACCATCACCTTGTTAAAGAACCCGTTCCATTTAAAATAGAAATTAATGACAAAACATTTGTGCATATATAAAAAAAAACTTTGGCCCAGATTCACAGAGCAATTACGCCTGTCTAACTGGTGTTAGACAGGAGTAATTTCAAATTTCGCGCGCCGTATCACTAGTTTGAATCCTCAAACCATCATACGGCGGCTTCGGCTTCGATCCGAGAGGCTTACGTCTTCGTAAGCCTTCGGATCTACGCTGCGATATTTTTGCGGCCGCTGGGAGGAGTTTGCGTCATTTTGATGCGTCGGGATATGCAAATGAGTTTTTACGGCGATCCACGAAGATACGAGCGGTCTTCGCAATCGCTTACGTCTATTTTTTTTTACGTACTGTTAGACCAGCTTTTTGCTGGTCTAACGGTGCGTAGCCCATGTTAAGTATGGCCGTCGTTCCCGCGTCAAATTTAATTTTTTTTTTTTTTTTACGTAAGTCGTTCGGGAATAGAAATGTCCGTAAACGATGCTACTCAAACAACGAATGACGTAACAACGTGATTTTGCGCAATGCACGGCGGGAAATTTGCGAACGGAGCATGCGCAGTTCGATCGCCGCGGGAACGCGCCTATTTTAAATGCTTTACGCCCCCTACTCGCGTAGATGGATTGCGACGGGAGAAATACACTACACCGCCGTCGTTTACTGGACAAAATCTACCTGGGTTCCACGTAGAGCCAGGTAAAAAACGGCGGCGTAGTGTATTTCTGATACGCTACGATAATCTAATTCTCTCTGAATCTGGCCCTTTGTTTGCACTTTTTTTAAATGATCACATACCCTCTGTTTTCAGCTGCATAACAGCTAGGGGATGATAAACAGCAGCTTACTAATCTTTCCATTGCAAGTGAGGGTTGGGGGGAGGTGTCAGGACAAGTCTGATCATTGAAGGAGAGCAGGCTGAGTTCCTAGCAAGGGACCTGGCCATTGTGTGTTCTCTTGCCTAGAGTGGTCAGTTGTTAATTGGAACAGCAGGGATTTGACACAAAGAAAGCAATACAAAGAGAACAGGATACATTTTTCATACATAATACAGCAGGCACATAACAGGATTATGAAATGTTGAGTTTATATATCCTTTAATACTGCTAATATGTCCAACTGCCACTCTTTCTTATTGTGGTAACTTGGCTAAATGGAGTACAAGAGAGATGGACATTAATGGTAGCCCATTCAGGGGCCAGCCAATAATGTACTGAATCACGTGTAAGCTTTTTTCACCTTGTATTTTACAAGGTGCAATCTGCTTTACTCTATAAAGTATGCACCTTTCACTTCCCACCCAGACTGCTTTTTTTTTTTTATAGTGGTAAACATGACTAAATAGGGTGCAAGAGATATAGATATTGAGATCCCCATTGAATTCCACTGGGTTACTGAAGGTCACCTGGGGAGCCAATTATTACTAATAACATGTCCAACTGCCACTCTTTCTTATAGTGGTAACGTGACTAAGTGTGGTACAAGAGACATGTACACTGTGATCCCCATTAAACCCACTAGGTTAACTGAAGGGCACCTGGAGCTAGGGAGCCCCTTATTTCCACTAACATGTCCAACTTCCACTTTAGTGGTAAACTTGACTAATTGGGGTGTGAGATATATGATTATTGAGATCCCCATTAAGTCCCACTGGGTTACTGAAAGTCATCTGCAGTTGTGGAGCCCATTGATACTGCCAATATGTCCAACTGGCACGTTTTCCTTATAGTGGTAACTTGACAAAATGGAGTGCAAGAGAGATGGACATTGATGGTAGCCAGCCAATACTGTAATACTGTATTTTACCTTAAAGCAGTCTGTTTTTCTTTACAAAATATCCACCTTTCATTTCCCACCTACAGACTGCCTTTTCTTTCCTATAGTGGTAAACGTAACTAAAAGGGGTGCAAGAGAGATGGATATTGAGATACCCATTCAATTCCATTAGGTTACTGAAGGTCACCTGGGGCTGGGGAGCCCGTTATTACTGCTAACATGTCCACACTTTCTTATAGTGGTAACTTGACTAAGTGGGGTGCAAGAAAGATGGACACTGAGATCCTTATTAAATCCCACCAGGTTAACTGAAGGGCACCTGGGGCACCCTTGTGGACAAGTTTTGTATACTTAATGTACCATTACTCCCCTATATTGTAGATTTAATTTTGGTGGATCCAGGCACTCCCCCTTTTTTTTGTGTCACCTGGGGCCAGGGAGCCTATTATTACCATGTCCAACTGCCACTCTTTCTTATACTGTCTTCCCTGATGTAAAGCGCTGCGTAAACTGTTGGCGCTATATAAATCCTGTATAATAATAGTGGTAACTTGACTAAATGGAGTGCAAGAGAGATGGACATTGATGGTAGACCATTTAGGTGACAGACAATATTATACTAAATCATTTGTAAAAGTGTTGTATTGTGTGCTTTAATTTGGTCCAGTCTCCTTCACTTTACAAATTGCCCAACTTTAATTTCCTACCCACAGACTGGTTTTTCTTTACGACATATAGCTGCTTTGTATTAAGGAATTTCACTCTTACATGGCATTAAATGCATGCATCCACATTTAGCAATGTCTCACATGGGCAAGTACAAAGCAGCCAAACACAATGTATATGAAAGGTGGGTCTATGTATGAGGGGATGAAAGGCAGATACTTTATAAAGTGAAGCGGACTTGAATGCAAATAAAAAAACATTGTGTGCGCTTTATTATTATTTATTACAGATATTTATTTAGCTATAACAATTTGACATACAGTACTGTGTATTCATTTTAGTCCCTGCCCTCAAGGAGCCTATAATCTAAGGTCCCTATCCCACATGCATACACATAAAAGGGAAAACCTAGCTACCAACCACTACCACCTTACCTACCAATTTACTACCACCTTACCAACATGTTTTTGGCATGTGTGAGGATATCTATGCAAGCACAGGGAGAAGATGCAAATTCCATGCAGATAGCGTCCTGGACTGAGATTCAGATTGTTGACCCTAGTGCTACAAGCACCACTAAGCCACTGTGGCTCAAGTGATCAAGCACTTTATTATATAACCACAAACTATACCGTTTTGTCCAGTTTAAAAAATGATTTGCAGTTCAGTGTGAAATTGGAGTCTCAGATATAGTTTATACATGTGGGAGGCATTTAGAACAGGACTGAAATTGCAGTAGGGTGTGTGGGCAGAAGCTGGAGGTATAGTATACAAGGATGGATAATGATATAGCAGATGCGGGTAGACAATGGATCCTCAAAATACACATATATAAAACAATTTTTAGAGAAAGATAAAGGACTAAGGAGATTTGCATGAAGGGATAAGCAGACACTATATCAACAATGCAAAAAGGTATTATTGGTGGTGACGATCTGATTATGTTTGGTAGCAGCATGGGGAAAGGTGGGGGCAATTTAAGTGTCCAGGGTACCAAAGTGATTAGAAACATCTTGTTCCTCTGCAATTGGTTATTGTACCAAACGGTCCTTGCACAGAGTTATTAAATAAATCCCATGTTTTAGCAGCTTTCTTCTTCATCTTTGTCCTGCGTTCCCCGGGGATGAGACAAATGCATCTTACAGCTAGATTAGGATAATAATTGAAGGGTGCACACGTCACATTTGCTTGTATTTGCTTTTATCGGTGTGATGAGCTGAGCTCTGGGAGCTGCCAGCCTGCTGGTGACATTGTGCAAGGACTGTGTGTTATCAGCAGAAAACATGGGAGCAGCAGAATGGCGCGGAGTCTGCTGTCTCTGCACTAGAGTGTGGTTATTTTTACCTTTTGATCCCTGTGGATTGCATTATTTTAACCTTAGAATTACACTGCTGACTCTTCTCTATACACATCTGCTGCTGCCTCGTCCTGCATCACATACAGCTTGAATTATTCATGAGAGCAGCTTCCATTTGTGCAGCACAAATCCAGTAATGGCCACTGAGCAATATGCATTGCATGCTTACAGTACTGTGTACATACAGCTGACAAGCACTACAGAGCTGACACCACACCCGGACACCCGATGGGTCCAATATTTAAAACCCAATCACTAAAATCTCATATAAGCTTTATATTGTTAACGTAAGTTCCAAAGTCATTTTCAATGTTTTAATACCTACAGCTTTTATTAAAATAATACCTGGTGACATGAAGTATATTCTGTCCCAATTTCCAGACTGTGCTCTTGTGTTGTCACTCTGTCACACTTAGCTTCTATTTGAGAACACAACAGGCAAGTTCTACTGCTCAGCACCAGGAAACCTGCCTGCATATTGCCATTCAGCCATTTTTGGAGTGCATGCAGACTGGAAGTGGCTGCAGGAAATACACAGTGAAGGATTAAAAAAAAAATTCCCTTTAAAATAACGGTAGTTGTGTATATACAACTAAATGTCATTCAGTTAGATTTGATCTACTTTCTTACATTCTCTGCCAGTATGGTCCAGATGGCATATATGCTTTACGTAAGTTAGTCTGGTACATATAGTTTCTTAAAACTGAATTCATAGGGCCAGATTCAGGTACAATTGCCCTGGCGCAGAGTATCAGAGATACACTACGCCGCCGTATTTTACCTGGCTCTAAGAAGAATTCAAGTAGATTTCGGCCCGTAAGGTACGGCGGCGTAGTGTATTTCTCGCGGCGGAATCGAAATACGCGATTAGGAAGCATCTAAATTAGGCGCGTCCCCGCAGCGATCGAACTGTGCATGCTCCGTTCAGAAATTTCCCGCCGTGCATCGTTTACGTACATTCCTATTCCCGGACGACTTATGCAAAAAAAATTAAAATAATTGAAATTCGACGCGGGAACGACGGCCATACTTAACATGGGCTGTCTAACTACAGACCAGATTTTTGCTTCCCTAACTTTACGCAGCAAAAAGATGACTACAGATGCCGTAAGAGAATGCGACAGACGATCGTAACTTCGTGGATCGCCGGAAAAAGCTAATTTGCATACCCCGACGCTGAAAACGACGCGAACTCCACCCAGCGGGCGGAAAAGGATTGCAGCGTAGATCCGACAGCGTACGAAGACTTAAGCCTGTTGGATCGAAGCCCGAAGCCGTCGTATCATGGTTTGAGGATTCAAACTAATGATACGACACGGGTAATTTGAAATTACTCCGGTCTAATAGGAGATGGACCGGAGTAATGGCTCTGTGAATCTGGCCCATATTGTTGTGTTGCACCTTAATAAGTGCTTAATAGGGTACTGGATGGTGCCTAATTTAAATTACACATCCCATATATTGACCATGCCTAGAAGTCAGATCTTGTTGGAATGTATAGTGCTTCACGTGAGTACAGAGGCCAATTGGATTTGTAATCATTGTCCATGGGGTCAAGAAGGTTTTTTTTTGTATTATACCTTTAAAGTGTACTAGATCTCTACATATGTCCATGGGGTCAAGAAGGTTTTTTTTGTATTATACCTTTAAAGTGTACTAGATCTCTACATAACCCTATCTCATGCATAGATATATTATTCCTTCTCCCTTTGGAGAGTAATAACATTTTTAGGACAACTGCATTTTTTTTGCAAAGTGTAAAATGGCTTGGAGACAATAAAAAATTATAATATTGGACCTCGGATTTACATTTTTACGCTGTCTGGCTTGCCCAGAACTAAACAGTGTCATAAGCTCACAGCCTCTACATAATATAGATAATAACTAGCCAGTGCCTTTGCTGAGTATGTACAGGGCATGCACAATACTACAGAACTTCTGTGGCCCAGCAAAATAATTCCTGGCTATTGGCAAGGTGGAGAGAGTGAATCTGTCTGATTGGAGTTCTTTTGATTATATTTATTCATTTGCTGATGAGTATGAAAAAGGTTATTTGCCATAATAAAAGTGCAAACCTTGTGAGATCATGTCTGATGGTTAAATCCTAGCATTCTGTGTATGTATACTAGATATCCAGTGGCTAGGTCTTGTAGGAGGTATATACTGCTATGCCTGTAGTGTGTTAAAGAGAATTATACCCATACCCTTTGATGACCCCTTAATCAGGCCGTAGTGTTTCTGGTCTGTAAAGAATATTCTAGATTTGTGAGGACCATAGCCAGTGGCCAGGTCATGTTGAGAGGTGCAGTACTTTTCTTTATGCTGTATATCATAATTGTATTATAATCATATCCAATGGTTAGGTCATTTTGAGAGGTCATGTTTGGGTTCTGTGATGACATCATAGTCATTCTGTAGTGTTTTATATCTTTAAAGAATATGTCGGAATTATATTTTCTCTTCCGTTGATTGAAAAACACAGTGGAGATATTTAGGCACGGATTCACATACATCGGCGCATCTTTATGCCGCCGTAGCGTATCTTCTTTACACTACGCCGGCGCAATGCAGAGAGGGAAGCATGGAATTCACAAAGCAAATGCTCCCAACGTTGCACCGGTGTAGCATATATTAGTCGGCGTAAGGCAGCATAAGTGGAAGTGGGCTGGAAGTGGGCGTGATACATTTTAATGAAGCGTGACCCCATGCAAATGATGGCCACAGCTTCAAAAAACAAACTGCGCATGCGTCGTCTCTTGGACGCATCTCAGTGTGCATGCTCACAGTTACGTCAAAATAGCTGCCTAAGATACGTCGAACACTGCCTAAGACATGAACGTAAAATTTGACGACGCCGTTCCCTAGCCCATACCTTTGCATTACCTGCGCCTGCTATATAAGCGGTAACTTTCCACCAAACGTAAGCCTTACGTAAACCGCGTATATTAATGCGTCGGGCGCATCTACGTTCTTGAATCGGCATATTTTACTCATTTGCATATTTAAAATGGGAACGCCGAATGCGTCCAGCGTAACTATACGCCCACGATACGCCGGCGTAGGAAAGTTAAGAAGCCTATTTTCAGGCATATCTAGTTTTGTGGGTACGGCGCATAGATACGACGGAGCATCCGTGGACTTAGGTTATAGTACAACCAAGATCTCTGCTGTGGCCTTCAGTGAATGCAGAGAAAAGGACTGTTTTACATTCTCCTTAGTTCTTTTTGTACATTAAAAAGCACAGCGAAGCTCTTCCAGGTGGCAGTATAAACCAAGGGCCAGAGACTCAAGATCTCCACTGTGTCCTTCAAAGAACGCAGAGGATTTTGTAGTAAGAGCAAAAAATGCTATTATGGTCATGATCAGGCCATGTTGAGAGTTGTAGTGCTAAATATCTTTATACTGTGTATTAGAACTGTATTATGACCACGGCCAAGTCATGGTTAGAGGTGTAGTGCTTTATGGGCTTGATTTACTAAAACTGAGAGTGGAAAATTGGGTGCAGTTGTGCATGGTAGCCAATCAGCTACTAACTTCACCTTGTTCAATTAGGCCTTGACAAATAAAACTGGAAGCTGATTGGTTTCTATGCAGAGCTTCACCAGATTTTGCCCTTTCCAGTTTTAGTAAATGTCTATGTCTTTACACTGTGTATTAGGCCGCGTAACCACGATCAGTCCATCCGACGAGAACGGTCCGAAGGACCGTTTTCATTGGTTAACCGACGAAGCCGACTGATGGTCTGATGTGCCTACACACTATCGGTTAAAAAAACGATTGTGTCAGAACGCGGTGACGTAAAACACAACGTGCTGAAAAAACGAAGTTCAATGCTTCCAGGCATGCGTCGACTTGATTCTGCGCAAGCGTGGCCTTTTGACCGATGCCTTTGCATACTAACGATCGGTTTTGACCCATCGGTCAGGTGCCCATCGGTTCAATTTTAAAGCAAGTTCTCTGTTTTTGGACCGAAGGACAACTGACCGATGGGGCCTACACACGATTGGTTTGGACCGATGAAACTGAACTTTAGTCCGTTTTCATCGGTTTTGAGCGATCGTGTGTACGTGGCCTGAGAATTGTAATATGACCACGGCCAGATATTAGGTCCAGGTTTGAGGTGTAGTGCTTTATGTTTTTATACCGTATGTTAGATTTGTTTTATGATCATGGCTAATGGTTGGACCATGTGAAAGGTCATAGTGATTTATCTTGTTATTACAATTGTATAATAGTGTGTCCAGTTGTATTATAGCCATTTACAGTGTTGTGTTGATAAGTATAACCATGCAAGATTGTGTAGTATACTAGATTTTATCATACTCATCATGAACATAGTTAATTTTATAACAGGCCTGCACGAAGTGTGCTAGGAGTTCAGTGGGTTTAAAATAATTATTTGTTTAGGAACACCAGATATTAGTATAGTAGTACACAATCATTTCAAAAGATAAATAGGATATCGCTTTTTGTTTGAGTTATATGTTTGTATCTTAGCATCCCTCCTAAATAACAGCTTTTCAGATAGATTGCCCATTATATGGCTTATTTAGTACTTTATAATTTGAAATTGCATTTAATTGCTAATTTCTTCTACTTCCTGTCTTAATCCCACTTACAACTTTTAACCAACCAACTAATCCCAATTGCAACTATTATATTCAAATTACTTTGTGTTTTTTTTGTTTAATAAATTGAGAATGTTATAGCTGCACAGTCATGGCAGTCAACAACAATAAGTGCAATTTAAATTAGTCATATGTATAAGAATATTCAGATTTATGTCAATCTGACTGTCACAAGATTCTCTTATTTATGGAAATGACATGTATTTTTAGCTAGCATCATTCCCCATGCTTGTCGCTTGCGCTACATGCAGCTTGTCCCCAAGTTTGAATTTGTGTGCACCATTCGATGAAATAAAATTTTGAAATAGTATGCAAGATTTTTGGGAGTTAACTTAAAGTATAACTATGGTCTTTCCTTAAAAAAAAAAAACTGCTGCATAACAGCAGAATGCTGATAAGGTCACCACTCTGCTCTGTCCCTCCTTCCAGGTTTTAACTAAATGGGCTCTGGAATAATTCCATAAACAAAATTGGCCTTTTACCTATGGCCAAAAAATATTTGGCCATACTTCTCTTTTAACACCAGGATAATGATCTTAACTTTGCCATGTGAATGTAGTTTCCAAATTTTTCAACTCATGTTGGCTAAGGAGACCATCATGCTAAAGTGATCTGTTGTGTAATGTATGTTGTATTAAGGCAGACCATTCATTATGAATGGACTACCAATGCACCACAATGGATAAAAAAAAAAATCAAACATGCATGACTTTTTTTTATAAATACATATTATATGGGTCGTGGTGGGCTGTGGTCCCTTGTGTTGTACAATGAGTTGGGGTGCCATTCATAATTAATGCTGCATATAGGGCAGGGTGTTCAAATGTGTGTGTTGCCACAATGCACAGGATTGTATGGGCCCTAAGGGTCTAGCATAGCTGTGTGCAGCCTATTGCATTAAGGTGTGCACCGCAAAGCACACGCACACATATATAAATTCATACATAATTCATACATGTACACATGTAGACAGACAAAATTACTGCTAAATCTAAGAGATGAAACGGTATTTAGCTAATAAATAAAGCTGTGTGTTTGAATGGGATATTGAGGCTCTGTGGCTTTTGCAGTGTGAATCAGTGATTTCTTTCACATCCAAAACATGTTGCCCCAGGCCCCCTGGAGTCAATGGCACACAGGTTGATTGGGGTGTGTCCAGGCTCATCCGGCACACCCTGTGCACACGCCTGTGGAGTTTAGGATTTGTCACACAGGGTCTAGGCTCTTACCAAGTACAGAGTTTGTAAATTCTGTCTCTTCATGTGTTCTTCTGATTCCCATAGCACAAATTTTCTAAAAATAAGAATGAGAGGACATGGAGGACATGTAAAGAAATCGTTCCCTGTTGGAAGACTTCATCCAGGGACAACCCAGAATTATTTTTTCTGTGACTTTCGGTTCTGGTAACATTATCAAGACACCTAGGGAAGGTGGATCTGACCAGCAAAGCGACACGAATCAATGAAAAATTGATAGGGGTTCTAAACTTATGCTACACTATCCAAAAATAATTAAAAAGAAAGGGGCAGATTCACAAAACAATTACGCCTGTCTAACTGGTGTTAGACAGGAGTAATTTCAAATTTCCCGCGGCGTATCACTAGTTTGAATTCTCAAACCATGATACGCCGGCTTCGGGCTTCGATCCGAGAGGCTTACGTCTTCGTAAGCCTTCGGATCTACGCTGCCATCTATTTGCGGCGGCTGGGAGGAGTTCGCGTCGTTTTAATGCGTCGGGATATGCTAATGTGTTTTTACGGGGATTCACGAACAAACGAGCGAGCGGCGCAGTCGTTTTCGTCTATTTTTTTATACGTAAAGTTAGAGCAGCTTTTTGCTGCTCTAACTTTACGTAGCCCATGTTAAGTATGGCCGTCGTTCCCGCTTCGAATTTATTTAATTTTTTTTTTTATTTACGTAACTCGTCGGGACGTGGATCGCCCGTAAAGTACGCTACATAAACAACGAATGACGTCACGACGTGATTTCGCGCAATGCACGGCGGGAAATTTGCGAACGGAGCATGCGCAGATCGATCGCCGCGGGAACGCGCCTAATTTAAATGTTTCACGCCCCCTACTCGTCTATATGGATTGCGACGGGAGAAATACACTACGCCGCCGTCGTTTACCGTAGAAAATCTACCTGAATTCCACGTAGATCAAGGTAAAAAACGGCGGCGTAGCGTATTTCTGATACGCTACGATAATCCATTTCTCTGTGAATCTGCCCCACAGTGTTGGCTTTAAATACACTTTAAGTGTAACATGCTTGCCACATTGTCCATCGTACTTCAATGTTTTTCCACTAAAAATGCCTATTACTGTATAAAAAAAAATGTCTAACCAAACACCACAATAAGCATTTAACCAATTATGTTGCTTACCACATTTAGACAACATCACCAATTTCCACCAGTTATACTACTGAAAATAAACTGTGCAATCTTTTCCATGGTGGATCCTGAAACAATGTAAACATTTCTGATTGGAGTATAATACATATAGTTATACAAAACTATGTAACAAGGTGGAGGGGCAGTTAAAAAGGGCATTTGGTTCCTAAAGAAGGACTGTCTCTTAAAATTGGGGGTCAACTCAAAGCTTAGGTTTCTTTAGACAACCCAAAACACACATGTAATTTAAGTGTCACTGGCCAAAACCAGCTTGGATTGTGTGCATGTATGCGCTGGTATGCCTATTAGACCGTAAGCTCTTCTGGAGTCAGGCACTGATATGAATGATTCTGTGTACTTGGTAAGTGTTGTGCAGTAAATCAATAAATAATACATCTGTATGCTGTGTTAGTTGAGAAGAGGAAGATCTGTAGCAGAGGAACTCTGAACCTTATAGTCATATTGTGTTCCCTTGCATGAATGGTGTGGATGAAAAGAGCAGCTGTACAATGCAATGAAGCTAATAACTGTGTCCATAAACAAGGAGACTCTTTCAAGCCATATTGTTGAGCTCAAAGTGGTTGATTTGTTTAGTTTTAAAAACATAATTGCAATTTGATGCATACATTGGTCTTAGATTTTCGCAAACGATACATCTTGTATTTATAGCTCAACCCACTATTCCATAAATGTTGTACATGGTACTTATTATTATAGCTAAGTACAGTCAAATGCTTTTCAAAATGTATTGTTTATAGAGGATACTCTTTGAAGAGATACTGTCATGTTGCCCATAAAGGGTCTCTTCAAAGGATATTCCCCCAACCCACTCAGGCTCCTCTTATCTGCGCTTCCTTGCAGCTTCTTTTTTCTTTAAGGCAACGAAGAATGCCCAGAACTTTTTGGTAGGGTAGATCATGTGAGCTGTTCTCCTGTGACAGTGCCAGGGCCTACCCACCAATCACTAGGCCTTAGCAGTGTCACATGGCCAAGTAAGGAACATCACAGAAATGTTGTAAAGTGTTATGGTTAAATAATTAAAGCGTAGGGTTCTCACTGTCTACATGTCACACATAGTCGCATAATCTGTTATTATGCTTTAAGTATGTCAAAAGACACACATAAACCTCAGTACAATAATTTTTGGAATGAAACTCTTCCATTACCGATGCTTGCAGGGGTCAGGAGAATGTAATGCAAAGAATTCAGGGATCATAAATATGTAGCGTACAGAGTGCAGAGGTCAGGAGTATGTAAAGCACAGATTGCAGGGGTGTGTCCTCCCAGGGTTAACTTCAGCTGTGCCAGAGCAGAGTCAAGGAACAGTTTATCTAAACTTCCCTTAGCTCTGCCATATGGCGCTGACAGGCAACACAGCCGTGATAGTAGCTGCTGCTTCAGAACCAGGAGCACCCTACAAGAAATGCAATTACACCAGACTGAACACAAGCTGCAACTTCTATTGACATTGAGGCTGCAGCCCACTTTCTCTTTAATACTTATGACAAGCAGTGCTTATAATTCCTTCTGCAATGCATCAAATCCTGGATTTCTAAAACCTGAAATTATCATCTCCCTGCAAAGTTTAGACTTGTCTCGCTGCCCACTTGCCACTGAACGATGCTGCACAGAAAACGGAAGCTTGTTAGAAAATCTTTGACATTCAATACTTCTGGTAGTGTTGGATTCTGGCATCCCCCATTGCACTTTGTTGTTCCATCTGCTGACCCCTTCATCACTACAGGACATAGTACTGATGTAGGGACCAGTGGAAGGCACCACAGGGTGCATAGGAGACAGGTATCTGACACACATGGAAAATCATTTAACAAGTTTTGCTCTTCAGTGCAGTGGAGGTTTGCTACACAGACAGCGGGACAAGTAAGAATAAACTGTTAGCTTTGCAAGGAGTTATTATGTTCTAAGAATCCAGCAGGGTTGCGTTAACACATATGTGATTCCACAAATGTATTTATTTTAGGTACATATATAGTGCCGTGCTTTACATATATATTATACATTCACATCAGTCCCTGCCCCTAAGGAGCTTACTAAGGTCCCTAACTCGCATTTTTACATACACATACTAGGGCCAATTTAGACAGAAGCCAAATAATCTACCAGCATATCTTTGGAGTGTGTGAGAAAACCAGTACCCAGAGGAAACCCATGCAGGCACAGGGAGAACTTGTAGACTCCGTGCAGGTAGTGCCATGGGTAGGGATCCGAACGAATGACCCTAGTGCTGCCAAGCACTAGGTTAAGGCTTTGCAGCATTAATACCTACATATGCTTCTGTCATCGTTCTCCTCAGTACCAATCTGGCATGGTACATTCATGTAAGCACTAATATGCTAGATGAATTTCAAACAAAATTGCTGTAGGAACCATACTTGGGCTTTCAATATCTTAATGTGTTCTCCAATGGGAAAGGTGGACAAGAAGGACATTGTATAGTTTACCTAAATCGCCCATTGATCATTAAGGTTGAGTGGTTCTCACATACTGCCCATCATACAGAACATTATAAAACACATATGCATAAATGCTTAAAACAGTTCTTAACAACACAATAACCTACAGTTCTGCGCCCACTTTTCTTAGGACACTGCCTATAATATATAACTTATAAGCTAAATGTCGGATGAGTAGGGGTATGGGAGCGGGGACTAGAAAAATAGGGGAGAACAGGGGAGGGGGGGCGACATTTGATCATTAAACAAACTCCTTGATTAAGGCTGCCATAATCAGGTGAAGGTTTTAGGCCCTGTACACACCTATGTGTCATAACACACATGTTGTAATGCATCAAAACTTCAATGGGTCTGGTAAACATATACTGTATCTGTCATGTTGCTGTGTGCCATGGAAAATAGTTAAAGTACATTTTTTTCTCCATTGATGGATACATAAAAGTCAAAACATTTGTTGCATACCGTATTTACAGAAATCCATCCCTGGCAACAGACCCTGTGCACTTTGCTTAGCTACATTTGGAAAGGCACATAAAAACACAATAAAACATACACTGAATAACACGTGAAAAGGAAAGCTCAACGATGTGAAGCCAGTCTTAAGCCTCGTACACAAGATCAGTCTATCCGATGAGAATGGTCCATAGGGCCGTTGTCATCGTTTAACCGATGAAGCTGATTGATGGTCTTATGTGCCTACACACCATCGGTTAAAAAAACGATTGTGTTAGATCGCGGTGACGTAAAACACAACAACAAGCTGGAAAAAATTAAGTTCAATGCTTCCAAGCATGCGTCGACTTGATTCTGAGCATGCGTGGATTTTCAACCGATGGTCGTGCCTACTAACGATTGGTTTTGACCTATCGGTTAGGCGTCCATTGGTTAAATTTTAAAGCAAGTTGGCTTTTTTTTAACCGGAGGTTAAATAACCGATGGGGCCTACACATGATTGGTTTTGAAATGGTCCATCAGACCGTTGTCCTCTGGCTAACCTATCGTGTGGACGCGGCCTTAGTGTGCTTGTTGAGATCATTGAAAAGTTCCTTGACCTTCAGAGCGCTTGTGACCTTGGCAAAGATCATTTTATGTAAATTTTGCATGTACTGAAAACATGATCAGTTCCCAATTTATCTACTTCTCTTTCCATCTAGGGCAGAGCCTAGGCTATGGATTTGTTAATTACATTGATCCAAAGGATGCAGAAAAAGCCATTAACACTTTAAATGGACTCAGACTACAAACCAAAACCATCAAGGTGAGCATGTTTTTTTATTCCTCATTCATCGTCTTTCATCAAATGTTATAATAGATGGTGATGCATTTTAAACAAAACAAGTTGGTGTATGACATATTTTGGCTTGCTTTGAATCGCCAAGGTTGTGAGCTAGAAGCTTTGTAAAGGAACCCATTCATAAATTAGAATGTTTCATACCAATACCAAAACATTTTTCTTAGTTGTATAGAAATATGCTTGTTGACATACTCAAAATCTTACTCATGTCTTATTGGTTAAAGTATACATTGATGTGACATTTGATGGCAACGATGGAAATGAAACTCTTCGGAGGGGCTGAACTAGGGACACAGAAGCATCAACTTCTGTATAAAAGTAATTATTTTTTTACTTAACATGTTCAACAGCCTAAAACCACATATCTTTGTTAGAACTCAAATATATTCAAAACAAGTAAATGTATTTATACTGTTGTGTATAAATTATGCATATTACTATCTACGAAATGTATACTGCAAAAACAAGTAGCTTTGGCACTGAAATTCTGGTGCCGTGAGATCTCAGCATATGATTTTACGGTGCTGATACATATGGCCTATGAGAGCTTAAAGGCTAAGTTCACCTTTTTTTTTCTAAATTCCAGCTCTCCTATGTACCAATATAGCATTAATGTTCTTATTTTGCAAAAAATATAACAGCTTTCCATTTATTCTACAGACGCTTACCTTACTCTCTCCATAGCTGTTTAAAAACAGTGCTCGATTACTTCTGCCTTACTTCCTGGACATACTTTAGGTCATGACACAGAAAGGAGTTGACCAGCTGAACTCATTAGCACACACCCTACATCATCCACCCTCAGCTGGTCAACTTCTTCCTATGTCATGACTTAAAGTCTGACCAGGACATTAGGCAGAAGTAATGGAGCACTGTTTTTAAACAGCTACTAAGAGAGTGAGGTAAGCGTGTGTAAAATAAATGGAAAGCTGTTTTATTTTTGCAAATTAAGTACTTTAATGCCACATTTGTACATATAGGAGCTGGAATTAAAAAAAAGGCGAACAAAGGTCAACTTACCCTTTAAAACTAAAGTGTTAAAACTTAAATGTAGGTGTTAAGTTAAAGGTTAGAGGGATAGAATTTACTGTATATAGAGCCAAATGGAATGTGACAAAGGTAGAACCTTTGTCTTATTTTATTGTTGTCTGTGTCTCCAGTATGAAGCTTCACTGTTTCTATTGATTCAGGTGACTATTCCAATTTGGATATAACTTGTTTTAATTCCTGTTGTGTCTCTGGAAAAAGAGGTGCAGAGAAAGGAAAAAAGAAAAAAAGGCAGGCCCTACTCTATCCAAAACTGAAAAACAAAACTTAGCTTAAGATACACTTTAAGTTTATAGGGGCAGACTTAGTGTTAGTGTACAGATTAAGGGTAAAGTTTAGAGCAGGGGTCTCAAACTGGTGGCCCTCCAGCTGTTGTGGAACTACAAGCCCCATCATGCCTCTGCCTGAGGAAGTCATGCTGGTAACTGTCAGCCTCACAATGCCCCATGTGACTTAGTTTTGCAAAAGCTGTAGGGCCGTCTGTTTGAGGCCCCTGGTTTAGAGGCTAGATTATAAAGACCCTCATTGGGAGCTCCCAGCTCCAGAAGCCAACGTTGCGTGCAAAACAGCCTTTAATGGAATGATACCTGACAGATATTACTGAAACATACTGTACATCTAAATGTGCGGTCACCCATAATCCCTTTTCGTCTATTTCATCATCCACAGGATATGAATTGAAATTTCAAGCCTTGCACAGGCAGGGAGTCTTTGGCTGCCGGAATGAGGGAAAAGAGTTTGCTGTTGTAAATCAATACATAGCTGAATTCTATTTGGCTTAGCAAACCTACCTCTTCCAAGGGAATGTGTTTTCCAAGCACTAACTAACCCCCAAAGGCTGAACGGGAGAAAATCAGTTGATTCCTTCACCCATGCTAACAGTATTGATGGAGGAATTCCTCTGAAAGTATCATAGCCAAGTAGCCAGGGCATCCGTGCCTACCCAAACATTAACTGCATCTAATACAGTCCCTGTTTGGACAATAATTTTCCAAGGTCTCCCACGGCTCATATATTTTAACAGAATAAGCAGGAACCAGTGGAAAATGCAAGCTGTCTATAGAGGCCTTCGGTTAACCTTTAATAAAAAATATCCTCAGAACCCATAACCTCTACTTGACTCAGAGGAAGTGAAAAAGACCTTATACAGCGTTATGCAAATTGCTCTAAGTGTAACTCCACTTTTGTTGAATAAAAAATAATTGCCTGAGGGTAATTTTTCGTCATGACAAGGATTTTAACAAACTTTGTTGAAGATTGCTACCTTTTTCTTTTCCAAAGAAATAGCTCTTTGTTTCACCATGTTCCTTTCAAACTGATTCCTGAATGAGAGGGTCAGACTTTATTATAATCACCTGGCTAGCTCTGTGTTCTCTTTAGTAGACAAACCTACGTGAATATCTCACCAAAAATGAAATTCCAGGGGATGTCTAAAATTTTACTTTTGAGGAAATCAATGAGCCAATCACAGAAGCAGGAAATGACATTTCTGGGGCACACCAACGTTATACAGAATAACTCCAGGTTGCCACATTGCATTGAAAGTTTTGATAGTTTTAGAAACTGCAGTGTCTGCGGATTGAAATAGAAAGATCATTTTTAACACATCAAATTGCAAAATGGCTTGAGTAGCAATTTCTCAATGCCATTTTATTATTATTAGTAGTTTTTTTTTACCAGAGAAAACACATACCATACTTATTGATAAAGGCAATAGGATAACTCTTTGGATTTTCAGTCTGAAATATATTTATTATTCATGCAATATATATTTTATAATTTTTTTATATATTATCGATTTTGGCAGACCAAAGCTTAATAGTCTTAAGTTTGGGGTAGGTGCTTAAAGCCGCATACACACGATAGGTTAACCAGAAGACAACGGTCTGAAGGACTGTTTTCATCGGTCAAAACCGATCGTGTGTGGGCCGCATAGGTTATTTAACCATTGGTTAAAAAAAAAAACTTGCTGTAAAATGTAACCGATGGATTGATAACCGATAGGTCAAAACTGATTGTTAGTATGCAAAACCATCGGTTAAAAACCAGCGCATGCTCAGAATCAAGTCGACGCATGCTTGGAAGGTTTGAACTTCATTTTTTTTCAGCACGTCGTTGTGTTTTACGTCACCTCGTTCTGATACGATTTTTTAACTGATGGTGTGTAGGCACATCAGTAAGCTTCATCGGCTAACCTAAGACAACTGTCCTTCAGACCGTTCTCATCGGTTTGACCGATTGTGTGTACGCGGCTTAAGAGTCCAGGGAAAATTTAGACATCTGGGATGACCACAGTAGAATAAATACGAATTCAGTCGCTGCTGTCAGAGAAAAAGAACAACATAGCTTGTGCAAATCAGTGAGCGACTTCACAAAAAAGCAAGAGCTTTGTAGATAGAAAAAGATATACATTCTAATCATAATTTCATGAAAATAACTTTCTTTGTTTTTTTTAATATACAAGTTAATTTTTAATATACAACTAAAATGTCATAAAAAGGTTGCAATTTGTGTTGAAATTTTTCCTGAAAATTTCATAAAAATTGCACCAAATTTGGTCTTCCGTACTTACAATGCAAATCCGCCTCATGGGGAGAAGAAATGGGATTGAAAGTGCATTCAAAGAATGTACTTCTCATTAGCTAAACATTTCCACTGCATGGAAGAATTATTTAGGCTAACAAAATAGCTTATACATATAAATTTAACCCCATCCACGCTTGAGGCTTTGGTTGCCATCCAAGGTTTGCTGTAAATCCTGCGGACTGGCAGCTGAGGTTGCGAAGCGTTTTTTTTTGACCTACAAATGACATTTTAAATACATGTTTCTCGGACTGAGTCTTACAAGCAATATTTACAGTTACTAGGAGCATTGAACTAGAAGACCCACATTCAGCCAATCACGCAAAACTGCAAGTTTGTCTTTCTTTATCCATTCTGCTGAATCTCACATTAGTCACATTTTCTGTGTTGAGTCAACATTTATTTTTAAAACTTGGATTAGATAAAGAAGGAAAACGATCGTTTTGCAGTTGGGGGTGAATTAGATGTGTTTTAGGGGACTGCACATCAGGAATGCTACAAAGGCTTTTGATTATGGAAAATATCTGAGATTTTATAAGATCTGTCTAATGCCACGTACACACGATCGGTTCATCCAATGAAAACGGACTGATGGATTTTTACATCAGATATCCAATGAAGCTGACTTTCATCAGTCGTGCCTACACACCATCGGTTAAAAAAACTATTGTGTCAGAACGCGGTGACGTAAAACACAACGACGTGCTGAGAAATATGAAGTTCAATGCTTCCGAGCATTCGTGGACTTGATTCTGAGCATGTGTGGATTTTTAACCGATGGACGTGCCCACAGACGATTGTTTTTTTCTATTGTTTTTTTAACCATCAGATAATTTTAAAACAAGTTCCTAGTTTTTTAACTGATGGATAAAAAACCGATGGGGCCCACACACGATTGGTTTGTCTGATGAAAATGGTCCATCAGACCGTTTTCATCAGACAAACCGATCGTGTGTACACGGCATAATAGTTTAATACACAGAAAGAGAATTAAATAACAATGAGCTTTTGATAGATGACAAAGCTACAGTACGCAGTCTAGGCATAGGGGAGCCATTAGACCCCTTTCACACTGAGGGCGCATTGCAGGCTCTGTAGCGCTAAAAATAGCGCCTGCAATACACCCTTACAAAGCTGCTCCATTGTGTCCAATGTGAAAGCCAGAGGGCTTTCACACTGGAGCGTTGCACTAGCAGGATGGTAAAAACAGTTCTGCTAGCCTCATCTTTTGAGCGGTGAAGGAGCGGTGTGTATAACGCTCCTACACCGCTGCTGCCCATTGAAATCAATGGGACAGCACAGCATCGCATTGCGGGTGGTTTTAACCCTTTCGCGGCCCCTAGCTTAAATGCACCCCACTAACAGCCGAAATGCACCGCAAATCCACCCATAGTGTTAGCGGTAAAAATAGCTGCGTTTTACCGCTGATGCTATGGGCGGCTCAGTGTGAAAGGGGTCTTAAAGTACACTTTTAGCTCTCTAACATTTGTACCTATAATTGTTGTATGCTCATTATTTTCTTCTTTATTATTTCCTGTTCACAAATCTTAAACTGCTGTGTTCTTTGGGCCTAGCCTTCAAATTTTGCAGTGTTCCATGAGTGTACTGCACCACTGAGTGTGCAGACTAGTACCCAACTACAAACTGTAAAACAATGAAAAATAAATGACAGGCTCCCACCAAAATGCCCTATCATTATATTGTTATAATACAAATATTTATTAAACAAATAAAATGCAGTCACACCTAGTGTATGGCATGTTTAAATCAAGTTTTCTTTTCCTCCTGAAATGCCCATAACAGGCCGATGGGGGACCTATTCACTGTTCTGTATGTTATCATTTATGGTACTGTGATTATAATAAAAGTTCACCTTTTGTAGCCTACCCTAAATGCTCTTCCCACCAAAGCATCCCCCTCCCCAAAGCTTGAGAAAAATATTACCATGCATACCTTTTTATATTCATCCAGCCATGAGACATCCTCCAATCCTTCCTCTTCTCCTCCATTGGTGTTTGTGGGCAGTCCTCAATGATACAGCAAGCAACACTAATATTATGATGTCAGCATTGTTCACTACACTATTATGTTGTGGGTTGATCAATATGGCTGGCTAGCTAAATCTTCTAGACCCAAATGGCCATTGATATTGTTTTTCTGAGATGTTAGTTTCAATTAAGCCTTAAAGCGGAGTTCCACCCTTAAAACCACTTTCTTTCATCCCATCCAGCATACTGGCGTCAGCGCCAGTATGCTGTTTTTTTTTTTTTTTTAATCCATGTGCTTACTTTACAATCGATCATTTAATTTCGAGCGCACCGCGGTATGTCGCCGCTATAAGGCGTCACGCCTTCCGGAAACAGCCGATTAGCGTTCGGCTCTTCTCGGTGCCTGCGCACAGACCCAGAAGCTGACTGCGCAGGCGCCGTATATAGCCGCGTCACGCCCTCCGAAAAAAGCCGAACTAGGACCGGCTATTAACGGCGCCTGCGCAGTCAGCTCCTGGGTCTATGCGCAGGCGCCGAGAAGAGCCGAACGCTAATCGGCGTGACACCTTATAGCGGCGACATACCGTGGTGTGCCAGAAATTAAATGATCTATTATAAAGTAAGTACATGGATTAAAAAAAAAAAAAAAACAGCATACTGGCGCTGATGCCAGTATGCTGGATGGGATGAAACAAAGTGGTTTTAAGGGTGGAACTCCGCTTTAAATTAGATCCTCTAGTGCTTTCTATCTTGGTTGTATTAGCATTCATTGTTCAGGCCCTGAAGTATGGGGAAAGTCTTTTCCCCAAAATTAGTTGGTTGTATCTGATTCTGTAACATTTCAAAAAAACTTTATGAAAGGATGAATGCTTATTGAACGCCATAAGACAGTTGTAAGACACTTGTATTTTAACTTTTATTATATGCACATGTAAGAGGGGTCTTCAAAAAGTTGATATATATATATATATAAATATATATAGATATATAGATATATCTATATATATAGATATATCTATCTATCTATCTATCTATCTATCTATATATCTATCTATTTATCTATCTTTCTATATATATATATATATATATATATATATATATAAAACTTAGTTTAAAAACTTAGTTTAAAAAAGTGCAGAAACTTTTTGAAGAACCATCATATATATTGGTATTTTGGCTTTGGCATTGGTTTTGGCTTTTGGCTTTTATATCAAGTTAAATGATTAATTAAGAGCTCTTCTAAGCACTGTTTGTATCTATATGTAACAATATTAAAATAACCCCTATTTAATTTCAGAAAAAATGTTTTTGGGGGAAAAGGGCCTTTTGTTTTGACCCCAAGGTTCCAGCTACATGCGTAAATGTTCATAAAAATTAGATCCCTTGTGTGTGGCAACTCCCTCCCATCGGTGACATTATAAACCTGTTGTGATAACACTATAGAAGATTTTTCTTTTTTTACTTGTATTTTATGGGATTCATTTACTGAAACTGAAGAGTGCAAAATCTGGTGCAGAGCAACCAATCAGCTTCCATCTCTTTTGTCAAAGCTTAATTGAACAAGCTAAAGTTAGAAGCTGATTGGCTGCCATGCACATCTGCACCAGGTTTCGTACTCTCCACATTTAGTAAATAAACCCCTATGTGTCAGTTATGATGATGTAGTCATGATAGAGGGACAGGCACAGACATATTAAGGCTGCCTTAAAGGAAACCTGTATAAAGGGAAATATTAAAACTGCAGATGCTGGACTCATTTTTAAAATGCTAACTGCTTGGCTGTTATACTGACTATGTGGTTTCAAAACTTTCTGACATGGTACTTGGCAAAGGCATTAACATTAAGAGTTCTGCCTTTACTGGCTACAGACTTTTCAGGGTCAGTTACTCAGAAAGTTCTGATTTTAGGGAAATTTAGTCAATCAGAATTCTCAGGAGGGCATTAATGGCAGCCCACATGTTTCTCTCAGTACCGGTTCTTTAAAAATCCATTGACCTTAAAGTCATGAAGGCACTGCCAGTAGATTATTCTTGAAAAATAATTTTTCAGATCCACTTATTTTCATATTATTAGCTTATTACTGCCCCTCCTAGCTTCAGAAAATTAGATAAACATGTAGATTATATTTAGACATTTTATTATATTTACACATCAGAAAAGCTATGCTATTAAAAAAACATTGTTTACAACCAAATTTTTTTTTTATTTGTTTCTAGTTCCATATGAGACTTTGTATCAGAGAAAACACTTGATTACAAACATTTCCTTTCTTCTTGACCAGGTTTCCTATGCCCGTCCCAGTTCCGCATCAATCCGTGATGCTAACTTGTATGTTAGCGGCCTTCCAAAAACGATGACGCAGAAAGAACTGGAACAGTTATTTTCACAGTATGGACGCATCATCACCTCAAGAATTTTAGTTGATCAAGTTACAGGTACACACTGTTATAAGATGGTTCAACAGATATCAAAACACTTGCACTCTTGCCTTTGGCCATTGGTGGCAGTCCAAACAAGGGATTCCCACTTGTTTGTTTTTTTTCATCAAAAGCATAGTTCCATCAGTCTTCCCATTAGTAAAATGCAAACAGTTCAAACCTTCAGATCTTCAGTGGCAGGAAGTGAAACTTCTATTTCAGTTCCTACTTCAGGGCATTTACACGAGACAGTCAAGGTTTGGGGTTGTTTTGTTATACAATCACAAGATATTAACTAATATATGAAATTCAAAACAGAATTTTTCCTCTTAATATGCATCTATCGCAATATGTCATGATGTCAAGTCATCGTTTAAGTGAAGCTGTGTTTTGCCCATGAAGAACAAAGCTACAAATGTACTATAATGTCCCCTGCCCAGCAGCACATTCTTAGTTTTCCTTTACCCCTACACAGTATTGTATTCAGATCCAAGGGGCATAATTTGTTTTTTTATGTAGACCACATAAAGTTATAACTTACACTGGGGATATAGATTCTTCCCATGTGAAAGTGCTGGTGCTTGGTAATTGACCCATCATGGTCACATAGAATAAGTCAAATGCTTCTCCATATTCTGAAGTGTCTAGTATGTTCTTACCAGTGCAGAATGGGATGGCAGGGATGGGAGGAAAAATTAAATATACACTGCTAGGGATGGGGTTTAAAATGTTTTAAAATGTGCCACTCTCAGTTCCTTTCACAGGGGCCTGGTGCCCCCAAAAAAGTGCAAAAAAAATTAAATAAACGTGAATGCAAATACCCAAGGGCTATCTCCTCAAAAACGTATGTTTACTGAATAATTTTCAAGATGCAATCCATCCAAATGCTATTTCTATCTAATAGCAATTATTTAGAAAGAGAGGGATTTTTTTTCAATTAAATAAAAAGAAGAGCGTGATGTTCTTAACCTATGATACACTGTACTTTGAAAAAAATCTAAAATGTGTTCAGAAAGTCAGTTTGTGCCAGGAGTGCAAGACTTTTCAATATTCACTTCACTTTCTAATTCAGCTTGTTGGAATAAGCCTTGCTCTGTAGATACCAAGAAATCACTGTCTTCCTCATGAACCATAACTGTATTCATATGGCAACCAAGCCAGCTTAAAGGCAAGGTAGAAAGGGCACTTGCCTGAAGCCTAACTTTTCATTTAGGTGTAACATTAGCTTTGTTCTATATATCCCTGGACTGAGTTTTTTATGGAAATGTTTCCTCTCTCCTTAAGTCCATTTTAGGCATGTATTTTAGACATGTGGTTGGGGGGCAGTAAAAATGCTTGTTTTTTGCCGCTTCTCAACCTCCCCCACCTTTGCTGCAATAGGAAATAGACAGGGGTCTTTACATGTGATGTTCACGATGCATCACTTCATGCCGGCAGCAAAGTTTACTCAACATGTAGTAATCAGCAGGAAGCAAGCGAAACACTCAGGCCAATGGGGTACACAGCAAATGGCCAGCAACCGGAAGCAATGCATGTGGTTGCAGTGCATTTCTAGCCAAAAATGGGGTTAAAACAGGCAGTGAGGAGGCATTTCATCACTTCCTTACCGCCTGTTAGTAGCTTCTGAAGTGTGATCCAAGCAAGCTGGTTCCTTTTGTTTTCCAACAGGCCCTATCAGAGTGCTGCTTCTTCTAGATGAGGTTACCTTATAGCCCCATTAAAATTATGGACAAGTGCTAGAAAAGTCAACAATTTTTATGGCAGCATAATCCTTATTATGTAAAGATGGCAATGAATTACACAAACATTGATTATGCAGTTTAACATGAGCAACCAAGTTTCTACTCCCAGTTCATCTAGCCTGCCTTATAACAGCACAAACTGTTTTTCCACTGTTCATTTAGGCTTTTACCAATAAAATCATAATGTCTTTCTTACAGGTGTGTCTCGGGGAGTTGGATTTATCCGCTTTGACAAGAGAATAGAGGCAGAGGAAGCCATAAAGGGCCTGAACGGACAAAAGCCAAGTGGAGCAAGTGAACCAATAACTGTGAAATTTGCCAACAATCCTAGTCAGAAAACTAGCCAAGCATTGCTCTCCCAACTCTATCAGTCCCCCAACAGACGTTACCCAGGTCCTCTTCACCACCAGGCACAGAGGTTCAGGTAATTATACATTTATTTTGAGGGATCATGTCAAAGTGTAGCATCAAGTCAAATAACTGCAATGGAAGTCCTCTTCTCAAAAATGTGTAAATGAAATAAATACTTTGGTTAACAATTAAGAAATTAAAAACATGTGGACAGTTTAAGACAAACTATTATTACATGGGTGACCAACATATATATGGGACCAACGCATGACTAAAAATAACCCAAGACTGACTAATCCTACTATTCATTGAAAACTGCAATGAGTGGCTCTAGTGAATGCTGGTCAATCATATTTCATCAGGACTGTTGTGTAAAAACTCAGTTCATCATAACAGCCAATCTAGAGAAGCACACCTTTTTAGCGTTTAGTAGCAAAATTGGCTAACATTTCAGTTAATCTTGCATGTTTTTTTGTGGAATAACATATATAAATTATAGAGGTACTGGTGTTGCAGCAGTGTGTGGAAGGAATTGCTTTCAGCCCAATAAGTAGGAATGGGGCTGGAGCTACCATAAACACTATGTCACCATAGGGAGGTTGGTGACCTCCATTTATTCAGTTGCTTTGTGAGACTTCTTATAACTCTGGGTATTGGAAACTCCATTTAGCCTTCGGAAAGGAATATGGAAGGTCCTAAGGTTTCTAAATTACTTTTTCACACCACGATGACATCACTACTTGCCTGACCAAGAAAATGTGTTTTCTTTCACTGGCATGGCATGATATCACTGCCACTCTTAATCTTGAACAACAACACTTTTATATGGAAATGTTTCCTCTCTCCCTAAGTCTACCCTTTTTCAACCTTTTGCTGCTGTAGCAAAAAAATTGTTTTTTTAAACTTGGCTATTCTTCTGTGCTGTGCACTGATTTGCTCTTAAAGCGCATCAATTTGACAGGTTAGCTCCTTTTTTTTTTATTGTGCTCATTATGATTGCAATTTTTTTGCCATACACACACACACACACACACACCCTAAGAATGTCATATAGTGCTATCAAATCTTTGTGTATTCATTGGAAAGAACATTTGTTCTGTCCTTGTCTGCCCTTAATTTTGTGGTGCACAATAAGAAAAGTGCTGTTTGTGCGCATCAGGGGCTGGCAAGACATGCAGAAGCAGACCGAGGCTTTGTTTATGCCGATATCTGTATCTTCAGACATTGATTTGTTGGCTAGCTGGCTTATCTTTATGGTAAGAGATTGCTTACTGTACGGCTGGCTAGAAAATATGTAAATGGAGACGGCAATGTCTCGGTTCACACAGCATATACAATAGAAAGGTAATATTCATGTGGTGTCGGGTGATGGAAAAGCCAATTTATTCTCTGGAGTTATCAGACTGACTGTCCTCCACAGTGGCTGGGCAAGTGTTAATTCTGCTGATGCCAGATAGGCCAGTAGCTCATTTTTTCCAGTGTAAAGGGGTAATATGGTGTAAGCGAGGATGTCTCCTCATCTCTGTGTAAGATAGATTGATTATTCACTCAAAACTGCTCAAAGGCCTATTTTATTCAAGGCTGAGAACTAATCTTTTGCCAAGTTTCAGAAGGTATTGATCAGCTTCCTTCCAATATGCTCCCATGGTGCTTTACAGGGCTGCTAGGCAGTGCTTGGAAGCTGAAATCTTTTACGAGCTATCATTTTTTAATATCGGTGCGTGCAGTGTCTAGGAAAAAAAGATTAATTATTGCTTGCCTTCTTCTAAATGCATAACTATTTTTGGTGACATCTCTACTCCCCCCACCTCACAAATCCCTCTTTAGACCTTCCAAAAATGTAACATTCTGTACTCTGATTTTGTTCCAAAAATTGGAGCAGACTTCTACTGCCTAAACCATCTTGATTCTGACAGGTGAGGTCCCAGGCGAATGAAACATTATTTGCTGTCGATCAGGGAACATCCCAAGCATTACATGGAATTAACATTTTGGAGCTTACATGAAGCAATAGACAAGCTAATGGCAGAACGGGTGTCAGTCTTTGCACTCCCTTTACATTTTAAATGGACTCTGAGTTTGCATTAAATAACAAGTCCTGTCTGATAGAATACCAAGACATTGTTATAAAATGAAGAGCTGCAGGAATCACTAAATATAGCAAATGAAAGCATTATTATACTTTCAAAGGAGAGTAGTCCAGTATCTGATGCCTTGAATAATGCTCCCTTTTGCATAATGGGACCAGAGTATTTTTTTTATTGTTCCAGTGATTATACACAGTCTTAAAGTACAACTCTGGACCATTTTTTTTTAATTTATAGAATGGGGAAGCTTCAAAACCTTGGGTGATTGTTTGCCATTTTTGTCCCTAGTGGTATATTACCCCTGTCAGGGCAAACAGTAAGAAGAGGGAGGAAGGGTTAGATCTTCTGTATTGAATAAAACAATTAACCAGGGCTCGATACACGGATGAGCCATGCAGAGGAAAGCCAGTTCATGATTAAAATAGTTTTATTATCCACATAGTAAAACCATAAGGTAAAAAGCCAACAACTTTGATAAAGCACATGCGCGTGAAATGCGTCTTCACGGCAACAGACCGGCCTGTGTTCCACACTGGTTTCTTGAGGCCTCCATCTTGACTCCACACTGCCATCCCATAGTGATGACATCCAGGCGCATCCTTGCTTGACTTCCTGGACTACAGTTATCCATCTCTCCTAGGCATGGTTATTGGCACCAGGGTTGTTGGATTTGATTCAGTTAGCCCACCAACACCCAGGACATCAAAGTGGTATAGTTGTCTTTTTGCCTTATGGTTTTACTATGTGGACACTAGACTAAACTGTTTTAATCATGGCATGGCTTTCCTCTACATGGCTCATCCATCCCCAGTATATCCAGTCTATTGAGCACTGGTTACTTGTTTTGTATGATTTTGTGCTGCATCTTCAAAATGTGAAATGCCAGCTGTACCAGTCTTGGATTTTTACACCTGACTTTTTCCTCTTTGCCTGCAGAGCAACTTGGACCACAGCTCTTAGCACTTGGGACATAGTGTTTTGTTATCTTCTGTATTGTAGTTGTTCGTGGGTCCTATCTTAGCGATAGCCCGTAACACCCATGTTTATTTGTACTGGAGTCATAGGGCAGGGTAAAAAAAATTAATTGGGTCACATGCAGGAATTAAAACTTGATGGAAACGTAGGTCTTTGCCACCCTAAAGTTTAAAACAATGGGTAAAGTGTATGTTAAACCAAAAGCTTTTTTTTTTTTTTTCATTTCACTCATTTTAAACATCACTTGTGATAATGTCTTTACATTTTCATTTGTGAATGTTGTTAAAAACTCTTATATTATTCAAGGCTATGTACAGTGATCATTTAAGATATTGCTAGACCCAAGGCAATACTCTTTTAGAGTGCCTGCACTTTGCTCCTAATAGTACCCTGTAAAGAAGACATCCTGTGGATACAAAAGTTAAATTGAACCTGTGGCTAGGCAGTAGACATTTAAATATTTAGATCCTTACAACCGTAACAAATAAATGAGCCTAACATCTTTAACTGCACCAATTAACACTCAAAAATTCACATCAGAACCACTGAGGATATTCGTGTCATTCTCTCAGCAGCAAGTTCTCCTTGCTCCCCAACCCAGCAGTGACTTAGCAGACATCTATTTTCAAGTGTTAACACAGAGCAAGTGCTCTGGGATGGGAGATCAGGGTGAGCTGAGCTGTGGAGAGAATAGTTTGGATGACTTCAGTGCTTTCGTTGTGGACTTTGAGAATGCACTTCTCCACAGTGCCTGTAGCTACAAAGGTCAGATAGAGCTTGGTTTAAATTTCATTTACCATTTAAGAATATGCAAATCGTGAATGCCCATAGCCTGGCCAATTACACTTTTCCCACAGACCACAATCTTAATATGCTGCTGGATCCTTGAAAATACTTCCAGCTACAGCCAAACACATGGCACCCCTCCTGCCTCATCATTATAAAAATCCTTGCTATTTATGGAGGATATATTTATCGAAGTTTTAAATTCAGAGCAACATTGGGCTTCAGTCAATCAGATATCATAATATTTTTTTTTTCTTATGTTGTTAAATAAATGAAAACTTTCATTATATCAGCCGTCTTCTCTTTGCTGGCTGGCAATACTTTTAGTATAAGGCTTTGTATTCAGTGTATCCTACAACCCTAACAGTGTTTAAGGTGTACCTTTGTGCATTATAGTAGAGTGGTATTTGCATTGTGTAGCAGAAACCTGCTATTATTGGGTGTCTTTGCATCACCCCAGCTTTCTAATAATGGTGT
This sequence comes from Rana kukunoris, assembly GCA_029574335.1. Lineage (NCBI taxonomy): Eukaryota > Metazoa > Chordata > Amphibia > Anura > Ranidae > Rana > Rana kukunoris. Next base: position 188,117,157 of record CM056055.1, on the reverse strand, counting down.
GAGGGGTAAGATATAGTATATGAGGACTTTATATATGAAGGCTACATTTTGTCCTTCCAAATATGATTGAAATTGTATTTAAAAAAAATATACCTGCCTACTGTGCAGTGTATTTTGTTCTCCAGAGCTACAGGTGCACTTTAAGCCCTACATACAGCATCTGTTCCTGTCCACATTATTTGAGTAGAGAAGTTAAAAGGCAGGCTGTTACATTTCTGGAGGTTTTTCAATGTATGAAATGCTGCTTGATTGACTCCTACAGGCTAAACCGCCCAGCAGCTAATCAAGTGTTAGAAGATTTGTCTTTCTATTGAAAAGGGACGTCATTAATAAAGGCTCCATTGAGCTCTCTTACCATCTGTAAGACATTAACCCAAAGACACTCCTTCTCTTTCAGGCTGGACAATTTGCTTAATATGGCCTATGGCGTTAAGAGGTAATTAGAATTTTACAGAATGCCAGATGTCCATGTTGGCACAGATTGGTGCTATAATTTATTTCTTTTCTGTTTGTTTTGTTATTTTTTTTTTAATTCACTAACTTTATTTGTGTTTGTTTAATTGCTCCTTTTTTTCCCACCAGCATGCAAGATTCTGTTCTTTTGAGTTGGGACTTCTGTTGATTTTTACTTTTCTAAGGACGTCAGTGTATTGTGTGGTTCCATTTTTTTCACCATTTTGTTTTTATCCACAGGTGGGCTACAGCAGCAGTTAAGGTATACCAGCTATACTGACTAAAAATGAGAGTCTAAGAGTCAACAATGACCTATTCCAATTTTAATTGGTATGGATTAGGGGGTCTTTCTGTTTTATATAATACAGTCAAGTGTATCACTAAGCTTTTGTTTTTGATAGAATGGGAAAGGGTTAGCACCTCTGTAAAAAATGTATTCCTGTGTATAGCCCCATTGGGGAGATTCATTTCTCAATTTTTATTGCTGACTATTGCAAATTGTGCTCCCAGACCAAGAAGTTAAGGGCAATCTTCCAATGGAGACACCTGTTTCAGGAAAAACTATTTTGGTGGGGAATTACACTTACTTTGGAAGATTTCCTTTTGTTCCTACTCTGGGACACAGGATTCCTTAATGATACACAGACATAAAAAAAATCTGAGTGTGATTTAAAACCCTTCCCTACTCTATCCAAGTAGAAAACAAAATACACTTGCACATACACTTTAATTTATGCAGATGCCCAAAATGACATCCATAATCTTAAGAGGCAGGACAACTCCATGATTAACCAGTAACAAGCTTACAAAGTAATATTTTTCCCCAAAATTTAAAAATTAGACACAGTTATGTGAGCTTTATGGAATTTTATAGACAATATTTTCCACCTTTAAACATCAGTTTTACAGCAGTTAGAAGAAGCAGATGAGCAAAGACTAAAACAGGTCAATAAATCATGATCTGTAACTGAAACATGACCCTATATAAAACAAAATTAATTTGTCCAATTCACTGACAATCTGAAATGGAATGGAATAATTAAGCATTATTGCCACAGGAAACAAATCCACTGTTAAATATCAGATTTACAGCAGTTGGAAGATGGACAGATCAAAAAAAAAAGAAAACAGATCTGATGACCTATCATCTGTCACTAAAGCATGACTCTAAATAATTCCAAGTTAATACATCCTTCTTATTGGCAATTGGCCATGGCCATGTATGATTTGTCATCTATAAGATGACCAGATCTAGCCAAGAAGTCTTAATAATAATAATAATAATAATGCAAGTCTTATATAGCGCTGTCTTACCCTAACTTGCCAGGCAAGCTATGAAGCCAGGCGAGCTTCTTGCCAGGCAAGCTTCTGAAGCCACAGCCGAAGCTGTAGCTCATCGGGTCTCAAGGCGCTTATATAGTAACATAGTCACTATTACCCAAATCAATGGTACTCATTTTACCGACCTCGGAAGGATTGAAGGCTGAGTGGACCCCGCCGGGATCGAACCTGTGACCCTGAGGGCTCAGGTGATCACAGATTGCTGCAACAGAGCATTAGCCTGCTGAGCCATCTTACCAGCTTAAATATACCATGTCAAATATACCATCTTAAGATATATTTGACATGGTAGTGCTAGTGGGGGGTTTTCTGGTGGTCTAGTACCTTCAAGAGTGAGCCCAGCACTGGCACAGCATGGCCCAAACCATCCCAACAGTAAGGTACTCTACCTCTTCACAAATAACTGATCTTAACATTTTTAAAAGCTGTTCGCTGTTGACAGCAGGTTCTGACTTGGCTTTCCTTCTAAGTCCAGTGTTCACTGCAAAGGATCTTCCCCAGGTCACTTGACCGCTAAATGCCACGTATAATTGGCTAAAATTCAGATGAGAAGTTGAGCAATCAGATACCTTTGGGGGGGAGTAATGATTTGCAAAAAAAATAAAAAAAATGCCCACCACATCAAAACCTGTTGTCGACAATGGGTGACTTTTAAGCTCAATGATTTAAAAATGTTGGTCTACAAGAGCAGAGCATATAGAGAGGAGCAGTGGGCGTTTATTAAAACTGCACTCTCCAGTTTTCTTAAATCATCCCTACAACTATCAAATTTTCCAGAAGCACTGGCAATAGAAAGGTTTCCGTGCCACCATTTAATAATAATGAAAAGGAAAAGTAGTTAGATATCAACTAATGCTAGCAAAACCGATTTAGTAGGACACCAGTTTATTGTCAGTGTCTGCTGACAGTGTTGCCATCCTGTAATTAATTAATCAATTAAACAAACCCAATTTTAGGCATGTGCATAGTAGTTTTGGACGACGATAGTGAATAAATGCACAGTACGACTTCTGTATATAACCTGGATGAGTAAAAATACATTCAGTAAATCATTACTAAATCAGTTATCGCCTGAAGTTATGCTTGGCATTTTTGAAAAATAAAAGGTCCATCTCAGCAGCTCAACATAACAAATGGCCCCAGTATCTGGTTATGATGAAAACAAATGATCTGTATAGCTGTGGATGCCTTAACTGCCTGAAAGCTTTTTTTCATTTGCAGGTTTAATGACTTTCACCTTTTATATATTGGTTGGTTTCTTTTATGCCTTCACAAGCACTTTATTACAAGGCCAGTGTTTCTATTAAATGACAAATTAAGTGATATTTTCTGTTATTATACATGTCGGTCAATATGGAATCCAGCCTTCATACCAACACACTATGGATTCAAATATAAGAAATGTTCTAAATTTAAAAAAAAAGTTAATTGTGTGAAAGTTGGTAATTTATTAGTTAAATAATTGCAGCTGGAACGTTTCATTTTGTCAAAGCCTGACTTATATCAGGCTTGTTATCCCTTGAATATTAAATGTCTTTGCTACCTTATTGAGCTAAGAATACATTTGAATAATTATGTCCAGTATTTTCATTAATTCAATATTTCAAGAACCTGGGTGAAAAAATACTAATTAAAATTAAAGTTTGGAGGAACAATACCCATGGCAGAGATGAAACCCACTGCTGGCCAATCAAATCTTTATTTTTTGAGTCTTGTTGACAACTACCTGAAATCATTTGTTACAAATACTAGCTCATGTGCCTGAATCCATTGATTGTATTTGCCTCCATTTATTTATATAAGAAACCTATCAAAAAACTTATAGTATCCAAAATTGTATAAAAAATTAAATTGATCATATTGTGGGCTGATTTCAAATATGTATTATGTATATTGTTGTTGCTATTACTATACATTACTACTTTCCATTAGTAGAACCATTTCATGTATATTTAAAACATTTTTTTTCTTTCTCTATTTCTACTACCTATGTTTGTTATGACTTTATTTATATCTGTTTTCTTCCTTTCCTTTTAGGTTTTCTCCAATCACTATTGATGGAATGACAAGCTTGGTTGGAATGAACATCCCTGGGCACACGGGTACCGGTTGGTGTATCTTTGTTTACAACCTCTCTCCCGACTCTGATGAGAGTGTCCTTTGGCAGCTTTTTGGCCCATTTGGGGCAGTCAACAATGTCAAAGTCATCCGTGATTTTAACACCAACAAGTGCAAGGGATTTGGCTTTGTCACAATGACCAATTATGATGAAGCAGCTATGGCTATCGCCAGCCTTAATGGATATCGCTTGGGAGACAGAGTTCTGCAAGTTTCCTTTAAAACCAACAAAACCCACAAGTCTTGAATTTCTAGCCTACATCAACCTAAAAAATAATCTGTTCATGAACAATATAATGAAAAAAATAAAAAACAGACTATAAATGGCTTATAACCAACCATGGACTTTATAAGCCAGTGTTGCCTAAGTATTACCATTGGATATCCTGTGATAAACCAGAAAGGATTTTATAATGCTTAGAAAAAAGAAAAATAACAAAAAAACTTTGATGCATTGAATGTTCTTTCATAGCTGTCGTCGTTGAATATAATATACATAGAATACAATGAGCAGGGCTTTTTTTAACCCAGCCGGCTAGTTTTACGCCTTCTTTGAAGGTGGCTGTTTTTAAGATGACCATGAGTTCATTTGAAGAATTAAAAAAATGAAAAAAAATAATTAAAAAAACTTGAAAAAATAAAAACAATTTTTACAAATGTAATACAATAAAGAAAAGAAAAAAGTTTTTTTCTTTTCTTTCTCAGCTTTCTTTTCTGTTCATAAGATGAGACCTTTTCAGATTGGTGACCTGCTCCCCCCTCCTTTCCAAAAGCCCTTTTAGTGTGGGAATGTAGCAAAGGTTCTGACACTCAAAGGGTATGAGTATGCATGTGTATATATGTATATATATATATATATATATATATATACAGTATAATTATACACATATACATATATATATATATATATATATATATATATATATATATATATATATATATATATATATATATATATATATATATATAGAAACAATATGGTATGTATAAGCAAAAAGGGAACAAAAAAAAAATACTTTTGCATTTAATTGTATTGTTTCTCAACTTGGTATTGAAAGGAGATTCCTGAGGGGACAGCTAAGGTCAGATCACCTGATGACGCAAAACAATTTAAATAAGCGAACAATGTTGCCAAAGAGTTTGTCTCTTTGCTGAAAATGGGTTTCCAGAAAAATCTATTTTTATAAAATATAAAGAATTTTTACAAGAGAATCTGGATTTGAAAAAAATAAGATAATATTTTGACTGGCTAATTTAGGGGAAAATTGACAACTTTGTCATTCATACTGCACTGGTAACTTTTTAGAGAACAAGATATGTTTTAAATTGGATTAGTAGATTGTTTTTTGAAAGAAGGATTACAAACAGTTGGTCTTCGTATCTTTTTCATAGCCTAATGCAAACAATTCTATTGAGCGAGGGAGAGTGTTGTACACAGGTCCCCCCTTCCCACCCCCCAAACCCACACAGTCAAAAACCCAAATCAAGCAAGAGGTGCATTGCAAGACAATTTTTTTTCTTTAAGTCATCAGTATAGGGTATCAGCAGAACAAAAGAGAACTTTTGTTTTTTGTTTTTTTTTGGGTGGGGCAAAAACTTCCTTAGTTTGAGCAGTAGGTGCTACAAAATCATTTACATATCTTAGTATCATAGTTAAATGTAATGTGTTTAGAATAATAAAAGGAAACATTTGCTTTAAATTTGTTAAAGAGTTTTTTCGAGTTCACTTTATGGCCCAATCCAATATAACTGGGCTGCGTTGGCACATTTTAAAACACTGTTTTTATGTTGCTTGCAACACGTATTTATTTAATTGCTGATGTAATGCATTTTGGCCAATATCAATTATAGCAGGTTTGGCTATTCCTATTTATTTGTTTACTTAAACTATGGGAAGAAGCATATTGTGTCATTTCTTGTGTGTGTACGTGTATATATAATATAAATATATATATATAAAGTTATTTTTTTTTATTTCTGTTAATTTATTATTAAGTTGTAATCCTTTGCTAGTTCTGTTTGTATATGTCTTAAAATGTTTTTCTTATAATACTTGATTGACAAGCGTATCAAGGTATCTTGTGTAGAAATATTGTTTGATATGTTGTCATGTTTGTCGTGAATAATTTTTCTTACTGCACAGTAGAAACAAAAAAAAAAACAACAACAACACAACAAAAAACTGGGTCTTTATTTTAATGTTCTTCTGATGGATACAAGAACAGAGCTATGGGCTAAAAGTGGAAGGAAAAATCGGCTCTCCCACATCCAGTGCACTGATAATTTTAGTATGTTTGTGCTCTGTACCGTTCTATATTTTAAAAAAATAAAACATAATAAAAAATGTTCTGCTCTTCCCTGAGTACTAGGAAAAGTTACTCGCTATGCATAATCTAGTTGATAGTTAAAATTTGCTATTGCTTTTTCTTGTCTTGTTATATCAAATCTTTTCAATACAAGTTTAGTCTTAATGGTAATAAAACGTTGTTATGGTTATATATAACGTGCTTACTTTGTGTATTTTTTTTTTTTTTACTCAACGATGACGTCAATACTTCTCCTTTCCTGGTTCAAACTATTATAACAGACAGGAAAAGTAACTAAAATGCTGTTTTAAAGCAAATCGGTCATCTTTGACATTAGATTATAGCGCTTGGAAGGTTGAGATACTTCAGAAATAACTCTTATTTTTCAGATTCTCATTGTCTCATTAGGGAGGGAATACCAGCACTTTTAGCGCCTTTTATTTAAATGTTAATCACCTTTACAGGCCGTGAAATCATCTGCACCGTAGCTGCAGAGACTCTGCTTTGACTACTCAAGAGTGCGTAATATGGCTGTCAAATAGAAAAAATATTGTGGCCTTGTAATATTAACCTGAAAACTGACAAATTGTAGAAACATGTTATTTTATTATAATTAGTAAACATTGGATTCACAAGCCAAGGAAATTAGTGGAAAAATCATGAAAGAGGACTGATCTCCTTCTAGCTTTACCATGGCCCCCTTTAGACCTTTGTAGTTTGATTGTACACTCATTAAGGTGATACATTAACCACTTCAGCCCTGGAAGGTTTTTTCCCCTAATAACCAGGCCATGTTTTGCAAAACGGCACTGTGTTACGTTAACTGTCAATTGCGCAGTCATGCGACGATGTACCCAAATACGATGTATGTCCTTTTAGAGATTTATTTTGGTGGTATTTGATCACCTTTGTGGTTTTTATTTTTTGCACTATAAACAGAAAAAAGCGTAAATTTTTAAAAATAAAATTAAAAAAAAACAATATTTTTTACTTTCGGCTATAAAACATATCCATTAAAAAAATAAAAAATAAATCTTCACCAGTTTAGGCCAATAAGACAAATCCCAAAAAGCGTATATAGATTGGTCTGCACAAAAGTTATAGCGTCTACAAACTATGTGATATGGCATTTTGTATATATATTTTTTTACTAACAATGGCAGTGATCAGCCATTTTTAGCGGGCCAGCGAGATTGTGGCGGACAAATTAGACACCTAACAGGCACTTTTGACACTTTTTTGGAGACCAGTGACATTATTACAGTGATCAGCGCTAAAAATTTTGCACTGTTACTGTACTAAAGACACTGACAGGGAAGGGGTTAACATCAGGGGCAATCAAAGGGTTAACTGTGTGCCTAGCTGGTGCTTGCTATCTATGGGGGGGTTGCTCTGACTGGGTGAAAACAAAGAGCAGTGTTCCTCCAGCATTCTTCTTCCCTGTCAGCAAGGTGATCTGCCTTGTTTACATAGGCAGACTGCTGTTCTGCCTCTCTCAAGAATGATTACGGGTGGCCGGCGGATATCGGTTCGCTGCACCCACTGATTGGCTCCCCCTCTGTCCAATCAGCATGGGATTGCGTGCCCGCCTCCCAGTGTCTATTGCACAAAATGACGTACAGGTATGTCATTTGGCACAATAGAGCCGACCTGCAGCAGTACAAGTATGTTAGGCAGTCAGCAAGTGGTTAAAGTATAACAAAATGCAATATATATATAGATGTAGATATTTATATCTATATCTATATATATTTATATATCTATATATATATATATATATATATATATTTATATATTGTGTTGGGACACAGCAGGGATTTATTAGAAAACCTGTTGGGTTTTTATTGCTGTCTGTGCTTCTGTTAGAGAAATTCAACCTGTTGGGTTTTCATTGCTGTCTGTGCTTCTGTTAGAGAGATTCACCCTTTCTGTTTGTCATGTTTATTTTTATCATCAAAGAAAAAAGTAAAAAAAAATCCCTAATTTTTGCTTGACACCAGAATCAATGGGGACATTAGTTCTGGTGACTCTGGTGACAACAAAGGATCCCCTCACTATAGATGGATTTCCACTCACTTCCTGTTTTTGCTATAAGACAGGAAGTAAAGGGCAATTTCTCCAATTGGACACAGATGGAAAAAAACACCTGCCAGGGGTTATAACTATAAAAAATATTAAAAAAAATGTTTATCTCTACTCCAAAAAGGCATTTAAAGGACTGCCAACACAACACAAAAAACAAAAACCAGACCCACAAAAGTGTGGGTCTGGTTTTTGGTATTTTGTGTTGTGTTCCAGCAAACCACAAGGCAGAGTGGGTGGCATTTTAAATGAATGACACTTCAATGCACTACACACCATGCTTTACCACAACACATAGCTTTAAAGGGAGCTGAAAGTTGAATTAACACCATCACATTTTTGTAACATGCAATAAAAAACACTTTTGTGTGTTGTGGTGCCATCAATTTTGAATACCATCCCAATGCAAACAACATGTAGGACACCGAACACGGAGAAACGCATTCGGAAAAAGCAGCTTAAAAAGTAACTCCACTTTTGTTGACAAAAACATTCCCCTCTGGGTGATCTATGTACATTGCAAGGATTTTAACAAAGTGTGTTGCAGATTCCTTTATTTTGTTATTCTGAAGAAATCCCTGTTTGTTCCTCTGTGTTGTGTGAATCTAATGGGAGTGGTTTTATAATTATAAAACAGCTGCAGCACCTGCAGGGCACTAATGAGGAAAACTGCAGGGCCTGCATCCCTTTATATGGTATTACCTATTGCATTTTTGTTGAAGGGGATGCTGGAAATCAGACTTGTATCTTAGAGTAGAATTCTGGGAAAATCTGTGAGCCAATCACACCAGCAGGAAATAATGTTTCTGGGGGGCGGTCTGTAAACAGCCATTTTGCATTTTACAGAAAATAACAGGGGCTGCAGATTAAAAAGTAAAGGTCATTTTTAATTACACTTTCAATTACAATATGACTTGTGTCACAATTGTATACGCTATATAATTTTTTCTTAATTTACCTTTTTTTTCCCCACAAAAGTGGAGTTACCCTTTAAGCCTAACTTGTTGTTGAACACGCCTCTCTGATTTCTTTGACGTGGCCATTAGAGCGGCGCTCTAATTTTCCTGTGTATGGTCATTATACCAATGCACCTGTATTGCAGTGCACTGCTAAGCAGGATTAAGGCATTATCATCCATTGTAGTGCGCTGCATTGGTGCAGGCACTATTTTTGTCCACTCTGGTGCAATAGCCATTTAAAAGGAATCAGCTGCCTTAAATACAATGCATGTTGTTGCATGAAATACCGTGTGAATAAACAGGTATGAATGGGCTCTTAAAAAGGGGTCTGTTTTTAAAAAGGTGATTACTAAAATTTGTACACTTCCCTTGTACACCAGGGAAATATTTATTTTAAGTGTTAATGGTTGCCATCTTTGTAATAGCGCTATGCTAACCATGCAACATTTTGGTTTACAGAGTACTTTTACAACGCTCTATAAATGTGAATTTATTTAAATAATAAGGCAGCAAAAAAAAAAAGCTACAAATACACTATATTGTCAAAAGTATTGGGACACCCTTTACACGCATATGAAATTTAATGGCATCTCAGTCTTAGTCAGTAGAGTTCAATATTGAGTTGGCCCACCCTTTGCAGCTATAACATCTTTAACTCTTCTAGGAAGGCTGTCCACAAGGTTTAGGAGTGTGTCTCTGCTCTAATTCATCCCAAAAGTGTTGAGGTAAGGACAGTCAAGTTCCTCTGCCCTAAACTCATCCATGTCTTTATGGACCTTGCTTTGTGCACTGGTCCAAATAATTTGGTGGAGGGGGGGGGGGGGTTATTGCGTAGGGCTGTTTTCAGGGGTTTGGCTTGGCCCCAGTGAAGGGAACTTATAAGACGTCTGTATACCAAGACATTTTGTAAAATTTCATGCTCCCAAATTTGTGGGAACAGTTTGGGGCCCCTTTCGTGTTCCAACAGGACTGCACACCAGTACACAAAGCAAGGTCCATAATGACATGGATGAGTGAGTATGGGGTGGAAGAACTTGACTGGCCTGCACCTCAAGCTGATATACCCAAGAACACCTTTGGGATGAATTAGAGCGGAGACTGCAGTCCTGGCTTCTCGTTTAACATCGGTGCCTTCACAAATGCGCTTCTGGAAGAATGGTCAAACATTCCCATAGACACACTCCTAAACCTTGTGGACAGCCTGCCCAGAAGAGTCAAAGCTGTTATATCTGCAAAGGGTGGGCCAACTCAATGTTAAACCCTACGGACGAAGACTGGGATGCCATTAAAGTTCATGTGCGTGTAAAGGCAGGTGTCCCAATACTTTTGGCAATATAGTGTATATGAATTGTGGTTAGTAATTGGGACATTTGGAAAAGGTGCAAACTTTTAAATTTCATTGGTGAACTAAAACAAGCTTTGAATAGGGCTTATAAAATGAATTGTAAGAAAACAAACATTCACAAAATAGTTACATACCAAGTTAGATTTTTTATAAAAATATCCCTCTAAAAGATTTTGACTGTCTTTGTACCTCTTAGAGGGATTTTGCACTTCATGCCCAGGTGACATAACAGCAAATGAGGGGAACTCTCCCTACCAAGGACACCCAACAGAGGCACCAGTCCTTCCCTACTACATCCTAAAAAAAAAGTTTTGTATAGAGTTCTAGTTTAAAGAAGAATGTCAAGGCATTATTTTCTGATAAATTATAATTGATGCCATTTATTCTATTATATTGTAATTAGGATGTAATTAAAATAATCATAATAACAAATATTACTGTTAGACTTTTGATTGCGTTTTTAGACTGAGTAATTATCATTATAAATGTATTAGTTATTATTAAACATATCATTATTTTTAGCTTATTCGTTCAAATGATCATAGTACTAATCAAACCACTATACAGTATATACTACAGCAAAAGGCAAAATAACATATCTTTGCACAGTTACATGAAATGTAAACCTACTTTTGCAATGAAAACAGGAAACATAGAGGTTGCCATTGTTAAAAATGTTAATTTCCTGGCTGTATTTAATTAAATCTGTGATCAGGAACAAATATGGAATAAAAGCAGAAGTCTTAATCCTTCCAGACTCTACTAATATATTGTTTTTGTGTCTGTCTGTTCCAAATGGAGGGATTTAACATTACTTCCTTTCTCTTCTGCTCCCTGTCAATGGGACAGATCAAGAGGTGAAGGACCCTATACTTACCAAGCTGCTGAAACAGCTTTCAACCGGTATAGAACATGGAGAAAATATGTCCCCGGCATACCTACAAGCTTTTTTTTTTTTTCTCCTTTAATGAAAAAAGCACATAGAAGTCCAAGAAAAAGCAGGGATTCTTCATTGTGGCAGGATGAACATCATAGGGAGGCAATAGGAGGTGCCAGCATTTCATATTATTTTGATGCCATCTCCTCAAAATGTGTTATTTGACCCTTTGATATAGCATTTCATATTATTTGCTTCATAGTAAAGGTGGCACTCATTAAAGTGTATGTAAACCTAATATCTGTTTCAGGGCTATCAGATAGGCAGTCCAGTGGCCAACTAAAGGGGCACACATGGCAAGTTTACAATGCTAATGCATTGATCAATAGCAAGTTCCATTACTAGAAAAGGCTCTAGGTAAGAAACAACCTGCTTAAAAAGACTGTATATAGAGAGTAGGGATGAGCCGAACACCCCTGGGTTCGATTCGCACCAGAACCTGCGAACAGACCAAAAGTTTGTGTGAACTTTAGAACCCTGTTAAAGTCTATGGGACTCGAACGTTTGAAATCTAAAGTAATAATTTTAAAGGCTAATATGTAAGTTATTGTCCTGCCCCAGGGGAGTGTTTGGGGACCTGGGTCCTGCCCCAGGGGACATGTATCAATGCAAAAATGATTTAAAAAACGGCCGTTTTTTCAGGAGCAGTGATTTTAATAATGCTTAACCACTTCCCGCCCGGCCAATAGCCGATTTACGGCCGGGAAGTGGTTATGAAATCGTGACAGGCCGTTCTCAAACGGCATGCACGATTTCATGCCGCACGCGCCCGTGCGGGCGCGCAGCGCGGCGATCGGTGATGCGGGGTGTCAGTCTGACACCCTGCACCTCCGATCTCGGTAACGAGTCTCCGGCGGAGCCTCGTTACCACGTGATCAGCCGTGTCCAATCACGGCTGATCACGATGTAAACAGGAAGAGCCGCCGACGGCTCTTCCTCACTCGCGTCTGACAGACGCATGTAGAGGAGAGCCGATCAGCGGCTCTCCTGACAGGGGGGGTTCGCGCTGATTGTTTATCAGCGCAGCCCCCCCCTCGGATCGCCACACTAGACCACCAGGGAAATAAAAAAAATACAAAAAAAAAAGACCAAAAAAATGACAAAAAAAAAAATAAAAATGACAAAAAAAAAAAATGACCAAAAAAAAAAGGGGGGCAGTAAAAAAAAAATGATGCCAATCAGTGCCCACACATGGGCACTGATTGGCAACATTGATCCATCAGTGCCACCCCTCAGTGATCATCAGTGCCACCCCAGTGTCTGTCAGTGCCACCCCACAGTGCCAATCCATGCCCAGTGCCCACCTACCAGTGCCCACCTGTGCCACCTATCAGTGCCCACCTGTGCCGCCTATCAGTGCCCACCTGTGCCGCCTATGAGTGCCCACCTGTGCCGCCTATGAGTGCCCACCTGTGCCGCCTATGAGTGCCCATCTGTGCTGCCTATGAGTGCCCAGTGCTGCCTATGAGTGCCCATCAGTGCCGCCCATGAGTGCCCATCAGTGCCGCCCATGAGTGCCCAATACCAGCGCCGCCTATCAGTGCCCATCAGTGCTACCTAATCGGTGCCCATCAGAACTACCTCATCGGTGCCCATCAGTGCCACCTCATCGGTGCCCATCAGTGCCACCATATCAGTGCCCATAATTGAAAGAGAAAACATACTCATTTACAAAAAAAATAACAGAAAAAAATAAAAACTTTATTTTTTTTTCAAAATCTTCGCTCTATTTTTAGTTGTTGCACAAAAAAAAAACCCGCAGAGGTGATCAAATACCACCAAAAGAAAGCTCTATTTGTGGGGAAAAAAGGACGCCAATTTTGTTTGGGTGCAGTGTAGCATGACCGCGCAATTGTCATTCAAATTGCGACAGTGCTGAAAGCTGAAAATTGGCTTGGGCGGGAAGGTGCGTAAGTGCCTGGTATGGAAGTGGTTAAAGTGAAACAATAAAATTGAAATATTCCTTTAAATTTCGTACCTAGGGGGGTGAATAGTATGCCTGTAAAGTAGCGCTTGTTTCCTGTGCTTAGAACTGTCCCTGCACAAAATGTAATTTCTGAAGGAAAAAAGTAATTTAAAATCACTCACCTTAGGGTCTGGTATGGATATTAAGGGGAACCCTGCGTCAAAAAAATAAAAATATGTGGGATTCCCCCCAAATATCCATTCCAGACCCTTCAGGTCTGGTATGGATTTTAAGTGGAACTCCACCCTAAATTTAAAAAAAAAATGCCGTGGACCGCCACACATTTTTTTTTTATGAATGACTTTGTTCTGTATTGCCGGGAGCCGACAATTCATTATAGTAATTTTTAAATTACTTTTTTTTCCTTCAGAAATGACACGGGAAACAAGCGCTACTTTACAGGCATAGTATACACCCCCCCCCCCCCAGGTACAAAATTTAAAGGAATATTTCACTTTTATTGTTTCACTTAAAGGAATTATTAAAATCACTGCTGCCAAAAAAACTGCAGTTTTTAAAACTTTTTTTTGCATTGATACATGTCCCCTGGGGCAGGACCTGGGTCCCCAAACACTTTTTATTATAATAACTTACATATTAGCCTTTCAAATTAGCAGTTTACATTTCAAACGTTCAAGTCCATAACGTCCATAGACTTTAACAGGGCTCTAAAGTTCACACAAACTTGCCGCGAACACCCCAAATAGTTTGCTGTTCGGCAAACAGGCAATGTTCGAGTCGAACATGAGTTCTACTCAGACTCGAAGCTCATCCCTAATATCGAGCCATAATGCCATACATATTAAAAAATACACTGAGCAAAACTATAAACACAACACTTTTGTGTTTGCTCCTATTTATCATGAACTGAACTCAAAGATCTACGACATTTTCTATCTACAAAAAAGGGCCTATTTCTATAAAATATTGTTCATAAATCTGTCTAAATCTGTGTTAGTGAGCACTTCTCCTTTGCCGAGATAATCCATCCACCTCACAGGTGTGGCATATCAAGATTCTGATTAGACAGTGATGATTATTGCACAGGTGTACCTTTGGTTGGTTACAATAAAAAGCCGCTCTAGAATGTGCAGTTTTATCACACAGCACAATGCCACAGATGTCGCAAGTTTTGAGGGAGTGTGCAATTGGCATGCCGATTGCAGGAATGTCCACCAGAGCTGTTGCCCTTGAATCGAATGTTCATTTCTCTACCATACGCTGTCTTCAAAGGCATTTCGGGGAATTTAGCAGTACATCCAACCGGCCTTACAACTGCAGACCACGTGTAACCACACCAGCCCAGGATCTCCACATTCAGCATCTTCACCTCCAAGATCGTCTGAGACCAGCTATCCAGACAACTGCTGCAACAATCGGTTTGCATAACCAAAACATTTCTGCACAAACTTTGAGAAACTGTTTCAGAGAAGCAGAGAAGCTCATCTGGATGCTCGTCGCCTTCATCGGGGTCTCGACCTGACTGCAGTTTGTTGTCGTAACAGACTTGAGTGGGCAAATGCTTACATTCAAAGGCGTCTGGCACATGTGGGTGATCGGTTTGCTGATGTCAACATTGGGGATTAAGTGGCCCACAGTGGCGATGGGGTTATGGTATGGGCCGGCGTATGCTATAGACAATAAACACAGGTGCATTTTATTGATGGCATTTTGAATGCACAGAGATACCGTGACAAGATCCTGAGGCCCATTGTTGTGCGATTCATCCACGACCATCACCTCATGTTGCAGCATGATAATGCACAGCCCATGTTACAAGGATCTGTACACAATTCCTGGAAGCTGAAAATATCCCAGTTTTTGAGGTTTAGCCAATGTTCACAGCGAACAATGAGACAAAATCAATTTATTATTTTCAAAGTGTTTCAAAGTTTTCAAAGTGTTTTGTAATGG
Source organism: Rana kukunoris (assembly GCA_029574335.1). Lineage (NCBI taxonomy): Eukaryota > Metazoa > Chordata > Amphibia > Anura > Ranidae > Rana > Rana kukunoris. The sequence goes on along the minus strand of CM056055.1, from coordinate 188,101,736 downwards.
AGCGGCAACAACAATGTTTGTGAGTTACCCGGCATAATAGCCATTTTTCTTGCATGGCCAGCATACTCACCGAACATGTCACCCATTGAGCATGTTTGGGATGCTCTGGATCGTTGTATACGAGACAGCGTGTTCTAGTTCCTGCCAATATCCAGCGCACAGACATGGAAGAGGAATGGACCAACATTCCACAGGCCAAATCGTGGTAAACCAGGTACTGACTGGTTTTTGGACCCCCCGATACAGAAAACTGCACCTTTTAAGGCGGCCTTTTATTGTGGCCAGCCTAAGGCATACCTGTGCAATAATTATGCTTTCCAATCAGAATCTTGATATGCCACACCTGTGAGGTGGATGGATTATCTCGGCAAAGGAGAAGTGCTCACGAACACAGATTAAGCCCTGGTTCACAATGGTGGGATTTGGCATGTGATTTGACATGTCAAGCCAAATCAGCGGCAATTGATGGCAATGGCACGTCCTAGTCAGCGTGACATCGCATTTGCGGCACCGCACCGATTTCCAAAAGTAGTTTCTGTACTAATTTTGCTGATTTCAGGGTGGAATTTCCATTGACATCTGTGCAGAACCCAGCACAGATGTCTCTAAAATTGTCCCAGGAATCGGGACTGACATGCGGGAATGGAATCGTGCGAGTTCAGCTGAACTTGCACGATTTCATTCCCGCACTCAGTGTGAACCTGGGCTTAGAAAGATTTGTAAACAATATTTGAGAGAAATAGGCCTTTTGTATACATAGAAAAGGCCATAGAGCATTGAGTTCAGCTCATGTTAAATAGGGGTAAACACAAAAGTGTTGCGTTTATAATTTTGCTCATTGTAGACTTAAGGTTTAAAGTTATTGCAAAGTCTTGTTTTAAAAAAAAAAATCACAAACATATTATACTTACCTCCTCTCTGCAGTGGTTTTGCACAGAGCAGTCCGGAACCTCCTCATCTCAGGTCCCTCTTCGATGCTCCTGGCCCCTCCCTCCTGTTGAGTGCCCCCACAGCAGGCAGCTTGCTATGGGGCACCCAAGCCGAGTCACAGCTCTGTGTGCCCAATCGGAACGCAAAGCCCGACCTATCCCCACCCCCTATCTCTCGTGATTGGCTAACTAACTTTGATTGACAGCAATTGGAGCCAATGGCGTCAATGCTGTGTCTCACCCAATCAGGAGGAAAATCCCGGATGGTGAGGACACTCGTGGACAGTGATGGGGCTCAGGAAAGATATTAGGGGGTGCTAAAGAGGCACACACAAACGTTTTTTTATCGTAATGCATAGAATGCATTAAGATAAAAACCCTTCTGCTTTTACAACTACTTTAAATATGCTTTAAAGGGGTTGTAAAGGTACTTTTTTTTCCTAAATAGCTTCCTTTACCTTAGTGCAGTCCTCCTTCACTTATCTCATCCTTCGATTTTGATTTTAAATGTCTGTATTTCTTCTGAGAAATCCTCTCTTCCTGTTCTTCTGTCTGTAACTCCACACAGTAATGCAAGGCTTTCTCCCTGGTGTGGAGTATCGTGCTCGCCCCATCCCTTGGACTACAGGAGAGTCAGGGTGCTCTCTAAATTGCAAATGGAGAAAGGAGCTGTGTGTTAGTGGACGTCCTGACTCTCCTGTAGTCTAAGGGAGGGGGCTAGCACGACACTCCACACCAGGGAGAAAGCCTTGCATTACTGTGTGGAGTTACAGACAGAAGCACAGGAAGTGAGGATTTCTCAGAAGAAATAAGGACATTTAAAAGCAAAATAGAAGGATGAGGTAAGTGAAGGAGGACTGCACTAAGGTAAAGGAAGCTATTTAGGAAAAATAATTGTACATTTACAACCCCTTTAAACATACAATGCATCCCTCTGCTCAGTGTTGTCTGTTTGCAATCCTTTTTGAAAAAGGGGAGAAGCATTACAATTCAAAAGGGCCGAACAAATACATAAAGAATAAAGAAAACTACCATTATCAGTAAGGCTTGTTTTATGTATGTGTACGGTAAAATTATTAACATTGACATTTCAAATACCACTGTTTACAGCATCATGTGGATGTTCCACTTTATCAACAATTTATAATATATTTTAGTAACAGTAACACAAACCAAGTTCAGTAGACTAAATGTCTAGATACAGAGGATACTATTTTTATGTTACCTTTTAACCACTTAAGACCCGGACCAATACGCTGGCAAATGACCCAAGGGGTTTTTGCGATTCGGCACTGCGTCGCTTTAACAGACGATTGCGCGGTCGTGCGACGTGGCTCCCAAACAAAATTTGCATCCTTTTTTTCCCACAAATAGAGCTTTCTTTTGGTGGTATTTGATCACCTCTGCGGTTTTTATTTTTTGCGCTATAAACAAAAATAGAGCGACAATTTAAAAAAAAATGCAATATTTTTTACTTTTTGCTATAATAAATATCCCCCAAAAATATATAAAAAAACATTTTTTTTCCTCAGTTTAGGCCGATACGTATTCTTCTACATATTTTTGGTAAAAAAAATCGCAATAAGCGTTTATCGGTTGGTTTTCGCAAAATTTATATCGTTTACAAAATAAGGGATAGTTTTATTGCATTTTTATTAATTATTTTTTTTTTTACTACTAATAGCGGCGATCAGCGATTTTTTCGTGACTGCGACAATATGGCGGACACTTCGGACAATTTTTACACATTTTTGGGACAATTGTCATTTTCACAGCAAAAAATGCATTTAAATTGCATTGTTTACTGTGGAAATGACAGTTGCAGTTTGGGAGTTAACCACAGGTGGCGCTGTAGGGAATGTGTACCTAATGTGTGTGTTTACTACTGTAGGGGGGTGTGGCTGTAGGTGTGACGTCATCGATCGCGTCCCCCTATTACAGGGATGACGCGATCGATGCTCCGGCCACAGAGAAGCACGGGGAAGCCGTGTGTACACACGGCTCTCCCCGTTCTTCCGCTCCAGGGACGGATCGCCGCACTGCAGCGGCGATCGGGTCCGCGAATCCCGCGGTCCCGGTCCTGGAGCTTCGGACCGGGTCGCGGGCGCGCGCCCGCGGGCGCGCGCCCGCGACCCACGGCTGGGTACTAAAACCAACGTATATATACGTTGATGTGCCCAGCCGTGCCATTCTGCCGACGTAAATCTGCAGGAGGCGGTCCTTAAGTGGTTAATGACCAGGTACACATAATTTTGTCCTAGGCCAGAATAGAAGTTGCGGTAGTATTTAAAATAAATAAATAAATAGATGGAAAAAAACAAAAACAAACAAAAAAATTCCTGCAATTCTGCTCGTGGAAGAGGGTAGAGTAAAAGTGTTCCTAAACCCAGGACCCTGCATTCACTATATCTGGTGTCCCACAGTACACAGAACATGGAAATGCAATTATTTTTGTAAATATAAACTGCTAAATAACTTTTTTCATCAGCAGTTAGAGCAGTCTTGTGACTTCTGGTTAAAGCTTGCAGTAGGAGTATTCATTCTCCCACAATTGTCAAATGAGAATGCAGACCCCTGACCCTCTGTCTGGACAGTGCTGATTGGCCCACATGCGTTCTTCCAAGACGAAAAAAACCTCTCTAGCAATACACACCAAACTGAGCATGTGCAGCCTGTCCCCTGGCCTTGTAAATATCAGGAAATATATTGGGGAAATTAGAAGAAGGGGAGGATCAAAGAAGACACGATCGAACAGCCTTTTTACACACTGTAGAGGATCAACCCCTTAGGCTCCACAGTGAGTATATCAAGCATGCTTTACTGCATATACAGACTGAATTTACTGTTGTGGGTTTAGTAACACTTTAACCACTTAAGACTCGGACCAAAATGCAGGTAAAGGACCAGGCCCCTTTTTGCGATTCGGCATTGCGTCGCTTTAACTGACAATTGCGCGGTCGTGCGACGTGGCTCCCAAACAAAATTTGCGTCCTTTTCTTCCCACAAATAGAGCTTTCTTTTGGTGGTATTTGATTGCCTCTGCGATTTTTATTTTTTGCGCTATATACAAAAATAGAGCAACATTTTTGAAAAAAAAACAATATTTTTTACTTTTTGTTATAAGAAAAAATCAAATAAACTAAATTTAAGTCAAACATTTAGGCCAACATTTATTTAGCCACATGTCTTTAGTAAAAAAAAAAATCGCAATAAAAAAAAAATAGCTACCTAGCGGGAACAGCGACACTAATACAGCGATCAGAAAAATGATCGCTTAGTGACGCTGGCAATAGGGAGTGAAAGGGTTAACTAGGGTGGTAATCAAGGGGTTAAAACTTTATTAGGGGGGGTACGGGGGCTACCCTGGATCTAACACTAACTGACTGTCACACTGACACTAAATGCAGTGATCAGTACATATATGATCGCTGCATTCAGTGACACTGTGATAGGGGAGGGGGGGGGTGATCGCAAGGGGTTAATGTGCCTGCGTGTACTGGTGTCAGTGTAGTGTTGTGCAGACTTACTGTGAGATGTGATCTCTCCTCAGCGGCGGTTGAAAAAAACGCCGAGAGCAGAGATCACATCACTTCCCTCTTTCTGTGTTTACACAGGAGGAGGAAGTGACACTGCAGGGGAGCGTGCGCATTGGCTGGGAGCGATCCGGAGGGGGCGGACAAAAACGAACCGGCGCCCCCTCAGCACGGATCGCTCGCACAGCCACCGGGACCGTGTCGGACCCCCGACCCACATCAAGGCAGCCACGTACAGGTACGTTGATATGCCTGTCCGTGCCATTCTGCCGACTTAAATGTACATGCAGCGGTCCTTAAGGGGTTAAAGTAGAACCTCTGATTGTCGTCACAGTAACACTTCACTCTTCACCATCTTTTGAGAAGCAGAAGAGTGAACAAAAAATGCAACATTTGTAGTGAAAAGGCATGTAAGTCAATCTGCTCTATCCCACCTTCCTGCTGCGCTTACAAACATTCACCCTATTCACAATGGAGAAAGGGGTTCTTCTGTTGTGAATGAGCTGAATGCTTGTTTTGGCTGCGGTTGGATCGCAGCGATCACAAGATACAGTGCCACTCTGATTGGGTCTGTACATCATGCCTGTCATCTGAGCTGACCAGTGAGAGGATAGCTCACAACCATTTATGGGCACACTTAGGGCCGGTACAAGGGGTGGGCAGGAGGGTGGCTGCCCCTGGCGCAATGGTTTATTGCAGGGATGGGGGGGCACCCTAACCCTAAGGGAAAGGGGACACAGTTTGGCAACTTTGCCCCGGGGTGCTGGATGACCTTGTCCCGCCAATGGGCACACTGGTCACCCAAGTGTCTTTTCTAGGCAGTTTAAAAACAGAACTCCAGATATATGTTTCTTATAATGCAATGATTAGGAGGTAGTTAATAAAATACTTGTTTTTACCTTTTTTTGCATCTCCTGGTCTCCTGTGCAGCCTCTTTTGCGGCAAATTCCTATCTACATGCACTGTAACAATGTCTGTGCAATGGTTGCTGAAACAGAAAATGTAACCCCTTCACACTGTAGTAACACAAATATGCAGCCCCACTAGACTGGGCTTTAGTCTATGGGGCTACATATTTACGTATCTCCCATATTTACTTCTTCTGGGAAGTCTGTCCACAAGGTTTAGGAGTGTGTCTATGAGAATGTTTGACCATTCTTTCAGAAGCGCATTTGTGAGGCACTGATGTTGGACAAGAAGGCCTGGCTCGCAGTCTCTGCTCTAATTCATCTCAAATGAGTTTATCAGCTTGAGGTGCAAACCAGTCAAGTTCTTACACCCCATACTCGCTCATCCATGTCTTTATGGGCCTTGCTTTGTGCACTTCTCTGCAGTCATGTTGAAACAGGAAAGGGTCATCCCCAAACTGTTCCCACAAAGTTGTGAGCATGAAATTGTCCAAAATGTCTTAGTATGCTGACACCTTAAGAGTTCCCTTCACTGGAACTAAGGGGCCAAGCCCAACCCCTGAAAAAAAAGCCCACACCATATTCCCCCCTCCACCAAATGATTTGGACCAGTGCACAAAGCAAGGTCCAGACATGGATGAGTGAGTTTAGGGTGGAGGAACTTCACTGGCCTGCACAGAGTCCCGACCTCAACCCAATAGAACACCTTTGGGATGAATTAGAGCAGAGACTGCAAGCCAGGCCTTCTTGTCCACATCAGTGCATGACCTCACAAATGCGCTTCTTGTAAAAATAGTCAAACATTCCCATAGATACACTCCTAAACCCTGTGGACAGCCTTCCCAGAAGAGTTGAAGGTGTTATAGCTGCAAAATATGGGCCAACTAAATATTAAACCCTACAGATGAAGACTGGGATGCCATTAAAGTTCATTCAAAGTATTGGAACGCCTGCCTTTATACGCACATGAACTTTAATGGCATCCCAGTCTTCATCCGGAGGGTTTAATATTTAGTTGGCCCACCCTTTGCAGCTTTGACTCTTCTGGGAAAGCTGTCCACAAGGTTTAGGTGTGTGTCTATGGGAATGTTTGACCATTCTTCCAGAATGGAAGAAACTGTCCAAAATGTCTTGGTGTGCTGATGCCTTAAGCCCTGTACACACGATCGGTCCATCCGATGAGAACGGTCCAACGGACCGTTTTCATCGATTCACCGATGAAGCTGACTGATGGACTGATGTGCCTACACACCATTGGTTCATGAACCGATCGTGTCAGAATGCAGTGACGTAAAACACAATGACGTGATGAAAAAAACGAAGTTGAATGCTTCTAAGCATGCGTCGACTTGATTCTGAGCATGCGTGGATTTTTAACCGATGCTCGTGCGTACTAACGATCGGTTTTGACCTATCGGTTAGCCGTCCATCAGTTCAATTTTAAAGCAAGTTCTCTGTTTTTTAACCGAAGCATAACGGAGCGATAGGGCCTACACACGATCGGTTTGGACCGATGAAAACGAACTTCAGTCCATTTTCATCGGTTCGAACCGATCGTGTGTACGCGGCTTTATATGTTCCCTTGACTGGAACACAGGGGCCAAGCCCAACCCCTGAAAAACAGCCCCACACCACAATCCCCCCTTCACCAAATGATTTGAACCACTGCACAAAGCAAGGCCCATAAAGACATGGATGAGCGAGCTTGGGGTGGAGGAACTTGCACAGTCCTTACCTCAACCAGTCCTTACCTCAACACTATTGGTATAAATTAGAGCAGAGACACACTCCTAAACCTTGTGGACAGCCTTCCCAGAAGATTTGAAGTTGTTATAGCTGCAAATGGTGAGCCAACTCAATATTGAATATGTAAACAAGAAGGACATGCGCCAAACTAAGTGCAGTGAATAAGGATTTAATGAAGTAAATTAATAAACAGTAAATTGGCTACTCACAAGACAATGAGAGCATAGGCACATAGGGGGTTAATGACTGGTCCGGTGTCACACCTATCGTCCACAGCTGCAAAGGTCCAGGCAGGCTGACTTGGCCAAGTCATGGGAGATGTAAGAGCCCATCCTGGGGAAGCCTAGAAGAAGCAACAGGGGGTCCAGGAGCCGTGTATCCTAGTTAGGACGCGCTGTGCGTTCCAGCATGAAGCGCAATCCGTCGCCGTACGACCGGAAGGGACGTCGAACCTCGGGCCAACCAATGGGATGACGCGTTTCTCAGCATCCGCTGGTTCATCAGATCCATAACGTCCAATAGGAGCGGACGTACTATATATGCAGGGGATTATCGTGATTGGTCAGCGGAGCTTAATAAACAAAGTGCACACAGGAAGTGCTGGGAAATACTGACATAGATAATAAAAGACACTAAAAATATATTAGCAAAATACGGAAGGTAGAGGTATTTTTGCAAAAATGATATAAAATATATAAAAATGTTAAAAATGATATATAAAATTATAAAAATGTATATATATATAAATAAATATATATATAAAGGTATATGACAACATTTCTGGAAAAGCTATAACATATATTAAGAATTATTTTAAAATTACTTTATAATTACTAGAAAAATTACTAAAAAATACCAAAAAATACAAAAAAATGCCATAGTCATAGAGACCCAATATAAGATGGATAATAATGGAGCACATAAATTAGGTATGTATATTGGAGATAAAAAGTCACCGTACGCATATGCGCAAAGCAAACATAACTGCGTGCGTATGGGTGACTACAGATGACACATCCACAAACCAGGGCAATATATACACATATATACATGTAGGCGGGGTGTGATACACATACACACGCATGCATATACATATAAATAAAAACATATACCATACATGAAAATGTTAAATCAAAAAAAAAAAAAAAATAGGGAATGGTTCAGTTTAGACAGTGATATATGGGGGGAAATAATATAGAGCTAATGCACAAAGAAGGCAGTCCTGTATAGTCATGAGTGTGCATCAATATATGTATTCTCTGGAAGAAATTATGTACGAAAACTTATGCTATATATATGTATACATACAAACACATGTATAAACACATGCACATATATATATACACACATATAATGCGGTTCAAGGAAGTATATCGTCAGCCACCAAAATAAAGACGATAATACAGAAAATGATGATTATAAAAATCATAACAGCAAAAAGTAATTATAAGAATGGACCATTACAGAAGGAATCTTAGACAATGTTTTTTGTTTCTATTTCCTCATTGAGTCCATGTGGCGTCATCGTATTGAGGGAATAGATCCAAAAGGTTTCCTGTCTGCATAGTCGTTGAAACCTCTCGACTGCAGTAGGGGTTTCAGGAATGGCCTCAATAACCCAAACCTGTAAAAGGGAAATATCCCCATGATGGTGGATGGCAAAGTGTCGTGCGATACTAGACTTGGGGTCGCTAGCATGAACTGCACGTCGGTGCTCCCCAAATCTAGTACGAAGGGCTCTAATCGTCCTACCCACATAAAGGAGTCCACAGGGGCAAGAAATACAGTAAATGACATATGTCGTCGAGCAATTATAAAAGGAACTCAAATTATAAGTCTTGTTGTTGGCTGTAAAATTCTTTTTACCATGTTTAACATAAGAACAAGTTAAACATTTGGCCTTTTTGCACTGAAACATCCCTACTAAGGGTATAAGAGTTAGTTGTTTAAGCCTATGGAGTTTGGTGTTAACCGTGGATTTGATTTTGCTAGGGGCTATCTTGCTCTTTATATTTGGGGCCCTACGGTACGCAAATTTTGGCTGAATAGTGATAGATGAAGACAAGAGGGGGTCCTGAGTTAGAATAGACCAATGTTTTTTAATGATATTTTCCATTTTTTTATGTTTAGCATGGTACTGGGTAATGAACCGGGTGGTAGGGGCCTGTTCAATTTTTTTAGATATAGGTGGGGAATTAGAATCATACATATTGCAAGCAGACTCTACAAGGTTCGGGGGGTAGCCTTTGACAATAAATTTCTCTTTAAGATTAACACTCAAAGATTTGTAGTCCTCCAATCTAGTACAGTTCCGTCTAAGTCGATGGAATTGATCCATTTGGGGTGGTGACAACTAGAATGATGGAGGTAAGAATTCACGGCTGTAGGTTTAGTAAAATTCTTGGCACTGATAGTATTCCGGTCATGGAACAATTCAAGGTCTAAGTAACATATGGACTCAGGATCACTAGCTGAAGTGAAGGTCAAGCCAAAAGGGTTGTTATTGCAGTAAGCTACAAAATTGGTGATAGAATCAATAGACCCATCCCAGATGATAATTATGTCATCTATATATCGGCCGAAAAAAACGATATGTGCAGAAAATGGGTTATTCTTGTCTATGTAGCTGGCTTCCCAATGACCCATAGTGAGGTTGGCATAGCTGGGTGCAAAATTAGCACCCATCGCTGTGCCTTGCTTTTGTAGGTAAAATTCATCATCGAACAGGAAGTAATTGTGTTCAAGACAGCAAGATGAATTCTATCTGTAGTGTGTTTAAACTAGGGTCTGCATTAAGAAAATGTGAGACAGCCTCAAATCCCACAGAGTGTGGTATAGAGGTATAGAGCGAGCAAACATCAAGAGATAGCCAATGATAAGAAGGTTCCCATGAATAGGGGGATAGCAACTCAATAAGATGAGTCCCATCCCGAATATAGGATGGGAGGGCTTGAGCAAGCGGTTGTAAGAAGTGGTCGATGTAAAGAGAAAAGCTGGTGGTGATGCTATCCATTGAGGCGACAATTGGGCGACCTGGTGGATTATTAACATCCTTATGTATTTTAGGCAAGTGATACAAGTAAGGAACTTGGAAAAAAGATTTTAAAAAGAAAGCAGCCTCCAATTTGTTCAGGGTGCCATCAGCAAGAGCTTCCCGAACAATATTAGATGACTCGATGGTGAATTTAGGCAGAGGATCATATTTAAGTTTCTCATAAGTGTTTTTATCTGAGAGTAATCGTCTGGCTTCAGACATATAGTCAACCTTGTCCTGTACAACTATTCCCCCTCCCTTATCTGCAGATCTGATGATGATCTCAGGGTTAGTGCTAAGGGATTTTAGAGCTGAATATTCCAAAGATGTAAGATTACTATGAAATCGGGTTGTCTTGGAGTCTGTTTTACAAAGGTCCGTAAGCTCTTTAAAAACCACCTGATAAAAGGTGGAAAGGTAGGGGCCTTTGGATTGTACCAGGAAAAAAATAGACTTGGGTCTAAAAGACGTATGGACTGTAGACCGAGGAGACTCAGTGTATTGAGACCATACTAACAAATCCTCCTCTTCTTCATCTGGATTCCAAAGATCACAAAGATCTTGGATAGCCTGAAGGTCTGTAGAAGTATCTAAGGCAAGCGGAATATCACTTTGCACTATGGACTCAATAGGGGCAGATGAATTTTTCATATTAAAATGTCTTTTTAATGTGAGGTTACAAATAAATTTATTGAGATCTTTGAAAATGGTGAAAGAGTTAGGGTGTATAGTAGGAGCGAAATTGAGGACTTTCGCTAGCAGTGAAAGTTCCTGTGCACCTAGATTAAGAGAGGATAGGTTATAAATCTTCACGCAACTTTTCGGGGTGCGGAGAGTGAGGATATATCTTTCTTTTTCCCCCTACCTCCTCTCGTACCTCTTCTATGTATTTTCTTTTTGTTTGTGTTTTGGAGGGTAGAGTTTTTGGGAGGGGGACCTGTGATAAAAAAGAGGCAGGAATGGTAGTGGATGGTCCTCCAGAAGGGACTGGTGCAGTGTCAACAGGCACTGCATCAGGCACACTATCATCAATACTAGAGAGTACATTCATAACAGGAATAGCTGAATGTAGAAGAACATTGGTGCTGATAACGTCAGTATTGGAAACACTAGTGTAATGTATAGGTATGTGGGCAGAAGATGTTAACATCCCAGATTGGGTGGTGGATGTGTCAGTAAGGTGTTGAGTGGACGTAGGTCTCAAAATCAAGGACATGAGTGGTACAGGAGTGGGATGGGACAGAGCTTTTTTCCAATTGAACACTCTATTGTGTGTGTAATCATTTAGGTCTCTCCTAAATTTGTGTAGTTTATTCTCGATGAGGGAGTTTTCACTTTTTTTAGTATTAATTTTAAAAGTTTTAAACCATAAGATGGGTAAGGAGGAATGCGTGGAATAAAAATTAGAAATGTTGTCTATAATTTTTTGTCGTAAAATAAGAAAACGTTCGTTTCTATGCTTGATGAGGATTTGTATCCATTTCTGGGTACAAAATTCAGCTATCCCTTCCCACTCAATACAAGCATCGGGGTTCAAAAAAGAACAGCCCTTGAGGACCCGAAGTCCTTTGGGCGAAATTTTAGAAGAAAAATATTGCTTCAAAAAGAAGCAATCCCACCAACTCAATATTGAACCCTGCGGACTAAGACTAGGATGCCATTAAAGTCCATGTGTGTGTAAAGGCAGGTGTCCCAATACTTTTGGTAATATAGTGTATATTAAAAATTACATCTGAAATCACATTAACATTGAAGTTTATATTATTTTTAGTCTTGGATCGACAGGGTAGCAGGGGGGTCGTTTTTGACTATAGTTCTGCTTCAAATGAATGGTTCAACGCCGTGAGTTATCCTTCAGGAACTTTGTGTACATAGATAACTGCTGTCAGTCCAGTTAATTTTATCATGCACTTTCATAAGACTCCGTTATTTGTAGCTTAATTACCTCCATCTGTGATTTAGTTCAGCAAAACCCGGACACCATGTACCTGAGCGTGTAAGCATTGACATTACTGGAGATCAGTATCAAACTGGGTTAGCGCTAAACTGCCAGCTTATTATTAATCTATCAACAATATAGCAGACAAGTGCCAAGATTTTCAGCTCGTCAGCCTGGCTGCAAGCCTGAGATATACAGCACAGTGTTGACTGGTGACCTTGAAAGAAACAGTTCCATCTACATGTCAGTGATTTCAAGTCAATACTGATATAGTAAAATGCTCAACCTGCGAATATAAGCTTTAAAATAAAACGAAACAAAAAACAGACATGCTTGCCATCTGTGTTTAAATTTTATCCAGATTATATGCTGTATTTCAAAATGACCCCAGGGTTTTGTAAGTGTAATTATTTTTATGTTACATAATTATAATTTCTATAGTTTTCTAGTTTCTGGGAGAGTCCTGGTCATAAGCTTTAGCTTACAGTGACAGTAAATGGCAAGTTATGGTGATTCCAGTAGTGGTTTATTCGGTACCCATAAGGGACCCTTCAAAGGAAATCAGTCAGGGCCACTGGTAAAAGCTGAAAAAAGTGGTGGAAGCTAAAGCCTTAAATTATTTTGCATTGTAAAAATATCAGCAAAGGGCTTGCTGCAATGGTCAACTGTTCTCCAGAACTGTTCCCCACTTATTCACACACTCTGTGACCCAGCATTTATTGAGTAACATCCAATGATTCAACCTACATTTTGTGAATGGCTCTCAACCCTTTGATGGGGTCAATACTGTATCCTGGCCTAGGCCAACAAGGCCCAGGCCTAGCACAGCACTTTGCAGGGGGCAGCACGGAAAGTGTCCCCGCCGGCCTGCGCTACACTGTTAGTGTAGCACCAGTCTTATGGGGCGAAAGGGGCTGAGAGGCAAATTAGTCTAGCGCCCCCATAAAGCAGCCGCACTCCTTCTGGTATGTGGGTGGTCTCCATTCCGCAACTGGGGGAGGGGGGCACTGCTTCTAATTTTGACCATCCTATCATCCTGGACCACAAACCTCCCTCACTGTGCTGTATGTTTTCTGCTGCACCATTGGCATGGTTATATCTTCTTAGTTCTCTCCATAACATTGTCAGAAATGTGTGCTTAAAGTAGAACTATAGGCAACACTTTTTTTAAAAATTTTGGATGGAGTAAGGGAGGGTTATAGCCCCTGTCAGTTAATTTTTTTTACCATTCCTGTCCCATTGCAGATATTTACCTTCACTTCCTGCCCCATAGCCAAACAGGAAGTGAGAGGAAATCTATGCAAATTAAGGGAATAATTTGCCCCCCCCCCCACCCTCAGAACTAGTGTCCCCACTCGAAAATGTCAGGGCGAGGGGTGCAAGGGGTGTGGCCTTGACAGAAAGGGGTGGGTGATATTTAAATTAGGGGGTGCATGAGTTTAGTCAGGCCTAGGGCAGCACAAAACCTAAATACACTACTGATGGGGTTGGGGTTACTCAACAAATGCTGGGTCACAGAGTTTGTGAATAAGTGGGGAACAGTGCTGGAGAACAGTTGACTATTGCAGTAAGCACTTTTCAAATGTTTTTACAATGCAAAATAATGTAAGGCTTTAGATCTTACCACTTTTTTCTGATTTTAGCGGTGGGTCCCAATATGAGTGTCCAAGATGAAATCCAAAAAGCACACCTGTCCTTCCACCCAACAGGGCAAATGTCTCCCACCACAGTCACCCACTTCCTCTTCAGACTGGCTGCTTTTAGGAATGTATCCCAACCTTTAAGATTAGTTGCAAGATTAATTGGTAGACTCCGAGACTTCAACAGGAGAACAGACATGCAGGCAAAGGCATCCAGCAAGACACCACATCTGCATGTGTAGGATTCACTTCCAGGTACTTCTCAAGCTTCACCCTGCTGGCCTGCTCAGTCCCTGGCTTGGCACACAAGCTGCTCTGCAAGCGTCAACTTCACTAGCTGTGTCCCTGGCTTTATACCCACTAAAGTTTCCTGATTCTTTACCGTCCCCGGTTGGTGAGAATGCTGCTCCGGTACTTTCTTCTGCTTCTCACTGTGGTCCCGGGTAATAAGATGGTTGGTCCCTTAGTGGTGAGAGCTTCCCCTCTACCCCTGACCACAACAGGTTCTCCAGCCGGCAGAACCATCACTTCTGGTTGGACAGCAAAACGCAATTCCCTGTGCTGCTCTCTCTTGCTTCTAGATAGGCCCTCAGACAGCCTAGCAGCCAGATGCGCTCTCGATAGGCCCAAACTCTGGCCTAGCAGCCCAGGCAAAACAACACATCTCCACCCAGACAGCTGTCCAGGTGGCACAGAACACCGATCACCTGACTCCACCCACATATATAGGTTCTCCCAGCAGGCCAAGGGATCCAAGAAAACCCTTGCCTATTGGCTGAGACACCCCATATACCCATAATCTGACCTAGCATTGTCCTTCTCGTATCTAATACCACCAAGTACCCGGCCACCTAGCAGCAGAAGAGAAAGGTGCAGCAATGCCTGACTCTTAGGAATGAATCAAATGATCTCTAATAATTAGCCAAGGTAGCTACTCCTGCCAGGTAAATGTATACGCAACACTGCCTAAACTCAGGGTTCTACATACTTTTTCAGGGTCATTACTATCTGCACCCACCAGTGTCTCTATTGTCATAACACGATTGAGAATCTGGGTCTAAAATATGTGGTGGGGTTGCTGTTTTTCAATTTGCCGGGTGGCCACGATAAGGCAGTGTCTCAATGTGCCCTTCTTAATCTTAGAAGTGGAACCAGAAATCACTGAGAGCAATTGTAATTTTCTTGTATTCATTGAATACATTCTACTAAAAGAGAATTAATGCTCAGCATTCCCACCAAATGTGTAAGCAGGGAATTTTCCATCCAGACATCTCCAACCTTTTCATGGAGTTGAAGCACATGGATCAACTGGAGTTCTATACCACAGGGAAACTATCCAGTTTGTTCCTGAAAATAGGAAAGCATGGACAGTTAACACATGAAGATTTTCCACTTCAAAACAAAGAGATGTAGCGCTCACCCTCGAATGGACCATGAGATATCACCCAGGTCTCCCTACTTGTTCAGAGGCTGCCAGGCCCAAACACCAGTTCCACACACCGACAACACAGGCTCCACGTAGGGGATGTCTTTTTATAGATATATCAAAGTGCTTCAAACAGGAATGAGGGATCAAGGTGTAAAATACTCCAAAATGCAAAACAGATATAGAAGGGCAGTCTTTTAATTACAAATCCTCTAGCAGCAGCTTTTGTTAGGGGTAGAGGGTCTAGCCAGTTAATTTGAGACTCTTTATGATCAGTCACAGTCCTTGCAGAAACTTCTGGCATTCAGGCCCTATAGCACATGTACACCTGGAGTCTTAAGCAAGAGTCCTAGTCATAATGTCCAAGGGCCAGGGCTGGGACAAGGGGTGGGCAGGAGGGACGGCTGCCCTGGGCACTGTGGTATCATGTGGGGTAGGGGGGCACTACAAGCAGATTTGGGGGAGGGAATTTGTGTTGGATGAGGGAATTTGGGGGAGGGTGGTAGGGGGTAAGAATTGTTCTAGGAGGGGAAATTTGGATAGGTGTGTTGGAAGCAGTAATTTGGGGGTATTTGTGTTGGACGGGGGATGGATGAAGAGGATTTTTGCTAGGAGGGAGTGATTTGGGGGGGGGGGTGGTTGTGCTAGAAAAGGTCAATATGGTTCTGAGGAGGGAAGATCAGAAAACAAAATTTGGATTGTGGAGGTGGGATTTATGCTAGTAGAGACAATAGGGGGTATTTATGCTAGGGCGAGGGGATTTGAAATGGGGGAGAAGTTTTGTGCTCGGAGGGGAAATTTGAGGGGTAGAGGACTTGTGCTGGGGGGGGGGGTATGTGCTGAGGGCATATGGGAAGAGAGGATTTGAGCTGAGGGTGGGGCAAACATTTTTGCCAGGAGAGGGGATTTTAGCAGGGGTGTGGCTTTGTACTGGGAGGAAGTGTGGGATTTATGCTCAGGGGGAGAATGCTGATTAGTGCTCAATTTTGTATTGGGAGGGGGGATTTTTGCTGGCACGTAATCATACATCTTGGGGGGGGTGCAATTTAGCATGATCGCCCTGGGCTCCAGATAACTTTGTCCCGGCACTGCCAAGGGCAGCTATCACCCACCAGCTTCTATGCAACACTCTTCTGTGATTGGAAAAAAAAATCCCTCTTTGGGTCAGCTTTTATAGGTGATGCTCTCCGGCAAATATCTTTCAGCCCAGATTTCTTCAGGCCCTCGTGCAAGCAAGTACTGAGGTCTAGCATCAGCTCTTCAACACACAGGCTGCATCCCAGGGGCAGCGGCCCCAACGAAAAAGGTACTCTGTGCGAGCCTCCCAAACATTTAGCTTCTCCTTCAGCCACCTTCTTGGCTGAGAGCAAATACATATTCAGGACTTCGGTGGCTGGAATCTCCATTCTATCTCTACGAGCTTCTTCCAGAGGCAGGCAGGAGTAACCAACCAACTACCTTATGGAAACATGAACAGACCTAGGGAACAGATCACTACTTCACTAAGTGCAACTGAGCCAAAAACAAAATTTAGCTAGGGCACAGCGCTACAGAGAGAAAACTATTTTTTATTGTAGATGGAAGTATGGAATGGCCAAAACCCTAGTCTGTTTTGTTTTTTTTCCATCTGTGTCCCGTTTGGGATATTTACCTTCGCTGTGGACACAACAGGAAGTGAGGGAAAATCCCTTTTCAGATTGTTCTCACTGAAAAATAATTGATCCAGTAAAAACTTTTTCTTTACTTCCAGGTCCAGTAACAATGTTCACCAGGATAAGCAGAGATGGTGAATCTCTTTATCAAGAAAACAGACTGCAATAATTACTGTTAGGCCGCGTACACACAATCGAATATATCTGCTGAAACTGGTCCGCAGACCAGTTTCAGCGGACAGATTCGATCGTGTGTACGGGCTAGCAGACAGGTTTCCAGCAGACAAAGGTTTTAAAGCATGCTTTAAAACTTGTCTGCTGGAAACCCGTCTGTCGGATATGTCCGCTGGTTAGTACGTCTAACCAGCAGACCGAAATCTCCCGCATGCGTCGAATGGATTCGACGCATGCGTGGAAGTATTTTACTTCCTTGTTTGGTGACGTGGTGGCGTCAACGTCACCGCCACGTCACCGCGCTGTCTGTCCGTGGGGATTTTGGTTTGATCGTGTGTACACACATCAGACCAAAATCTCCCAGGAGACATGTCCGATGAAAACGGTCCGTCTTACCCCTTCCCAACCTATCCAAATGAAATAAAAAGGTTTTGGCTTTAGCCACACTTTAAAAATATTAAACAAATACAAAAGAAAACACAAGATTGGTATATTTGGTTTTATCTTCCCATACCTTCTGGGCCAGTCATATGTTTAGTTATATAAAGTAACTGTCCTTGGTAACATTGAAAGTGTTAATGAGTATGTATCTTTCAGCCTTTTCATAAGATGGAATACATAAAACACATTTTATCATTCTTCTTGACCAGTTTATTGGTCACATTAAGGCAGTAGATTGTGCCAGCCCTGGCGGTATGACCTATGCACGGATGATTAATGAAATTCAAACTGCCTCGTGACAGCCAGTGAACACAACAGATACATCCGTCACCCAGAAGCCTTAGTGGAAGAAAATAAATACTTCCATTTTGTAGGCTGATTTTTATCTTGTGAGCTATATATTTTTTAACCCATCTATCTCTGACAACAGCAGCCGATATATTACTGCAGCAACCTGATAACCCAAGACCCATATCCATTCACAACCATACTTACCAACATTTTTTAAAAGTCTGTAGTATATTTAACTACTTTGATTATACAGAATATATGGATGGGGGGGGGGGGGGTGGAAGAAGAGAGATTACTAATATGCAGAGAGTGAAAGTGGAGACCTAATGGGATTACAACATTGCTGCTGCTCCTCCATGCATCCTCTGATCTGGGAAAAATGTACATAAGCTGTTACTTATTGCAAAATTTTTATTCTGCCCATTCTGCATAATATTTAGTTGCAAGCCTAGGCTCAAAATGAATGGGCACCAATCTCCCCACACTGAACCATCTCATGAGAATTGCACAGGAATGTGGTGTAGTTTCTGTGCAATTCACATGCGGGTTATAGTGTAAACCAGGACTAATAGTTGTAATACTTCGCAGGTTTCAGTAGGTTGGCCAGAACCAACCTGGGCTTTTCTTTACATAGGGACCCAGCCACAGCTGCAAGTGCTGCTATACTATTTGTTAGGGTTGTCCCGATACCACTTTTTTAGGACCGAGTACAAGTACCGATACTTTTTTTCATGTACTCGCCGATACCGAATACCGATACTTTTTAAATGCAGCCACGTGTCCCCAAATGCAGCCATGTCCCTCTGAGTTCAGCCATGGTCCCTCTGAGTTCAGCCATGGTCCCTCTGAGTTCAGCCATGGTCCCTCTGAGTGCTCCGCACTCCACCCCGCACTCAAAAAAAAAAAGTATTCTATTTAGGTATCGGTAGTATCGGTATCGGGACAACCCTACTATTTGTTATTGAGATTAAGAACCTGTTGACATGGGTTATATTTACAACACAGTAAAGTCCATGTGTTGCAGATGAGGTGAGTGAAAGCATAGGTTAACTTAAATTAGAACTATGGGCAAAACTTTTTATTTAATTTTGGATAAAGTAAGGGAGGGCTATTACAACTGTCAGAATTTTTTCTTGCCATCTCTGTCCCTGCCTCCTCAAAGTACAATGCAACACTAGTAGACTTGCAGTTTACATGATGATGCTGAGGTACTCCCCCAGACAGGAGCTTTGGGAAGAAGAGGAGAGCACTGGAGCTGGCCGGAGCTAGGAAAAGAGTAAGTAATAATTCCTGTTACTATACCACCTAGACAGAGTGAGCTTTGAACCCTTGCAATAAAGGATGCTTCACTTCAAGAGTGGATTTTTCTAAATCCTGCAGTTTGGCTTTGAATCTATCCCCCCTTTACTCCCCAACCACTCCATTCACTGATGGAAGCATAAGAATACACCCTTTGAGGTTAATTTACTAAAACTGGAAAATCTGGTGCAGTTCTGTATAGAAACCAATCAGATTCCTGGTTTTATTGTCAAAGCTTATTTCAACAATCTGAAGTTAGAAGCTGATTGGCTACCACGCACAGCTGCACCAGATTCTCAGTGCTCCAGTTTAAGTAAATCTCCCCCTTTGTGATCATCGGACTCATCCTATGTGATGTTGAGGGTATTTAGCCCAGTGATGCCACAGGAAGTAAGTCACATGCTCCTCCATACTCTGAAGTATGGAGTATTTTCTTTGATCTCGAGCTGAAGGGAGTGGTGAAACAAAGAAAAAAAATCAAGTGTCTGCTAATGGGGATGGGGTGATTAAAACAAATGTATGATCTCAAGATTTAAGCTCAAGGTACTAAGTAATGCATTATCTTTTTGTTTGTAGTTGAACCTTAAAAAAAGCAACAGAGGCAAAAAAAGACACAGCACTGCAGCATTGAGATGCAAACAGACTATTTGTATTACAGGAAAGTTGGGCATGTGTGCTTGGGCTTATTGCATTAAAATGTAAAATGTAAACGTGCCCTAAATTTAAGTGCAGGGTCCACTTTAAGAACATCAAGGAACACATTGGACTACATGTTTTACAAGCTTAGAGTCAACAATTGAATTCAATAAAAAAAAAAAAAAGATTTAAATACAATTAAAACATAAATGTAGTCATAAGAATTTAATCCTAAATAAAGGAATACAAGGAATTTATTATGTGGAAGACATATATTTCCAAGGTCTAAAATGTCTATGGACAAATGTTTCTTCTCCACTGCATCAGTGGGGCTCCAGATTTGGCTCCTGCTAGTGCAACTATTAAAAATGTGTCCTATTATCAGAAAAAAAAATATATGGCCAAAACACAGCAGCTTCTTAAAATCTTGTATGAGGCTTGCTGTGTGGAGCGCAGTGTACGGTAAACCATAAATATCTTATAAGACAATTGTTTCCAGCATCACATGGCAGTTCTTCATCGTCAAAGCTTTCAGCGGAGGAACCTTGCCAGAACGTTGAGGGAAGCACTATGTAATCCTTCAGTGTAAAGCCAAGATTAACCCTATACAGAAGACGCGATTACAGTCTTACTCAAATCACAGTAAAGAAATCAAATAACCATTTAGGGATTTAATGTCAAATGCAATGTTTTAGATAACATACAAATAAGGAAGTCGTTTTAACAATTTACCTTGATCTGACAAACATAGGTCAACAAGGCAATTAAACATTAAACATTAGTGTAGTTGAGCTTGACACTTGACTTAAAGGAAAAAGCGGCTTCAGTCAAACATGTCGTTTTCCTTTGCATGTAGAAGCCTGTTGAAGGACGTTGCATAGAAGGTTAAAAAAAAAATCTCAGGTTTTAGGTTTTTCTACTTAAAATAAATAAAATAATTAAAAATAATAAATAAAATAAAAGCCCAACTATGGGCTCCCCATCCCCAGAGGACCCCTTCCTTTTTCTTGAGCCTCCTCATGTGTATTTTATGCTTATAATTATTTTTTCCAGATGTCTTCAGGCCCCTTCAAATCTTTTCCTGACAGTGGACAATCCTCGGTGATGCAGAGATCAGTACTGATTTAATGCTGTCAGAGCTACTCTGCATAAATGCATTTTGAGTGTGGTGTGCATTAGTGATGCCCCTCCATGGTGCATGACTACTTGACTCACAGTATGTCCTCAAAAAGGTTGAGCAATGGGGGGCGTGGCTAGCGAGCACTCGAAGATGGCTTCTTAAGCCTAAATACAGCATTCCATCGATAAACCCCCGTACATTGGACCCACTTATTCACCTAACACCCCATAGACACTGCTAGACAGATGCTGTTCCACAAAAGGAAGGAAGAATAGTACCCCAAAAAGCTTACAGCATCGTTCCTTTGGCTGGTGCCCCTGGGAGGAAAGGCACAAGAGGAATGAAGGAATGCACTCTCACAGTCAATGACATAGTAGACACATACAAAGATACTAAGGAGGATACCTTCCGATAAAAGCTAAACTGGTGGATTTAGAGGACCGCTCGTGGCAAAATAATGTAAATCTGCTGGGTGTACCAGAATCAATTACCTCTCAGGGCCTACATGATTATGTGCGTGACCTCATCTTTACCTTATTGGCAGGCTTGTCACCAGTGGAAATGACTATCAATTAGGGGTGTGCATCTTTACTGGTCTCATGATTCGATTAGATCACGATTATCTGATCAATGATTCCATTTCATGATATTGACAAGCTCCTACTTCTGCATGGGCCGCCTAGGTGGCTCTTCCTCCCTGCAGTCTTCTGGGACACATCACAGGTCCCAGAAGATTGCCCGGCTATGCAGGACAGCACAGTGAGACATGCTCATCCAGCTGTGAAGCTGAAAGCTGTCACACTCGGATGCCAACAGTAGTATTGCCAGCGCCGTGGACAGGCGGGGAGAGAATGGAAGGGTTGGGTGACCACCTCGCTGGATTGTGGGATAGTTGAGTGTCTTTTTATTAGAAGTCAGAGGATACACTTTTTTTGTAGCTGCTGTCTTTTGATAAACAAAAATTTTACTGGAACTCTACTTTGAATTAAAAATAACCTCACTGCTATAAAAAGTGCACTAATTTGGTGCACTACAGGGTACAGCCATTTACACACACGACTGCTGGGAGGTCAGGAGGGATTAGAATCCATAGCTGACAAACAGCCCTGTGAAGTTCCTTTTACTGTCTCTGTGCTGCCAGTTGCCTGGCTTCCCCGTTTGCACATTTCAGCACACTAGGAGTTAACACAATTAAATGTGCAAACAGGTAAGTCAGGGAACTGTCAGCACAGAGCATGTACGAGGTGTAAGTAGAGTACAAACACATTTGTATGCTACTTACTGTTGTTAAAATAACTGTGTTGTAATAAATCCTGAGTTATAATCCATTAAAGTGGATGTAAACCCACTGTCATCCTTTCTAAACTACTGCCATAGTGCTAATCTATAAGGATATAGATGCCTCCTGCATGTATCCTTACCTGTCAAATGTCTCCCCTCTGTCTGTTATAAGAACTGAAAAACTGCAGATTCTGTGGGTGGATCTGTTGTCTGGAGCTCTGTGGGTGGGGTCGTGATGTCATTAGACTCCCCGCCCTCCTCTACACCTTGTCAACGTGCATTTTTTCCTGTGTATTCCTTACACTAAATTCTGCTATGATCACTAACATCCAGTCAAAATCCAGAAAAGTAACCACATGACTTCAGAAAAGGAGTGGGGGTGGGAATTAAAAAATAATGCCTGTCTCCAGTTTAGTGCATGAGATATGTAAATAACCTGTCACTCACAGCAAGGGGGCGGAACGGACTAAGGTTTTTCTGTGTAAGTCCGTTTTATTTCACTGAACAATAAAAGAGGATTGCTCAGCGCTGGATTAACTCTGTGTGGCAAGACTGGGCACCGATGATAGGAATAGGGAAAATAATAAAACATTTTGGGTTTACATCCACTTTAAGTGCCCAGCTGTATGTGCTTTTTAAAAAATATGGAGCTTCATTCCTAATTTCTGTCTGTGCACAGTGTACATTCCGCTCATGTGATTTCCCTGCCCACCACTCTCCTCTCACGTCTCACATCTCTCCTGACCTCAGCAGGGAGTTCTCAGCCAAGCCCGTCTCTCTTCTGATCTGATAGCTACAATCAGTAGGTGGGGCTGAGAACTCCCCGCTGATGTCAGAAGAGACGTGAGAGGTGAGAGGAGAGAGGAGAGAGGTGGGCTGGGCAGTCACATGAGTGGAATGTACATCGTACACAGACTGAGAAATTAGGTATATAGCTCCATATTTAAAAAAAAAGCACATAACAGCTTCAACTTTTCTGGGAAGGCTTTCCACAAGGTTTAGGAGTGCTTCTATAGGAATGTTTGACCATTCTTCCAGAAGTGCATTTCTGAGGTCAGGCACTCATATTGGACAAGGAGGTCTGGCTCGCAGTCTCTGCTCCAATTCATCCCAAAGGCATTCTATCAGTTTGAGGTCCCGACTCAGGCTCCTGTGCAGGCTAGTCAAGTTCCTCCACCCCAAACTCGCTTATCTTTATGGACCTTGCTTTGTGCTCTGTTGCGCAGTCAAGTTGGAAAAGGAAGGGGCCATACCCAAACTGTTCCCACAATGTTGGGAGCATGAAATTGACCAAAATGTCTTGGTATTCTGATGCCTTAAGAGTTCCCTTCACTGGAACTAACAGGTAAAGCCCAACCTCTGAAAGACAAACCCATCCCAAATTCCCCCTTTCACCAAACGATTTGAATCAGTGCACAAAGCAAGGTCCATAAAGACATGGATGAGTGAGAGTGAGTTTAGGGTGGAGGAACTTCAACCCATTAGAACACCTTTGGGATGAATTAGAGCAGAGACTGCAAGCCAGGTCTTCTTCTCCACATCAGTGCCTGTCTGACCTTACAAATGTGCTTCTGGAGGAATGGTTAATCATTCCCATAGACACACTCCTAAACCTTGGGGACAGCCTTCCTAGATAAGTTGAAGCTGTTATACCTGCAAAATGTGGGTAAACTCAAAATTTAACCCTACGGACTAAAACTGGGAATGCCGTTAAATCTCATGTGCGTGTAAAGGCAGACGTCCCAATACTTTTGGTAATATAGTGTATGTTTTAAAGTATCTCTTCAGTACAGATGGAGTTAATCAGACACAACTCCGAAGGTATGCATTGCACTTTCCAAAACCAATTAAAAATATCCAAACATTTCCTTGAAAAACGTTTTTTTTTTTCTTCCTAGACAAGGTATAAAATTTCGCCTCCGTAGAATGAATCGTATATTGAAATCAACACACGAGGTACATAATTAACTTTTTAAGCTAAGAAATCTGTTTGAAAATCAGCAGTTTGACTCCCACACATAGCCATCTGCTGCTTAATACGATATGTCCACCTTATCGACAGTTCTGAAGCTTGGTGTTGTATGTAACCTGTAGATGTATGTATGTATGGTAAGGAACTATACCGAGTGCAGCAGAGGTACTGTAGAGGAAACGTTGTAGGTGACAGAATTTTATTTTTTAATCTCTGTTTCTCTCTGGCTCCCCCTCCCCTTCTTCACTGCTATAGGAATAATTGATGTTGCTCTTCAACTTTCTCGTTGAAGATACTCTCTCCTGGCTTGCTAGAAACATCAGCATAATATAGAAGGCTACATACATATAAGGATGTATCAACACGTACATAGTTATTTTCTAGTTTTTAAGCATCACAAACAGAGCCTGGGAATCAGTGGCGGCTGGTGCTCAATTTTTTTGGGGGGGCGCAAACAAATTGCAGCCTTACTGTGCCCATCAAAGGCAGCCACTGTGCCATGCCATCAATTGTCACCACTGTGCCATGCCAAACGCAGCCACTGTGCCATGCCATCAATTGTTACAACTATGCCCACATCAATTGTTGCCACTGTGCCCACATCAATTGCCACTGTGCCCACATCAATTGCCACTGTGCCCACATCAATTTCCACTGTGCCCACATCAATTGCCACTGTGCCCACATCAATTTCCACTGTGCCCACATCAATTGCCACTGTTCCCACATCCATTGTCCCCCACTGGTGCCCACATCAATTGTCCCCCCACTGGTGCCCACATTAATTGTCCCCCACATTAATTGTCCCCACATCAATTGTCCCCACTGTTCCCTGTAAAATGCTGCCAGTCAGATTGCTCCCCCCGCCTGGCACTTACCTTTCTGGGGTTCGCCATTCTCCTTCCACTGTCCCTCGATGTCTTCTGCCGCCCTCGATGATGCTCCAGCCAATCAGGTTACGGATAAACAGAATCACTGAAACCTGATTGGCTGAGACGGCGTCAGTCTTATAAAAGGGACGTAGCCCTCTACGTTCTGAGATAAGACATCCGGGAGCTGAAGGACTGTACTGGGGAAGCCTATCAGAGCCACTGGTTCTGACAGGCACTTCCCCACAGCCAACCAGCTGTCCTTAGTCAGATAATCGGCGCCCTATGTCCGGTTATCTGACTAGGCTGGCCACAATAACATACACTCAAGCAATGCGTGAGTGTATGTTATTTGCGCGGCACTGCAAAACAAATTTTTAAATGCCTTTTTGTTTTTTTTCGCTTTTTTTTAAGACTACAGGAGCGGGGGCGGCGCCCGGGCGCCCCCTATGGACGGGCCGCCACTGCTGGGAATTAAAAAACGAGGCCATGTCATACCCTGTACACACGATCGGATATCTGATGGAATCTAATCCGATAGTTTTTTTCGTCGGATATCCAATGAAGCTGACTTTCATCAGTCTTGCCTACACACCATTAGTCAAAAATCCGACCGTGTCCAACGCGGTGACGTAAAACACTATGACGTGCTGAGAAAAATAAAGTTTAATGCTTCCGAGCATGCGTCGACTTGATTCTGAGCATGCGTGGATTTTTCTATGAGTTCCACACAGACGATCAGTTTTTTATCCATAGGAAAATTGTAAAACATGTTCTATTTTTTTCACAGATGGAAAATAAACCGATGGGGCCCACACACGATCAGTTTGTCCGATTAAAACTGTCCATCGGTTCGTTTTCATCAGACAAATCGATTGTGTGTACAGGGCTTTGGAGTGAATCTATCATGAACACCCATGGATCAATAGCACAAACTGATCAGACTAACTAACAGTCTGAATTAACAAAATAATAATCAAAAAGAAAAGTACCTCTGTCTTGGCAGCTCACTGAGGGTGCTTTGCACATCATTGGAAACTGTGCAAAGTTAATGAGAAAGATGGAAGAAATGGGATTTTTGGGTGCACAAATGCAATATATCAAGTAGATTATATTAAAATGTTTTTATTTTAAACAGCAAAATAAAAACAGTATTAAAAGTAAATAGTTGGAGAGTGGTAGTACAAAAATACAGCTTTCCATTTTAAGAAGAACGAGTCAGGGGCGAAACATGTCAGGAATACATTCCATCCGACTGTCCTATTAACTGTATTTTTGTACTACCACTCTCCAACTATTTACGTTTAATACTGTTTTTAGTTTGCTGCTCAAAATAAAAATATTGTAATATATTTTAATATAATCTACTCGATATATTGCATTTGTGCACCCAAAAATTCCATTTCTTCCTTCTTTGTCTTTATATTATTGAGGATTTGGTGCAATACATACTAGTTGGGTCCACAACCACAAAAACTAATCCCATGTGCAAAGTTAATGTTTTCAATCACACAGGCCCTTTTGATGGCATTGCTTTGTGATAAGAAGATAAACAAGGATCAAGCAAGAAGCAGAGCCTTCAGATGTAACGGGCAAATATAGCTGTCCCTATAACTTGATTGTAGGTCACTCCATATGATTTTCCTTTTTCCGCTTGACTTGTTTTGTTACATCCCCTTGTGCTGTTTCAGGATAATCCATTTTATGTTCCTTCTCACATTCAAGGTGATAATTGTCACTCTTGTGAGGCCCTTATGGTTCTAAACACCGGTCAGTAATTTTATTATATACAGGGCCATCTTTAACACAGGGCAAAAGGGACTGCTGCCCCAGGCCCATTTATTGTTGTGGGGCCCAAAGCAGCTGCCTCTTGAGCCTACAAATAGTTGATAAGTGGATTCCAGAGGGCCCAAGAAAATGTTTGCCCAGGGTCCAATCAATCTTATGCCGTGTACACACAACCGTTTTTAATGACGAGATTTTTTTTTTTAATCAACGAGAAAAATGGGCGATTTTTTTAGAACCTGCTCTTTTTTTTCTCGTCGTTTTTCACATTGTTCTTTTTCACGTCTTGAAAAACGGGCGTGTGTATGCTTTGACGAGAGGGGAAAAAACGCTCATGCTCAGAAGCAAGTTATGAGACGGGGAAACTAGCAAAAGCAGCCCAAAGGGTGGCGCCATTCGAATGGAACTTCCCCTTTATAGTGCCGTCGTACGTGTTGCGCGTCACTGCGCTTTGCTCAAGCATTTTTTTTTTCACAAACGTGTGTATGCAAGGCAGGCTTGAGAGGAATCACGACAAATCACGTTGAGAAAATCTTCGTTTTTTTTATGACACGTATAACGGCCATGTGTATGCGGCATTACAGACAGCCCTGATTATGTATACTCAAGTGCAATAAAGTGTGGAATGGAGCACTTGCTTATTTTCTTTGTTAGGTACACTTATGCAGAGGTTGTGTACTGTTTTGATACCTTTTTGCTTTTTTAGTACAATTTTTTGTACTGCTTGTATAGCTTTGTTTAAAATAAATAACAAGAAATAAAAAAATACTGATAGTTCTTTTCTTTAAGTGGTATTAAACCCCCAAAAAATAAAAGATTGCAGCTTACCAATCATTAGATGTGGTGGCTGCATTTATTTTATTTTCTTTGGCCTCTTTCCCCCTCTGTTTTTGTGTGAGTGAGACACAACTCTGGAGGAATTAGAACAGGAGGCACAGAAGACAGCATCATTGTCAGTTGTAGGGGGGGGGGGGCGTGTTAAATGTAAAAGAAGATTTGTATACACTAACAAATTGAAGAGATCTAAGAATTGTTAAGCTGTGATATAATATATGTCTGCAGAGGCGGACTGACAACTCATGGGGCCCCCAGGTAATAGATTATGGGGCCACACAGTATACACACATTTAGTATACATGCACAGTATACACACAGACACACAATATACATACACAGTATACATACACACAGAATACATATACACATACACATACACACACTGAAAAAGTACTGGGCCTCCATCATTTAACTCTACCCATCATCCTGCATCCTCTGGCATCAGCCGCAATCCACGCAATTTTGCTTTCATTCCTCTTCTTCTTAAAAGCAGGCTCCCATTCTCCTGCACCCTTTGGAGCGCCTGCTCTGTCTGCAACAAACTCACCTCTGTTCGTGACATCTTTATCACTAACTCCTTTAACCTACTTACTGTTACTGAAACCTGGCTTTATAAGTCCGACACAGCTTCTCCTCCTTCACTCTCCTATGGTGGCTCTCTCTGCACTCTCTCTCCCAGACCCAGTGAACAGAAGGGAGGTGGAGTGGGAATCCTCCTATCCCCAAAGAGCACCTTTCAGCTTCTTCATTCTCCTCCCTCTCTGTCCCTGTCCTGATTTGAAGATCACTGTATACATTTACTATTTTCTCCAATTTCTCTAGGAACTGCTGTGATCTACCAGCACCCTGGGCCGATATCAACTTTACTCGATGACTTCTCTGCCTGGCTACCCTACTTTCTCTATTTTAAAATTGTCACAATCAGTCTTCAACACCCCTGTTAATACTAACACTCCTGGTACTTTTTAAACTTCTCAGTTTAAGGCCTCGTACACACGATAGGTTAACCAGAGGACAACGGTCTGATGGACCGTTTTCATCGGTCAAAACCGATTGTGTGTGGGCCCCATAGGTTATTTAACTTTCGGTTAAAAAAGCCAACTTGCTTTAAATTTCAACCGATGGATTCCTAAGCAAAAGGTCAAAACCGACCATTAGTAGGCACGACCATCGGTTAAAAATCCACGCATGCTCAGAATCAAGTCGACGCATGCTTGGAAGCATTGAACTTCATTTTATTCAGCACGTCGTTGTATTTTACGTCGCCCGGTTCTAACACGATCGGTTATTGAACCGATGGTGTGTGGGCGCGACGGACCATCAGTCAGCTTCATCGGTTAACCGGTGACAACGGTCCTTCAGACCGTTCTCATCGGATGGACTGATCGTGTGTACGTGGCCTAACCTCGTCTTTTGACCTGAAGCAATGGATACACACTTCTACTCACCCTGATGACAGCACCCTTGACCTTGTATTCTCCTAGCGTGCAATCTCTCCAACAATCCTTTTTCCTCTCCCTGATTACCACTTTATTAGCTTCACTCTCTCCCTGTCTTCCACCATTTCTCCCTCCAACCACCTTACAATTACCTCTAGAAACCTTTGTCACTTTAACCCTTCTCTTCTTTATTTGCCATTGACCACTCCTATGACAAAATCGCACCCCTGTCCTGGCCGAATCTAGCCATTTCTGTCTACATTAGATCCCTATCCTCTGCCATGTATGAGCTATCCCCCCACAATACACACAGATTCAGGCCCTGAACCCTACAACCCTGGCAAACAGGTGACACCAGCAGTCTAAAAAAATGTAGCCGTGCTCTTGAGCACCTGCGGTGTATGACTAATGCCGCATACACACAATCGGAATTTCCGACAAGAAAAGTTCTATATGAGCTATTGGTCAGAAATTCCGACCGTATGTAGGCTCCATCGGACAATTTCCGACAGCAAATATTTGAGAGTTGGTTCTTAAATTTTCAGATGAGAAAAGTTATTGTCGGAAATTCCGATCTTCTGTATGCAATTCCGATGCACAAAAAACACGCATGCTCGGAATCATTGAACTGCGTTTTTCTAGGCTCGTTGTAGTGTTGTACAACACAGTGTTCTTGACTGTCAGAATTTCAGACAACATGTGTGTGAACGTGTGTATGCAACACAAGTTTGAGCCAAAATTACGTCGGAAAAAAATACATGGTTTTCTTGACGGTATTTCCGATCGCGTGTACGCGGCATAAGTCTTAGAAAGATTTCAACCGATATAAAGCTGCTCTCCAAAAATACAATTCCTGCCTCCCCACTGCCAGGCAGACCTATTTTAATCACTCTCATTAACAACTTCCCACCTAGTTCCCATTAACTTTTCTCTCTCTTCAACTCTCTTCTTCATCCTTCACTGCCTCCACCCACTAGCTCACTCACTGCCCAGAAGATCGCTAATCAATTCAAAAATAATATTTATGCAATTCGTGGGGTCTCAGCTGTGGAGATAGACTCTCCTACTTAACACTTTATGTCCATGGGCACAATCATTACTACCCCCATTCAACTTCACTATCATGGACAAGGTTGCTAGAACAAAAATTATAATGCCCACCTAATCACCTGCCCCCTGAACACTCTCTAAAGCCGCATACACACACGATCAGAATTTCCGATGGAATTTTCCATCAGAATTACGATGAAGCTGACTTCCATCAGTCTTGCATACACACTGTCAGAATAAATTCCGACCGTCCAAAACGCGGTGATGTAAAATACTACGACGAGCCAGGAAAAATGAATTTCAATGCTTCCGAGCATGCGTTGACTTGATTCTGAGCATGCATGGGTTTTTTCTCCGTCGGAGTTGCACACAGACGATAGGAATTTCCTATAATTTTTTTGTCCATTGGAAAAAAATAAAACATGTTCTATTTCTAATCACTGATGGAAAAAAGTCCAATGAGGCCCAAACATAATAAGAATTTCTGATGAAAAATTCCAATCGTGTGTACGCAGCATTACTCACATTTTAATTCTCTTCCTCTCTTCTGACATATTCTCTAAGACCCCTTTCACATTGGAGGAGTTTTTCACGCGGTAAGGGGCTAAAAATAGCACCTGTAAAGCGCCTGAGGTCCCTTTCACACTTGTACGACTTCTAAAGCCCCGTACACACGGTCGGACTTTTGCCCAACCAACATCAAAATCCGACACTTTTCTCATTTGTCCGACCGTGTGTACGTTCCATCGGACCAACTTTTTTGGCTTTCATCGGACAAAAAGTTGGGTCTGCGAATGGACCAACTTTCAGGCAACAAAAGTCCGATGGTGCAAAGTCCGATCGTGTGTACAGCAAACCATCGGACTTTTGGACAAATTACAAATGCGCATGCTCAGAACCAATGTTAAAATCAACCAACAATAGCAGAAGTTAACCAAAGGGTGGCAGTAAAGAGCAGAACAACCACGTGATGATGTGAAAGTTTTAGAAAAGTTTGCAGAAAAGTCCGAGCGTGTGTATGCTATGGGTGTGATCGGACAAATCAATTAGGACAAAAATCCAAGGGAAATTTTGTTGGATGTCCTACCGTGTGTATGGGCCTATAGTCGCTCGATTTTACCGCGATTCGCGGCCGCGATTTTACCGCGATTTTGCCGCGATTCGCGGCCGCGATTTCAATGAATGCCTGTGTAAGTGGCATCAAAATCGGACCAAAGTAGTGCAGGGACTACTTTGAAGTCGGCACTACTTAAAGTCGTGCCAGTATGAATGGTGTTCATTGAAAATCATGGAGAATGACTTGTCATACGATTTTGCAGTACAAAATCGTGAGACAAGTCATATAAATGTGAAAGGGGCCTTAGAATAAGTCCTACAAGCAGCATCTTTGGAGCGGTATATACACCGCTCCTCCACCGCCCCTGCCCGTTGAAATGAATGGGCACTGCTGCCGAAGCACCTGCAAAGCGTTTTAACTGCGGCACTTTTCAGCATTTAACCCTTTCTTCGGCCGCTAGCGGGGGTTAAAAGGTCAAATACCATCAAACCTATTTTTAATATCACTCTTCTCTGTTTCTATTATTTTCAGGGCATATTCACACAAGATCTGGAACAAAACTTGCTGATTTCAGTTCATTATCCTTGCAGCACCCCTTCTTGGAGCCAAAATACAAAATTCTTAATAAATTATAGGAAACAATAAAAACTTGCAGAGTTATTTTTATTTTGTAGAAAATGTGACTGTAGACAAAACTCCCATCCCCCACCCCACCCCATAAAGCCTGAAGTCTTTTCGGACTGTGTTTAGTATGTAACCTACAAAGGAATTACAGTATTTGCACTGTTTTTACAACGACAATTATGCAATATGTTCAGCATAATAGAGCTACCTCCGAGACTGGAATACTGCATGACATTTGTAATTCAGTTATATTTTATTACACAGTGAAATCTCACACCGACAACCAGACCGGTTACTGTTGATCTTCAGCATATTGCAAAAGTAAAAGCATATAAATATTGATTGCACCATTGTCCCCATAGGATATTCTTCCGGACTTATTTGTATCGCCATTAAATTTAATCTGGAAAGTTTTCCTTTTTGTGATCACCAAGAGACAGATTTCCTTGACTCATACTTTTTTCCCTTTTTCCTTTTTTTCTAATAGGTTCTGTACCATTCGGACATTAATATTTTATGTTCAGTTATGTGGTTTTGTTCTTGTAACGAATGATCACAAGGAAAATATGAGAAAATTACATCTTCTTCTCTTACCGAATAAAAGCTGGCATTGGTGGGCTAAAATTAGAGTTATTTCCATTTCATTCTAATGTGGAACTTATTGTATATTCATTGCTTCATGGGACACTCATAAAAAGAATAGACAGAAGATAGAAGCTTGGTGCATCAGGTAAATAGCAGGAATGTAGATACAGTACAAAGAAAAGCCGTGCATGACAATAATGCAGATGGGGGACAGCTTGGCGGGAGGTAGCGTCATGAGATGGGGATAAGTAGTAAAAGTAAAGATTAAATCTGCATCTGGGAGAATTCCAGGATACTCAAATATTCATAAAAGCTTAAAGTAATATTAAACTCTCAGAATTTTTGAGCTTAACACACTGCGCCTAACAAAACAAACATTCCCCCGTAAAACCATTTAACCCTTTCTCTTCCACCCCAGTGTTCCTTTTAAAAGTTCTGAATGCTGGAGGGGGGCACAGGAAAGATTAGCCAATCATGTAATCACTATGATTGGCTGTTACAATGGGTATACATCAGTATCCGTTCTATCGAATAGCGCCCTCCTTCGAAAAATGCCCCCAACAGGCTGCGCATGCGCAGTACGGGATGGCACTCCAGCTGATTTCCCAATCAGCGCTTGTGATGACGTGAAGACGCATGCGCTGATTGTAGGAGACTCTATCTGATGCTATTCAAACAGCGGGAGAACGTACTTGTCAGATTCTGCCTCGCTGTTGCGGGGCGGGTTTTTCCTATATTGAACGCCGTGTTTTTGTGTGTTGAATAGCGGGTTCAGTGTAATAAAGGACGTGTTTTGGCTGTGTCTAAGGGCACGTACACACGATCAGACCGGTCCGATGAAACTGGTCCGACGGACCGTTTTCATCGGACCAGGCTGAAGTGGTCTGATGGTCTGATGTGTGTACACACCATCGGACCAAAAATCCAATCAGACCAGAACGCGGTGACGTAGAACACAACGACGTGCTGAAAAAACGAAGTTCAATGCTTCCAAGCATGCGTCGACTTGATTCTGAGCATGTACGGGTTTTTGGTCTGATGCTTTTGCGTACTAACCATCGAATCTGTCCGATGGACAGATTTTAAAGCAAGTTTTAAAACTTTGGTTCGACGGACAACGGTCCGATAGGCCGTACACACCATCCAACTGGTCCAATGAAACTGGTCTGCAGACCAGTTTCATCGGACCGGTCTGATCGTGTGTACGCGGCCTTAGGGTGGGTTAAAACACACACAAAACACAAAGTTCCGCCTATCACGGATGTCCTCTCGTCCAGTCTCTGCTGGAAAACTGAGTGTGCCGCCTATCACGGAACAGGGCGGGGAGAAGGCGCGGCTTTTTTACACTGGACGCATGCAGTCTGACTTTGCATGTCACGGATAATCAGGTATGGAGATCGGCAAAGTGAGGCTGCAATGGGCACAGAGAGGTGAGGCATGCAATGGGCACAGTGAGGTGAGCCATGCAATGGGCACAGTGAGGCGAGGCATGCAATGGGCACAGTAGGGTAAGCCATGCAATAGGCACAGTGATGTGATGCATGCAATGGGAACAGTGAGGTGAGGCATGCAATGGGCACAGTAGGGTAAGCCATGCAATAGGCACAGTAATGTGATGCATGCAATTGGAACAGTGAGGTGAGGCATGCAATGGGTACAGTGAGGTAAAGCATGCAATGGGCACAGTGAGGCGAGGCATGCAATGGGCACAGTGAGGTTTGAAAAAAGCTGAGTAAAGCCTGTTCCTGTCAGCGGTTGTTCCGGCTACCCCTCAGATTCTAGACAGACTAGTCGGAAGAGGGTTGTTTTATAAGGCGAGTATATCCCAAAACCAACCTTTTAGCTGGAAAATTAGGGGGTCGTCTTATACCCCCAGTCCCCTTATACACTGGCAAATACTGTACTTGTATATGGTGATTTTGGATTATAATTATACACAGGTTTATATGTAGCACTATATTCATTTGGTTGCTGCTTTTTTTTTTTTTTTGTATGTGAATTAGCACACCATGTTGGATGATGGAAGTCAGCAGACCTTCACCCCATTTACTAAGCAAAGGGAAAATTCCTCTGCAAACTAAACAGCCTACAGTATTTGCCTTTAAAAAAAATCAACTCATTTACCTTATCTGCCAAGTGAATCAAATATTTGATGAAGTTAAAAAATGTTCATTTTACTTTCCTAAGACAAGTGGCAGCAGACCCTCCCTAAAGCCTAGTATACTGTAGATTTTTAGAAAATCGGATGAAAATATCCGTATTTAGAATGATCGTTCAATTTTTCGTTCATTAGTATACTGCTTTCGAGAGCAGATATCAAGTGTTTAATTGAAAATTTCAGAAGGGACTCGCTGTAAAATGTTTATCGTTAGTTACTAGAACAAACCAATTTCCTTTCATTAGTACAGTAATCGTCTTAAAAAAAAATTGAATAAGCAGGACCGCAAATGATTGGAAACAAAGTATGACCTGAAAGAAGATAGCAACAAAAATAATTTTCGTAAACATGAAAGAATTGCAAGATATGCAAGATAGTTTTTTAGGAGATATAAAATGAAATTTCAGTAAAAATACATAGCAGTATACAGTTTAACAGTATTCAGATTACATCTCGGACAACAAATACAGGTTTATCATAAACCACTTGCTTACTGGGCACATATACCCCCCTCCTGCCCAGGTGAAATTTCAGCATCCGGCATTGCGTCACTTTAACTGACAATTGCGCTGTCCTGCGACGTGGCTCCCAAACAAAATTGACGTCCTTTTTTCCCCACAAATAGAGCTTTCTTTTGGTGGTATTTGATCACCTCTGCGGTTTTTATTTTTTGCGCTATAAACAAAAAAGAGCGTCAATTTTGAAAAAAATACAATATTTTTTACTTATTGCTATAATAAATAGCCAAATAAAAAAAAAAAAAAAATTTTTCTCAGTTTAGGCCGATACGTATTCTACATATTTTTGGTAAAAAAAAAAAAAAATCGCAATAAGCGACTGGTTTGACAAAAGTTATAGCGCCTACAAAATAGGGGACAGAATTATATTTTTTTACTAGTAATGGCGGCGATATGCGCTTTTTATTGGGACTGCGACATTATGGCGGACACAAATTCAAATAAGGGTGATAGCGCAAATTGAAAAACAAATCATAACATACACAGTGGATGATAAAATGAGGTGCACAAAAGTATAAAGTGCCAAACACAAAAAAGTCTATCAGGGACAAGGATAAGTCCAAGGAAAGTGCAAAAACTCAAATATGTGCACTAATAGTCCATAATAGTGAAAAGCAATGTGAAAAGGATGTCCACCGATCAGAGAGATGTGAGGAATAACACCACCACACAGCGTGTCTGGTCTCCCAGAACTCTCACCTCCAGCATGTAAACACAGGCATATAGGATGTTCTTTGTGTAGAAACCTCCCTCAGTAGTCTTGTTCACCACCACGGGTCAGTGGGGAGATAGGTACCTGAGATCTCGGGTGATAGTGGAAAAGAGGAGGGAGAAGGACAAAGGCCTCCAATAGTATTATCCTTGGTATAAAATAATTTATTGAGGAATTGCACTTACAGGTAGATGAATAAAAATTTGCATATCGACAACGGTGATCACAGCGCTTCGGCACGTCACTCACTGCACGTCTTTCCCTTCCCTTTTGTTATCACAACGCTTCGGCACGTCACTCACTGCACGTCTTTCCCTTCCCACGTGCCCGAAGCGCTGTGATCACCGTTGTCGATATGCAAATTTTTATTCATCTACCTGTAAGTGCAATTTCTCAATAAATTATTTTATACCAAGGATAATACACTATTGGAGGCCTTTGTCCTTCTCCCTCCTCTTTTCCACTATCACCCGAGATCTCAGGTACCTATCTCCCCACCGACCCGTGGTGGTGAACAAGACTACTGAGGGAGGTTTCTACACAAAGAACATCCTATATGCCTGTGTTTACATGCTGGAGGTGAGAGTTCTGGGAGACCAGACACGCTGTGTAGTGGTGTTATTCCTCACATCTCTCTGATCGGTGGACATCCTTTTCACATTGCTTTTCACTATTATGGATTATTAGTGCACATATTTGAGTTTTTGCACTTTCCTTGGACTTATCCTTGTCCCTGATAGACTTTTTTGTGTTTGGCACTTTATACTTTTGTGCACCTCATTTTATCATCCACTGTGTATGTTATGATTTGTTTTTCAATTTGCGCTATCACCCTTATTTGAATTTATGTTATTAGTTGCTGTGTATGCAATTTTGTGTTTTGCTGCATATTGTCACTGATTTCTGGATAGACTTATTAGTAGCGCAGAAGTCCCACTTGATTTATTATGGCGGACACATCGGACAAAGTTTTGGCGCCATTCACATTTATACCGCGATCAGTGCTATAAATATGCACTAATTACTGTATAAATGTGACTGGCATTGAAGGGGTTAACACTAGGGGGTGAGGAAGGGGTTAAATATGTTCACTGTATTGTGTTCTAACTGTAGGTGGAGGGGGGTGACTGGGGGAGGTGACCGATCTGTGTCCCTATGTACAAGGGACACAGATCGGTCTCCTCTCCAAAAAACAGGACGCTGTCTCTGTGTAAAACGGCAATGAGAGGTGATCTCATATGTTTACATTTGAGATCATCTCTCATTGGCCGCGCAAATCGTAGGGCAAACGGGCACTCTGATTGGCCGTTCGCCGCGATCTGTGATTGGCTGTGTCCAAGGGACACTGCCAACACAGAATTTCCCCGCTGCGCCCCAAAGGGGCGGCCGTCAATTGACGGCGGGTTGGAAATTCAGGTCTCAAGTGGTTAATAGTGATGAATAATATATCATTTTTATTTTATTTTAACTAATTATAATTATTAATATCAATCATGATTTATTTCCTATTTTTTTATTTTTTTTTATAAATAATGCAACATATCACTTAAACTACTGTCTACTATGTAGTTCAAATTCTAAGCTCCCTTAGCATGGCGGGGTTTATTTACTAAAGCTGGAAAGCGCAAAATCAGGCTCACTTCTGAATTGAAAGTAATGAGCTTCTAACCCCAGCTTGTTCAATTAAGCCTGGTAAAAAACCTGGAAGCTCATTGGTTTCTATGCAGAAGTGAGCCTGATTTTGCGCTTTTCAGCTTTAGTAAATAAACCCCATTGTGTACTTAAAAGCGGGGTATGCCTGTACACACACTTAAACAAGAAACGGGGGTGCGTATTCCTCACGCCTAAAGTCACCAGGAGGACCAAAGACCTAACATTTATTAGGATTTTAGTAAATGGTAGGACTGTTGTAGGTGTTTTTGAATACTATTAGGATGAGGAACATGAACTCATATAACCTTCTAACAAAGGACTAGGTAGGGGCTAGGATATATATCACTATCTCTCCTGTCACAAAATTGTGGTACCATGGAGACAAAGCACATCAAAAGACAAAAAGGGACGTGCTAACCCTATGCTGGGATAAAAGAAGATCCATTAAATAAGAAAATTAGGTCAACAAAATAAAAGTACCTCTTGGCTTTAAATTATATGACTACTACACTGCAGTTCAATAGCATAAAAAATGGGCTAACCAATTATTGTGGCAGTATTTTTAACATCTACGTCACTTGTTGGTTAATACCACAGCTATATTACAGATACTGCAGAAGGTGCATACAAACAAATAGTGGGGTTATCGATTGGGCAGGAAATGGGACTTTAAAGGTACCAAAAGAACATATAAAATATAAAAAAAAGTTTTAAATTTAAATATACATTTTTATTGTAGTATATAAGTGTAGCGCTCAAACAAAATGAATAACCAAATACAAAAAATGGGTGAACCGTAAATAGTGATCACTCACTGTGAAAAAAACAATAAATGAAACATGAATAGGGAATGCTCACTGTGACAAAATTATTAAAATGAATTGTGAAGATAAGACAAAAGATAGTAGTCCATATAAGGGATTTAAATGAATATAATATAATATATAGCCCACCAAGTGTTACAAAAACGTCTGGAATGCAAACTTCGAAGTGGTTCATAAAATAATCGTGACTTCTTGTGTGTAACGTGATGGCCCACCACCAATAATAATGCAAGCTTACCGAAACAAATGGAATGAAAGAAATTTAAATCTCTATGAATCAAACAGGCATGAATGCTGATGTAACTGACTGGAATATGCTTGTAGAACGTAGTTTAAAACATCCGATCATCCAGAGTGGCGGGTTCAACCGGATAGAAGGTGAGCAGTGGTATCAAAATACACAAACTTGCCCTCAGTGTGTATCAATCATAGGAGGAGATGGAAAAGAAGAGGAAAGGCCACATCGCGTAATCTCGTTTAAATAGTAAAAAATTTAATAGGCAATTGCACTTACATGGTAATGAGATGTGCAGCACTTGTATGTATACAGATAACGCGGCAGTGGAGTCCTCCCGACGTGTTTCGTGTTATTACACTTCATCTGGGGTGTTTCTCCACTGCAGCCCACTTCAATTTATAAAATAATTGACCCCCGTGGTGAGAGTCCAACTCACCCTGTCACGCCGGCATTCCGGAGGGTCACTTCCTGTATTCTTCAAAATGGTGGGGCGACATGCGCTCCACACCTCAGTGTGGTGAGGCCGCTTGCGTTCCAAGCCTCAATGTGATGCCGGACATTAGATGTTATCAAAGATCTCCGCACGACGGCGAATAACGTCTTCCAAGCCTCGTTCTGGAGGGGGAGTTTACCGGAAGTGGTGGTAAACCACGGACATCATGACTATGCATATCAAGCCTCAGTTTGAATAGCATGATACATTCAATGCCGCTCACAAAAGTGACGGAACTGATGCTTCAAATATGCAAAAACTAAAACGTTAAAATACGAATCATAATATTTATAATTAAAATGTGAGGGAAAAGGGAAAATGATTTGCCCGATAACAATATAGTTATACCGAACCATATATGATAGACCAACTATTTTATTAGTGGCATATATAGCCTCCTAATAAGTGGGGACATGGAATATAAGTAAAATAAGCTAAAAACACAGTAAGATATATTTTTACACGTATGACCGTGAGCTGGACTCCCATACGATGATAATAACATCAAAAATATACAGGTATACCAAAATATGTGTAGCACATACCCCCAAAAAAAGGGGGAGTAAATATGTGTGTAAACTGATGCATTAATAAAATAATTAATATCCCATTCGACGTTCATACCTGACGGAGAATGGGATTGGAGCTCGTAAATCCTGAAAGTCTCCAGACGAGAGACCCCCCTAGTCATAGCTCCACCCCTCCACGGGGGGATAAATATGTCAATAATGACAAATTGTGTGCCTTTGGGGTCTCTATCATGATATTGTCTATAGTGTCTGGGGACGGTGTGTTTTGTATCGCCACTTTGATTAGGGTTATATGTTCTCCTACTCTAATAGAAGAAGTGCGGATGGTGCGTACTGCATCCCACAGGGACAAGTGATCAAATAAACAACATACTTAGTTTCGCATGTGCAAAATTGTTTGATCATATATTGCTTATTGGTCACGGTGGATGCAAATTGAATCCTTTTTTCGTTTCCCCACTGCATTGTGCTGGCACACCTTGCACTTCTTACACGGAAAAAAAAGCCTACTAGGTCATGAAAAGACGAAGTGCGAACAGGCGGATTTATGATGTTAGGAGCATACCTACTTTGCAGTGACGGTGCCCCTCTAAAAATAACTTTGGCCCGTTCAGGTAATAAAGTTTTCAGGACATTGTAATTTTTAAGAATGTCCCAATGCCTGTTCATAATGTTCTTAATCTGTCTATGTTGAGTAGAGAATTTAGTTAGCAGGGCAAACTTAATGCTGTTGTCTACAGGATGTTTAGGTTTAACTGAAATCAGGGCTGTCTTAATGAGATGGCACACCTGGGCACTGCCCAGGGGCCCCCGCTGCATGGGGGCCCCTGCACTTTCCCCAAATCAGCTTGTCTGAAATTGGGGGCCCCATGGTGGCACTGAGAGTGATAGATACACAGGGGAGTCTGCCTCATACCTACTTGATGTCTGTTTACCTGCAATGTCATCATTATAGGGGCCCTAGAGTATTACTTTGCCCAGGGGCCCATGATGCTATTAAGACAGCCCTGACTGAAATCAAAGATCTTCTATCCAACAACAACGTTTTTTGAAGTTCTATGTAGCTCTACGTCCTCCCTTTAGCAGCTTGTAGGGCGCGCGTCCCCTGAGTCCCGCGCGCGTGCCCGGCGGGTACGATCGCCGCCGGGCACCCGCGATTGCTCGTTACAGAGCGGTGAACGGGAGGTATGTGTGTAAAAACATACCTCTCGTTTCTGTCAGCGGGGGAAACGCTGATCTTCTGTCCATACAATGTATGGACAGAAGATCAGTGATTTCCCCTAGTGAGGCCACCCCCCCATACAGTTAAAACACACCCAGGAACACACTTAACCCCTTCCCTGCCCCCTAGTGTTAACCCCTTCACTGCCAATGGCATTTTTTATAGTAATACAATGCATTTTTATAGCATTGATCGCTATAAAAATGCCAATGGTCCCAAAAATGTGTCAAAAGTGTCCGATGTGTCCGCCATAATATCGCAGTACCGGAAAAAAAAACGCTGATCGCCGCCATTACTAGTAAAAAAAAAATAATAAAAATGCCATAAAACGACCCCCTTTTTTGTAAACGCTATAAATTTTGCGCAAACCAATTAATAAACGCTAATTGCGATTTTTTTTAACGAAAAATATGTAGAAGAATACGTATTGGCCTAAACTGAGGAAAAAAAATGTTTTTTTATATCTTTTTTGGGATTTTTATTATAGCAAAATGTAAAAAAATATTGCATTTTTTTCAAAATAGTCGCTCTATTTTTGTTTATAGCGCAAAAACTAAAAACCGCAGAGATGATCAAATACCACCAAAAGAAAGCTCTATTTGTGGGAAAAAAAGGACGTCAATTTTGTTTGGGAGCCACGTCGCACGACCGCGCAATTGTCAGTTAAAGCGACGCAGTGCCGAATCACAAAAAGTGCTCTGGTCTTTGGACAGCAATATGGTCCGGGGCTAAAGTGGTTAAGGGTCACAGTGAGCAATCACTATTCATGGTTCATTTATTGTTTATATCACAGTGATAGATCACTATTTACAGTTCACCCATTTTTTGCATGCAATATTTGGTTATTCATTTTATTGTTTGAGCGCTACACTTATATACTACATATTTTCTTGCTTGTTTTTCAAACAGCCGTGTTAGCAGCTACACTATATACTGGCATTTTTATTAGCACACACAAATAAAAAAAAAATCTTAATGGACATTGGAATAAAGCATATCATTTAAAGATCATGTACTTCATACTCTACATGTTTTCAATAAACTTCTTCAGGAGTTTTTCCAAAGTGTTGCATGATGTTTTATTAGATTTATTTAAAGTGGAGTTCCACCATTTTTCACCCCCAAAAAATCTTAAAATAAATAGAATTTTTTTTGTTGAAAAAAAAATGTTTATACTCACCTGAAAGCTATGCGGAAGTAGCTCTTCTGCCTCTTCCTCCATCGCGGTGGATCTTCTGCCTCGTCCTCTGTCGCGGCGTCTTCTGGTGAATGGGGCGCGCTGCCTTCTGGAAACTGTGTGTATCCCAGGAGGCAGCCGCCCATTCACAAAGCGCTGCACATGCGCAGTAGGAAACGGGCAGTGAAGCCGAAAAGATGGAGGCGCCAGGACCAAGCGATCGCCGTGAGGGGACCGACATCGCGGGTAACTAGGACAGGTAAAAAAATTGCGGGTGGAATCCCACTTTAAAGTATATATAGACATATTTGGCATTATTTTAAGACAAATATTATTTATTTCCCCTGTAGGATTTTTTGGAATACAATAGAAGTGGGCTCGGTGGCAAGACGGTTACAGGGCCAGTTCGTGGCCCTCAGAGGATATAGTGAATACTTCTTTACTGTATTACCTGATAAGCAGCACATCAACACACTTGCCTTCCCCTTCAATTGGGGATGAGAAGACATAATTGATTGGTTCAATATCATCAACCATATTAAATCTAAACCCATGGTGCATTTGATCCCCTGGTTTCTAATGTGAAACCATAATACCCAGTCAATCTTGACCTGGGCCAGTGGACTAAACGAGAAACCCATAATTAAAAACAAAAACTATTTATATCAAAAATTTATATTAATTGCATTATTATCTTTTAGAATTGAATCTCGCTATGATTGCGTATCTCTCCACCTTAACCTGAATCCACTTTTAGGAACCAATACTATATCTATGGTGAACCAAAGCATTTGGTAGGCATGCATTCCATATGTTATTATATTACATTATGTAACAAATTGTATAATTATTAGTCTTTTGACATATAGCTTTGAATATTTGATATTGTAACACATTTTTATGAAGTAATTTTCTCATGATTGTTATTTCTTTTGTAGCGCTTTAAATAAATCTAAAACTTCATGCAATACTTTGGAAAAACTCCTGAAGAAGCTCATTGAGCGAAACATATAGAGTATATAGTAGTTGTACATGATCTTTAAGTGATATGCTTTATTCCAATGTCCATTAAGATTTTAAAGAAAAATTGTGTGTGTTAATAAGAATTTATATTAAAAAAAAATTATATTGTATATGTTCTTGGCAGCTAAAGGACCCGGACAGTTTTTGCGATTCGGCACTGCGTCACTTTAACTGACAATTGCGCGTTCGTGAGACATGGCTCCCTAACAAAATTGGCGTTCTTTTTTCCCACAAATAGAGCTTTCTTTTGGTGGTATTTGATCACCTCTACGGTTTTTATTTTTTGCGCTATAAACAAAAATAGAGCGACAATTTTGAAAAAAAAACAATATTTTTACTTTTTGCTATAATAAATATCCCCCAAAAATATATTAAAAAAACATTTTCCTCAGTTTAGGCCGATACGTATTCTTCTACCTATTCTTGGTAAAAAAAAACGCTTATCTGTTGGTTTGCGCAAAATTTATAGCGTTTACAAAATAGGGGATTGTTTTATTGCATTTTTCTTTTTTTTTTTTTTTTTTTTTT
The DNA here is from genome assembly GCA_029574335.1 of Rana kukunoris. Classification (NCBI taxonomy): domain Eukaryota; kingdom Metazoa; phylum Chordata; class Amphibia; order Anura; family Ranidae; genus Rana; species Rana kukunoris. The sequence goes on along the minus strand of CM056055.1, from coordinate 188,058,393 downwards.
TTTACTACTAATGGCGGCGATCAGCAATTTTTTTCATGACTGTAACATTATGGCAGACACTTCGGACAATTTTGACACATTTTTGGGGCCATTGTCATTTTTACACAAAAAATTCATTAGAAATGTATTGTTTACTGTGAAAATGACAATTGCAGTTTGGGAGTTAACCACAAGGGGGCGCTGAAGGGGTTATGTATGACCTCATCTGTGTTTCTAACTGTAGGGGGGGTGTGGCTGTAGGTGTGACGTCATTGATTGTGGTTCCCTATATAAGGGAACACACAATCAATGACAGCGCCACAGTAAAGAACGGGGAAGGTGTGTTTACACACAGCTCTCCCCGTTCTTCAGCTCCGGGGACCGATCGCGGGACTCGGACCGGATCGCGGGCTCGCACTGCGGGCGAGCACCTGCGACCCACGGCTGGGCACTTAAAGAGGACTTACCTGTACGTGCTTGTGTCCAGCCGTGCCATTCTGCCAACGTAAATGTGCAGGAGCCAGTCCTTAAGTGGTTAAAGTCCCATTTCCTGCCCAATCGATTATGTCTTAATCTGGATGTTAGGTCTTTTGTCCTCCCTGTGGCTTACCTCACGTTCCTTGTTTAAATTGGTTCTAAAGGCTGAACTTTCGTTTACCTTAAGGCATTCCCCTGACCCCCCCCCCCAATCCTTACCTAAGCTCTCCCCAGCGATGTTCACGATAACCTCGGCTGTCACATTGGCTGAGACCATCCATTGTGTTTTATTCCTGATTCAGCGAAATGTCACATCATGCTCAGTAAAAGTTTTCATTACTTTTTTTAAAGGAAAGAGCATATGCCCTGATTGCCCTGATTGGTTGAAGGTCCATCCCCACAGAAAATCTCAGCAAAAGAGACATTTCCCAATTCAGTAATTTTCAAACCAGTTATGTATTAATTTAGGGCCTGTTCACTTTAGTAGGAAATCTGTGCGATTCAGGAGTGAACCAGCCCTTAGAGTGGTTGTAAACGCTGTACAACCACTTTTACCCAATATTAACCGTTTCAGCCCAGGACCATTTTGGTGGTCAAAGACCAGGCCACTTTTTGCGATTCGGCACTGCGTCGCTTTAACTGACAATTACTTTTTTTCCCACAAATAGAGCTTTCTTTTAGTGGTATTTGATCACCTCTGCGGTTTTTATTTTTTGCGCTATAAACAAAAATTAAGAGCGACAATATCGGAAAAAATTTAATATTTTTTACTTTTTGCTATAATAAATATCACCCAAAAATACATAAAAAACATATTTTTTTTCCGGTTTAGGCTAATACGTATTCTTCTACATATTCTTGGTAAAAAAAATTGCAATAAGCGTTTATTGATTGGTTTGCACAAAAGTTATAGCTTCTAGAAAATAGGGGACTGTTTTATGGCATTTTTGTTAATATTTTTTTTACTAGTTATGGCGGCGTTTTTTATCGTGACTGCGACATTAGGGCAGACACATCAGACACTTTTGACACCATTTTGGGACCATTGTCATTTTTACAGCAATCAGTGCTATAAAAATGCTCTGATTACTGTAAAAATGACACTGGCAGTGAAGGGGTTGACCACTAGGTGATGCTGTAGGGGTTAAGTGTTCCCTAGGGAGTGATTCTTACTGTTAGGGGGTGTGGCTACACATGACACATCACTGATGTCTGTTCCCGATCACGGGGAACGGTCGTTAGTGACAGTATCACTAGGCAGAATAGGGGAATGCCTTGTTTACAAAGGCATTCCCCTGTTCTGCTCTTGCCGACCGTAATCGAGTTCCCAGGACCCATCAATTGTATGTCAATCTGCCTGCCCATGCCATGTTGTCGACGTAATAGTCATGCGGCGGTCGGCAAGTGGTTAAGGCTTACCTGTAGGTGCTGGAAATATCTCCTTAACCTCAATAGTTTAGGATATATTTACCAGAAAGCTGTGCGCTGATTATCTATGGCGCATGCGCCGATGTCTATATTTACCTATACAGATATTTAGTGATTAAAACACGGTTCTAAAAGCGCACCCTTATCAAGAAATATTTCAGTATAAAGATAGCAATTATTCAGTTCGCATGTGCCGCGCTATATAAGTTTTCATTCATTCATTCATTCATAACTTATAATTTTTATAAATGATCTTTTTACATAGAATGTACACTCTAAAAAACATGGAAACATTAATATTCCAGGGATCATTATTATCTGAAGAGAAGAAGCCAATTCATATTTATGCAATGAATCCTGTAGACATAATTAGTACTGTTAGCAATGTGAAATTACAAAAGTGAATATTTAACAATCTATCAAATAGTAGATAGTCAGTACCTGGTTGGGTGGGATGACTGTATTAAAAAATGGTGGGACAGGTAAGATGGTTCATGTATTTTGCTGTTTGCCTTGAGCTCTTTGCCTTTTACGCCTTGAGCTGGTACATTTACATTTCACAGGTAAAAGATTGATTGGATATAAAAAAAATCCCTATGAGTTGGCATGAGTTTTGAGTGGCTCTGGACTTGTTTCTATGCCGATTAGGGATGAGCCAGGGTGGCTTTGGCCAATTATGGCTCAGGGGGTTTAGTACACAACCCACACTATAAAAGGCCACCTGCAGGTCGGCCTTGTGTAGTGTGTTGTGGTGGTTAAAAGAGAGAAGACAGAGAGAGAGAGAGAGAGAGAGAGAGAAAGAGAGAGAGAGAGTCGTTTTTAGTGGGTAGATAGAGCAGGCAGGCAGGCAGGCTAGTCAGTTAAAGTTACAGTGTGTAGAGGATATACAGTATATGCATCCCAGGTGTTGTATATATATTTATACACTGTATAGTTTAGCTAGATCAGCTCTTCCTAATTTACTGGCAGGCAGGTGATTGTGCTAGCTGCAGTATTCTCACGTGGTGTATTGCCTGTGTCCTCTGCAGTGTGCACCATAAAGCTACGTGGTGTGTACTGCCTTTGTATTCTGCAGTGTGCACCTAAAGCTACATGGTGTGTGTACTCTCTGTGTCAGTGCTATTTTGCTCAATGATTTTCATCCATATTGCAGGGATCAGACATTACGTTAAAGCCGCAAGCAATTTTAAATTACTTTCTTCTTATAGTAATCTCATTTTGTGCAGGGACAGTTCTAAACATGTGCCACTTCACACGCATACTATAGACACCCAGCAGGTACGATATTTAACTGCTTAACGCCCGCCGCACGACTATGTACGTCCACAGAATGGCACGTACAGGCAGATGGGCGTACATGTACGTCCCTGCCTTCTCGCGGGTCGGGGCCCGATCAAGACCCCCCCGCTACGTGCGGCGGGCGTCTTACCTGCGGGAGCGGCTGTTTGTTTTTGTCCGCCCGCTCGTGATCGCTCCCAGCCAATCCCCTGAGCCTCCGCCGTGTCACTTCCTCTGCTTGTGTAATGTAAACACTGGCAGAGGAAGTGATGTCGCCTCTCCTCTCGGCGGTATTTTCAATCCGACGAGAGGAGAGAAGACATCACAGTAAGTCACACCAACACTACACTGACACCACAGACATAGGCACACTTAACCCCTTCCGATCACCCCCCCCCCCCCCAGCCCCCTGTCACACTCTCACTGATTGCAGTGATCATATATTTACTGATCACTGCATTTAGTGTCAGTGTGACAGTTATTGTGACAGGCAGTTAGTGTTAGGTGCAGGGTAGCCCTGTACCCCCCCCCTCTAATGAAGGTTTAACCCCTTGATCACTGCCCTAGTTAACCCTTTCACCCCCTATTGCCAGCGTCACTAAGCGTTTTTCTGATCGCTGTATTAGTGTTTCTGTTGCCGTTAGGTAGCTAAATTTTTTTTATTTCGATTTTGTTTTTATTAAAGACATGTGGCTGAATACATTTTGGCCTAAAAGTTTGACTAAACTTTAGTTTATTCGACTCTTCTTATAACAAAAAGTAAAAAATATAGGCCTAGATTCACAAAGCGATTACGCCTGTGTAAATGTTGTTAGACTGGAGTAATTTCGACTTACGGGCGTTTTTAAGCTAGTCGAAATCCTCAAACCATGAAAAGACACCTGCGGGCTTCATTTCGACTGTATTACGTGTTAGTACGCCTTCAGATCTACGCTGCAAGAAAATTGCGGCCACTGGGCGGACTTCCTGTTGTTTTTCGCCGTCAGGGTATGCTAATGAGCTTTTGCCTGCAATCCACAAAATTTCGCACTTTAAACGCAATCTCTTACGGCACCTTTAGTCATCTTTTTTTTCCGTTTCACTATACCAGCTTTTTGCTGCTCTAATATTAGACAGCCCATGTTAAGTATGGCCGTCGTTCCCGCGTCGAATTTCAACGTTTTCCGATGTCTTTTATTATTTTTAACGTAAGTCGTCCGGGAATAGGAATGTTCGTAAACGCCGCTACTCAAACAACGAATGACGTCACGACGTGATTTCGCGCAATGCACGGCGGGAAATTCCTGAACAGAGCATGCGCAGTTCGATCGTCGCGGGGACGCGCTTAATTTAAATGCTTCACGCCCCCTAATCACGTATTTCGATTGCGCGGCGGAAAAAAAATACGACACAATAGCGTACGCGCAAAAAAACTACCTGAATTCGGTGTAGAGTCTGGTGAAATACGGCAGCGTACCGTATTTCGATTACGCAGCGGAATATTACGTCTTTGTGAATCTGCCCCATAGATTTTTTTTCAAAAATGTCGCTCTATATTTGTTTATAATAAAAATTGCAGAGGCAATCAAATACCATCAAAAGAAAGCTCTATTTGTGGGAAGAAAAGGACGCAAATTTTGTTTGGGAGCCACGTCGCACGACTGCGCAATTGTCTGTTAAAGCAACGCAGTGCTGAATTGTAGAAACGCCTCTGGGCATTAGGCAGCATATTGGTCCGGGGCTTAAGTGGTTAAAGGAATTTTTCATTTTTTTATTTTTTTTATTTAAGCACCATTAAAATCACTTCTCCAGAAAAAACGACCGTTTTTAAAACTTTTTTTTCATTGATACATGTTCCCTCGGGCAAGACCCGGGTTCTCAAAGACGTTTTCACAGGAGTACTATAGACACTCAGCAGGTACAATATTTAATTTTTTTTATTTTTTTTATTTAAGCATCATTAAAATCACTGCTCCAGAAAAAACGACAGTTTTTAAAACTTTTTTTCCATTGATACATGTTCCCTGGGGCAAGACCCGGGTTCTCAAAGACGTTTTCACAGGCATACTATAGACACCCAGCAGGTACAATATTTAAAGGAATTTTTCATTTTTTTATTTTTATTTAATCATCATTAAAATCACTACTCCAGAAAAAACTACCGTTTTTAAAACTTTTTTCCATTGATATATGTTCCCTGGGCAAGACCCGGGTTCTCAAAGACATTTTATGACAATAACTTGCATATTAGTCTTTAAAATGAGCACTTTTGAATTCGAACGTTCGAGTCCCATAGATGTCAATGGGGTTCTAAATGTTCGCACGAACGGTCGGTCCGTTCGAAGGTTCTGGTGCGAACCGAACAGGGGGGTGTTCGGCTCATCCCTAATGCCGATACAGAAGAATAATAAGATATCCAATCCGAGCTTCCAGTCTAGACAATAGATTTTATCCAATGGTGGCACCCCAAGGCTATCAGGAACAATTCTTCCTACCTCACAGATTTTCCAGGAACAACCCAACATAAAACCGCAGGAATCAGAAAATAGGCATCTAAATATTATGGTTTATTTTACATCTTTACATCTCGTGTCTGATTTATTTTTGCTAAGTGATTTACCGAAATATGTTTGTACTATCATGAACAATGTTTGACATTTGTATTGATTGAATGATATCCTTCTTTGCCTTATTTGTAGACCAAAATAGGGAGGTGAATTCATAATTGTATAAAACAATCTTGATCTAAATATTACAGCATGTCGGTCATGCAGAAGATATTTGGATTTTATGATAAAAGACACAATAGGAAACATAAAAGGATATTAAAATAAGAAAAGGATAACACAGAGCATGGACGAGACATAATGAAAAGGCCTCTGAGGCACAATACCTGACAGACAGGAAAGGACTCGCGCAATAAGCAGTGCATCTCTCTTGCAGAAATAAATTGTCCTGTTATTGAGTAAGGAAACAGTGTCAGGGACGGGAGTCCAGGATTTATGTTCACAGAGATATCTCCGAATTGAATTTCCTTGGTTACAAACCAACCAAATGAAAGGCCAGTGCCTTCACCGTCTTAGGAAATGAACCTGGACTGATTAATAAAACTGAGGTGGGTAAATATATTTCGGGGGCACTGACTGTATCATTCTAGGTAAAATATCTACAAAATAAAGTATAAAGACCAAGGTACCAGGCTGCACCCGGCAGGAACAACGTATACAAAATGTCAGCCATTTGTGACTTGGTTAAGAAAATTAGTTGTCTTAAAGTGAACTGGTTCACTGCAATGCATACCACCTATACTTACCTTGCTTTTGCTTCCATGGCAAGCTACCGGGAGCAAAAGAATGTCCTTTGAAAGCTACTGGATATTTCATTGGGCTCCCGGTGCTGGATGGAAAAGCAGGGGTGTGAAGGACAGGTAAGTACCGTATTTGCCGGTGTATAAGGCGACTGGGCGTATAAGAGGAACCTTTACATTTTCAGCTAAAAGGTTGGTTTTGGGATATACTCGCCATATAAGACGACCCCCTTCTGACTAATCTGAGGGGTAGCCGCACTGTGCCCATTGCATGCCTCACCTCACTGTGCCCATTGCATACATAACCTCACTGTGCCTATTGCATGCCTCACCTCACTGTGCCCATTGCATACCTCACCTCACTGTGCCCATTGCGTGCCTCACCTAACTGTGTCCATTGCATACCTCACCTCACTGTGCCCATTGCATACCTCACCTCACTGTGCCCATTGCATGCCTCACCTCACTGTGCCCATTGCATACCTCACCTTACTGTACCCATTGCATGACTGACCTCACTGTGCCCATTTCTCGGCTCACCTCACTGTGCCCATTGCATACCTCACCTCACTGTGCCCATTGCATACCTCACCCCACTGTGCCCATTGCATACCTCACTGTGCCGATCTCCATACCTTATCCCTGTATGCAGAGTCAGACTGTGGACGTCCATTGTTCAAAATCCGCGCTTCCTCCTTGTCCTGTTCCGTGATAGGCGAAACACTTAGTTTCCCAGCAGAGCCTGTGTTCAGTGTTCCGCCTATCATGGACGTCCTATCGTCCGAGGCGATGACATCCGTGATAGGTGGAACACTGAACACAGGCTCTGCTGGGAAACTGAGTGTTCCGCCTATCACGGAACAGGACAAGGAAGAGGCGCGGGATTTGAACAATGAATGCCTGCAGTCTGACTCTGCATACAGGGGTGTATTACGGTACCTGACTCTGCATAACCGGCGTATAAGACGACCCGCGATTTTTGGGGGATATTTTTAAGTACAAAAGGTCGTCTTATACGCCGGAAAATGTGGTATATATTGCTGGTGATGGCAGGGGTTTGGTAAAACAAATATTTTGCTTCACCTTAAACAGAATGAGCAAATCAGAGGTTTTCCAAAAAAGACAATGGGGGTTATTTACAAAAGGCAAATCCACTTTGCACTACAAGTGGAAACTACAAGTGCAAAGTTCACTTGAAATTGCATTGAAAGTGCACTTGGAAGTGCAGTCGCTGTAGATCTGAGGGGGAGATGTGAAATGAGGGGGAAGCTCTGCTAATTTTATTATCCAATCATGTTAAAGCTAAAATGCTGTTTTTTATTTTCCTTGCATGTCCCCCTCGGATCTCAGTGCAATTTTAAGTGCACTTTGCGCTTGTAGTTTACACTTGTAGTGCAAAGTGGATTTGCCTTTAGTAAATAACCCTAAATGCCACCTTGCCCCCTTAAAGCAATGTGAGAGTGTCTGTGTGAAGCCAATCTTCAAACAACTTTTATACTCCACAGTGTTCCCCTGCCACTTCTTCTATTGTGGTCACTACTGCAAAGTACTGTTTTTCGGGGTATGGGAGTGCATGGAACCTCCTAAAATCTAGTTCTATGGTACAAGGCCCATTAAGGGGTGACATCACTGCTCCTTCTGAGGTTCGTCACCAGCCAACAACAAGTAATCTGGTTTCTGATGCAATACTGTTTGCCAAAAGTTTACTCAAACTTGTAAAAGTACTGATAGGGCCACTTTAACCTCCCTGGCGGTATGATTCTTTCAGATTTTAGGTGCTGAAAGCGGTACCATTATTTGCAAGGGAATTTGGCGTTTTATACTGTAGGCTTGTAATTCTTAGGAATAACTCACTGAAATCTATCTAAACAAGAGTCTAATAGGCATCCCGGGTATGATTTTTTTTTATTATTATTAAAAATTATAATATAATAAATAATTATAAAAAATTATAACAAATAATAATATAATTATAGTAAAAATTATTCAATAATGTAATCAAATCAAAATCACTGAAATTTGCTCAGTTGCAGAATTTTTGCTGTCATTATTATTTTTTTTATGACGAATTTCCCCATAAATCGCTATCGCTAAATTCTGCAAGTGATTCTGATTTATTATCGCTGTTTTTTAGCTGCTCTAAAACAATTTTTGCCATAAAGGGACACTTTTGGTTGCTATGGGCAATCTACAGTTTGCAGGGAGAAAGAACAGTTTTTATTATATAAAAGGACATGTAGTGTACAGGGCAGACTACTAGGGACATGGGGGGTGTGTATTTTTTACATACAGTACTGTAATCTATAAGATTACAGTGTACTGTATGTATAGTGTTTGTTTACATTTTTGAATTTGGCGCCGTTCCCCCCCCTACGTCGCGACGCTCGCAGGGAAGGGAATCGGCGGTACACACAGCATCAGGCGGACATCCGGCCGCCGTGTACTGCGGAGATTCATCGCTGGATCGCAGAGAAAGGGTAAGTAAACTTTTTTCTGCATCCAGCGAGGCAAGTCCGTGTGTGGCACGGGGTTACCGATCGTAGCTTAAAAATCTCACCCCGTGCCACACACGGGAAGACCGCCAGGGAGGTTAACATGGCACTGTTAGCACTCTCTGCTAACAAACTTACTTTTCCTACTAGAACACCTGCAGGCATAATAGTTTAAAATAACAATTTCCACTTTTTATATCAACCACAGTAACATATACCGTGGAGTGTGCTCTGCATACCAGGGAGTAAGCTCTTTTATCCTACACACAAAACAGTGGGCATTGTAGTTATGCCTTCGTAGCTATAGATTAGTACCGGAAACTCAGGGTGTGGGGGGAGAATCTTTGAAAAGTTTGCCTCCGGCTGCAGATCTGATAGGAAGATTTCTGCATACTAAAAGCAGTGAATATTCCACAAGCACAGTATTATGCAATCATGCACAGCAAATTCTAATATAGGACATATAATAAAGATCTACAAAGTTACATAACTGCCCTAAATTATCACAGACGATCCTGTCATTTACATACACCAATCAAGGGATTTCTCATTGTTTGTATACATTTTTATTTACCTCTTTTTGCTTGTGTTTTGGCTCCAGTGATATCCTGTGAAAGTATAAATTCTACTTAAAGTAATATTCAAGGAAAGTGACAAACGAGAGGGTAGGGGAAAAGAGAAAGTGCAAAAACCATAGTGTATTAAAATAGATAATTATTATTATTATAATACATGATTTATATAGCTCCAACAGTTTATGCAGCGCTTTACAATGTATAGGAAGGGACAACACAATTACAGTACAGTTCAATACAAAAGGTACAGGAGGGCCCTGCTCGTGGAGCTTACATTCTAAAGGGAGGGGGAGGTGGTAAAAAAGGTAATAGCATGAATGAAATCTTTATTAAACAACAGTAGTACGCGTACAAACGGAAGAGGTGTGTTACGTACCTGGTTAAGACGAAATTTACAAGATGGCTTTCTTTTACCCCTCTTGTCCTGTTTCCCCTTGATTTGAGGACTGGGGATAACAGGGCACAGAGTGGCACAGGTGCTTGTAGAAGATCCAGGCCGGAAGATCTGATAGCAAATGTGAAGCTGAAGATAGAGCAGCAGACAAGCTGGTGGTTAGTAGTGTTGCTCGCGAATATTCGCATTGCGAATATTCGCTACGAATATTGCATATTCGAGTATTCACGAATAACTCGAATATCGCGGCGAATATTCGCTATTTCGAATATTCGTATTTTTTCAAATTTCGCAATCAATTTCGCAATCAATTTCGCATTCGCACTAGCGAAATTTCGCATTCGTAAATAACGAATATTCGTGATATTTTATCCAAAAAAAATAGCGAAATTTCGCAATCATTTTCGTTTTCGCATATGCGAAATTTCGCTATTTTTTTTTTTATAAAATATAGCGAATATTCGTAAATATCGAATATTCATGATATTTTATCCAAAAAAAATAGCGAAATTTCGCATTAGCGAAATTTCGCAATTTTTTTTTTTATAAAATATCACGAATATTCGATATTAACAAATATTCGAGAACATTATTTGAAATATTCGCGAAATATCGCGAAGTCGAATATGGCGTATTCCGCTCATCACTAGTGGTTAGTAGATGCAGGATCTTGGGTGTGTGGTCAGACAGGCAGGAATTAGCAACAATCGGGCAGCAGGTGTGCAGAATCAGGAACCAGAAACCAGAGTCAAAGTCAGGCCAAGATCAGTATCAAGCTAGCAGAGAAAGTACTGGAACAGGAGGCAGAAGACAAGATCGGGGTCACAAGTCGGGGTCAGCAACAGGGGTTCAGGAACCAAGCAGAATCAACCAGCCTGGATACAGAAGTACACAGGATCAAGTCACAGGCGGAAAGAAGCTGATAATCACTCAGCAATGATCCAGAGTCCTGTATGGACTTAAATTGGCCTCTGGGCACAAAGTCCAGCAAACATGCATGCTCACGCACATGAGTATGTGCACCATGCTAATGCTCATGTTCATGTAGATGTGCACAGGGTCCTAATTCTATGCACAGCTCTGTATGCATGCGCATTCCTTTGAATTTTCACATACAGTTAGTGTGTGGCCTCGTACACACGACCGAGGAACTCGTCGGGCGAAACACATTGTTTTCCTCGTCGACAAGCTTGCTTTGTGTACACACGTTAAAGACCAAATCTCCTCGTTCTCAAACGCGGTGACTTCAATACATACGACAGCAGGGGAAGTTCGATTCCACTGGCACAACCCTTGGGGCTGCTTTTGCTAATCTCATGTTACTGCGTGTTAGGTAAAAGTTTGGTAAGAGACATTTTCACTTTTCAGTCTGTTACAGCGTGACAAATGTGCTATTTCCATTACAAATGCTACTTTTACAGAAGGAGCGCGGGTTTCTTAGCATACACACGCTCGAGTTTCTCGTCGGAAACCAGCCCGACAAGGAACTCGACGAGCCAAATTCGACTCCCGTCGAGAAAAAAGAGAACATGCTCTCTTTTTGGCTCGTCGAATTTCTCGACAGATTCCTCGTCGAAAAATGTACACACGACCGCTTTCTTCGGCAAAACACGTCTCCCAACAAGTTTCTTGCTGGATTCTAGTGTTAGTTGTCATAAGCCTAGTTTTGGACTACCCACACACTAGCGCCTCCTTTCACATTTGTATAAATTATGATGCTCCATTTTTTTATTTCCGAGTTTTTTATTCACTTTTGCTACATTGCTTTGGGGGCAAATTGATCACTGTGATGCCATTGTACCATTCTAGATGCACTGGCTTTTTAGGTTTCTAGCAAAGTAACAGCTGTCTGTCTAGTTGAGGAAAGTGGGAAAAATAGCGATGGACCCATAAGATTATCTTTATTGGTATTGCAAAGCTTTTTTGGCCATACCTTTCTTGTGGGTCACAGGAGACTGAGCCAACCATTCCCATCCCCTTCCTTGCCCGATCACTCCAGGGAGCAGTCAAGGGGGGGGGGGGGGACACTTGCAGCATAACAACGATTCTGCAGCATGGTAGTGATTTTTTATTTTTTTTTAACCTTATACATCACCTTTAAATTACTGATGATGATGTTAGGTTCCTGGTTCCTGAGCAGGCAACGTATACACCCCAGAGGATTTCCATGGTCTCATTGGTTTGTAGTGTAAAAAATAACAAAAGTGTAAATTGAGGCACCACACCATAGCTAAAAAAAAGGTTCAGATATCACTCCAATGAGAAAGTCGGGGGGGGGGGGCTATCAAAAAAGTATCAAAAAAAAATTCAGGGATTCAAAATTGCCCCTTTCATCAGGGCTTTATTGAAAATAAAGTAAACAGACGAGTGAACTGGACCTTTAATTGTATTTCTTGCAGTGTGATTACAAGCACAGGTCTTGCCAGCAGCTGGTTTAGATAGGACTTTTTCGCCATAAGAACCCCTAAAATAACTATAGCCAGATGCTTGGTTACAGAGAGCAAGTCATATAGTCTGCACCAGCTCTTTACATTATTATTAAATTTGCTGGGTTAATCCTACTACATGCCTCGCACCAGCAGGCAAGGAGCTCCATAGACTTCCAAGGTCTGGGCCCCAACTTTAGCTGGCTAAAGATCCAAGGCATAGGGTTGTCCCTTTATATAAGCTGCTCCACAAGGACTTCAGTCATTGCCCATAGTAAAGGGGCACTGTTGCAGTAGATCTCGGTTTTAGTCTAGTCAACCCTAGAGTGCACTCTAGTAGTTTAGTATACTTGTAGCAGGAAAGTTTTGGCAATACTCTTTACCAATACCATTGATGTGGTTTGTGCCATTGTTTAATGCTAATTTGAAGTTTACCAGGTATAGATCTATCCAACCTCTGAGACCATTATTTTAAATGTCTGCTATGTAATAACTTTCTGTCTGAAGAGTTGGTTAGACATTCTACCTATCTCTGTATATACACATTACCATCCCCTTAAATATGTTACATTATAACATACTTCTCTACTCCTAACCAGACTGGTGTTTATTTTCATATACTGGGTTATAACTGTGTTTTGAGTACATATCTTTTGCTTTCAGTGGCACAGAAGCTGCTATCTGCTTAACCTGGTGTGTGAGAGGAGCTGAGGTTCTTCATAGAGTCAAGGCAAAGAACAGGGGACCAAAACTTCCATGTGACTCCTTCCGGGGTAGCACTACATAACTTTTAGGTTTTGCGTAAAACTTACTAAACACCATTTTATCAGGGGTCAATATCAGAAAAAATGCCTCTCACATTGGCGGTCACTAAGAAGGCTGCAACCCTTACAATGGTGGTCATAATGTCATCCTTACAGACAGTAAAAAAGATAACTGGTGTCATGCTAATGGCTTTGCCAAGTGGGTTTGTTTCTTGAACTATTCAAGCACTATGAGATGGGACATGAATCAGCCACAGCTCAAAGACTCCCCAGCAACTTCTGGTGGAACTCTGATAAAGAATGAATGGACTGAGAAACTGCTTCATGTTGGAGAGATTTCCTGTCTCATCCTGTTGAGTCTACAGTATAGGAAATAAAAGGAAATTTCTCGAATTGGATACAGATGGCATAAAAAACTGAGAGCGATAACCCAAAAAATGTAAAAGAAAGTTTGTTGTGACTGGGATGGAAAAATCCCGGTCCGAAGCTCCGGGACTGGGACCGCGGGACTCGCGGACCCGATCGCCGCTGGAGTGCGGCGTCGGTCCCGGGAGCTGAAGAACGGGGAGAGCCGTGTGTAAACACGGCTTCCCCGTGCTTCACTGTGGCCGCAGCATCGATCACGTCATCCCTGTTATAGGGGGGGCGTGATCGATGACGTCACACCTACAGCCACACCCCCCTACAGTTGTAAACACACGCAGGGAACACTCAAATCCTACAGCGCCCCCTTGTGGTTAACTCCCAAACTGCAACTGTCATTTTCACAGTAAACAATGCAATTTAAATGCATTTTTTGCTGTGAAAATGACAATTGTCCCAAAAATGTGTCAAAATTGTCCGAAGTGTCCGCCATAATGTCACAGTCACGAAAACGCTATAAATTTTGCGAAAACCAACCGATAAACGCTTATTGCGATATTTTTTTACCAAAAATAGGTAGAAGAATACGTATCGGCCTAAACTGAGGAAAAAAAAAATTATATATATTTTGGGGGGATATTTATTATAGCAAAAAGTTAAAAATATTGAATTTTTTTCTAAATTGTCGCTCTATTTTTGTTTATAGCGCAAAAAATAAAAACCGCAGAGGTGATCAAATACCACCATAAGAAAGCTCTATTTGTGGGGAAAAAAGGATGCCAATTTTGTTTGGGAGCCACGTCGCATGACCGTGCAATTGTCAGTTAAAACGACGCAGTGCCGAATCGCATTAAGGGGCAAGGTCCTTTAGCAGCATTTTGGTCCGGGTCTTAAGTGGTTAAGTAGTTAAGGTACACACATAACAAACGCACACAATACAGTTCGAACATCTGATGCAAATGTTACCGCTTGGCTAATTGTAATTCTTTTGATTTAATGGCTAAAATCCATTTGACAGCACACCCACCCGCTGATCTTTGTAAGGTACAGTCGTAACACTTAAAGACCAACCACACTGAGCAATCATATTGAGATCAGGGCCGTCTTAATAGCATCATGGGCCCCTGGGCAAAGTAATGCTCTGGGGCCCCTACAATGATGACAGTGCAGGTAAACAGACATCAAGTAGGTAGGAGGCAAACTGCCTTCCCTGTGTATCCATTACTCTCAGTGCCATCATGGGGCCCCCATTTTCGGGGCAGTGTGGGCTCAAGGACCAGCTGCTTTGGGGAAAGTGCAGGGGGCCCCCCATGCAGCTGGGGCCCCTGGGCAGTGCCCAGGAGTGCCCTCTCATTAAGACAGCCCCGATTGAGATGTCTACGGCTGGCTGTAGACCTTATAAGCATGAATGCTTGTCGCGGAAGACACCAAAGGACTGTTTTATTGGTAAAGAGAAAGGCATGACTTGTTTTAGTTGCAGGTCTGTGTGTATGATTCTGGAATGAAAATGTCAGACTATGTGTAATGACAAGTGATGTGCACACCCTCAGATGCCTGACTCATCTCTGCTGGAGGTTAAGAGTCTAGGAAAGGCGCAGTGTAAGGCTGCACCTGAGATTTTAATTGCTTGTCACAAGGAGAGTTAACTCTTTGCTGACAGTTACTTCATTTGCAATACCCAGATTTCACCTCCCAGCTTACAGTTAAAATCCAGGCAGATATAAAAAATACAAATTAATGTCACTCTTTATTCATACCTACACCATTTATTTCTTTTTTTGCAAGCAGTGTACCTAAAAATGACTTGGAATCAGCCCAAATATGGCAAAGCTCATACTGGGAATATATGAAGCAGCACAGGGAGGGGGTCAGTTGTGTTGCAATGCTTATTTGCTAACAAAGGACATGTTGATAGGAGAAGAGAGTAAAGTGACCATCAGATGAGCTCATCAATCTGCTGCTTCTCCTTCGCTATGCAGTAATGAGCTGGGGGATGGACAAGACCTGTAAATCTAATTCGAAGGTTTTTCACCTTCATGCATTCTATGTATTTATGTAAAACACCTTCTGTGTGAAGCATCCCCCAGCCCCCCTAATGGCGCGTACACACGATGTTCACGATGTGAAAAATTACATATATTTTTAATGTCATTAAAAACGATCGTGTTTGGTCTCCAGAGCATTTTTCGCAACGTTAAAAATGGTCATTACAAATTTAGAACATGCTTTAAATTTTCGTGTCATTTTTCACGTTGTCGTTTTTAACATCGTAAAAAAATGGTCGTGTGTAGGCTTTAACAATATAAAAATAACGCATATGCTCAGAAGCAAGTTAGGAGACGGGAGCGCTCGTTCTGGTAAAACTAGCGTTCGTAAATTGGTAACAGACTGAATCACCTCTCACCAAACTTTTACTAACACAAAATCAGCCCCAAGGGTGGCGCCATCCGAACTTCCTCTGCACGTGTTGTACGTCACCGTGCTTTGCTAGAGCATGTTTTTTTCACGATTGTGTTAATGCAAGGCCGGCTTAACAATAATCTGGTTGAAAAAAAAAAAGTTTTTTCTAGACTATTAAAAATGGTTGTGTGTACGCAGTATAATACTTATGTAAAAAGAAGTTGCGCTCATGTAACGTAAATGATCACAAGTAGTTAGTGAGAAACTAGAAAAAATTACACAAAGAAATCGATATTGAAAAAAAGTGAAAAAAGTGAAAAAAAAAATGAATTTTAAAAACACAATTATGTCCACATATCAAAAAGAAAAGACAATAATGTGAAAAATAATACAGTGATCCAGTGATGTCCACCAGAACCCTGGCTCTCCAGGGCCTCACACTTCTGGTTTTCAGCTCCACCTGCTGTCAATCACAGCCAGTGAGCCAATCAGGAGACGAAGGGGGTGGGGCCGAGCCACAGCTCCATGTGAGAATAGACACACAGAGCCGCGCCTTGGGAGCGCACCTGCGAGGGTGCCCCCAGAGCAAGCTGCTTGATGTCGGGGCATCCGGCAGGAGGAAGGGACCATGAGCAAAGGCGTGGGACCTGAGAAAAAGAGGATCAGGGCTGTTCTGTGCAATACCATTGCAAAGAACAGGCAAGAATAACATGTTTGTTATTTTAATGTAAAAAAAAAAGCTAGGGTTCAGTAACACCCTAGAAAAATCTAGTCCCTTGCAGTGCTAGAGAAGGCTGTACTATGTGTAAGAGCTTTGTAAATCTCAGCACTGGACAGATAGAGAAACAGATCTGAAATCCTTTGGCAGGTAAAACAGCTTCTATATATGTATTTCATCCAAGTATTTAGCTGCTTGTCTGTAGTTCAGTTTTAAGAAATTCTATTTTTAATTTTAGGTCCCATTCACTCTTGAAAATGGGGTTGTTTGCGAGAGACCCAGTGGAGGATGCCTGTGATTAGCTATGGGCTGGAAGCCCCTTTAAAGGCAGAGAGATTATGACAGATATTGCACCTATACATTGCTGCTTGCACGTAATCACTCATGGAGCGATAATTTAAAAATGATCGGCCCTGAACACATTGGGGTTGGCTTACAAAAACTGGATAGTGCAAAATCTGGTGCAGCTGTGCATGGTAGCCAATCAGTTTCTAACCTTACCTTGTGCCATTAAGTGTTGCCAGGGATGGACTGGCCATTGGGACTACAGGGAGTTTCCCGGTGGGCCGATGGCTCAGTGGGCCGGCTTCAGTGACAGTGGGCCGCCGCCCACCTCCGCTTCTCTGTCTATCCCTTCCCGCATCGCTCACCTCCTCTCCCTCCCCGCAGCGCTTACCTGGGGGGAACAAAGAAGCAGGGGGAGGACCAGAAAAGCAGGGGGGATGACTGAGGAGCATGGGGGAGGGGACAGACAGCTGACTCAACAGCTCTGGCCTGGGAGTTTCTCCCTTCTGCCTAATCTTGTCTCATAAGGGGGGGTCACCAAACTGATTCTTTGCCCCGGATGAAATAATGTCTAGCTTCCCCACTGGTACTGCCTATAAGAGTACCAGTACCAGCCTTTCTACTCTAATAAAGTAGAATGGCTAATGAAGGGGGAGAGGGTGGCCAGGGGAGGGGGGTGCAGGAGTTGTCCGGCCGCCATAGGAGAGACCTGTCAAAGTGGGCCAGTCTGGATGAAGTCCAGGGCCAAATTTCTGTCCCAGTCCAGCCCTGAGCGTTGCAAATAAACCCTGGAATCTGATTGGTTTGTATGCAGAGCTGCACCAGATTTTTCACTCTCTGGTTTTAGTAAATCAACTGCAAACTGTCTTTGCTCAGGACCAATAATTTGCATGTAATAACTGCTTCAGTGTTTACATGTAAGTGGCCATAAATAGCTGTGTCGGGGGGGATCAGCCTCCCATTACTTTCAATGGAGCTTCCCAATACAATGGGGCTTCTAATCGCAAATGGTCACAAACAAAATGTTGTACCGTACGTATAAGGCGACTGGGCGTATAAGACGACCCCCTAATTTTCCAATTAAAATGTTGGTTTTGGGATATACTCGCCGTATAAAACGACCCCCTTCCTTCTAGTCATCCCCCGCCTCACCTCACTGTGCCATTACATGCCTCACTGTGCCATTACATGCCTCACTGTGCCACCATTACATGCCAGAATGTGCCACCATTACATGCCAGACTGTGCCACCATTACATGCCAGACTGTGCCACCATTACATGCCTCACTGTGCCACCATTACATGCCAGAATGTGCCACCATTACATGCCAGACTGTGCCACCATTACATGCCTCAATGTGCCACCATTACATGCCTCACTGTGCCACTGCATACCTCACTGTGCCATTGCATACCTCGACGATCCCTTACCTTATCCCTGACATGCAGAATCTCAGTCAGATTATGTGCGTCCATTTTTCAAAAGCCGCGCCTCCTCCTCGTGCTGTTTTGTGATAGGTGGAACACTCAGCTTCCCAGCAGAAACTGTGCCCTCTCATCCGAGGACGAGAGGGAATCCATGATAGGCGGAACACTGAACAGAGGCTCTGCTGGGAAGCTGAGTGTTCTGCCTATCACAGAACAGCACGAGGAGGAGGCGCGGCTTTTGAAAAATGGATGGCTGTGGTCTGACTGAGGGTCTGTATGTTAGGTACCGGCGTATAAGACGACCCCCAACTTTTAAGAAGAATTTCATGTGTTAAAAATTCATCTTATACGCCGGAAAATACAGTATCTTATATACATTGGGCCAGATTCAGGTAGGGCGGCGTATCGTTAGGCGGGTGTAGCGTATCGAATATACGCTACGCCGCCGCAACTTAGAGAGGCAAGTGCTGTATTCACAAAGCACTTGCTCCCTAAGTTACGGCGGCGTAGCATAAATGGGCCGGCGTAAGCACGCGTAATTCAAAGTAGCAAGGCAGTGGGCGTGTTGTATTATAATGAACCGTGACCCCATGCAAATGATGGGCGCATGCGTCGTCCGTGGACGTATCCCAGTGCGCATGCTCAGAATCACGTCGAATAGAATGCCTAAGATACACGTCGAACACTGCCTACAACGTGAACGTCACAGCCCCATTCACGTACGACTTACGTAAACAACGTAAAAACAACGGCTATTCCGACGTCCATACCTTAGCATGCGATGCGCCACCTTTTTGGTGGTTTATCTTTTCGCCGTAAAAACGCCTTATGTAAACGGCGTAGATTACTGCGTCATGTGTACGTACGTTCGTGAATTGGTGTATCTTGCTCATTTGCATATTTATAATGGAAACGCCGAATGCGTCCAGCGTAAATATGCACCCAAGATACGACGGTGTAGGAGACTTACGTCCAGGGGTGGACTGACAACCCATGGGGCCCCTGGGCTTACAGATGACCACCACGCCAGGAGGCAGTGCAGAGGCAGGGCAGCTAAAATCTCAGGATTTTCACATCAAAAGCATGTCGGTTTAAGACATAGCAGGGACAGATCTAAAAAAAAACATAGGGCCAGATTCAGAGAGCCGTAACTCCTGTCTAACTGGTGTTAGACTGGAGTAATTTCAAATTACGCGCATTTTTTAGCTAGTCGGAAACCTCAAACCATGAATAGACGGCTGCGGGCTTCAATTCGACTGGATTACGTGTTCGTACACCTTCGGATCTACGCTGCAATAAAATTGCGGCCACTGGGTGGACTTCCCGTCGTTTTCCGCGTCGGGGTATGCTAATGAGCTTTTGCCGGCGATCCCAGAAATTACGATCTTCAATCGCAATCTCTTACGGCACCTTTAGTCATCTTTTTTTTGCGTATCACTATACCAGCTTTTTGCTGGTCTAATATTAGACAGCCCATGTTAAGTATGGCCGTCGTTCCCGCGTCGAATTTCTACGTTTTCCGACGTCTTTTATTATTTTTAACGTAAGTCGTCCGGGAATGGGAATGTTCGTAAACGACGCTACTCAAACAACGAATGACGTAACGACGTGATTTTGCGCAATGCACGGCGGGAAATTTCTGAACGGAGCATGCGCAGTTCGATCGCCGCGGGAACGCGTCTAATTTAAATGCTTCACGCCCCCTAATCGCGTATTTCGATTACGCGGCGAGAAATAGACTACGCCGCCGTAGCGTACGGGCAAAAATCTACCAGAATTCGATGTAGAGCCTGGTAAAATACGGCAGCGTAGAGTATTTCGATTACGCAGCGCAAAATTAAGTGTATTTGAATCTGGCCCATAGATTTTTAAATACTATCCCTGGTTTTATTGAGCCTGGCAACCCTGATGGGGCCCCCTAGTGGCATGGGGCCCTCGGGCAGTGCCCGAAAGTCCCAATGGTCAGTCCGCCCCTGCTTACGTCGGTCGTATCTTGGCAAAATTCAGGCATATCTGATTTAAAGAATCAGCGCATAGATACGACGGCGCACATTTGGACTTACGACGGCGTATCAGTAGATACGTCGGCGTAAGTCTTTGTGAATCTGGCCCAATATATTTATTGTATAAGTTCATGGATGAAGGTTACAAATTTTCCCCAGGGCTTTTTATAGTTTATTATTTTAAGTATTTATTATACTAAGTATTTATTATGTTAAATCATCTATTCAGATTTCCACTGATAGTAAAAAAACCTATATAGTAAAATGGTCAGAGTATGACTCAACCTCAGTAAAGCATTGCAGCAAACCGGCTGGTGTAACCTTAATTAAATAATAGGAAAGATATTACAAGTTTGTGTGTTTTCCCGTCCTGGTCACTGACAGCAGTCATTTGCCTTCGGAAACCACTTTGTAGGACAACAAATGCACTCCTCAGCTTCTGCGTTCCGGCTCATTTGGAGAAAAGCAGAAGATGCAGCGCAGCCGCAGCCTTGAGGTCTACAGAAATATTTCCAGTTCGGCCCCTGAGTTGAGGCTCCTGTGGAGATTGTATCTAATTCTAAAAATCTTCACACTTTTGCCCTACCATCATGTGAAATCTTTTATGCATGGTTACCCTCACTGCTGCTGAGGCAGTTGCTATGCAACAGATGATCTGGCTCCATAGGGCCCTGACATTAGTAAAAAGCAAATTGGCCACAGGAACTCTAATCTACCATGAAGAGCAGTTGGTACTGCACTTTCTCTTCAGATGGAAACCCTAATCAACAAGTATAACGTTCTCTAGATGTGTCCGAAATTCTCCGGGCTGTAGGCAAAAAAAAAAAAAGAAAGAAAAGATCCATTATCTGGTCCTACAGAAATCAGACTTTTCATTTTGTTGCATGCCTGATTTTTGTGAAAGGCTGTTTTGATGAGATAAAATTGCCAAGATAAAAAAGACTTTTTACATGGAATATGATAGCACGAAAGTCCTGGCAAACTACAAAATGAATATATTTAATATACTGTATAATCCCTTATATCTACTGTATTATTAATTTTAACTGTTTTTAGCTGTTAGGACAACAAACTAGCCATGCTATATAGTTTTTCCTAACATTGGCCCCTACTTATAACCAGCATTTGTTTAATGGATAACTCCACCCGGAAGTAATTTTCCCATATTCACCTGAAAGGGGTTGTAAACAGGGCTCAAGTCCTGTGGGAGCGCGTGGGAACGGAGTTCCTGCACTTTTTTCACAGCAGGAACGCAGTTCCCTTTGCAGGACTAGAGCAGCCGAGCCAATTCTTCACTAAGTGGCGATGCCCGGCTCGAGTCACTGTCAGGGGCAGGCGAACCTTAGTAATCCTTTGTTACTGGCCGCTTCCTGTATATGGATTCATCGGGTAGTGTGCGGGTATTCCGTCACTTCCTTGATGCCGCAATGTCTCCTGGGAGCTTTTGTCATTATTCCCAGGAGACGATGCGAAGGTCTGCCGCGAGTTATTGCGGGATTTAGAAAGAACTTGCTTAAAGTTCTTTCTAAATCCCTTCATAACTCGCGGCAGACCTTCGCATTGTCTCCTGGGAATAATGACAAAAGCTCCCAGGTGATCAAGGAAGTGACGGAATACCCGCACACTACCCGATGAATCCATATACAGGAAGCGGCCAGTAACATAAAGGATTACTAAGGTACAGTGGATGGGAAAAAAAAACATGCGGTTTAGTAATTATGCATATGAGCGTATACATTTTTTTTTTTTTTTGGTGGGGGAGTGGATCTTGGGTGGGAGTTCCGACGCTTTTTTCCCCAGGACTTGACCCCTGGTTGTAAAGATACAATTTTTTTTCCTAAATAGCTTCCTTTACCTTAGTGCAGTCCTTCTTCACTTACCTCATCCTTCCATTTTGCTTTTGAATGTCCTTATTTCTTCTGAGAAATCCTCACTTCTTGTTCTTCTGTCTGTAACTCCACACAGTAATGCGAGGCTTTCTCCCTGGTATGAAGTGTCATGCTCACCCCCTCCCTTGGACTACAGGGGAGTCAGGACACCCACTAACACACAGCTCATTTCTCTATCTGCAATGTAGAGAGTGTTCTGACTTTCCTGTAGTCCAGGGGACCTCAAACTATGGCCCTCCAGTTGTTCAGGAACTACAATTCCCATCATGCCTAGTCATGTCTGTGAATGTCAGAGTTTTACAATGCCTTATGGGACTTGTAGTTCCGCAACAGCTGGAGGGCCATAGTTTGAAGATCCCTGCTGTAGTCCAAGGGAGGGGGCGAGCACGACACTCCACACCAGGGAGAAAAACTCACATTACTGTGTGGAGTTACAGACAGAAGAACAGGAAGTGAGGATTTCTCATGTAGCGCCTCTGTACTTTCAAAAAACTTTGAGGCTTTTTTTTCATGACGAAAAATTATCGAGTGTAAGCGGCATGAGAGATGGTTGTGCGTGAAAATCCCAATAGGTCAGCAGTTCTTGAAATACTCAGACCAGCCCGTCTGGCACCAACAACCATGCCACATTCAAAGTCACTTAAGTCCTTACCTTCACCATGTCTAGATACCTAAATGCATTGAGTTGCTGCCATGTGATTGGCTGATTAGCAATGTGTGTTACCAAGCAATTGAACAGGTGTACCTAATAAAGTGGCCAGTGAGTGAATGTCCTATGTGTTAGAAGTGGGTTATTTAGGGTAAGTAATGTTTATTTTATTCATGTATTCATTTTTTTTCTCACTGAAATGTATTCATGTCTCAAATTATTTGAATTCTAAGACCTTGGTGATTTTGTTTATTCAAAAATCTTTCTTATTTTAGCACAGGATTTTTGGAATAGCATACGTTTTTAATGATTTCAGTTAATGTATGCATTAGAACACAACTTTCAACTGTGTGTATCATTGTGAAAAGGTTACACTAGCTTAGTACGTGTTTCATTTACACTGTGTTTATTGCTACACTTCTTTATACATAAGTCTGTTCTTTATAAACTTTGGTAATATTGAGCGGTGGCTAGATCAAAGCACCTTCGGATTCTTTATATTCTAAACCACGTCTGATCTGATCACCATGTACTCACTGAAGCTCGCTCCCTGAGACCATCCTCTGTTTTTAATTTTCCTCTTTTCTAAAGACGGCTTGTAGCATGATGTAGCACCTGCTGCTCCTGATCCCCGGAGTATGTGGATTCTGGTTAACCAGGGCAAAGGGAAACAATTAAAGTGTGGTTAAAAAATATATCATTTACAAAAGGCTTCAAATTAGAATGGAGATTAACCACTTCAGGCCCGCGCTACCGTCGGATGACGGCAACAGCGCGGGCCTGAATATCCAACATGCCGTCATTTGACGGCATGTCATTCTGGCGTTCCCAGCGCATGCTGTAGTGCGCGCTGCGGGGAAGCCCTGTGTTGTTCGTGTCCCTTGGACACGGCCAATCACAGATCGCGGCAAACGGCCAATCAGAGTGGCCGTTTGCGATGCGATCTGTGGGCGAATGAGAGATGATCTCTCATAGATCATCTCTCATTGCCGTTTTACACAGAGACAGCGTCCTGTCTCTGGAGGGGAGGAGCCCGATCTGTGTTCCTTCCTACATAGGGACACAGATCGGTCACCCCCCCAGTCACCCCCCCTCCCCCCACAGTTAGAACACATCTAGCATACACATTTAACCCCTTCCTCACCCCCTAGTGTTAACCCCTTCAATGCCAGTCACATTTATACTGTAATTGGTGCATATTTATAGCACTGATCGCAGTATAATATAATGTGAATGGCGCCAAAAATGTGT
Source organism: Rana kukunoris (assembly GCA_029574335.1). NCBI lineage: Eukaryota > Metazoa > Chordata > Amphibia > Anura > Ranidae > Rana > Rana kukunoris. Next base: position 188,034,307 of record CM056055.1, on the reverse strand, counting down.
CAAAAGTGTCCGATGTGTCCGCCATAACGTCGCAGTACCAAAAAAAATCGCAGATCGCCGCCATTTCTAGTAAAAAAAAAAATAATAAAAAATAATAATTCTCTCCCCTATTTTGTAAGCGCTATAACTTTTGCGCAAACCAGTCGCTTTTTTTTACCAAAAATATGTAGAAGAATACGTATCGCCCTAAGCTGAACCATTTTTTTTAATTGGGATATTTATTATAGCAACAAGTAAAAAATATTGTATTTTTCTTCAAAATTGTCGCTTTTTTTTGTTTATAGCGCAAAAAATAAAAATCGCACAGGTGATCAATTACCACCAAAAGAAAGCTCTACTTGTGGGGAAAAAAAGACGTAAATTTTGTTTGGGAGCCACGTCGCACGACCGCGCAATTGTGAGTTAAAGCGACGCAGTGCCGGAAGCTGAAATTTTACCTGGGCAGGAGGGGGGTGTAAGTGCACAGTATGCAAGTGGTTAAATTGTATGCACAAGAACACAAGATGGAGAATACACGCAAAAAGACTTTGGCAATAACAGAATGTGGAAGAACTGTCTGCACCTTAACCACTTAAGGACCCCTTTTGTGCCCGGTCACCAGAGATAAAGAATGGGGAGAGATGTGTGTAAACACACCTTCCCTGTTCTTCATTGTGGCAGTGTCAGTGATCGTCTGTTCCCTGATATAGGGAAAGATGATTGTAACGGTCATCACAGTTTACGATCTTCCATCAACCCAAGACAGCTTATCCGACAGTCCGACAATCCATGTAGACACGATCTATTCCATTTCCTAGAATCACGAGACTCAGCTCCATTCACACTTGTATGACTTCGAAGTCGCACGATTTTACCGCGATTTTGCCGCGATTCGCAGCCGCGATTTTGCCGCGATTCGCGGCCGCGATTTCAATGAATGCCTGTGTAAGTGGCATCAAAATCGGACCAAAGTAGTGCAGAAACTACTTTGAAGTCGCCACTACTTAAAGTCGTGCCAGTATGAATGGTGTTTATTGAAAATCATGGAGAATGACTTGTCATACGATTTTGCAGTACAAAATCGTGGGACAAATCGTATAAGTCCCCTTTCACACTTATACGATTTGTACCACGATTTTGGACTGCAAAATCGTATGACAAGTCATTCTCCATTACTTTCAATGAACACCATTCATACTGGCACGACTTTAAGTACTGCCGACTTCAAAGTAGTCCTTGCACTACTTTGGTCCGATTTTGATGCCACTTACACAGACATTCATTGAAATCGCGGCCGCCAATCGCGGCAAAATCGCGGTAAAATCGCGGCTTGCGAAATCGCGATAAAATCGCGCGACTTTGAAGTCGTACAAATGTGAAAGGGGACTCACAACAGCTCTGTGTTCTGGTTTCAAAATGTATGAAAGCTTTTTATGGGAAACTCTCAGTCTTATATAGTTACAAACATGTCACAGGGAAAATGAAACTCTCCACCCCCCTCATCACACAGTGGGGCTTCAATACAGATTTTTACAGACTTTTTGGCACCGGTCTGACATAATTATCATGAACTGATTACTACAGCTGCCAAGTTAGACGCTCTGGCACCGAACCTACAGGAGTTACTTACTACAGCTGACAAGTCACATCTATTATCAATAGAATTCACACAAAACAGCATCACACAATGAGTTCCCCTCAATCCACATCTTAGACAGACATTCTGACTCTGCCACAAGCTGAAACATAATTGACATGCTAACCCACTCAATTAACACCTCAAAGTTAGACACCTGACCATTAGTACAATAGACACAACACAGTATTCAATTACTACAGCTAGGTAGACTTAATTAGCATATCAACAGCATAGGTTAAGCATATAAAAGAAAAAACGAGGTGGATAGCAACGTTTCCCAGATCGATTGGCAGTAACTCACAATCCCATCAATAAATATACATATAAAGAAAAACAGAAAGCATAGGTTAGGCATTGAAGGAGTCATTATTGACCGGTTGTGGGTCAGCATTAACCAAACTGTAATATTCCAAAGATATCCTGCAATAGATGACTTATCAGTAATGTCCCATTTCATGTAATCCAAGATATAATTTCTCAGTCACCCTATGCCCCTATCGGACATAGGGTGACCCTAGACATAAGAGTCATTGGTGACGCTGGCACAGGAGTGTCTCATATTTTCTAAGCTCTTCTGGTCCCATGGGCCATCCTGTTACAACGATCATTGACGTCACATGTCCAGCCCCGCCACCCTACAGTTAGAAACACATATGAGGTCACACTAAACCCCTTCAGCGCCCCCCAGTGGTTAACTCCTAAACTGCAATTGTCATTTTTACAGTAATCAGTGCATTTTTATAGCACTTTTTGCTGTGAAAATGGTCCCAAAAATGTGTCAAAATTGTCCGATGTGTCCGCCATAATGTCGCAGTCACGAAAACAATCGCTGATTGCTGTCATTAGTAGTAAAAGAAATATATAAAATTAAAAATGCCATAAAACTATCCCCTATTTTGTAAACACTATAAATGTTGCACAAACAAATCGATAAAAGCTTATTGCGATTTTTTTACCAAAAATAGGTAGAAGAATACGTTTCGGCCTAAACTGAGGGAAAAGGTATATCTTTTTGGGGATATTTGTTTATAGCACAAAAAATAAAAACCGCAGAGGTGATCAAATACGACCAAAAGAAAGCTTTATTTGTGTGGGAAAAAAGGGACGCCAATTTTGTTTGGGAGCCACTTTGCACAACCACGCAATTGTCAGTTAAAGCGATGCAGTGCCGAATCACAAAAAGGGGCCAGGTCCATAACCTGCATAATGGTCTGGGTCTTAAGTGGTTAAAGTAATTATTTTGCCAAAAAAAGTTAATTTAAATAAAACTTAATTGTCTGGCCACCTTCACCTCCGGTTTCTCCCAATTGCAGTGCTAACAGTGCACATAAATCGGCTACATTCTGTCTTCAAACATATATAACACAATATTGTACTTAACAGTACACAGGCCCACTAGGACCACACTTGGTAAAAAGTATTCATACCCCTTGAAATGTTCCACAATTTGTCATGTTACAACCAAAAAGATAAGTATAAAAGATAAGTATATTTTATTAAGATTTTATATGATAGACCAGGGGTCTCCAAACTGTGGCCTGAGGGCCAGATGTGGCCCTTTGCTAGCCTTTATCCGGCCCTTGGGTCTTTATTCCTCTCACTGATATGAGGCACTATTCTTCCCACTGACGCTAACAAGGGGGCACAATTTCTTTCACTGATACCAATGATGGGATACAATTACTCCTACTAATAGGGGCACTACTCTGTATCCTACTGACTGCAAACTCATATTTTCTCTCACCAATGCTGGGCCGGGACATTTTCTACCCCCACTGGCCGCAACCCGGCCCTCCTAAAGTCTGAAGGACAAAAAACTGGTCCTTTGTTTGAAAAGTTTGGATACCCCTGTGAAAGACCAACACAAAGTGGCACATAATTTTGAAGTGGAAGAAGAATGAGAAATTTTTTTTAACATAAAAAAAAAATATGTGGGATACGTTTGAATTCAGCCCCCCTGAGTCAATACTTTGATGCTGCCACCACCATGTTTCACGGTGGGGATGGTGTGTTCTGGGTGATATGGGTGATGTGCAGTGTTAGTTTTCTGCCACACATAGCATTTTGTTTTTAGGACAAAAAGTTAAATTTTGGTCTCATGTGACCAGAACACCTTCTTCCATATGTTTTCCGTGTCCCCCACTTGGCTTCTCGCAAACTGCAAAGGGGACTTCTTGTGGCTTTCTTTCACTAATATGGCTTTCTTCTTGCCACTCTTCATTAAAGGCCAGATCTGTGGAGTCAGTGCACGGCTAATAGTTGTCCTGTGAACTGATTCTCCCACCTGAGCTGTGGATCTCTGCAGCTCCTCCAGAGTTACCATGGGCCTCTTGGCTGCTTCTCTGATTAATGCTTTCATTGCCCGGCCTGTCAATTTAGGCGGACGGCCATGTCTTGGTAGGATTGCAGCTGTGCCACAATCTTTCCATTTTCGGATGATGGATTAGACTTCTCCACAACTTTATCCCTGACCTGTCTGGAGTGTTTCTTGCCCTTCATGATGCTGTTTGTTCGCTGAGGTTCTCAAACAAACCTCTGAGGGTTTCACAGAACAGCTGTATTTATACTGACATTAAATTACACACACATGGACTTGTGTTATGAAAAAAGGGGACTTCTGGAGGCAATTGGTTCCAATATATTTTAGTTAGGGGTATCAGAGTAAAGGGGGCTGAATACAAATACACGCCGCACTTTTCACATATTTATTTGTAAAACATTTTGAAAACCATTTATCATTTTCCTTCCACTTCACAATTATGTGCCACTTTGTGTTGGTCCATCACATAAAATCCAAATAAAATACATTTATTTTTTGGTTAGTAACATGACAAAATGTGGGAAATTTCAAAGGGTATGATTACTTTTTAAGGCACTGTATTGTACCCAACAGGCTTAAAGCATTTGTTACTCCAACATTTCATATTCCTGATATGTGGCTGCAATAGCATGTACTTGTATGAGAAAGTGTCCTGTTCTCTTTGTATTGCTTCCTCTATGTGAAATCACTGGTGTTCCTGCCAGTCTCTCTCTGATTTCCTATTAAAAACTGACCACACTAAACAGGTGAGCACAGATTGGTCAGTTCTCTAATTATGCTGGGAAATCAGTGTACTCTCCTCCAATGATCAGACTTGTCCTGACACCCCTGCACAGCCATTCACTGGCAGTTCAAAGTGCTGCTGCTTCTCCTGCCCCAGCTCTTATGCAGCTGAGAACAAAGGGAGTGTGATCACTTATAAAAAAGGAAAGTATTTATAATATTTATAATTTTTGTTTATATCTATACACAAAGGTTTTGCCTTAGATTTCCATTTTAAACTCAGTTGATTATTTTATAAGGCAAAGTGACACTTTTTTTGTTTGGAACATGCAAGGTTGCATGTTAGTTGCGGTCACGTGCACATTACAAATCCCACATTTCTTAGCCCCCTTTCATGTAGATCTTTTGATCCGGTCTGTTTGTCCTTATTTCAGGTGGACCCAATTGGGACTTCCATTCTTCTCTATGGAGCAGCGGGTGCACATGGATATGTGTCCATGTACACCCGCCTACATCTGATCTGATGCAGGCGCTTCATTTACATCCGACTGCCTATAGAGGAGAGCAGGCTTTGTCTGTGTGTGTTATGCAAAAGCAAAACAGACACAGACCTGTCATTCGCCTGCTCAGCGTGGATAAGCAGACAGATCCCCTGCTGAGCAAGTGGATCGCAGCCGCAGTCTGCCGTGTGTAAAAGGGGCCACCGCCCCTTGTCCACCTCAGGATTGAGCAAGAGGGTGGCTATGTTTTTACATACAGTGGGACCATGGAGAATGAACGTAGCCATGTTACTTTATTTAAAGGCATGTGTTAATAATTTCGGGGGGGGGGGGATAAATAATCTTGGAAGGATGATACATTTAACCACTTCCTGCCCAGTCAATAGCATATTGACGTCTGGGAAGTGGCTGTGTTATCCTGAATGGACGTCTATTGACGTCCTGCAGGATTACTGCCGCCAATAACAGTCTGACACACCGCAACACCGATCTCAGTAAAGAGCCTCCGGCGGAGGCTCTTTACCACGTGATCAGCTGTTTCCAATCACGGCTGATCATAATGTAAACAGGAAGAGCCGTTGATCGGCTCTTCCTCACTCGCGTCTGACAGACACGAGTAGAGGAGAGCCGATCTGCGGCTCTACTGATAGGGGGGTTTGCGCTGATTGTTTATCAGCCCAGCCCCCCCTCGGATGCCCACACTGGACCACCAGCTTGCCGCCCAGGACCTCCAGGGAAGCACCCAACATGTGGATGGCCAGGTAAGTTCCCATGGCCATCCACATGTACACATGTATACATAACATATGCCTTAAAAATTGCTCACAAATGGGCACTGACTGGCACCATCATGGCACAAACACAATATGTGATGCCCAGCAATGCCACCCACCAGTGTCATCAGTGCCACCCACCAGTGTCCATCAGTGCTACCTATCAGTGCTCATCCATGCCCATCTGTGCCTATCAGTGCCCATCCATGCCACCCAGAGATCCACGGTCCTGCTCAGTTACTCTGCAATCGCGGGTGCACGGCGGCATCTTGGCCACCAGACATGCGCATCGCGTTCCCAGTAACGCGGCGGTGGGCGCCCCCTAGTGGCTCTAAAAGATGAGGACATCATATGACGTCCTGGCAGAACAATGGAGCTATCGTGCCGCTGTCAATTGAGACCGGCTGGTAGTTAAGTGCTTAAGGAGACTTAATGTGAAAGGGGGGATTCCAGTGTTATGGAAGAACACTGATGTGAACAGGGAAAACATGTTCTCTGATGTTTTTGATTCACACACAGCCAGTGCCATTGGGGGAAACTTAAAAAAAGGGAGAGCTACTTGGAGAGTATAAAACAAAGGTGTGTTGACAGTATGCCCCACTTTTTTTATTAACTGCACCCATGGCCAGATCAGACAAGCTAGATCTGGCCCTTGTTGACAACACAGGAGTAAAATTTGGAGGCAGGAAAAAAGTGTTGTCACCCTATAACAGTCAGTACCTGAACAAGAACCTTCGCGGCAGGATCCCCAGGTATTATTAACAAAAGCTGATTATGTAAAAATATTAAAAAATACTTTTGAAATTACATAAATGTGTAAAAGCCTATTTGAGATTTTAGTGATTGATTATTTACATTCAATATACTTTACCATTTACGCTGAGGGAAGAAACAGTACATTCAATCCATACAATTCTGACTTTCTTCACTGTGGCCTTATCTTACAGCTGCAATAAGCTGGCGGGTAACAAGCACATTGCTCTGCATGTTTAATACCTCTGTGAATAAGTCTTCAAACAATTCATCACCTTCTTAAGTCCTCTATAGTACAGACTTTATGTTGCAGCCTTCAAACAAAGCTGCTCTAAGGATATAATTATTATACCCTAATTATGTGTTTTAGGGATAAAAGTAATATATTCCACAGCCTCTAAAACAAACTATCCCCACTGATGAAATTCAAACACATCATTGGAAATCTGAAAAAAGAATCCAAAATTCACCACAAATGGTCCAATCTCTGTGTCCAATCCCCTTGGTTACCAGGAACTATGTAGAGCAAGGACCTGCCTGCCTAGATTCAAATTGAATGGATCTTGAAGTAGGTCACTATATTATATAGTTTTGGCCACTCTAAATAGGATTGTACAAAGATTGTATGGTCAAATGGTAAGTGAGCGTCAAAGTTCTAAGACAATGTAAAGTATAGTAGCTGTATATCAGTATACAATGAAGCCGTGAGGCTTATTTACTAAGCGTTTGCACCTTGTTTAACCACTTGACCACTGGGCACTTAAACCCCCTTAATAACCAGACCAATTTTCAGCTTTCGGTGCTCTCACAGTTTGAATGACAATAACTCGGTCATACAACACTGTAGCCAAATTACATTTTTGTCCTTTTTTTTCCCACAAATAGAGCTTTCTTTTGGTGGTATTTGATCACCTCTGCGGTTTTTATTTTTTTAAATCATTTTATTATTATTATTATTTTATTATTAATGAAAAAAGAACGAAAATGTTGTAAAAATATGAATTTTTCTTCATTTCTATCATAACATTTTGTAAAAAATTAATTTTTCCTCATAAATTTGGCCTAAAATGTATACTGCTACATATTTTTGGTAAAAAATAAATAAAAAATTTGGATATTATTTAGTCTGGGTGAAAGTTATAGGGTCTACAAGCTATGGTACCAATTTCTGAAAATTGATCCATTTGATCACACCTGAAGTACTGACAGCTTCTCTCATTTCAAGCCAACAGGCGGCACTGCAGTGGTGCAGGTGGAACTGGTGTGGCACTGATGGGCACAGGCGGCACTGAAGGGCACAGGTGGCACTGATGGGCACAGGTGGCACTGATGTGGCAGTGTTGTGCACTGGTGGGGCACAGGTGGCACTGGTGGGGCACAGGTGGCACTGGTGGGGCACAGGTTGCAATGGTGGGGCACTGGTGGGGCACAGGTGGGGCATTGGTGGGGCACTGGGGGGCACTGGGGGCACTGCTGGGGCACTGCTGGGCACTAATCTCTCTCCTCCATTGCAGCGTCTCTCTCACACTGCAATGGTGAGGAGAGGAGAGAGATGACCTGCAGTGTTTACATCCGTGATCGCGCCGTCATTGGACGGCGCGATCACGTGGTAAGGAGCGGCTGCCATTGGCTCCTTACCGAGATCACTGACGCTGCGGGTCCCGTGGACCCGCCGAGCTCCGTGACCGCGTGTGCGCGCGGATCTGACGCACGTCAGGTTTGTTTACACACGTGATCGCACCGTCATTGGACACACAGCCAGTGCCATTGGAGGAAACTTAAAAAAAGGGAGAGCTACTTGGAGAGTATAAAACAAAGGTGTGTTGACAGTATGCCCCACTTTTTTTTATTAACTGCACCCATGGCCAGATCAGACAGGCTAGATCTGGCCCTTGTTGAAAGGGCCTGGTATGGATATTTGGGGGGAACCCCCATGTAATTTTTTTTAAATTTGACGGCGGGGTTCCCCTTAATATCAATACCAGACCTGAAGGGCCCCCCACGCTTTTTTTTTTAGCAATGACTGTTCTCTGTATTGCCGGGAGCCGACAATTTATTATAGCCACGAGTGATTTTAAATGACTTTTTTTCCTTCAGAATGTCATTTTGTGCAGGGACAGTTCTAACCACAGGAAACATGCGCTAATTTACAGGTATACTATACACCCCCCCCAGGTACGAAATTAAAAGGAATATTTCACTTTTATTGTTTCACTTTAAGCATTATTAAATTCACTGCTCCTGAAAAAACGTCCGTTTAAGGGTCCTTTCACACGTGCGGACCATTTTTTAGATCCTTTTTTTATCATCAGTTGATCCGTTTTTCATCCGTTTTTCATCCGTTTTTCATCCGTTTTATCATCCGTTTTTTCATCCGTTTTTTTTTTGGTTAGAACTTTTTTTTATTACATATTTTGATGAAAAATGGACGTTAGCGGATCGGATGTTAAACGGATCATCCGCTAACGTCCATTTTTCGTCCGTTTCGTTTTTTTTGACGGAAGAAAATTAGGGTTTGCTTCCGTCCAAAAAAACGGAGCTTAACGGAGACAGACGTTCGCGGATGCGTGTGAAAGGAAAGCACTGCGGTCAAAAAACGGACGTCTAAAAACGGACGAACGCTTCGCTCGTGTGAAAGGGCCCATAAAAAAAAAATTGGCATTGATACATGTCCCCTGGGGCAGGACTCAGGTCCCCAAACACTTTTTAGGACAAAAACTAGCATATTAACCTTTAAAATTAACACTTTTGATTTCTCCCATAGACTTCTAAAGGGAGTTTGGCAGCTTCTACCGTTTACATATTTATTATTGCATTGCGCCCACTGCTGCGCCGGTTCACAATGCGCACAGCGCATTGTTTATAGTAAATCAGCCCCCATGTGTTTGAACAGGAGACGTCAAAAATGCCTACAAGCACTATTCCAAGCCGCTAAAAGATTTTAAGGGAACCTCCTATCCGGGGCAGACTGTTCAGGGGCTCTTCCATCTCATGCACACTGTTCAGAGACCTCCCATCCTTGACATACTGTTCAGAAACCCTCCAATCCTAAATATATTCTTCAAATACCCCTCCATCCTGGGCATATTTTTCAGCAACTTTTCAATTCTGGATTCACTGTTCAGTATCATCCTGGACATATTGTTCAGGGACCTTCCCATCCTGGGCATACATTTCAGAGACCCTCCTATCCTAGGTACACTGTTTAGAGACCCTCCCATCCTGGGCATGCTCTTCAGAGACCCTCCCATCCTAAGCATCCACAAGTAGAGTTGAGAGGACACCTGGATGTTCGGGTTCGACGGGTTAGGCCGAACTTCGGAAAAAAGTCCGGGTTCGGGACCCGAACTTGACCCCGAACCCCATTGAAGTCAATGGGGACCTGAAGTTTTCAGTACTAAAATGTCTCTAAAAAACTAATGGAAAGGGCTAGAGGGCTGCAAATGGCAGCAAAATGTTGGTAAGAGCATGGCAAGTACTCTGCAAACAAATGTGGATAGGGAAATAACTTAAAATAACATAAAATACATCAAAATAAAAAATAAAAAATCTTGACCTCGTCCTCCTAGGTCCATATATTTTTTTGCCTAAATGGGTGTTTTTTGAATAGCGAAATAGAAGAACAGTAGCTAAAGTGTTTATCTCACACGTACAGATATGGAGGAAACACTGCAAACACTGGAGGAAACACTGCAAAATATATTTTTTTGCCCTAAATGGGTGTTTTTTTTAATAGAACAAAAGAAGAACAGTAGCTAAAGTGTTTATCTCACACATGCAGATATGAAGGAAACACTGCAAACACTGGAGGAAACACTGAAAAATATATTTGTTTGCCCTAAATGGGTGTTTTTTTAATAGCAAAATAGAAGAACAGTAGCTAAAGTGTTTATCTCACACGTACAGATATGGAGGAAACACTGCAAACACTGGAGGAAACACTGCAAAATATATGTTTTTGCCCTAAATGGGTGTTTTTTGAATAGCAAAATAAAAAAACAGTAGCGAAAGTGTTTATCTCACACGTACAGATATGGAGGAAACACTGCAAACACTGGAGGAAACACTGCAATTTTTTTTCCCTAAATGGATGTTTTTTGAAAAGCACAATAGAAGAAAAGTATCTAAGGGGTGTATCTCACAGTAACATATGCAGTGCTGGTATAATTTGATTTCTGAAGCAAGAGTGACTCCTATTTCTCTCCCTAAAAGCAAAAGCAGGCAGGAACCTTTCCCTAAAGCATATAAATGGTGTATCTCACAGAAACATATGCAGTGCTGGTATAATTTGATTTCTGGCAGGCAGGAACCTTTCCCTAAAGTAACTATCTAAAGCAGAGTGACTTGCTGTGGTATGTAGATTGCTGAGTAATGTGATTTCTGAAGCAGGACAGTCTGACTCCTATCTAATTCTCTCCCTCATAAGAGCAGCAGCAGCAGCAGCCTTTCCCTACCCTATCTAAAGCAGAGTGACGAGCTGTGCTATGTGCCTCTAGCTTATATAGAGGCTGGGTCACATGCTGGGTCACATGCTGCACTGGCCAATCACAGCCATGCCATTAGTAGACATGGCTGTGATGGCTTCTAGGTCTAGTAAAACAAATGGTGATTGGCTGCCCTGCAGCGCGCCATTATATTGCCGAACACCGAACCTGAACTTACAGTAAATTGTTCGGGTTCGGGTACGGATACAAAAAATCCAAAAGTCTGGTACGAACCCGAACTTTACAGTTCGGGTTCGCTCAACCCTAGTCACAAGAAAAGAATAAGGGAACATTTCCCAATGGGGAAACTAGATCTGGTGACAACCAGGGATTCTCACACATTGAAACAGGAAGTAAAGGGAAATCTACCTAATGGGGAGACAGATTGCAAAAAATACCTGACAGGAGTTATATATAACCTTCTCTTACTATAGCCCAAAAAAAAAAACCTATGATCTGCTTTAACCACTTAAGGACCCGGACCAATATGCTGCTAAATGACCCAAGGGGTTTTTACAATTTGGCATTGCGTCGCTTTAACAGACAATTGCGCGGTCGTGTGACGTGGCTCCAAAACAAAATTTGTGTCCTTTTCTTCCCACAAATAGAGCTTTCTTTTGATGGTATTAGATCGCCTCTGCGTTTTTTATTTTTTGCGCTATATACAAAAATAGAGCGACATTTTTGAAAAAAAAATCAATATTTTTTACTTTTTGTTATAAGAAAAATCAAGTAAACTAAATTTTAGTCAAACATTTAGGCCAAAATGTATTTAGCCACATGTCTTTAGTAAAAAAAAAAAATCGCAATAAAAATAAAATAGCTACCTAGCGGGAACAGCGACACTAATACAGCGATCAAAAAAATTATCGCTTAGTGACACTGGCAATAGGGAGTGAAAGGGTTAAATAGGGCGGTGATCAAGGGGTTAAAACTTTATATGGGGGGTACGGGGGCTACCCTGGACCTAACACTAACTGCCTGTCACACTGACACTAAATGCAGTGATCAGTACATATATGGTCACTGCATTCAGTGACAGTGTGACGGGGGGTGGGGGGGGGTGGTCACAAGGGGTTAATGTGCCTGCGTGTACTGGTGTCAGTGTAGTGTTGTGCAGACCTACTATGTGATGTGATCTCTCCTCAGCGGCGGTTGAAAATACCGTTTACACAGGAGGAGGAAGTGCACTGCAGGGGGAGCGCGCGCATTGGCTGGGAGCGATCCGGAGGGGGCGGGCAAAAACCAACCGCCGCCCCCTTGTCCCGGATCGCTCGCACAGCAAACCGGACCGCAGCATGTACAGGGGGGTGTCCCAATCGGACCCCCGACCCACGTCAAGGCAGCAACGTACAGGTACGTTGATGTGCCTGTCCGTGCCATTCTGCCGACGTAAATGTACATGCGGCGGTCTTTAAGTGGTTAAAAAGAAAAGTTGGGATTTGCAATAGCTTTACAACCTAGATCTAATAGCTGATTCAAACCTATATATAGGAATTTTGTTAATCATATGTTCTATTTGATTTGCCCAGGTTGGTGACAGGTTTACTTGATAAGCCAATATTTCCCTTGGAAAAAAAGGTCTGTTCACTGATAAAAAAAATATATATAAGCATTCCTGTTTAATAAAATATACCCATCTGTTTTTGCTCATTTAAAACTATTAGCAAACATGTTTATTCTAAAATGGCTATAAATGTGCATACATTATAATAAATTATAACTCGCATTACTAATTTAGAAATGTGGCTGGGTCTGTGAGCCTGGTGAGCCTTGTAAAGATAAACTAGATTGAACTTTGTCAGCTTTGTTCTTTCACTAGGAGGAAAGCCAGCTTGTCTTGCATGTAGATAAGTGACTATCAGGAACTGTACCAGATTTCTTCTAACATGGATCTATATTTGGCCCGTAATGGTGACTAGCCTCAGTCTGATTGCTCTTTTCATACATAGCTTTTCAGAGAAATTGCAGGTCAGCAATTTTATGAGTAGCACATTCAGAAAGGGAATATTCTGATTGGGCGATGCTGTTGTCATGGAGACGCGGACGTCCTGAAACCTAGTAGACTAGGTAGTGGAATGTCCTCTACTCTGTGGCTCAATACTATCATTGACATTTTCAGGAGACGCATAGAAGAAGGAAATTACTGTGCCTAAATCTGTATTCAAGCTGGGCACAAATTAGAATGAGGTTAAAAATTACACGGAGAAAAATCTGCCATGCACTCAATACTTGGGTCATTTCCTGCGGGCAGGGCTAAGTAATGTGTATCTTTTCTGAAAACGCTGCTGGATACATATTCCAAAAAACCTTGAAAGCAAATATGTTGATCGTATTTTTTGTGTTCTAATGCAAAAGCAGGATATTTAGAAGAAGGGGGACCATATAATTAGAGACAACCAGCTGCTTGACACTATGTGTCTAAATTATATCGATCAAAATTTGGTTGATTGGGATTTTTAAGGTACTGATAAGAAGGCATGTATCAGATAAAAAAGTATATTAATTACATATAAAACAATACAAAAAATAAAACAATGGGACAGGCCCCACAATTCGGACACAGTGTCAGGTATTTGCTATAACAAAAACAAAACCATATGGGTCAGATGCGTGGAGCCAATCTGCGACCTCGACCGGTTTCGCGGTGTTGTACCGCTTCTTCAGGATGATCTATATACATATACATTATTTGTAGAAGAGAACAAGCATGGTTTAAACAATTGTAAATAAAACATTTAGAAAACAGCAAACATGATGCTAGTCTGGAGGCAAAGACACACTCACCTATGGCGGCAGATGGCCTGGAATGAACCACTATCGGTCGCCCCCCCCCCCCCCCCCCCAAGAAAGAACCTAGATGGCTCACGCCGGGGAAGCTGACAAAAGCTCTGAGGGTAAAAGTTTGCAAAAACAATTTAGGTTTACCAATACTGGAGAACTATTGTGGGACACCAGAGGGAAGGGCGAGTGTGAAGGAAAGGAACATGATGAGAGGAGGGGGAGGGAAGAGGGAAAGAGGAAGGGGGGGGGGAGAACTGGGAAAAAGAAGAGAGCAATGGAACAAGGAAAGGAGGGCATGGAGAAGTAGAGGGAGGGGGGAAAAAAGCAGGATATTGTTTTAAAAGTAAGAAGCTGATAAAACCAATCATAATGTTAAAGGAATTAAAGGGGTCATTCACAAGGGTGGCTATCGGGACGTAAAAGCAGGCGGATGAAACAAATTTGTTCTGCTCCCAACTGCCCAGACTTGCAGCCACTCAAGGATGTACTCAGCAAAAGTTGAACGGCCTGTCACTTTTGGCAGACTGTACTGCTGCCGAATATAACTTAAATTTTTTGACCCTTTGAAGGCTTAACGTGGTTGTAAACCATTTACAACAACTTTAACCTACAGGTAAGCCAAGATTAAGGCTTACATGTAGGTGCTCGAAATATCTCCCAGACCTGCACGATTTAGGAGATATTTGCAAATTGACGTAGGGCGATTTCTTCTGCGAATGCCCGGGTTTAGAAAGGGCACGCTGCGCCGTTTCTATTTCAGGTCATGCCGTTAAAGGCATGCGCAGGAGTGACGTCACATGACATTACGCGGCTCTGTCCACTCAGAGCCGGAGTTCGTGGCCCCGAAAGGAAGATCGGTGAAGAATGGATGCTCGCTATTAGCGAAGAAGACGGGGACATCGCAGGCTTCTCCTGCAGGTAAATATCACATAATGGGCTACTATGCGATGCATAGTAGTCCCTTATGCTTTACCGTTGCAGGGAAACAAAGAGGAAGTAACACCCATCAGGGTTTACTTCCTCTTTAAAGCAGGTATATCAAAAAAGTTCTTATGTTTCTATTATAATCCACTACAGGCATACCCCACTTTTAAGTACACAATGGGGTTTATTTACTATCACTGGAGAGTGCAAAATTAGACTCACTTCTGCATAGAAACCAATGAGCTTCCAGGTTTTATTACCAGGCTTAATTGAACAAGATGGGGTTAGAAGCTCATTGGTTTCTATGCAGAAATGAGCCTGACTTTGCACTCTCCAGCAATAGTAAATAAACCCCATTGTGTACTTAAAAGTGGGGTATGCGTGTATTAATAATAACTATTTTGACATATGGGTCTTCCGTGTTTAATTTTTGGCCTTATTAACATTGTGTCTACCATCACAGGGCTGAAATATTTCTTGTGATTTCAGAAGTCAGTAGGAGGAGTTGGCTGGATATGGTTTGACTTGTTTTATATGTATAAATAATGGCAATGTACAAACATATACTTATAGATAATTGCAGAGGTTTTTTTTTTACATACCCTTTTTTACTTTTCCTCACTAATTCTAACGTATACTATTGTAGACCCCTCAGGGAACCCCTTGAATAAAATAAAAAATAAAAACATTTTAAAAAACAACATAAGGTCCCCACAATTTACATTTGGGTCTGGTATGAATTTTAAGGAGGAACCCCAAACAAACAAAAAAAAAGTGTGGAGTCCTCCCAAAAATCCACACTAGACCCTTATCTAAGCATGTAGCCTAGCAGGTCAAGAAGGTTCACCTCCCCCACTTCCAATACATACCAGGCCACATTTTCTCAACATGGGTGGTACCTTGCCAGGGGAACTTCCGGGCACAGTATCGTATCCCCATATTGATGAGGACAAGGGCCTCTTCCTTGCAACTACGGAAAGGTGTCTGCAGTTGGGGGGGGGGGGGTTAATTGAGGTCTGAAAGTTCCACTATCCTTGTCCTTGGTTTAAAAAAAAATGTGCAGCTGTTATTCACAGGAGATCAGTCTTTGGGATCGGATCGTGCTGATGGTTATCGGGTTTCTTTTTGGGCATCATTCATTGCGATTGACATTGGTCAATGTCATTGAAGATAGATGTATATTGTGGGACATTTTGTTTCTAATACAAAACGTGTCTAAATCTATGCAAGTGTTTATATGAGATGAGGGGGAGCAGTATCTGGGTTCCACCTATTGTTAAAGGGGGCTTCCAGATTCTAATAACCACACCGCCATCAGATCCTCACAACAAGGTTATGGGGAAATGGCTTTTGTCCTCATCAAAATAGGGACAAGGTGCTTTGCCGGGGGGGGGGGGGGGGGTTCCCCATTGAAAAGTACTCACCCATGTTGAAGGTGTATAGCCTGGTATGGTTCAGGAAGGGGGATGAGTTTTCCTGGCCTACCAGGCTGTACGCTCCTCCCCCCTCCTTATTTGACCTGCCAAGCTGCATGCCCAGATAAGGATCTCATGTGGATTTTCTTTTTCCTTGACTTTTACATCAAGAAAATCCATAAAATACTATTTGAGGCAAGAAAGTGTATACTAGACCCTTATCTGCGACAGGGGCCTGGTATAAATTAAGGGAAGCTGCAGCCATTGTTTTACAAACAGAAGTAAAGCAGATGAAGCTATCAACTGTCAGCAATTTAAACCGCATTTTTTCTAGTAAATGCCAGTTTGGCTGTAGTAGTTGAATACATGTGCCACTTCACAGGCAGGTTAAGGGTATCCCTTAGGCATGTTATATAAAGAAAGGAATTCTTAATGTTTCACCTTAAGCATTATTCAGATTGCTTCTCCACACCAAACAGAATATTTTAAGAATAAACTTTGTTTGGTACTTATTCATCAGTACACTGTCCAGCCCTATTTGTATTTGGTTGACAATCCCTTGTCTATTACTGTAGGATAATAGAGAAGTGCATCGCCTAAATATAAGTCATGTGTTATTAATTATAAATCATAAACAATAAAAGCATCAAAACTGTCCATAAAAAGTCCAAAAAGTACAAAATAAATGTATTAATATATGTACCTTCAACGTGAGAATACAATAAATAAACAGAAAAGTTCCAGCTTTGGAAAGGAATCCAGGGATAGCCAATGTGACATCAAAGGAAAATCCAGAGGGTTACTGGAATGCCAGCATCCCCCTTATTAAGGGTGGTAAAATATCGCTCTATCAAACAGTAAGGA
Organism: Rana kukunoris; assembly: GCA_029574335.1. NCBI lineage: Eukaryota > Metazoa > Chordata > Amphibia > Anura > Ranidae > Rana > Rana kukunoris. The sequence continues at coordinate 188,017,149 of CM056055.1, read as the reverse complement.
TGGGTGCCCCCTAAAGACGTCACATCTGACAAAACACGTAGGGTGGAGCCACGTACACACGCTACTACGCATGTGCGACTGAGTGTTAGCCATTTTGGTTATTTGAGGACAACCTGTCTTTGCTTTTTATATTCTACTTTGCAGGTTTTAAGCATAGGTTCCTATGCTTAAGCTTGCTCCTGCAATGGGACTCACCCTTATTGTTTGATAGAGCGATATTTGACCAACCTGAATAAGGGAGTCGCTGGAATTCCAGTAAGTCTCTGATGTAGACTTTCTTTGGGTGTTGCATTGGCTGTCACAGCCAGTGAGCTAATCAAGAGAAGGAGGGGGTGGGGCAGAGCTGCGACTCAGTGTGTGAATGGACACACAGACACACAGAGCTATGGCTCAGGAGAGTGCCCCCAGAGCAACAGGAGGAAGGGACCAGGAGCCTTGGGTGCCCCCAGAGCAACAGGAGGGAGGGGCCGGTGGGAGACCAAAGAAGAAGATCTGGGCTTCTCTGTGCAAAACCACTACACAGAGCAGGCGCGTATAACATGTTTGTTATTTTTTTATTTAAAAAAAAAAGCAAGACTTTAATATCACTTTAAAGAATACAGTACCTAAGGGCAATTTTTTTTCTAGTTTTGGCCTCTGGGCTTTTGGGTTACTGTGGCCACACTCTGAATTACAGCCACAGGATTTAGGAGTACGAGAAATCTCTTTACTGTACTGCTGTGGGTATTACTACACTATGTCCTCTTTTACATTTCTTGAAGTCACGTTGAAACGCGTTGAATTTTTGGATGCAGCTCTGTTACAATCATGCGTTATACACTTGGACACCACATTTTTATTTATTTATACTATGAATTAATGTATTTTAATTTATGTGGATATTCTATTTCTACTACTTATCAGCTCTTCAGTATTACATATGTATTCTGTTATCAGATCTGTTTACAATTGGACTAATACATTTGTAATCATGTGTATTGATTCTTACTACTTGGATGTCATGTGCTTCATTTAAAGTCCCAGGGGAATGTAAACTGTTATGTATAGGTTTAGGGATGGTGCTCCAGGTCACAATTTTCTAGATATGTGCATTCCCGTTCGTACGAATTTTATTTTCGTACGAAAATGATCATTTTCGTACCCGCGGGATAATGTGTACATACGAAAACGGTAAAGCACCAAAATACGAAAACGACGGGATAACGGATGAGCCGCATAACGAACGACCGCAAATAAGAACGAACGATCCGACGGGAAAAAACGACAAAACGAAAACGGCAAAATAACGAAAATGAAATCTGTATCAAGAGGTTTGCATTGTGTATTTTGTTTGAATCCGTTTTGTGTTCGTTTTCAGTTGTATGTTCATTGTTCAATGACATCTATAACAAAAGAATTTCATTATGTATATTGAATGAATTCCTTTTTTCTGTTTTCTGTATAGGTGTCATATCAACATACGAAAATAACAAAAGAAACAGGTTCAAATGCAAATCTTTTGTTTATGTTTTTTTTGAATGGCCAGAGAGTAAGGCTGGCCATACATGATACAATTTTCTGTGCAATTTTCTTTAGATTTACCTTCAACTATGTAGTGCAAGGGCCTGCCTGATTGCATACAATTGAAAGTGTTGTTTAGTTTGACCTCATATATGGTTTTTGGTAAATCTAAAAGAAAATTGTACAAGAAAATTGAACATGTATGGCCAGCCTCAGTGACTGAAAGCAGCTTCTCTTTTGTGCTGAGGGAATAGAAAACCTGCCAGGTTATATTGCTGTCTGTGCCCCCCAGTAGGAGAAGATTCACTCTACTTGTCCTGTTTATCATTGAAAGGTAAAGTACAATAAAATCCCCAATTGTGGGTTGTCCCCAGAAAAGTAATAAAGGGGGAATCTTCCAATAAGGACACTAGTTCTGGTGACCTGGGGGGCCCCAAAAGATTCCCTTCATTTGTAGGAATGTTATCTTACCATATTTATTGGCATATACCACGCGCCGGCGTATAACGCGCACCCCAAGCTGAGAAGGGAATTTTAAGGAAAAAACTTACATTTTGGATGCTCGTCGATGCAACCTTGTCGGTGTCCGTCTACTGTCTTGCCCGGCGTCCATCGGCGGCCTTGTCCGGCGTCCGTCTGCGGCCTTGCGTGGGGTCCGTCCAGCCTTGTGGGTGTCCGTCTGCGGCTTTGGAGGTGTCCATCCGCACCTTGCCTGGGGTTGCAGCGTTGTGTGTTTTTGGGTTTGGCGCCTCGACCGAGCTGTGCAGAGCCGGATTTCCTGTGTGTTCGGCTTCTCTCGGCTTCTCTCGCGTGGCTGCAGTACGCTCGGCTCGGTCTATGTCGGAGACAGCGGGGATCGACGTATAACGCACACCCACAATTTTACCCTGATTGTAAGGGGGAAAAAGTGTGTGTTATACACCGATAAATACGGTACTTCCAATTTTTGACTTTGGGACACGAAGTGATGGTAAATCTCCGTAATAGGACACATATGGCCAAATAAAACTTGACAGGGGTTATAACCCTCCCTTACTCTATCCAAAATGAAAAGAAAAAGTTTTGCCTATTGCTCTACTTTAACACATATGCCTAGCACTGAAAAGAAACTAGAGCAGCATTCTTTCCAGCAAAGAGAAGCATCTGAACCCTGATATTTCTCCTTTATTATTTTGCCTCAAAAAGGGCTAACACGGCCTTATTTTAATGTTTAAATATAGACATATCTTGCAAACCTTGTTTAGAAGTGACTATTCGCAAATTATGTGTCTACCGGCCTATTGTCTCTACCATTCTGCCTATCTCAGAATTCTGTGCCCCTTGTGTGCTTTTTATAGAGCCCAAATAAATGTAAAAATAGAAGTTAATGTTTAAAACATACAGCTGGCAATGTTTATTATGATCCATATCACAGCACATCATCAAACAATGCATCCAGTTCATTAGTCCTACCCTTTTGAGAAGCACAGTCGTCTCCTCTCCAGGAATAATAGCGACACCTTCAAACAGAAATAGCACGTCTCAGTTTCTGTAATGACTAATATCCTTTTGTTGAAATACTTTGCCCGCATTCCCGTAGCTGTGTAAGTTAAACAAAGCCACTTTGAATCCACAGTGAAATATTAAATTAAGCAGATATGCCTAGAGTACGTTCTTTTTAAAAAGCAAAGGAACAAATAGCTAAAAATAGTCCACTAGCTGTTTGACAGAATAAGAAAATCTTTTTTTTTTCCCTGATATTATTGTATGGTAGCATCTTGAAACTAGGCCATCATATGGGTCCAATGCACAATTCTTAACCAAGCAGCAGGGCAGAGCCAGGGCTTCGGCAAAGTAGGAGGCTGCCTAAGGTGCAATAGGCTCCAGGGAGGTTCATGCACCATTTCTTATTGGTCTTGGTTGCTCCTTCTCCTCCAATGGGTTAAGTTCCTATTCAGAAATTGGGAGAGAATTGAATTTACATTTTTTTTTCACTTTCAATAAAAAATAAAAATAAAAAATTGAAAAATTAAGGGTATAGATGCATGAATAAACTTATTGATATGATCAATGAGGATTTAGGCAATAGAGATGTAGCTGATGAGGAGACAAGATAGCCTAGAGGTATATCTACAAGTATGCAGGTAAGCAAATCAAATGACCTGTGATGGAAAGAGGCCGCAGTGAACCAAGCAAGGCTGTGTCAGCTAACAAAACATTGTTCAGGTCTCAGAATCAAGTCTAGGTGAATAATATAATCCACATCACAGTAGAAGCGAGAGAGAAAAGTAAAAGAAGACACATCTACAGCAGGAAGATGGGAAGAAATGTTAGAGGGAAACAGAAGTAGGAAGAGTATAGAGGAGGGAGAAGAAGAAGAAGAAGAGGGGGGGGGGTGTAACTTCAAGGTTCAAGGACACCCAAACTCAGGGAGCAAGGTTGGACTCCTATAAAGAGGCATAATCCTCCATGGACAACAAATGGTGAGCATACTCTATCCATGGGGCCCATACCTTAAAGCGGAGGACCGCCATATTTTTTTACTTACAGTGCAGAAAATAAGTATTTGAACACCCTGCTATTTTGCAAGTTCTCCCACTTGGAAATCATGGAGGGGTCTGAAATTGTCATCGTAGGTGCATGTCCACTGTGAGAGACATAATCCAAAAAAAAAATTCCAGAAATCACAATTTATGATTTTTTAACTATTTATTTGTATGATACAGCTGCAAAGAAGTATTTGAACACCTGTCTATCAGCTAGAATTCGGACCCTCAAAGACCTGTTAGTCTGCCTTTAAAATGTCCACCTCCACTCCATTTATTATCCTAAATTAGATGCACATGTTTGAGGTCATTAGCTGCATAAAGACACCTGTCCACCCCATACAATCAGTAAGAATCCAACTACTAACATGGCCAAGACCAAAGAGCTGTCCAAAGACACTAGAGACAAAATTGTACACCTCCACAAGGCTGGAAAGGGCTACGGGGAAATTGCCAAGCAGCTTGGTGAAAAAAGGTCCATTGTTGGAGCAATCATTAGAAAATGGAAGAAGCTAAACATGACTGTCAATCTCCCTCGGACTGGGGCTCCATGCAAAATTTCACCTCGTGGGGTCTCAATGATCCTAAGAAAGGTGAGAAATCAGCCCAGGACTACACGGGAGGAGCTGATCAATGACCTGAAAAGAGCTGGGACCACCGTTTCCAAGGTTACTGTTGGTAATACACTAAGACGTAATGGTTTGAAATCATGCATGGCACAGAAGGTTCCCCTGCTTAAACCAGCACATGTCAAGGCCTGTCTTAAGTTTGCCAATGACCATTTGGATGATCCAGAGGAGTCATGGGAGAAAGTCATGTGGTCAGATGAGACCAAAATATAACTTTTTGGTCATAATTCCACTAACCGTGTTTGGAGGAAGAAGAATGATGAGTACCATCCCAAGAACACCATCCCTACTGTGAAGCATGGGGATGGTAGCATCATGCTTTGGGGGTGTTTTTCTGCACATGGGACAGGGCGACTGCACTGTATTAAGGAGAGGATGACCAGGGCCATGTATTGGGAGATTTTGGGCAACAACCTCCTTCCCTCAGTTAGAGCTTTGAAGATGGGTGGAGGCTGGGTCTTCCAACATGACAATGACCTGAAGCACACAGCCAGGATAACCAAGGAGTGGCTCTGTAAGAAGCATATCAAGGTTCTGGCATGGCCTAGCCAGTCTCCAGACCTAAACCCAATAGAGAATCTTTGGAGGGAGCTCAAACTCTGTGTTTCTCAGCAACAGCCCAGAAACCTGACTGATCTAGAGAAGATCTGTGTGGAGGAGTGGGCCAAAATCCCTCCTCCAGTGGGTGCAAACCTGGTGAAAAACTACAAGAAACGTTTGACCTCTGTAATTGCAAACAAAGGCTACTGTATGAATATTAAAATTGATTTTCTCAGGTGTTCAAATACTTCTTTGCAGCTGTATCATACAAATAAATAGTTAAAAAAATCATACATTGTGATTTCTGTAATTTTTTTTTTGATTATGTCTCTCACAGTGGACATGCACCTACAATGACAATTTCAGACCCCTCCATGATTTCCAAGTGGGAGAACTTGCAAAATAGCAGGGTGTTCAAATACTTATTTTCTGCACTGTAAGTCAGCAGCTACAAATACTGCAGCTGCTGACTTTTAAAATATGGACACTTACCTGTCCAGCGCGCCCACAATGACGGCACCCGAGGCCGACCAATGCCTCAGCCTCGGGATGTGACGTAGACCCCCGCAGATTCTGCGGCTGTCTATGCCCGGAAGTGGGTCCAAATACCTGTATTATACAGGTATCTGTACACCCCTCCCCCCTGAAAGGTGCCAAATGTGACACTGGAGGGGGGAGGGTTCCGAAAAGCTTCACTTTTTGTGTGGACCTCCGCTTTAAGGAACCTCTTTTGCATGTCCAATAGAATATTATGTGACTTGTTTTTTGGGCTGTTGAGCAACTTTAGTCAAATTACAAGCTATATTGTAATGTTTTTACAAGCATTTTTGTGTGTTTCTTTGGTTTGAGTACAGAAGAGTAGCTTAAAGTTTGTGGGAGTTGACCTGCCCCCCCCCCCCACTACCACCCGCTGCTTCCACTGCGTGCCAAGATACTCCCGCTAGGCTTGTATGTAGAAGAGGCAAATCAGAGAGTACAGCCTGGTCCCCACCAGGCCCTCTGACATCCAGATTCACATACAAACCCACCGCTTTTACCCAGCAGCTCAATGTGTGGCCTGCCTACCCCCCAACTTGTGTGCACGGTTGAGCATGGCTGAGCAGGGCAGGGAGGAAGGGGCTGTACTGTACTGGACACAGGGACTAAGCAGAGAGTGTGCCCCCCTGGGGGGGAAGGGCTTGCCCTGTCACCCTCTGTAAATGGAGCATAGCCAGAATGGATTGAATATAGGTAAGTCCACACATCTTTTTTATACAGGATATGCAGGATGGGTAGAAGGAGAGGGGAAGAAACATTTTTAAGAATAGTTATAGTTAGGCTTTTGATAAATTTTTAGAGCTGTTCATCCTGTGAAATTACATGCACATTTAAACTGTACAATTAGGGGCAAAAACAAGTGTTATTAGGCTATTTTCTTTCCTAGTCAAATGTTATTTTTCATACAGAAGAACATAAATCAGGAACATGTTGCATCATTGCCACTAGATGAAGATGACAATCATAGCAAATAAAGATTTATTTCCTATGATTCTCCATCTAGTGACCATATTGCAGTAATTTCCTAATTGATGCTATTCTCTATGAGGAATAACATTTGACCTGTAGAGGAAATAATCTAGTACCCAAAATTCAAAGGATTTGTTTTGCTTGTCTTATAAATACACACTTAAGTATTCCTTTCTAAGTCTTTAGTACTACTTTAATATGGGTGGTGCAGCCCAGCATGTTGAATGCACATTGCTGATTACCTGTATCCTGTAAAATACATTTGTTGCTGCACAATATCCTTTTTTGCATTGCAACTGTCTTTAAAAATTAGCATTTGACATGTATAGGAAGTAACCTAGTATCTAAAATGTAAACGCTGAATATTGATCCTTTTTTTAATTTTGTTTTATATATACCCTTAGGGCCAGATCCACAAAGGCCTATCTAATTTACACTACGCCGCTGTAAGTTACAGCGGCGTATCCTTATACACAAAGAATTTCCGATGTAACTTACAGGGGCGTAGCGTAAATGGGCCGGCGTTCGCGGGTCTAATTCAAATGGGGAAGAGGTGGGCGTGTTTTATTTAAATTATAAATGATACGACGTGAATGAAGTTTTTTTTTAACTGCGCATGCGCCGGCCGTGGACGTATCTCAGTGCGCATGCGTGAAATCACCTCGCAAATAGTCAATGAAAACAACGTGAACGTAATTTACGCAAATCCCTATTCGCGAACGGTTTACGCAAACGACATGAACGACGGAGAATTCGACGCTGGCCCGACGTCCATACTTAACATGGTGTACGCCTCTATATAGCAGGGGTAACTTTACGCCGGACATACGCTTACGTAAACTACGTAAAAGGAATGTGCCGGCCGCTCGTACGTTTCTGGATTCGCGTAACTCGCTCATTTGCATATCCAACTCAGAAAAACGTCAGAAGAGCCCCTAGCGTCCAGCGTAAATATGCAACTAAGATACGACGGTGTAATAACGTTACGCCAGTCGTATCTTAGCGTAATTCCGGCGTATCTTGTTTTGTGGATACAAAACAAAGATACGCCGGCGGGAATTTTAAATTATGGTGGCGTATCCGGAGATACGCCACCGTAATTCTTTGTGGATCTGGCCCAAAAAGTATAACTACAAGCAAAACTTTTTTTTTTAGTTTTGGATAGAGTGGAAAGGGATTAAAACACCTGAGGCCGCGTACACACTATCAAATTTGTCCGCTCAAACTGGTCCAACGGACCAGTTCAGCAGACAAATATGATCGTGTGTATGGGCTAGTGGACATGTCTGACCGGAGGACAAATTTTAAAACATGCTTTAAAATTTGTCCGCCGGAGACATGTCCGTTGGATATGTCCGCTGGTTAGTACACTCACCAGCGGACATATCTGCCCACACAAGCGTCGGAAGGATGCGACGCATGCGTGGAAGTTTTTTTACTTCCTGGTGCGGTGACGTGGCGACGTCAACGTCACCGCCACGTCACCGTGCTGTCTGCCATCGGACCGTTTCAGCGGACATGTCCCTCCGTGTGTACGCGGCCTTACAGTTTTTATTGCTGTCTGTGCCCCCATTAGGTAAATTCACCCTCTCTCTTTGTCCTGTTTTGCATTATCATTGAAAATGTAAAATTTGGGGTAATAGAGGGAAAATCTTCCAATGGAGACACTAATTCTGGTAACCTGGGGGTCCCCAAGGGATTATTCATTTGCAGGGATTTCTTCCCACTTCCTGTTTGGCTATGGGACAGGAAGTGAAGAGAAATCTCTGCAATGAGACACAGATGGAGAAAATAATTTTGACACGGTTATAACCCTCCCTTGCTCTATCCAAAATAAAAATAAATGTTTTGCCTATAGTTCTCCTTAAAATATTCCTTTTTGAGACCTTAGTACTACTACTACTGTGGATGGTGGCGCCCAACATGTTGAATGCCCATTGCTGATAACCTGATATCTGGAAAATATCTTTGTTGCTGCACAAGATATTTTTTCTACTGCAAGTCTCTAGCCTAGTAACCAAAATTCAAAGGATGAATAGCTCTCTATTTTATTTTTTATAAATACACCCCTAAGTATTCCTTTCTCAAAAGAGAGAGAGAAGGGTTCCCCAAATGGGCTTTTAGGCAGCAATATAAAAAAATGTAGAAGTATTGTATAGGTTATATAAAACAGTATTTATTGCCAAAATCCCCGATACCCACATGAGTTAGAACAAGTTGGAACATTTGTATAAATAAAATAAAGGTCAACATTCCTGAATACAGTATGCATAGATAATACATATACAGTTTTGTATCGTTGAGCTCCGACGCGTTTTGACCAATCCGGTCTCTTCAGGGGGCAAAAAATGTGTCTAGAAAATAATAATATTATGGTATAAGTTCAAAGTAAGTACATGACAGCATATAAAACAATAGAATGCCATAATGATATAGTTACCACTGAATCAGGAAATGGATAACATAAAAAGCCGCTGTGAGGTCCGGAGGGGTCTGGACTGCCCCCGCCCACCCAAAGTATGCCCCTAAGTATGCCTTTGCTCTCCCTATATATGTCGGCAATTGGCATTTGCCCTTAGCCCTTGTACCATTATATTACCTTAATATATGTACCCATACAATAATTGGCTGTATTTTAGCAATTAACTTTTTAACCAACCTACCTGAAATAATTCTTTCTACTAATCATGGGCTTTATGGGTGTTCCTCTGCAGGTGGCTGCCCCTCCGCTGCTCCTGGGGGGTGCTCTTTGTGTGGCTCCTTGCAGGTTCCCTGGGGTGGGCCCCTCCACTACTTTGGGTGGGTGGGGGCAGTCCAGGCCCCTCCGGACATCACAGCAGCTTTTTATGTTATCCATTTCCTGATTCAGTGGTAACTATATCATTATGGCATTCTATTGTTTTATATGCTGTCATGTACTTACTTTGAACTTATACCATAATATTATTATTTTCTAGAAACATTTTCTGGCCCCTGAAGAGACCGGATTGGGCTAAACGCGTCGGGGCTCAACGATACAAAACTGTATATGTATTATCTATGCATACTGTATTCAGGAATGTTGACTTTTATTTTATTTATACAAATGTTCCAACTTGTTCTAACTCATGTGGGTATCGGGGATTTTGGCAATAAATACTGTTTTATATAACCTATACAATACTTCTACATTTTTTTATATTGCTGCCTAAAAGCCCATTTGGGGAACCCTTCTCTCTCTCTTTTTTGCAATTTCGGGGCGAGCAGCTTATTTACGTTTTCAATATGTGTCCTTTCTCTTTCGCATTAATATTTGGGGCTCAAACCCCCCTTCTCCCCTAACATATTGAGATTGACATGAATTGCGTGTTTTTCCATGTTCAGTTTTAACCCCTGCATATCCAACCCATGACATCTCTGGTGTATCATACATCAGCTTGGTGTTTAGGTCTTCAGAAGGTTTATTTTTCCTTCTGTTTTTTGGGGGGACTGCACCCCTAATCCCCCCTCTTTTGCTCGCTTCAAAAGTAACTGCAAGACAGACTTCTGTATTCTAGCATGTTCAAATATTCCTACCGAATATTTGTCCTAATTAAATCATATCCCATAAGCTTGGGGTTTATAGCCATGGTACTAACACGCTATTTATGTCTATACATTATCTATAAAATATGCCTGTATAAAATACCCCCTCCCCTTCTTTTTGAGTTTCAGTACATGGATGTCAACTGTCACATATGGTTTTTATAATGTATTGTGGCCGCTTGTGTTCTCCGGCGGGGCATGGCTAAACCCTTCCACCCTCTTGGGGGTGGGGCCGGGCCCTTGGTTACTTCCCGGCTGGGGGAGGGGGGACAGTCCCTGTCCCCCTTCCCATTGCTCGCGGGGTGCTGGAGCTAGTCCCCGGATGCCCCATTGAGCTTCTCCCAGCTGGTGGTGTTCCTTGGATCCTCCCCGTTCCAGCCGCGGCGCAGCGCGCGAGCGAGCTCCTGGGTGTGCGCGCAGCGTTTTGACGCCGCGCTGCTGTGTCGGGGATGACGACTTTGTCGGGGGTGGTTAGCTCTCCGGGAACGCCGAGGAAGCCACACGTGGGCTGCCATTTCGGCGGCCATAAGTCTCCCCATGGCTCAATGGAGGGAGGCAGTCCACCTGCATGTGATCATTTGATCACCACACCCACAAAGGGGCATATATAAGGAGTAGCTCATTAGGGAACCATCACAAGGTTCCATGTAGGCCAGATTGGATGCTAATGCATCTCTGTCCCTATTTTCTGGCATTGTGTCCTCTCCTAGAATGCATAACTGCAGTCTGGGTTCCATAACTATATTTTATCCAACCTCAACCCTTGATTTTATCAGGTAAATATCTCACTTATTCATGCATTTTAAGATCCTTTCACTCTTCACCATACTCACTCACACCATCCCCCATTTCATTGGTGGACTAATCATCCACCTTCCTATTTTTTTTTTATTTTTTATTTCACTCTCACCATATTGTTTTTCAGTTCAACTTTCACTCTTATTTCACACACTTACTTCACCATTGGTTTGTCCTATTCTGGCAATCACCCACCTTATCAGTTTACACTCACTATCTCATTCACTTGTATTCACTGATTCTCATTACAGCAATTTTTCACCTAATTTATACTCCCAATTATTTTACTCGTATTGGACCCCTAAGTATGCCTTTGCTCTCCCTATATATGTCAGAAATTGGCATTTGCCCTTAGCCCTTGTACCATTATATTACCTTAATATATGTACCCATACAATTAATTGGCTGTATTTAACTTTTTAACCAACCTACCCAAAGTAATTCTTTCTACTAATCATGGGCTTTATGGGTGTTCCTCTGCAGGTGGCTGCCCCTCCGCTGCTCCTGGGGGGTGCTCTTTGTGTGGCTCCTTGCAGGTTCTCTGGGGTGGACCCTTCCGCTACTTTGGGTGGGCGGGGGCAGTCCAGGCCCCTCTGGACCTCACAGCGGCTTTTTATGTTATCCATTTCCTGATTCAGTGGTAACTATATCATTATGGCATTCTATTGTTTTATATGCTGCCATGTACTTACTTTGAACTTATACCATAATATTATTATTTTCTAGAAACATTTTCTGCCCCCTGAAGAGACCGGATTGGTCGAAACGCGTCGGGGCATACAAAACTGTATATGTATTCAGGAATGTTGACTTTTATTTTATTTATACAAATGTTCCAACTTGTTCTAACTCTTGTGGGTATCAGGGATTTTGGCAATAAATACTGTTTTATATAACCTATACAATACTTCTACATTTTTTTATATTGCTGCCTAAAAGCCCATTTGGGGAACCCTTCTCTCTCTCTTTTTTGCAATTTTGGGGCGAGCAGCTTATTTACGTTCTCAATATGTGTCCTTTCTCTTAAGTATTCCTTTCTGAGACTTTAGTAGTACTACTAGGGGAGGTGGGGCCCAGCATGTTGAATGCCCAATATCATTGCTGATTACCTGAATCCTGGAACATATCTTTGTTGCTGAACAATATATATTTTTTTCTACTGCATCCCTCTTTGAGGAATAACATTTGACCTGTATAGAAAATAGCCTAGTTCACAAAATTCAAAGGAGAACTAGCTCTCCATTTTATATATATATATATATATATATATATATATATATATATATATATATATATATATATATATATATAAATATATATATATATATATATATATATATATATATATATATATATATATATATATATATCGTATATACTCGAGTACAAGCCAAGTTTTTCAGCACTTTTTTTGTGCTGAAAAATCCTCCTTGGCTTATACCCAAGTCTCCCTGCCTCAATGTGCCCATCTTCAGCCTCCTGTATCTGATCTCCCTGCGCTGTGACATGCAGTCTAGTCGGCGGCTGTCCAGTGTAACAAAGCCCCGCCTTCTCCTCGTCTGTGATAGGCTGAACACTGACTCACTGCTGGTGAGTCAGTAAGTGTTCCGTCATGGATGAGGATGAGGAGGAGGAGGCGGGCTTTGTTACACTGGACGGCCGCCGACTAGACTGCATGTCACAGCGTCGGGAGATCAGGTAAATGAGGCAGGGAGATGGGCACAGTGAGGCACGCAGATGGGCACAGTGAGGCTGCAAATGGACACGATGAGGCTGCAAATGGGCACAGTAAAGCTGCAAATGAACACAGTGAGGCTGTAGATGGGCACAGTGAGGCACAGTGAGGCTGCAAATGGGCACAGTGAGGCTGCACTTACAGTAGCTGCTGCATTTCTCACCCTAGGCTAGGCTTATACTCAAGTCAATAAGTTTTCCCAGTTTGTTGTGGTTAAATTTAGGTGCTTTGGCTTATATTCAGGTTGGCTTATACTCGAGTATACAGTATACGGCAAATACACCCCTTAGTATTCCCTTCTGAGACTTTAGCATTTCTACTAGGGGTGGTGGGGCCTGGCATGTTGCATGCCCAATGTCATTGTTGATTGTTTAAATCCTGGAAAATATTTTTGATGTTAAACTATATATATTGGGCCAGATTCAGATACATTTGGTGTCCACAAATATTATGGGCAAGTGCCTTATTCAGAAAGCACTTGCTCCATAATATGCGGCGGCGTAGTGTAAAGTGCCTGGCGTATGGCCGCGCAATTCAAATTTGTGATGTGGGGGCGTGATTCATGTAAATGAATCATGACCCCACGTAATTGATGTTTTTTTTGGACGGCGCATGCGCCGTCCGTGGACGTTCCCAGTGCACATGCGCAAAATCACATCGCTATTTGTCAATGTAAACGACGTGAACGTAACTAACGTCGAGCCCCATTCCCGAACGATTTACGCAAACGACATAACCGACGTACAATTTGACGCTGTCCCGACGTCCATACTTAACATTGGCTAAGCCTCCTATAGCAGGGGTAACCTTACGCCGCAATAACGCTTACGCAAACGATGTAAACTACGACGGCCGGCCGCAAGTATGTTCGGGAATCGCCGTTAATACCTCATTTACATATTCGACATGTAAAACGACAGAGGCGCCACCTAGCGGCCAGCGTAAAACTGCAACTAATATACGACGGTGTAACAGAATTACGCCGCTCGTATATTAGCAGAATTCCGGCGTATCTTCTTTTCTGAATAGCAAAAAAAGATACGTCAGCTATTCTTAGTATTTACGCAGCGTATCTCTTGATACGCCAACGCAAATAGTATCTGAATCCGGCCCATTGTTTCCACTGCAACCCAAGATCTGCGTGGTCTCTGTAATTGCTAGGTCTTTCTCTTTCACCATAACCCTTAGTAAAAAATCATTCAACTGAACTGTTCTGAAACGTTTTTATTATTATTTTTTGGTTTTCTGCTACATTGCCAACATTTTGTAAAGCATTGTGTTTTTTTTTTCTATTTACCCAGTGCATTGAAAAAAGAAAAAGCAGACACATGTAAATAAATAGCTTTGACTTTACATATTTTTTACTGAATGGTGTATTTTGCCTGGGGCTTGCCTTCAAACAGAATGAAACTTCCTATATGCTCTCCTTTAGGGAGCCTGTATAAACACAGCAGGAAGCGGAGTATTGCTTTAGACATGTATAGAATGATAAAGGGAAAATAAACCGTGTTTGAAATGGGACATGCTTTTCCTTAATAATCTACAAGGGAAAATAAATAAACAACACACAAAATAAGATTGCATTAATTAATTGCAAGGTTACACCACCTTAATCTAAACATAGCCAAACAAGAGAGACCGAACGTGGCATCTGCGGGAAAATATATAACCTAATTATGAAGCTCGCTATGTACACTCCTTCATTTCAGTAATTGTTTATATCCCTATTTAAGTACATTTGCCCTTTTCAGAAACTAATAAGCAAAGTTATTGAAGCCTGACTTTTAGAAAAAGGGTTTTTATAATTTGTTTGGAAATTCAAACAAAAGACAAATGTTTTCAGCAGAGCATGATTCATATGTCTGGGGAAATTAGGCTTTTTTTTTTTTTTCTATTTGCCATGAAGTATAAATATTAAATGATTTATTGTGTTAAAGTGGACATAGATAGCTAAATTGCAGGCTCAGTGGACTGGATTGCTCTCCATTAGGTAAATAAATTTCACATTTGCTGTTTATTTTTCCCCAAAGATTATATGGAAATTGAAATCATAGAAAATATTCTTAGGCCGCGTACACACGACCGAGCTTCTCGGCAGAATCCAGCGAGAAGCTCGCTGGGATCCATATTCTGCCGAGAAGCTCGATCGTGTGTACGTTTTCGCAAGCAAACTGTCGAGCGAGGCGTCGAGCCAAAATAGAGAGCAGGTTCTCTATTTCCTCGACGGGCCATTGGGACTAATGGCTCGATGCCTTTTTCAAAAGCATGGTCGACGAACTCGACGGCCAGCCGAGAACCTAGTCGGGTGGAACGATGAGTTTAGCCCGACGAGGTTCTCGGTCGTGTGTACGCGGCCTTAGAATGTTAACTTTCTAAGTTAGCCAAGCTGAATCGGTCACCCATATGGCACTCTTCTCGGTAATTGTGGGACTACAGATATTATGGCCTGCAAGTTATGGCCTGCAAGTTATTGTCAAAAAAAGTGTTGGGGACAGGGGACATGTATCAATGCAAAAAACGGACGTTTTTTGGGAGCAGTGATTTTAATAATGCTTAAAGTGAAACAATAAAAGTGGAACATTCCTTTAAATTTCGTACCTGGGGGTGTCTATAGTATGCCTGTAAAGTAGTGCATGTTTGCCGTGCTTAAAAAAGTCCCTGTACAAAATGACATTTCTAAAGGAAAAAAAGTAATAGAAAATTAATCACGGCTATAATTGTAGGGTCCCGGCAATACAGATTAAATTCATTGAAAAAAAAACAGCATGGGTTCCCCCCTTAGTCCATTACCAGGCCCTTTGGGTCTGCTATGAATATTAAGGGTAACCCCTGAACCAAAATTTAAAAAAAAACATGGGGGTCCCCCCCAAATTCCATATCAGGACCTTCAGGTCTGGTATGGATATTAACCACTTGTCAACTGCCCGCCGTCAAAAGAAGGCGGGAGGAAGAGCCTGTTGTTCTGGGCGGACGTCATATGACGTTGCGCCTCCAAAAGCCACTAGGGGGCTCGCACGTGCCACCACTTCACTGGGGACCCGATGCGCGTTGTCGGCCGGGCACCCACGATTGCCCACTAACTGAGCAGGACAGTGGATTTGTGTGTGTGTAAACACACAGATCCACTCCCTGTCAGCGAGAGGGGACCAATGGTGGGTCCCTTGTACAGTTACTCCCCTCCCCCACAGTAAGAATCACTCCCTAGGGAATACATTAACCCCTTGATCGCCCCCTAGTGTTAACCCCTTCCCTGTCAGTCACATTTATACAGTAATCAATGCATTTTTATAGCAGGGATCGCTGTATAAATGTGAATGGTCCCAAAAATGTGTCATAAATGTCCGATGTGTCTGCCACAATATTGCAGTCCTGTTAAAAATCACTGATCGCCGCCATTACTAGTAAAAAATATAATAATAATAAAAATGCTATAAATCTATCTCATATTTTGAAGACCCTTTTTTTTTTACTTTTACGCAAACCAATCAATATACGCTTATTGCAATTTTTTTTTACCAAAAATATGTAGAAGAATAAGTTTGTTTTAAAAAAAATGATATTTATTATAGCAAAAAGTAAAAAATATTGTGTTTTTTTTCAAACTTTTCCCTCTTCTTTTGTTTATAGCGCAACAAATAAAAACCGCAAAGGTGATCAAATACCACCAAGAAAGCTCTATTTGTGGGCAAAAAATTATAAAAATGTAGTTTGGGTACAGTGCTGCATGACGGCGCAATTGTCATTCAAAGCTGACAATTGGTCTGGGCAGGAAGGGGGTGAAAGTGCCTTGTAGGAAAGTGGTTAAGGAGAACCCTGCGCCATTTAAAAAAAAAATGGGGTGTATCTAACATCAGTTAAGTAGTGGTAGAACTGGATCATTATAATTTCAAAGTTGTGCAGTTCAACCTTTATTATTTTTGGAGGTGCAGTATGATCAAGTAATAAGTTGTCAGTCTGTTTTAAGTGTTCTTGATGAAGAATAAATTCCGATGCCAGCTTTGCCGCTTCTTCCCCCACGTCATTCTGATACATTATTGAAAGCTTAACCACAGCTGTTATTGTGAAGTTCTATGCAGTGAACCACATTCATTGTTACTTCCTTGGCAGTGGAAATAAAACACATTCTCTTTCTTCCTTTCCATCAATACGTCTTGTATCACTCTTTTTATGTGCGCTCAGCATGCCTCGCATGAACAACTGATTGTTTGGTAAACAGGGTTCTTCTCATTTGCCTTTGATAGCTTGGATTGTCGTCATTTATAGCTGGGTATCAAAGGCAGCCAAGCCAAGGAGTCACCTTGCATCAAGCATGTGTTTTTTTTTTTTCCCCAGTCCAATCATATTAATACACCCAATTGGCTTTCTTTTTTTTGTGTTCTGTATATGAAGCTTTCTAGACCTGTAAAGGCGTACCAAAATCTGCACAGCAAAACCTTCTGGGTCCTAATTAAGATTCTCAACTGCTGTTCTCTGTATGATAACAACCTGAAGTGCTGACATGCTACCTGTCAACAGGCAAATGAAGACCAGCCATCTGTTCCTCCACAAATTGTCTCCATTACCCTCAACTCAAAAAATTACTTTAAAGATTCTCTAATTATCTGGCAACCCAAATAATGCAGAGTTATGTTAACGTCTTCACAGTCAGAGAGACACGATGTAAACAATCGTAGATGCATTAGGTGGGGGCCTTGTTGGCTAAATAGAGCTCTGTCAAAGAACCTGGTAATTCTGGAATTATAATACATTGTACATATACAATCGTGATGACAGCCAGCACCTAAATGTTGTGAATCTGCCCCTACATGTCTAATTAGTATATAAGAATGTCATTTTAGATTTAAAAAAATGAAATTAGCACATGCATGCAGGGATCTCTTTAACACAGGGAAAAAGAGGCAGCTGCTCCAGGCCCAGTCATTGTCATGGGGCCCAAAACAGCTTCCCCTTGAGCCCACACTGCCTAAAAAAAGTTGATAAAGGGATCCAGGAGGGCCCAAGAAAATGTTTGCCCAGGGTCCAATCAATATTAAAGAAGTCGCTGTCTGCAGTGCTGAAGAAAACTGTATTGTGCTGTCCATGGTTCTGAAATCCTGAACTACTACCAGTTATCTAATGCTAATTTAGTATTGGCCAGTCACAAAACAGAAAGCACATCTTTACACAATGCAGGTTTTGAATAACAGAAGACTTATGCCCCGTACACATGATCGGTTTTCCCTTCGGGAAAAAAGTTGGATGTTTTTTCAGACGGAATTCCGCTCAAGCCTGCCTTGCATACACACGGGCACACAAAAGTTCGGTGAACTTTTGACTGGCAAGAACGTGGTGACGTAAAAGACTACGACAAGCCGAGAATATTAAGTTCTATGCTTCTGAGCATGCGTCGATTTGTTACAGAGTATGCATCGGAATTTTGCGCGTTAGAATTTGTACACACGATAGGAAATTCTGATAGGATTTTTTCCCGACGAGAAAATAGAGAACCTGTTCTCTATCTTTTTCCAGCAGTTTTTCTGTTGGAAAAAGTCTGATGGATCATACACACGGTTGGGATTCCCGACCAAACGCTCTCATCTGACTTTTTTAACAGGAAAACCGATCGTGTGTACGGAGTGTGTACGGAGCATTACACATTTTCAAAGGACAATTTAGCAGGATATGACAGAAATCTACTGCTGAGCAGAATTTTACAGCAAATGTAGCATTTTTCAGCAGCAATAATTGACACATCTGCATCTAGCATAAGAAGTGTTCATTTGTGGCAAGACATACAACCCTACAAGCACCTACAACAAACCTACTAACCTTCACATTAAAATAGTGCTTTACTTAAACAGTAAACCTAGTACAGGAGCTAACTGGATTTCTGGATGGAAAGCATCAAATATTTTTCTTTATTTGTAGTAGTTTTAAAGAGGCAAAACATTGTGAAATGTAGATTAATTGCATCTATCTATCTATCTATCTATCTATCTATCTATCTATCTATCTATCTATCTATCTATCTATCTATCTATCTATCATCTATTATCTCTTTATTCTATCTATCTATCTATCTATCTGTCTATCTATCTATCTATCTATCTATCTATCTATCTATCTATCTATCTATCTATCTATCTATCTATCTATCTATCTATCTATCTATCTATCTATCTATCTATCTATCTATCTATCTATCTATCTATCTAACTATCTATCTATCTATCTATCTATCTAACTATCTTTCTACACATATATATATATATATATATTGTTAATTTTTTTTCTCAGACATGCACTTTAACCACTTCAATACCGGGCATTTTCACCCCCTTCCTGCACAGACCAATTTTTAGTTTTCAGCGCTGTCGCACTTTGAATGACAATTGTGTGGTCGTGCGCTGCCGTTTCCCATGAAGTGGTGCCGACGGAAGTTGTGAGCATGCGCACAGGGGAGCGAGTGGAGCCCTCCCTCACTGCGCATGCTCCGTGGATGATGCGCTGAACGTAAGTCTCTGCCCTGGGTTCCGCCCATGATTTACATATGATCACACCCACTTCCACTTGCGTCGGGTTGCGCCAGCGCATTTTCGTTACTCCGCCGCAAAGTAACGAACATGCACTTGGTGAATACTGTACTTGACTCACTAGTTCGCGTCAGCGTAACATATATGCGCTGCGCTGCGCTACGCTGGATAAAATATGCGCACATCTACCTGAATCTGGCCCAATATTTTTTAATTTTTGCTATATTAAATACCCCCCAACAAAAATCTAATTTTGTTTTTCTCAGTTTAGCCGGATACGTATTCTTCTACCTATTTTTGGTAAAAAAAAAAATCGTTTATCGATTGGTTTGCGCAATTTTTTTTAGCGTTTACAAAATATGGGATAGTTTTATGGCATTTTTATTATTTATTTTTTTACTGCTAATGGCGGCGATCAGCGTTTTTTTTTTCATGACTGCGACATTATGGCGGACACATCGGACAATGTTGACACATTTTTGGGACCATTGTCATTTTCACAGCAAAAAGTGCTATAAAAATGCATTGTTTACTGTGAAAATGACAATTGTAGTTTAGGAGTTAACGGCTAGGGGGCGCTGTAGGGGTTATGTGTGACCTCATATGTGTTTCTAACTGTAGGGGCTGGACGTGTGACGTCACTAATCGCCTTTCCCTATATCAGGGAACAGACGATCAGTGACATTGCCACTGTGAAGAACGGGGAAGGTGTGTTTACACACACCTCTCCCCGTTCTTCAGCTCCTGTGACCGACCATGGGACACCGGCGGCGATAGGGTCTGCGGGTCCCGTGGGCGCGGTCATGGAGCTTCAGATCCGGTCGCATCTGCGTGCCCGCGGCATGCTTGACCCACGGCTGGGCACTTAAAGGGGACATACATTCTGCCAATGTACATTTGCAGGAGGCGGTCCTTAAGTGGTTAAAGCGGAGGTCCGCCCCCCATCCCAGCAAAAAATTACAAGGCAGCAGCTACACCTACTGTACTTTTAGTATTAGGACACTTACCTGTCTAGAAATCCAGTGATGTTGGCACCCCAGCCGATCTTTCCATTGGCTCTCAGGTGCTGCCGCTGCCATTCATGGTAAGGGTCGCCGGCAGTGAAGCCTTTCGCGATACGCTGCACTTTCTGAATGGCCAAGCGGTTGGGGGAAGGAGGATAGGGGCAGAATGATACTGCCGCAATAAGGTCTCTGGGAAGTGAGGACCGTTGCCTTTTTAAGAACAAATGTGGCACCGGAGGGGGGGGGGCACATAAGTCGGCACTTTTGGGTGGAATTCCACTTAAAGTAAAGCCCTATCTTAATTTGAAGGTTAGTAGGTTTGCTGTAGGTGCTTGTAGGGTTGTATGTCTTGCCACAAATGAAGACTTTGGGCTAGATTCAGGTAGGTGCGGCGTATCTCCACTCCGGCGTAGTGTATGCTGTTTACACTACGCCGCCGCAACTTTTACGGGCAAGTGCTGTATTCACAAAGCACATGCCTGTAAAGTTGCGGCGGCGTAGCGTAAATGGCCTGTCGTAAGTCAAATTGGGCGGGTAGGGGGGCGTGCATTATTTAAATTACGCGCAATCCCGTGCCGAACATACTGCGCATGCGCCGGCCATGAATTTATACCAGTGTGCATGCTCCAAATCACGTCGCAAATTGTCAATGAAAACGACGTGAACGTCACTTACGCGAAGCCCTATTCGCGAACGTTTTACGCAAACGACGTGAAAAAATACGCTGGCACGCCCTCCATACTTAACATTGACTGCGCGTACGTTCGGGAATCAGGGTATCTATTTCATTTGCTTATTATAAACGGGAACGCCACCTAGTGTCCAGCGTAAATATGCAACTAAGATACGACGGTGTAAGTGACTTACGCCGGTCGTATCTTAGCAACATTTAAGCGTATCTCATTTAGAGCATACGCTTAAAGTTGCACTGGCTCAGATTAGGACTTACGACGGCGTATCTACTGATACGCCCATCGTAAGTGTTCCTGAATCTAGCCCTTTGTATGCACAGTAGAGGCAGATGTGTCAATTATTACTGCTGACAAATGCTGCATTTGCTGTAAAATTCCGCTCAGCAGTATATGCTGCTAAATTGTCCTTTGAAAATGTGTAAGTCTTCCGTTATTCACAACCTGCATTGTGTAAAGATGTGCTTTCTGTTCTGTGATTGGCCAATACTATATGAGCATTAGAAAGCTGGTAGTAGTTCAGGATTTCAGAACCATGGACAGCGCCATACAGTTTTCTTCAGCAACGCGGACAGCTCCAGTCTAATACATGTTACAGAGTTAGTTCACCTTTACAACAAAATTGTTTGTGCGTCCCAGCCTGCCCAGTTCAATAAAATAACGCATGCTCGTGTTTTAAAAAGGAAGCTCCTTAATGACATACCTGTACCCTGTTTGAACAGAGATAGGGCTTAAGGGACCCCAAAAGACCAGAAGCAAAAAGCTAAAGAGAAAGGAGGCAAATAGGACTGTAGCGGTACAGGGTGAGCAGGTAAACTCAAAAGAGCAATTATAATAAAAAATATAAATTTATTGACAAATATTAAGAAAATATAGAAAACATCAGAGGGAGCCTTGGAGGGGAATATGGGAGGGAGCTGGAGTATTGCAGTTATATATATTATATTGCAGTTTACCAATCATTAGATGTGATGGTTTCATTTGTTTTATTTTTTAGGCTTTTTTCCCTCTGTTTTCACCTGGTGATCTGATTGGTAACACATCTCCTATATTAGACTGCACCACTCTGGATGAAGGAGCAACCGAGACACCTTTGGACAGCAGCATTGCCAGTGTGGTGTGTGGGAGGGTAGTATTAGATGAACTAGCATATTTAGAACAAAATGAACCAAAACTCCTAACTGTTTTTAATCAGTTACAGCAAAAGCAGTGTTCCTTTTGGTATACAGGTTTAACATAAATGAATACAAGCTGATCGTTGTAAGCACCCTTGTCAGTGGTAAATGATTTGTCTCAATCTTTAGCTGCTACATCTGCAGGATAGTTTGTTCTGTTGAAAAAGAAAAGACTTACTGGCCAGATCACTGGGTGTATATAAAGGAAAGAAAGCCTGAAACAAGAAAGCTAATGCAGTGATCATATCTAAGAATTGGTACTCGAGTATAAGCCGACCCCTGATTATAATTTTACCACAAAAAATGGGAAAACGTATTGACTCGAGTATAAGCCTAGGGTCAAAATGCAGAAGCTACGGTAAGCGGAAAAATTGCAACCTCACTATGCCCATTGCAACCTCACTGTGCCATCCTCACTGTGCCCATCCTTGCTGTGCCCATCCTCGCTGTGCCTATCCACACTGTGCCATCCTCACTGTGCCATCCTCACTGTGCTCATCCTCGCTGTGCCCATCCACACTGTGCCATCCTCACTGTGCCCATCCTCGCTGTGCCCATCCACACTGTGCCAATCGCACTGTTCCCATCCTCACTATGCCCATCCTCACTGTGCCTGTCCACACTGTGCCATCCTCACTGTGCCCATCCTCGCTGTGCCTATACACACTGTGCCATCCTCGCTGTGCCTATCCACACTGTGCCATCCTCACTGTGCCCATCCTCACTGTGCCCATTGCAGCCTCACTGTGCCTGAGTCAATGTACCTGAAATTAAGAGGCTGCGGGCATCCATTCATTATTTAAAAATCACGGTCTCCTCCTGGTCCCTTCCGTGATGGGCCACGTACACACGATCATGTGTACGGCCCATCGGACCGTTGTCCATCGGACCAAAGTTTTAAAACTTGCTTATAAATCGGTACGATGGACTCCTGACCATCGGACCAAAACGATGGTTGGTATGCAAAAGCATCGGACCAAAAACCTGCGCATGCTCAGAATCAAGTGGACGCATGCTTGGAAGCATTGAACTTTGTTTTTTTAGTACATCGTTGTGTTCTACGTCACCGTGTTCTGACCCAATCGGATTTTGGACTGATGGTGTGTACGCACATCAGACCATCAGACCACTTCAGCGGTGGCCCAAAGGAAACGGTCCGTCGGACCAGTCTCATCGGACCGGTCTGATCGTGTGTACAGGGCCATAGGCGTTTCTCAGCAGACACAGTCCCAACTATCACAGACGTTCTCTCATCCTCGGACTCAGTTTCCCAGCAGACACTGTGCTCAGTGTTCCGCCAGCCACAGACGTCCTCTTGTCTGAGGATGAAAAGACGTCCGTGATTGGCGAAACACAGCGACTTTTAAACAATGGACGCCCGCAGCCTGTCAATAATTTCAGGTACACTGACTCGAGTATAAGCCGAGGGAGGTATTATAAGCCTTAAAAAAGGGCTGAAAAACTTGGATTATACTCGAGTATATACGGTAAGCTGTAATATAATAAATGTTTTCTCTTTTGCTATAAAAGTGGAAAGTGGTTCTAAAGTCATGAAGTGTTATTTAGCTTAATGCTTTTCCTGCATTAAAGTGGATGTAAACCCACTCTCATCCTTTCTAAACTACTGCCATAGTGCTGATCTATAAGGATATAGATCCCTCCTGCATGTATCCTTACTTGTCAAATGTCTCCCCCCTGTCTGTTATAAGAACTGAAAAACTGCAGATTCTGTGGGTGGGTCTGTTGTCCCGATCTCTCTGGGTGGAGTTGTGATGTCAGTAGACTCCCCGCCCTCCTCTACACTCCCCTCACACTAAATTCTGATCCCTAACATCCAGTCAAAATCCAGAAAAGTAACCACATGACTTCAGAAAAGGAGTGGGGGTTATTAAAAAATAATGCCTATCTCCAGACTAGTGGATGAGATATGTAAATAACCTGTCACTCACAGCAAGGGTGCGGAACGGACTAAGGTTTTTCTCTGTAAGTCCGTTTTATTTCACTGAACAATAAAAGAGGATTGCTCGGAGCTCGATTAACTCTGTGTGGCAATACTGGGCACAGATGATAGGAAATCTTATACTCTACATTGACAGTAAAGATTTTTTTTCGGGTTTACATCCACTTTAAGGTAAAATAACATCCCAGTAATTGTATCCCCAACACCCCAACCTCCCTTGAGTCTGATCTTTAGTCAGAAGAGGAGGAGCAGAGAGTGTCGGCAGGGGACACTAGAAGAGGAGGATTGGGGCTGCTCTGTGCAATACCAGTGCACAGAGCAGGTATGTACATGTATAACATGTTAATTATTTTAGGGGAAAAAAATATTTTTACAACCATTTTAATATACTATAGATACTGGAATACATAGTTTAGGAGATATTTACAATTCCCCGAACGGCGTTGTCTAACGCGAAAGCGCCGGTGTATTTGGAGCATGCGCACTCTTGAAACGGCACGCTGTGGCGTTTCAAGCTGTGACGTCATGCGACTCCGGCCAGTTACAGAGCCTGAGTTTACGGCCCCGGAAGGAAAAGGGGTTAAGAATGGACGCGCGCTGTCAGCAAGGAAATCGGGGACATTGCAGGCTTTGGCTTCAGGTAAGTGACACATAATGGGCTACTATGCGATGCACCAGCTATGAATAAGCACTGTTTGATAGTGTAAAACGCATCAGCTTTCTCATCTGATTTTTTGCTGTGACATGTTTGTTTTGTGACCAGTTTTATTAAAAAGGAACAACATTGTTTTTGGAGTGCGGCCATCCTAGTTTTTTTCTACAAATCGGGCGCAAAATTACTTATCTTGCCTTCTGTGCCGACAACCCACGCTATGAAAATTATTTTAATGTTAGGGGTCCCCACAACTTGGAAAATTTTAGCAAGGGGTCACGGCACTAGAAGGTTGAGAACCACTGCTCTAGTCTAGACAGTTGATGGTAGTTGAGGATTTCAGAACCATGGACAGCACTGTACTGGTTTCTCCAGCACTGCAGACAGCTCCCATCTAACACATATCAATTTCCAATCTGCTGTTTGCAACATCTATTTTATTATTTACTGTAGTAAGACGAGACAAGAAGCATTAATATTCAGACTGTCAATTATTTCGCCTAGCAAAGATACATTTATTTGGGCTAATGTACTTTACTTTTTGCAGTGTTATTTCAAGCAAAGTTGTCAGCCCTGGCAAGTTCACCTCTGTGAGCTAAAGAAACACCCCCCCTATGTTATAGAAATGAAAAGAAAAGAAAGGAAAAAGCGCCTCTAGGTTATCTGGTATAATTTTAATAACTGAAGTGATGGCAGTCTAATGAACCAGGAGGTGTCGAGCGTGTGCAACATCCACTGGAGCTGGGGGGGTGAGGGGGGGGGCGAGTATGTCACAGGCAGGGGATCGGATGCTGGCGATCAAAGATAAGACAGCGGCTAATACAGGAATGTCCATGGGATGTGCTGATTATTAGCTCAAAAGCCAGTGGAGAGCGGTGTCCACGATCGATAAGCTGGAGGAGGAGCAGCTCGTATGCCGGGTGTTGACGTCAGGAGGACGGTGGAGGATGGTGGCCGATCAGGGTCAAAAAATAACACAACGCGTTTCAGAGCTAGCGCTAGTCCATAGAGAGAACTGAAAGGAGCGTGCGGTTCTCTCTATGGACTAGCGCTAGCTCTGAAACGCGTTGTGTTATTTTTTGACCCTGATCGGCCACCGTCCTCCTGACGTCAACACCCGGCATACGAGCTGCTCCTCCTCCAGCTTATCGATCGTGGACACCGCTCTCTACTGGCTTTTGAGCTAATAATCAGCACATCCCACGGACATTCCTGTATTGGCCGCTGTCTTATCTTTGATCGCCAGCATCCGATCCCCTGCCTGTGACATACTCGGCCCTCCCCCCCAAGCTCCTGGGTGGATGTTGCACGCGCTCGACACCTCCTGGTTCATTAGACTGCCAGCACTTCATCTCCTGCTGCTGTTATACCGTATGTAAGTGCTGGATACTTTTATTTGTTATTAAAATTATACCAGATAACCTAGAGGCGCTTTTTCCTTTCTTTTCTTTTCTATGTACATTTGAGTTGACTTCACTCTCGGAGAGCAGCCCTGGTAATCTACAACATACCCACTTACTAGAAAAAAGACCTGGACTTCTGAATCTAGTCTTATGGACTGTAACAATTACATTACTATTATATCAAACAATGTTATTGATGTATCCCTGTATTACTTGTCCTTTATACTGATCATTGTCTATGAACACCCTGAGCGCTGTATTCCTGTGTTATTTTTATGTTATAGAAATGAGAAGAGGGAGAAGTGTTCTGTAGTCCTAAAGTGACAATGTATCTCCTCCATAGATATAGATTTATTTTAATTCATTTTTGTTACATCAACTTATTCATATCAAAGAAGGCGCCAACACCTACACACACCCTCTTCTTTCTAGATTTAGGCTTACCTGTAGGTGTTAGAAATATCTCTTAAACCTACACGGTTTAGGAGATATTTACAATTCCCCATACGGTGTTGTCTAACGTGCATGCGCCGGTGTATTTGGAGCATGCGCACTCTTCTAACGGCAAGCTGTGATGTCACACGACTCCGGCCAGTCACAGAGCCGGAGTTCACGGCCCCGGAAGGAAAAGGGGTTAAAAATGGACGCTCACTGTCAGCAAGGAAATCGGGGACATTGCAGGCTTTGGCTTCAGGTAAGTGACACATAATGGGCTACTATGCAATGCACATTAGCCCATCATGCTTTACCTTTGTAGGCAAACTAGGAGGAAGTAAAACCTATCAGGTTTTACTTCCTCTTTAAAGTGGCTGCAACACAAAAAAAATGTTTTATATATATATATATATATATATATATATATATATATATATATATATACTGTATATATATACACACAGTATCTCACAAAAGTGAGTACACCCCTCACATTTTTGTAAATATTTTATTATATCTTTTCATGTGACAACACTGAAGAAATTACACTTTGCTACAATGTAAAGTAGTGAGTGTGCAGCTCGTGGTCTTGGCCACTGTGCTGCATCTCAGTTTCAGGGTCTTGGTAATCTTCTTATAGCCTAGGCCATCTTTATGTAGAGCAACAATATTTTTTTCAGATCCTCAGAGAGTTCTTTGCCATGAGGCGCCATGTTGAACTTCCAGTGGCCAGTATGAGAGAGTGAGAGCGATAACATCAAATTTAACACAGCTGCTCCCCATTCACACCTGAGACCTTGTAACACTAACAAGTCACATGACACCGGGGAGGGAAAATGGCTAATTGGGTCCAATTTGGAAATTTTCACTTAGGGGTGTACTCACTTTTGTTGCAGTTTAGACATTAATGGCTGTGTGTTGAGTTATTCTGAGAGGACAGTAAATTGACACGTTGAGAAAGATATGGGGGTCCTGGTAGATGACAGGTTCAGCAATGGCTGCTGCAAGCAAAGCCAACAGAATAACAGCATGCATCAAAACAGGGATTTATTTAAGAGATAAAACCATAATTCTCCCACTCTACAAGACTCTAGTTTGGCCAGATCTTGAGTATGCCGTCCTCAAGAAGGATGTGCTGGAACTGGAAAAAAATCAGAGACGAGCAACAAAACTAAGGCAGCGTACACACGGCCGAGGTTCTCGGCAGAAACCAGCGAGAACCTCGCTGGGAGCCGCATTCTGCCGAAAACCTCGGCCGTGTGTACTCTCTCGGCGAGCATCCCGTCGGGAATGCCATCGAGCAGAAATAGAGAGCCTGTTCTCTATTTGCTCGACGGCCCGTCGGGATGAATGGCTGGTTGCCATTCCCGACGGGCGGGTCGCCGAATCTGACGGCCGGCAGAGAACCTCGACGGGCGGAACGATGTGTTCTGCCGTCGAGGTTCTCTGACGTGTGTACGTCGCCTAATAAAGAGACTGGAGGACCTCAGTTATGGGAAAAGACTACAAGCATAGAATGTATTCTCTCTGGAGAGGAGATGCTTACGAGTGATCCACATATATCTTACTGGTGACCATAACATAGGGAAAAAACGTTTCAGTGAAATGGAGTTTAACAAGAAACGTGGCATTCATTGAAATTGGAAGAGAAGCGGTGTAATCATAATCACCATAGGGGGTTCTTTACTGTTAGAGTGGTAAGGATGTGGAATTCTCTTCTCTTGGTATCAGTAGGGAGCATAGATAGTTTAAAAAACTGTTAAATTGACATCTTAACCACTTAAGGACCACCTACTGCACATTTACGTCGGCAGAATGGCACAGATGGGCACATTAACGTATATATATGTTGGTTTCTAGTACCCAGCCGTGGGTCACGGGCGCGCTCCCGTGACCCGGTCCACCCGGCGATCGGTCCCCGAAGCTGAAGAACGGGGAGAGCCGTGTGTAAACACGGCTTCCCCGTGCTTCACTGTGGCCGCAGCATCGATCGCGTCATCCCTGTTATAGGGAGACGTGATCGATGACGTCACACCTACAGCCACACCCCTCTACAGTTGTAAACACACACAGGGAACACTCCCAAACTGCAACTGTCATTTTCACAGTAAACAATGCAATTTAAATGCATTTTTTGCTGTGAAAATGACAATTGTCCCAAAAATGTGTCAAAATTGTCCAAAGTGTCCGCCATAATGTCGCAGTCACGAAAAAAATCGATGATCGCCGCTATTAGTAGTAAAAAAAAAAATTTTTTTATAAAAATGGAATAAAACTATCCCTTATTTTGTAAACGCTATAAATTTTGCGAAAACCAACCGATAAACGCTTATTGCGATTTTTCTTTACCAAAAATAGGTAGAAGAATACGTATCGGCCTAAATTGAGGAAAAAAAATGTATATATATTTTTGGGGATATTTATTATAGCAAAAAGTAAAAAATATTGAATTTTTTTCAAAATTGTGGCTCTATTTTTGTTTATAGCGCAAAAAATAAAAACCGCAGAGGTGATCAAATACCAACTAAAAGAAAGCTCTATTTGTGGGGAAAAAAGGACACCAATTTTGTTTGGGAGCCACGTCGCACGACCGCGCAATTGTCAGTTAAAACGACGCATTGCCGAATCGCAAAAAGGGGCAAGGTCCTTTAGCAGCATTTTGGTCCGGGTCTTAAGTGGTTAATGATCACAACATACAGGGATATACATTTTACTATTGAAACTAACAAATTCACACACACCCACACAGGTTAAACTGGATGGACTGGTGTCTTTTTTCAGCCTTACCAACTATCAGCCAGATTCAGGTAGAGCAGAGCATCTTTGCTCTGGAGTAACGCATCTCATTTGCGTTACGCTGCTGAAATTTTAGGAGCAAGTGCTGTTATTCAGGAAGCACTTGCTCCTAAAGTTGCGGCAGCGCATCACAAATGAGCCGGCGGAATTCAAATTGGGCGGGTACGGGGCGTGTAGTATTCTAACTAAGCGCGATCCCGCCGCCAACGTACTGCGCATGCGTCGAGTGTCCAAACATCCCCGTGCGCATGCTCCAAATTCTGTGAATGAACGTCAATGACGTCACATTCCCATTCATGAACTTTTTACGCAAGCAACGTGATTTTTTTTTTTCCCGACGCGATGACGACGCCTATACCTAACATAGGATACTCCAACCCCATGTAGGTATATCTATGCGCCGCGTATCCCGTCCGGAAACGTCGTACCGTCATTGCGTCGCGCCGGAATTCGATCGTGAATTGCCGATTTCCGCTCATTAACATATTTTTTGAGCGTAAATCGGCGGGAACGCCCCCGGCGCCATTTTTAAGTTGAAGTAACGATGCGATGGCGAAACTCAGTTACGCTGCTCGCATCGGAGCTTCAACCCGGCGTTTCTTGTTTTCTGGTTACAGAAAACAGAAACGCCGGCTCAAAGTCACAGTTAGGCTGGCGGATCACTGGATCTGCCAGCATAACTGTTCCTGAATCTGGCCCTATGTCACTATAATCCTCTACCTAGAGTTAGGCCTCATGTGTGCTGCTGCTGGTAAATAGATGTTTAGGAGCAATTGGGCATTTTTTTCAACTGCCCCTGAACTCTCCTCTATGTTACCTTATCAGTACATTTACACAGGGTCGTTTATAGTCGTTTCTAAGCAGTTGAGTTTAGAGGCTTTTTCTGGAACCCCAAAAAATGCATTCAGAAGCTGTGTTTAGAGGCATTTCAAGCACTGAACGCGAATAAACACGGATAAGTGCGGTAACTCGCATTTAGCAGCGTTTCGTTTATATAAATATATATTTTTCAAATGCTTCTAGATGCAAACGCGGCTAAACACAGCATGTGAATGGGGCTAAACAGCTGTTTTTAGACACTGGTTTCTAGCTGTCAAGTTAAATCGTTCAGAAGAGGTTGACGGGTTCTAAAAAATTATGTTTTTTTTATGTCATTTAAAACGATCGTGTGAGGGCTTCAGAGCATTTTTCACGATCTAAAAAATGGGCATTCAAAATTTCGAACATGCTCTATTTTTTCACAATGTTTTTAACGTTGTCGTTTTTAAGGTTGTAAAAAATGGTCGTGTGTGGGCTTTAACCACCTGTGGCCCGCGCCATAGCCGAATGACGGCTACAGCACGGACCTGAAATTCCAACAGGACGTCTTTTGACGTCCGCCCCTTTTGGCGTTCCCCAAACGCACAGCGGGGAAATTCTAAGCTGGCCGTGTCCCTTGGACACAGCCAATTACAGATCGCGGCGAAGGGCCAATCAGAGTGGCCGTTTGCTATGCGATCTGTGCGGCCAATAAGAGATGATCTCATATGTAAACATATGAGATCATCTCTCATTGCCTGCTCACACAGAGACAGCGTCCTGTCTCTGGAGAGGAGACCGATCTGTGTCCCTTGTACATAGGGACACAGATCGGTCACCTCCCCCAGTCACCCCCCCTCCCCCCACAGTTAGAACACTATACAGGGAACATATTTAACCCCTTCCTCACCCCCTAGTGCTAACCCCTTCACATTTATACAGTAATTAGTGCATATTTATAGCACTGATCGCAGTATAAATGTGAATGGCGCCAAAAATGTGTCCAATGTGTCCGCCATAATGTCTCAGTCCCAATAAAAATTGCAGATCGCCGCCATTACTAGTAAAAAAAAAAATTATAAAAAAATTATAATTCTGTCCCCTATTTTGTAGGCGCTATAACTTTTGCGCAAACCAGTCGCTTATTGCGATTTTATTTTTATTTTATCAAAAATATGTAGAATACGTATCGGCCTAAATTTTTTAAATTTGGCTATTTACTATAGCAACAAGTAAAAAATATTGTATTTTTTTCAAAATTGTCGCTCTTTTTTGTTTATAGTGCAAAAAATAAAAACCGCAGAGGTAATCAAATACCACCAAAAGAAAGCTCTACTTGTGGGGAAAAAAGGACGTCAATTTTGTTTGGGAGCCACGTCGCACGACCGCGCAATTGTCAATTAAAGCGACGCAGTGCCGGAAGCTGAAATTTCACCTGGGCAGGAGGGGGGTATATGCGCCCAGTAAGCAAGTGGTTAACGATGTGAAAAAAACGTGCATGCTCAGAAGCAAGTTATGAGACTGGAGCGCTCGTTCTGGTAAGACTACCGTTCGTAATGGAGTAAGCACATTCATCACATTCATCACGCAGTAACAGACTGAAAAGCACGAATCGTCTTTTACTAACATGAAATCAACAAAAGCAGCCCCAAGGGTGGTGCCATCCGAATGGAACTTCCCCTTTATAGTGCCGTTGTATGTGTTGTATGTCACTGCGCTTTGCTAGAGCATTTTTTTTCACAATTGTGTGTAGGCAAGGCCGTTTTAATGATCGGGTTGAAAAAAACGTTGTTTTTTCTAGACCCTTAAAAACGTAATTTAGAACACGAAAAACGGTTGTGTGTACGCGGCATAAGGGTACAAACGGCTTTAAATGGTCTTTGAAAATGGCACCTTATTAGCCTGATTATTTTATTTTAAGTAAAAACAGGCAATGAAAAAAACAAAAATAAAAAATTTAAAGCGACAATACACAATACACTACGAAATAGCAAAATAAACAAAACCAACATAAACACACCCACAAAAAAGACCTCTAAATTCTGAAAAAAGGTACATTTTTTATTTAGCTTATTTCATAGGTCAATAAATGAATTCCCTCATCAATGAAATGATGCAAGCAGCAAAATCTATTTTGCTGAAATCACACCTACAAGTTGGCGAGGTCACTAGCTCATGGCTGGTGGAAAGGTTCAGGACACTTTAATTTTGAGTTGCAGTGTTAGTTTTGGCTGTAGAGAGAATCTGAGGAACTATACTTAGCGAGTTATTCCTGGTAATGAACTATAAAGCTGTGACAATACAGATCTCTTCTTCCTCAAGGGAATTTAAGACCTTATGAAATACAAAAGCTTCCTGACTTGCCTCTGTGATATGCCCTGTCTATTGTAAGTGACAGCTTGCCTTTTTTCTGAGTTTAAGGCCTCGTACACATGACCGTTTTCCTCGACAAAAGCCATCAAGAAACTTGGTGGCAGAGCTTTTTTGCAGAGGAAAACGATTGTGTGTACGAGGCCTATGTTTTTCGTAGAGAAAACTGTCGTGGATCTCGACGAGAAAAAAAGAGAACAAGTTTTTCTCGTCAGGAGTCTCTATTTCCTCGCCGTGTTTCTCGTTGGGCTGGTTTACGATGAGAAACATTTTTGTGTGTATGCTTAGAAACCCGCACATGCTCAGTATAAAGTATGAGACGGGAGCGCACCTTCGGTAAAACTAGCGTTCGTAATGGAGATAGCACATTCGTCACGCTGTAACAGACTGAAAAGCGCGAATCGTCTCTCACCAAATTTTTACTTAACACGCAGTAACTTGAGATTAGTAAAAGCAGCCACAAGGGTGGCGTCAGTGGAATCGAACTTCCCCTCTATTGTGTTGTACGTCACCGCATTTGAGAACGACGAGACTTTGTCTTGACAGTGTGTACACAAAGAAAGCTTGTCAAGATTCTCAACAAGCCTAACAAGGAACCCGTAGAGGAAAATGATATTTCTTTTACGATGAGTTTCTCGGTCGTGTGTACGAGTCCTATGTTCACATCTATGTTTCTTAGGAACACATGTAAAATTGCTTGCTTTCCTGGAACACACAGAAATCTGCTGCCATGTAGCAGATGTGTGGGGGCATGCAGTTTGGTGTGATGCATTTTTGGAAAACTTAGGGAGTTCTTTTCCATGTTTCCCACGTGTAAGGCAGTCCATTGAAATTAATGGTCTGTCCTACATGCATTGTGCAGGAACATGCAAAAAACTTGAGGAAATAGCACATGCGCTTGGTCACACATGTAGGTATAAACCAAACCTTAGACATGTGCAATTCCTTTAGTTCTGAATTCGTTTTTTAACTATTTTTGACAAATTCCTTAATTCCAAAAAAATTTGATTTCCGAATTTTGGAAATTTCTAATTTTGGAAATTTCACATTTGTGAAATTTCAAATTTGTGGAATTTCAAATTTGTGAAATTTCAAATTTGTGAAATTTCAACTTTCTGAAATTACAAATTTCTGAAATTTCCGAAATTTCAAGTTTCCGAAATTTCAAGTTTCCGAAATTTCAAATTTCCGAAATTTCAAATTTCCGAAATTTCAAATTTCCGAAATTTCAAATTTCCGAAATTTCAAATTTCCAAAATTTCAAATTTCCAAAATTTCAAATTAATGAACTTTCGGGAATTAGAAATTTCGGAAATTCGGAAATTCTAATTTTCAGAAATTCTAATTTCGTATTCTGAATTTACTGAATTTACGAATTTCTGAAAATGCAAAAAAATGAATGTAACGAAAACAAACACATTTTTCAGAAGTGCACATGTCTATGGCAAGCCTCACTCACGCACCTGCATTGTCACCTTGGCACATGGACTATTGGCAATTACAAGTGGGTGTCTCAAAACACATTAGGTATGGTTGGCTGCTGTCACCATCAGGAAATACTCTCTGTGAAGTTCCATGCAGCCATCGCTGTATGGTATGTCAAGAGAAAGTGGCTACAAGGAGGCTGCAGGAGATCATCTTTACTTGCAACAAGGGAAGGCACATTACAATCAACTGGAAAAAAAGAACACACTCTGCTCACCACTGCCCTCTCAAGCTCAGAAAAGCTGTGGAATTTCTGTACTTTGAAGGGCTGTATAGGAGAGAGGTTATCAGATACATAGGTTCAACTTACATGGGAGGATTTGTTTCATCATTGTGTTTCATCTGAGGTTAGTCACTTGGGTATACCAACAATAAATCTTTGGAGTTTATGAAGGGTGGGGCTGAGCTCGACTTACAAAAAAAAAGTCCAGATTTGCATACCACCTCAATAAATATATGATGATATATTTAGTCTTTGCAATTTTACATTGAGGAACATTATTCTAAAATAGTTTGACAATTTTCAAATGCCGTTTATCAAAGAATGAGGAGCCTCTGTCCATCGCTACTTCTGAGACTCTCTAAGAGCTCTCTAAGAGCCCTTTTTATGCCCAATCACCTTATTGACCTATTGCCAATTAACCTAATAAATTCCAAAATGTTCTGCCAGATCTTCCTTGTTTGTAGCAACTACTTTGCCAGCTTTTTCTCGCCCTGTCCAAACTTTTTTGATACGTGTTGCTGCCATCAATTTCCATTTTTTTTATGGTACATTTTCCCAGTTTTCCATTTCCTATTGTGAATAATATATGGGTTTATGAGATTTGCAAATCTTTGCATTTAGTTTTTATGCAGTTTTTATGTAGATTTTACACAGGGCCCAAACTTTTTTGGAATTGGAGTTGTATCATATCAGTGTAGGACTGATAGATTATTATTATTATTTTTATACAGGATTTATATAGTGTCAACAGTTTACACAGTGCTTTACAATATAAAAGGGAGACAATACAGTAACAATACAATAAAAGACAAAAGGACTAAGAGGGCCCTGCTCAGAAGAGCTTACAATCTAATAGGGTGTGGCAGGTGGTACACAAGGTTGTAACTGTGGGGAATAAGCTGATGGAAGTGGTAAAAGATTAGTTGGAGATGTGATAGGCTTCCCTGAAGAGATGAGTTTTTAGGGATCGTCTGAAGGTAGCAAGAGTAGGGGATAGCCAGACAGCTGAGGTAGCAAGTTCCAGAGGATGGGAGAGGCTCTGGAGAAATCCTGGAGATGAGCATGGGAGAAGGAGATGAGGGAGCTTGACAGTAGGAGGTCTTGAGAAGAGCGGAGAGGACAGTTTTGGATATGTTTGGAGACAAGATTGGTGATGTAGCTCGGGCAGAGTTGTGGATGGTTTTGTAAGTTGTGGTTAGTATTTTGAATTTAATTCGCTGGGAGATCGGGAGCAAGTGTAGGGATTGGAGGAGAGGGTTGGCAGACACTGAGAAAGGTGGATGAGTCTGGAAGCAGCATTCATGATAGATTAAAGAGGGGATAGCCTATGGAGAGGCAGGCCAAGGGAGTTGCAATAGCCAAGGCGAGAGATAACGAGGGAGTGAATGAGGAGCTTGGTGGTTTCATTTGTTAAAAAGGGGCAAATTTTAGAGATGTTATGGAGGTGAACAGATAGATGTTCTAACACTTGCCTATACACCCCCCCCCCTCCAAATTTTGGCACTAAACTTTAAACTGCTGTGTATGAAAAGGGACATGATGTTATACAGTAAGCAAACTCATAATGCTAGCTTGGGCCACAAAGGGTTAATAAACTTTACTCCCAACTTCAATAACTGCCCAGCTCTCTCTGTAGATTTATTTTCTTCCTGCGAAATAACACCAACATCCTATCACAATCAATAAGTGCCTATAGATTTATTTCATTTATGATGTCATTTGTAGTTGTCACCAGCTTCTTCAAAACAGGAATCCGTCTTAGTGTCAAGCCTGAAACCCTCCCCCTATTTTTATTGAATTCCTCCATTCCCCAGATAGGCTTCCAGCTAAAGCTGCGCTCTCTGCCTCTGACAAATGGACAAATGATTAGGATTAAGGGAGCCACGAGCCGCTGACCCATCAGAGCCGCCCTGTACAATCATGGAAGTTATTAGTGTCTAACGACCTTCACATGACACCATGCTGTGAAATGACCAATGCCTCAGGGACTGTAGGTGGATAAGGACAAAGTGACAGTGCACTCACCTCTCTGACCCAATTCATATTCCTAGATGACCCAAACAGGCTACCTATTCTTATTTACTGGCCTGGGATGGGTTTGAGACGCTGAGACTAGCCGGTGATAAATCTGACTTTTCTTTGTATTTCTCTGCCCTTCTCTCTTGTGGTGCTTCAACCTCACATTAGACCTTTAAAGGTCATCTCAACCCATATTTTCATTTTCTTTTTGTTCATTTCACCGTTGTACTTTCTGATTATTAAAGGATATGCCTATGAACGTTCTCTTTTTCTAGGACCTCTCTTTGTTTTTAACAAAGTTTTAAATAAAGGTTAACCATTCCTTGAAATCTGTTAGGACCAACTGAGGTGTAATATTCTGAGATCCCATGTGTGCCAGGCCTTTGTTTGTCTTTATGCTTTAAGTACCGTATATACTAGAGTATAAGCCGACCCGAATATAAGCAGAGACACCTAATTTTACCACAAAAAATGGGAAAACGTATTGACCCGAGTATAAGCCTAGGGTGTCCATCTACATGCCCCACTTTGCCTCATTGTGTCCATGCTTCACTGTGTCCATGCCTCCCTGTGCCCATGCCTCCCTGTGCCCATGCCTCCCTGTGTCCATGCCTCCCTGTGTCCATGCCTCACTGTGCCCATGTCTCACTGTGTCCATGCTTCACTGTGTCCATGCCTCACTGTGTCCATGCTTCACTGTGTCCATGCTTCACTGTGTCCATGCCTCACTGTGTCCATGCTTCACTGTGTCCATGCCTCCCTGTGCCCATGCCTCCCTGTGCCCATGCCTCCCTGTGTCCATGCCTCACTGTGCCCATGTCTCACTGTGTCCATGCTTCACTGTGTCCATGCTTCACTGTGTCCATGCCTCATTGTGACCATGCTTCACTGTGTCCATGCCTTACTGTGTCCATGCCTCACTGTGTCCATGCCTTACTGTGTCCATGCCTCACTGTGTCCATGCCTCACTGTGTCCATGCTTCACTGTGTCCATGCCTCACTGTGTCCATGCTTCACTGTGTCCATGCCTCCCTGTGCCCATGCCTCCCTGTGCCCATGCCTCCCTGTGCCCATGCCTCCCTGTGTCCATGCCTCACTGTGCCCATGTCTCACTGTGTCCATGCTTCACTGTGTCCATGCCTCACTGTGTCCATGCTTCACTGTGTCCATGCTTCACTGTGTCCATGCCTCATTGTGACCATGCTTCACTGTGTCCATGCCTTACTGTGTCCATGCCTCACTGTGTCCATGCCTTACTGTGTCCATGCCTCACTGTGTCCATGCCTCACTGTGTCCATGCTTCACTGTGTCCATGCCTCACTGTGTCCATGCTTCACTGTGTCCATGTCTCACTGTGCCCATGCCTCACTGTGTCCATGCCTCACTGTGCCCATGTCTCACTGTGTCCATGCTTCACTGTGTCCATGCCTCACTGTGTCCATGCTTCATTGTGTCCATGTCTCACTGTGCCCATGCCTCACTGTGTCCATGCCTCCCTGTGTCCATGCCTCCCTGTGTCCATGCTTCACTGTGTCCATGCCTCACTGTGTCCATGCTTCACTGTGTCCATGTCTCACTGTGCCCATGCCTCACTGTGTCCATGCCTCCCTGTGCCCATGCCTCCCTGTGTCCATGCCTCACTGTGCCCATGCCTTACTGTGTCCATGCCTCACTGTGTCCATGCCTCACTGTGCCCATGCCTCACTGTGCCCATGCCTCACTGTGTCCATGACTAGACTGATATTTAACATGGAAGTCTATGGAAGAGGTGCCCGGGTTTGAAAAACCGGTGCTCCCCAGCCGTGAGTCCTCCAGACAACAACCTTTGCACACTTGTAGAGGAACAGTAGGGTTACGTGTGTGCCAAGTTTGGGGTCCTGGGGATCTACGACCGGCCAGTATCGGGTCCTCAAATTCACTGAAGAAATTACCATTTAACATGGGAGTCTATGAAAAATTGGTGCTCCCCAGCCGTAGATCCCCCAGACAACAAACTATGCACACTTGTAGGGGAAGAGTGGGACTACATGTGTCCCCAAAGTTCGGAAGATCAGACGCAAAAAGATGACTCAAGTATAAGCCGAGGCGGGCATTTTCAGCACAAAAAAAAAACTCGGCTTATACTCGAGTATATATGGTATGTTTCAAAAACTCCACACCAATGACATAAAGTGGACCTATACCCAAAAATATAATTTTGGTATAAGAAATGCTGCTGTTGCTTACTCCAGTGGTTACTTGACCAAAACCCCAACACCAATTAAATAAAGTGGACCTATACTCACAGCTACTCATTTTCTGGAGAAATGCTGCTGTTGCTCACTCCAGTGGTCACTTGAGCAAAATCCAACACCAATGACATAAAGTGGACCTATACTAAAAACTATTTATTTGTTATAAAAAAAATGTTGCTGTTGCTCACTCTAGTGATTGGTTGACCAAAAAGCCTAGAGGCTATTATCAGGAATTTGTTTGCCTTATGCTTTATGTATGTTTCAAAAACCCCACACTAATGACACAAAGAGGACCTATACTCAGAGAAATTAACTTCTTGCCGATCAGCGCCCGTCAACAGCGTCTACAAAAAAAAAAAGCCCATACTGTATATGTTAAAAATAAAAGTTATATTATTTTTTTATGGATATATGTGCATTTAGGCTGCTTTCACACCTGAGCGTTTTGTCGCCTAAAGCGAGAGGGGAAAAAAAACATTATTCTCTATGGAGATGGTTCATATCTCCACTCCAAAACGCCGAACGCCTGAAGCTCAAACAAGTCCCGGACCCTTTTTTGTCGCGCCAATCGGGCAGCTTGGGCGTTTCACATTGGTGACAATGACCTGTACAGAATCGCGGTAAAAAACACAGAGTTTTGTCGCGGCAAATCGCGGTAAAAAACGACGCAAATCGCCTATGCTTAGGTGTGAATGCAGCCTTATATAGGAGTTATTCATTAAGCAGCGCTATCACATAGATATTTTATACATTTGCTGTGGATGTGGGAACACATAGGTGATAGCAGCAGCTTTATTTAATTTTTTTTGCTCACCATACAGGTGGCAGCACGCAACTATTTGATTTTTTTTATACTTCTCCTTATTATTATACAGGATTTATCACATGCCTCGCTAATGTGAAAAATGAACAGGAAAATATAACACAACAGCATATAAAATATAAAATCTTTGAAAAAAAAAATGAAAATACCAGTTATGCATCAATAACAGAACCTTTTTTATTAATCCCAAAGCATAACAGGGTCTCTTTAAGGCCATACAGGTTCTGTGGAGGAAATGTCACTGTAGCTGACTTTTGTATTAAATTGCACTCTCTTGAATGTAGGATTTGTAATTGGGTGCTTTCGGCTAGGAATGATTGTGTTTGTATTTACTCCGGGTCCTGTAGAGTTATTTTCATTTAATTATTGTTCCTAGTGGGTAGATAATGATGGCATCAAAGACATCCTAATTTGGTATGGTAAGAAGATGACAGCTTTTTTTATAATGGTGAAAATATTCTGGTTTATCTTGTATTTGTCACTTTATTATAATTCCCGTTCAGTGATGTTCTTCCACAGTTATTAGTTTTAAGTGCAAAAAGGGAATTCTCATTTGCAAAAATGTACTTGTAGTGCATTGCTTTGAGGGACAATTCAGTGACATTTTACATTTATGCAACCAATATCTTAAAGTAACCGTTAGTAAAAAAAAAATTCTGCAAAGAAAAGAAATGCCACTTACTCGTCAAGCTGCCCACACCACCAATCTTTGGCTTTTTTTAAATGTCCCCCTGCAGCCCTTGCTGAAATTATTTACCTCCTCTCTGGGACTAGGGATGAGCTTCGCGTTCGATAAGAACGTATGTTCGACTCGAACATTGTCTGTTCGTACGTTCGAACAAAAGCGGTCATTCGCGCTAAATTCGAGTGACGCAAAACGGCCCATAATTCACTGCGGCATTGCGTGCTGATGATTGGCCAAGCATGCTGTGCGGCCTCCTGTAGTGTGTTCCGGCTTGTTAATGAGAGCAGTCAGAGAGACAGAGATATTGTCTTTTTAGATAGCTAGATAGAGCAGGCAGGCAGGCTAGTCAGTTTAGCTTAATTTACAGTGTGTAGAGAATATATATACATCCCTAGGAGTTGTACATATATTTATACACTGTATAGCTTAGCTAGATCAGCTATTTCTATTTGTCAGGCAGGAGATTGTGCTAGGTGCAGTGTTATAACGTGTTGTATTGCCTGTGTGCCGTTTAGTTTACACCTAAACGTACTCGGTGTTACTGCACGTTTGCTGTTTAATAGCAACTAAACGCATTTGCTGTAACTGCATGTTTGCTGTTTAATAGCAACTAAACGCATTTGCTGTAACTGCGCGTTTGCTGTTTAATAGCAACTAAACGCATTTGCTATTAGTGCACGTTTGCTGTTTGATAGCACCTAAACGCATTAGCTGTTACTGCACGTTTGCTGTTTAATAGCACCTAAACGCATTGGCTGTTACTGCACGTGTGTTGTTTAATAGCACCTAAATGTGTGGCTCTTTGTTACGCTCCAAGTACAGTATCTGTGCGGGTTGCAGTATTGTCTTGTGCCTAAGGTCAAATTTTTCTGCCCCTGTTTAACAGGGGCGACTAATAACAATTATTGATGCAATACTTTGCATGTGGCTCTTTGTTGCGCTCCAATTACAGTATGACATGGTTCAGATTCTACTTAACAAACCTACAGTCCTTGTCCCGTATACTGCTGTTCAAAGTATATAGGGCCAAAGGGTCTTGTCAGGGCTGATCCTCGCTATAGGCTCACTATGCAAGCCGCTTAGGGCCCCACAAAGCTGCCCCGCCTGGTGAGAAGTCATTTTTGCCCCCCTCACCCCACTTCTAAACTCGCTGGCTGAGTCATTTCCAACAGCAGAACACCCCCTCCCCCCGCTTCTCAACTTTCTTTAATGTGACATGTCACTGTCGTCAGCGCCCCCCGCTTCTCATTTTTAATGTGCCATGTCATTTTGCTTAGGGCCCCAGGGAGGTCAGGATTGGCACTGGGTCTTGTAATGACCTGGGGGGAGTGGTGGCGGGGAAACTCATGCTATTTTTTTTAAATGATGTGTATCCATATTGCAGGGACCAAACATTACATTAAAGCTGCAAGCAGTATTAAATTTATTTTTTCTTATAGTAATCTCATGTTGTGCAGGGACATTTGTAAATACGTGCCACTACTATAGACACCCAGCAGGTATGATATTTAAAGGGATTTTTTATTTTTTTTCACTTTAAGCATCATTAAAATCGCTGCTCCAGAAAAAAAACTCAGTTTTTAAAACTTTTTTTTCCATTGATACATGTTTCCTGGGGCAAGACCCGGGTTCTGAAAGACAATTTCCAACATTGATTTGAATATTGGTCTTTAAAATGATCGTTTTTGAATTCGAACTTTCGAGTCCCATAGACTTCAATGGGGTTCTAAATGTTTGCGCGAACCCGCGGTCTGTGAGAACGTTCTGGTGCGAACCAAACGCGGGGGTGTTCGGCTCATCCCTATCTGGGACCATCCCCTGCAGTAATTTCTTCCACTCTATAGATGTGGTTCAGTCTTCCAGGTTGAGTGATGACCCATGTCACCAGAGTGTCCTGCATTCAGAGTGTGACGATGCAGAGTGGTTGGCGTCATCAATGACTGTATCATTGGGGACCACCAACCAGCTTGCATGTTTTTTTCATTTTTTTTTGGACGAATGAGGATTTTGCTTAAAAATACTTTGCTGCAACCACAAGCAGGGCCGCTAATAAGGAGAACAGGAGGACCAGCTATACTGTGTTTACCAATCCTCTTCTGTCTTCCCCTGCAGCGCTGCTGGCTTGTCTTCCACTCCCACCCTCCAGCTGTGCTGCAGGGGGACCAGTTATAGCACCCACGTCCCCATCCTCCTGTTTCCCCGGCCCCTATTCGCATCCCTTTTCCCTCCAGCTTTGCTGGCTACCCTCCTTTTCTTTCCCACCGGCAGCTGCTGCAGGCACACAAGGGGATGTTTCAGGTTGGTGAGCAGGGGAAGAGTCAGGCAAAGCCTGTGTACACACAATCGGTTTGTCTGATGAAAAAAGACCGATGGACTGTTTTCATCGTACAAACCGATCGTGTGTGGGCCCCATCTGTCTTTTTTCCATCGGTGTAAAAAAACAGAACATGTTTTAAATTTTTCCTATGGATAAAAAAACGATAGGAAATTCCGATCGTCTTTGTGGAACTCCATTGAAGAAAAATCCATGCATACTCAAAATCAAGTCGACGCATGATCGGAAGCATTGAACTTCCTTTTTTTTCAGCTTGTCGTAGTGTTTTACTTCAACGTTTTGTCATGGTTGGAATTTAGTCTGATAGTGTGTATGCAAGACTGATGAAAGTCAGCTTCATCGGATATCCTACGAAAAAATCCATCGGATTTGAATCCATCAGAAATCCGATCTTGTGTACACGGCTTAAGTCAGGTAAGTATTAGTGATGAGCGGAATACGCCATATTCGATTTCGCGATATTTCGCAAATATTTCGAAGAATATTCGCGAATATTCGTTAATATCGAATATTCGTGATATTTAAAAAAATAAAAAAAATTAAAAAAAATTGCGAATTTTCGCCAATGCGAAATTTCGCGATTTTTTTTTTTTTATAAAATATCACGAATATTCGATATTTACGAATATTCGCTATATTTTATAAAAAAAAAAAATTGCGAAATTTCGCTATTGCGAATGCGAAATTTATTGCGAAATTTATTGCGAAATTTGAAAAATACGAATATTCGAAATAGCGAATATTCGCCGTGATATTCGAGTTATTCGCGAATACTCGAATATGCAATATTCGTAGCGAATATTCGCAATGCGAATATTCGTGAGCAACACTAGTAAGTATATCACAAAAATGAGTATACCCCTCACATTTCTATAAACATTTCATTATATCTTGACACTACTACAATGTAAAGTAGTGAGTGTACAGCTTGTATAACAGTGTAAATTTGCTGTCCCCTCAAAATAACTCAACACACAGCCATTAATGTCTAAACCACTGGTAAAAAAATTAAATAAAAGAGAGTACACCCCCTAAGTGAAATGTCCAAATTGTGTGTGGCCACCATTATTTTCCAGCACTGCTTTAACCGTCTTGGGCATGGAGTTCACCAGAGCTTCACAGGTTGCCACTAGAGTCCTCTTACACTCCTCCTTGATAACATCATAGAGCTGGTGGATGTTAGAGACCTTGCGCTCCTCCACCTTCCATTTCAGGATGCCCCACAGATGCTCAATAGGGTTTAGCTCTGGCCAGTCCATCACCTTTTCCCTCAGCTTCTTTTAGCAAGGCAGTGGTTGTCTTGGAGGTGTGTTTAGGGTCGGTATATTGGAATATGTTGATTTCTAACAGCAGCCCTTGACCACAAGCTAAGCGGTTGGTTCGTGGTTTTCAGTGCGGTCCCATTGACTTCAATAGGCAAGTATGACTGTTGATGATACCTGTCAAACTGGATAACCTGAGTTACATTTTTCGTGGCCCGCTGTATGATTTCTACAGGTGCCATGTTAGGATTTTGGTGGGCAGGCTGGTAAAAAGAAAATAACGAGGCTTTGCACAGCAATTTTTTTATAAATGTAATAAATTATAGTAGATGATACATTTTTTTAACTTTATTTTATGAATGGACCCCTTTTTATCCCACAACGTTTGCCCAGACAAGCAGTGAATGCACACATTTGGGTTGATTTACTAAAGGCAAATAGACTGTAAACTGTGCAAGAGCAGTTACACTCATTTTCTCCAGGGCTTAGTAAATGTGGTAAAAGCTCTGCTGATTGTCATCATCCAATCAAGTGGATTTATTTAATAAAGGCAAATAGACTGTTCACTTTGCAAAGTGCAGTTGCAGCTTGCAAGTGCTGTTGCTCCAGAGCTTAGTAAATGAGGAAAGCTTCACTTTGCAAAGAGTACCCAATCACGTGCAAGAAAAAATTGAAAAAACAGCATTTTTGCTTGCACATGATTGGATGATGGAAGTCAGCAGAGCTTCTGCTCATTTACTAAGCTCTGGAGTAGCCGTGCTTGCATATTGCAACTGTACTTTGCAAAGTGCACGGCCTATTTGCCGTTAGTAAATCAACCCCACTGTTTTGTTTTTTTTCTTTGCACTAATTGGGTATTCTTTACAAAGTGAAGCTTCACCACGTTACCTAAGCTCTGGGGAAAATTAGTGCAACTGCACTTGCCAAGTACAGTCTATTTGTCGTTAGTAAATCAACCCCATAGTGAAGGGATACAGAAAGCATTAAATAACTGAGATTCTAATCCTTCCACATTATCCAAAAGTTCTGGCTTTAGAAGTGCTTTACAATGAGTTGAAAATACAGAATCTAAGGACATATGTTGTTTGAGATTTTTTTTTTATAGTGAAGAAGCAGTTTTATGGTAAAAAAAAAAAAAACTGGCA
The DNA here is from genome assembly GCA_029574335.1 of Rana kukunoris. NCBI lineage: Eukaryota > Metazoa > Chordata > Amphibia > Anura > Ranidae > Rana > Rana kukunoris. Next base: position 187,972,347 of record CM056055.1, on the reverse strand, counting down.
TTGCTCTACAAACCCCAGTAAGGATCCAGCTTAGCAAATACCTTGGGACCTGTAATACAGGGAATGCAAGCCAAGCAGAAAAACTCTGCAGCAATAAAAAATCAGCTTAAAAATAATTAAACAGCAAAGCAGCCACCCATAATGATACTCATCTCTGTACATGAGGGAGAACAAGGCAGAGATGCAAGAGACACTCCAGTTGTTTAATTAACATTGAAACAGTGGTTCCATAAGAACTAAAAAAAATATACACTGGTAATTTATGTGTCTCCTAATGATGCTCATTTAAATACTGTCAAGTTTTTGCTAGGTATATACTCATAATTCCTAAGACATTAGCAAGCCAAATACATTTTTTTTTCAGTTATATGAGAATAACAAGCAATGCAACAGTCAAAAATATTGGCATGTGTTAAGAAGCGACAATGTTCTTAAGGGATTACTACCAGAAAAGCCACAGGTAGTATTTAGGGGTCTCCCTTCCCTTAGGGATAAATTGGCCCCTAATGTGCTAAATCCCCCGAAAATACCATCGATGTTTTTGGCAGATCTTTCTGGCTTCTATAAGTGTGGGAAATGTCAGAGCTGTGCTTTGAATGGCATCAGATCCAAACGAAGTACTACATTTCGTTCTACCAGCACCCAGAAAAACTTTATGATTAAGCCCTTCATTACCTGTACAACTATAGGGGTTATATACATGCTCATGTGCCCATGCGGATTGCAATATATAGGCAGAACTAAACGCCCTCTACATATACGCCTTAATGAGCATATTGCAAATATTCGGAATGGGTTTACTGAACACTCTGTGTCAAAACACTTTCTGTTGGTACATGATAAAAATCCAAACAACACGGTGTTTCTGGGCATAGACAAATTCAATCCCCATTGGCGTGGCAACGACCTAGTGAGAAGTATTTCTCGCTCCGAAATGGTGTGGATACATAAAACAAAGTGTTACACCCCCCACGGCCTGAACATTGAGGTGGACATCAATTGTTTTATTGATAATTCCTGATTCCATCTAACAATGGTTAATATATAAATATCTATCCATTTGTGTCACATAACAGAAAGGATTTTTCACGTATTCTTATGTGTAAAAAATAGGGACTTTAGGAGTTTTTTTCCCATTTCCCCTATATCAATCGGGACATATAATGATTATCATTTTTTATTTAATGTCCTACATGCCAGCGTCCTTTTTACTATGTTTTTTGTACCGTAGCCCCCCCCCCCCCTCTCCCCTGTGGGGGTGTCTGACATGTAATATACTGATGTCAGTATAGCCATATATATACTTTTTTCAAGGAGGAAGTGATAAACATGTCTAGCACGAATTTATAGATTCACATAGGTATTAATGTCAATGTTTTCATTTTTAATTTTTATTATCTTCCTTTTATTACATTTTGTAAAATAGAGAATATATATGCTTATTGTTGACTGTCAGACTAATCAGCATCTATATGGCTGTCCAATTTTTGTTACATATATATTTCCAATGTTTTGTGAGCATTGCAGTATAACAGTGCTTTATATGTTGTTTTTTTACATATGTATTATAATATAGTAGTTGAAATGTATTTTATTACAATGTGCATACATTATCTGCTGTTTGTGTGTGGGGCTTTGATTGCCTCCGGCCTCACTACATATCTATGACACAATGTATACCAGGTATAAATTGACTCTGAAAACACACCGTTTGCCGTATTACACGATAACATGGTGAGTTGTATTACAACAGGGCTGCCGTTTCGGTTTTGCCCTTAGTTGCTGTACTTAAACCTATTGGTATATGTAATATGTTTCCAATAGTTAAAATGGCGAGAGTACGATCAACTGGGACTACCCTGGGGATAGCTCCGCCTTCTCTTGTTTACATATACGCGGTGACTCGGAGCGTCGCCTCATCCCGTGACCAAGTCCCTTTTGTGACGAAACGTCGGGAGGCGACGCTCTGACGTCACCGCATCACGTGTGAGGACCCGGAAGTCGGGTAAACACGCTCCAAACGCCGGCCGGCTCTCTTTGAATTTATGCTGATATATGCTGTTTTAATACGGATGGATGTAAGTGCATACAATCCTTTTTTTATTTGATTAAAAGTATACGCTATGTGGATTTCTCTCAATTTTTTATGTGACCACGGGTTGATATTTGATCGCTGTTTGAGGAATACACCTACTGGCTGGAATTTGTGGATGTCCTCTTTCGTTCCCTGCTGAAACATGAATGTTACAAATTGCTGATATTGATCTCGGTGAGATCATAGACTCTGGTAAGGGTCAGTGTTTTCTGTGCGGTGGAGGTCTTTGTTTTGTCACTACACATATCTGTCTGTGGACCTATCAACACTGGGAAATTCTTTCTGTCTATTCAATATAATTCTTGATGGACTGTATAATTACCATATGGACTTCAAATCGTGTTCACTGTTCACTACTACTGTGTTTTTGATAAGCTTGCTCATGTGCTATTTCAGTTTGCACTAATGATACTTTCCACGTATTTTAAATAATTTTTTTACTGTATACCATTTATAGCGCGACTTCATTTTTTCTATAAAAATATCAACAGCCAATGGAATGCATTAAATGTTTTTTCAGGGGACAGATTCTCAGATCCGGACTCTCTTCACAATCTGATCAGTTATTTGATTATTATTTACTGGCAAAACTTTTTTATTGAAAATATATGCTAGAAGCATATAACACCCGCGCCAAACCTATAAACCTTAAATTAATCGAAACAGCTGCTGTTGCAACTTGTGAGTGATAATGTGATAGACGACACCGGAGAAAAACTGCAATTAACAGCGCTTGCTGAGTGAAGTAACAGTGGCAACCAAATAAATATGATTGACCAAACGTGCACTTAATATCATATAAAAACAATCAACGTGAAAAGAAACTGTATTCTACTCCATACAGCAAATTGATGCAATCCGTGTTCTTATGTAGCTGATCTATCAGAAACGCCTGTGACCTTTACTGCATACAACCACAGATGGCAAAGGTGTTTGTTGCATTCCTTTCCAAAGATTAAACAGACAAAGTTGGGATATGGATCCCTACTCACTGAAAGTCATTAACCCTCTGTCAGGTCACCTGTGGCCAGATGACAAACGCACGCCCTTGGAGTCAGGAGTGCACCACAAAGTAGTGAACCCTATGGCAGACTGCTGCAGATAGACCGTAGAGTGGATATGGAGGAGAGGTTCACTGGAGCACAAACAGGGATCCTACAGGAAGCTTGCGCCCAAGATTCCCCAGGGTGTGGAGTCTAAGATCCAGCTGGTATTCATCAGAGCCTCTAGTGGTGAGGATGGCCTTCGCTGCAACTGAATCCAGGTCGCGGCCCCCGGAGTCCCCTAGGTCACGCTGCGTAGGGAGAGAGGGGAAGCAGCCACTCAGGACACAAGAGATAGTAAATGGTTAAGCCGAGGTCGGGGCAACAAGCAGACAAGGATAAACAAGGGACAGACCAAGGGTCAGGGTCACAGGCAAACAGGAGTAGTCGGGAACAAGCCAAGATCGGTACGCAGAGATAAACGTAGCACACGGCAAGCAGGAACACAATGCTAACAAACAACGTTGATCAGCAAGATAGACCTGCAGTGCACTGGTTAATATAGAGTTTCTGGGATGGCCTGGGGTGGAGCCATACAGGGAGGAGAGATGATAAACGCAGCCAAATAAGAGTCTGGCCTCTAATGAACACATAGAGAGAAAGGTAAGCTGCCAGACATTACTGCATATCCATGACACACTCTTTGTCTTACGACAAAAGGAGTCAAATAGGGCTTGTATGGTCACCATCACCAAAAAGAGGATCTCCAGCCAGGGTTCCCTTCCCCTCCACTTGGCAATGCAGGAGGTTCTCCCAAGCGTCTATCCACCCTCCTTGCCTCACTATAAGGAGTATATCAGGCTGAGTAGTAACCGTGATCATATATGCAGAATACCACAAATAAAAGCTCTCATTGTGCAAGGTGAACCAGGGAAAAAGAAAAGGAAAAAATACTCCTCATAGCATAAAAAGTCTTAGGTTTATTGAAAGATGTTGGAAGACATCAATTTCAGTTTAAAATAGCATTAGCCAATAGGCTACATAAAATAAAGTTCAGAAATTGTTTAAAAAGTTGGTCTAGTCGTCGGCGTGCATTCGACCTATACTGAACTGACTCGCACTTTGTCTAGGCTTGACGCTTTTCATAATTGATATGGTTTAATCAGATTATTTTTGGATTTCTTTCTTATTTTCAGATTTTCAAATTTTTGGATTTTCAGATTTAGAATTTCTGAATTTTCAAATTTATTATAACGAATGACCCGAAATAACAAAACAAAAAAAATGAAATAAAAAAAATATATATATTTTTGGCAGTGCACATTATCTAGTGCTGGGATCAGTAGCCACAGGAGGAAGACAGCTGAGCACTAGGACGTTTTGCTACACTACCAAAGGGGCCCGCGGTCCCTGTACTGTAAAGGGCATTTGCTTTGGTCTTATTGAGCTCTTGTCAGGCTATCCATACAGTACCAGCTGGTCCTGAGAGTTGTTGTTCTGTGGTGGAGGTAGAGGAGAAGTGTATATACACAGACTGTATATAGTTGTATCCCTGAAGAGTTCTACTAGTCTGATCAAGTGGGCATCCAGTAATACCTATTCAAGTTCAATACCCCCTAATAAAACACATAAACAAAGCAGCAAGGACTGATTCTTGACTCAAGCATGTTGTGTGCCTGGCTGTACAGGGTGAGAGATACATCATTCACCTGGGCTCCTGCAGGGCTAGCGCTACACTGGATTTCAGTTTTTTTCAGACAAGGAGACTAAGCATTTAACTAGGGGTAGTCATATATACACTATATCCATGTGTGTGTATGTATGTACATTGCTGTTAGGCCTTGTGTACACCCTTGCGAGGGCCGTGTTTGCCCGTCCCGGCATAGGATACACAGGTGGTGCATGCATCCCTGTGCAGACAATCCCATTCATGCTAATTGAGACACAATGGCTGCATGGGGAAAGCCACTGCTCCCAATTCGTGTACCAGAAATGAAAACACAGGGCAGCAGAAGAAAAATCAGACCTGCAATGTGTGCGTTGTTGTGTGCTGCAACAAAGGTGCATTGCAAGCTACTGTATTTGTGCTTTCGGGTGTCATTCTAAATGCAATGTCTAGGGGTGTTTGTTTGGTGTGTTTATTTTAGGGGGTTACTTGAATAGGGTTGAGGAATTGAGTGGCATGCTCTAAAAAAAACTATGTACAAGATGAGGACAGAAACTTCTTTCTGTAAAACTGAAGAAAACATCCTTGTGAAAGAGGACTGTAGACTTGACTTTGAAGTAGTAGTAGCAGCTAATGGCACAAATTCCTCCTTTTTGAACAACCAGAGTAGAGTCCCTTTACAGAGAATTAGACAGATGGAGCTCTTTAGTACATAATCCAATGTCCCCTTAACACAATCACATGCCTGACGAAGGGGCCCTGCGTGGCTCTGAAACGTTGCACTTTATTTGTGTTGTGATCATGCAATAAATCATCCGCTTGGACGCTATTTACATTGTTCCATGGTGTGCTGGCAAATATCTTTACTGTAACTTGTACCAGTATTCAGCTGGTTGTTGCTACAGCACCCGAATCCAAGAGCTCATCCAGGAAAGTGTGTGATGTGAATATGAAGTATGAGCCTTTACACAACACACATCTGACTCACTAGCACAATAGGGGTGGTAGCAGCCCAAAGGTCTTTAATATCCCCCACAGCAATTTGTAAACACAAAATGTCCTAGGAAAGTTGGTTGCCTCCTTCCAACATTCATGCGACACCTGTGATACCAGACTAGATCTTCAGACAATAGCCCCCAGCAGTCTCTCAAGTCGCCCACCTGGGGCCTCACGAACAGCAAGCACGTGGCAGGGTTGCCTAAGAGGGCAGCCAGCTCCAAATAGGCTGTGTTCCTCTCCTACAAGAAAAGACCAATAATCTCTGTGTCTCAAAGTATTTATACAGACTCCCAAGCCATGTGGGCCACCCTCCCAGGGATTTGCCAGGACTATATAAATATTTATGATGCCTTTTGCATTGCTCCACACCTATGTTCCAGAGAGATCTACAGTTCTCTAGTTAGCAAAGAGAGCAATCAAACCTGCAGGAGCTGAAACACTGAACAGACCAGAGTAATCAACACAGCTACACTTGTTACAGTGAGCACAACTAAATGTTACATAGTTACATAGTTAGTCAGGTTGAAAAAAGACACAAGTCCATCCAGTTCAACCATAAAAAATGTGCCTATATACTTTATATACTCTGACATAGACTTGAACATTTGTAAATTGAACATTTTCTATAATGCTGTGTACAGACGATCGGACATTCCGATGGATGTTGGCTCAAATTTGTCTTGCATACACACGGTCGCACAAATGTTGTCGGAAATTCCGAACGCCAAGAACGCGGCCACATACAACACATATGATGGCACTATTAAAGGAAGTTCAATACCAGTCGTGTTAGTAGAAGTTTGGTGAGAGACAATTCGCACTTTTCAGCCTCGTGCTTTTCAGTCCGTTACAGCGTGACGAATGTGCTATCTCCATTACGAACACTAGTTTTACCAGACCAATCGCTTCCGCCTCGTACTTGATTCAGAGAATGCGTGAAATTTTGTGTGTCGGAATTTACTACACATTATCGGAATTTACGAGAACGGATTTTGATGTCGGAAAATTTGAGAACCAGCTCTCAAATTTTTGTTGCTGGAAATTCCGATAGTAAATGTCGGTTGGATTTTCCGACAACAAGCTCCCATCGAACATTTGTTGTCAGAAATTCAGAGCGTGTTAGTGCGGCAATGCCGTTTCAATAAATCACCTGGGGGAATTCATCCCATTGTGTACAATGCAGCTGTAAGCAGTACAGTATAGGTGCTACAGTGGCAGTCCCCACATAAACTGCTGTATGCATTTTTAGCAAAAAACAAGCACGGTGGATACCATTTTCAACCAAATGTGGCAGGTCCTCTTTACCATACAGAATAGTTGATACAATAATGCACAGGAATAATAATAAATAATAACATATGTAATAATATATCATATAATAATAATAATAATAATAATAATAATAATATTAATAATAATAACAACAACAATAAAGAAAAATAAATGTTTTTATACATTATTCTGTACTTCCTGTTTAGCCCTCTCTTCCACTTTAAATGCAGCATTATCTAAGAAATAGCAAATAGCATTTTAGGTGAATTAATGATGAGCATCTATTGCCAATTACTTCCATGGCTGAATGCTTCAATAAGGAGAAAATCTCCTACAAAGTAGTGAAGAATGTTCGCAGAAGTGCTGGAGAGGTTCCAGGGGGACCGACCTCAACCTCTTAAAGGCTTTGTCTTGCAAGAAGCATCCTCCCAATTAGTTCACCCTCTTCCTGGCAAGATAAGAGCTGTGTTTTGTGGTTACCATCCATCTGCGCTTGAGAGCCTTTCTTGTAAGAATAGTAAGGTGAAATAAGACCCCTTCTTATACCAAGAGCGAAATAATAAATTAACAATTCCCTTGAACACTAAAACACTAATGGGAGTCAGTAAAATCCTAATTATAATATTAAGGCAATTCTTCAAGGGTACCTGTCACTCACACAGTGGTAGGTCTCGCAGGAAATTTGGAAAAAATCAAAAAGCTTTGGATGCTCTGAACATTCAGATATCTGAATCAGATATCTGTTTCATTTTTGAACCTGAACTAGGAGAAAAAAAAAAACATTTTAGATCTTAATAATAAATCACTCAACCTAACCTTGTGTGCCTGCCCCTTTGAGCTCATCCCAGCTGACACACCTTGACATCAAAAGAAGCGACACGCCAGGAGATGGATCCAAATAAAATTTTATTGACTATAGGTCAATACACACTCCTCTTGGACTCTTTCTTTTTAAGTTTTTCACTCTGTAACAGAACTTAATCGACCTGATTACAATTAACCTCAATTGCAAAGTAAAACGTATAAACGGGAGGAGTACAAGCAAAGCTTGTATTGATTTATCAATAAAGTTTTATGAGTAATGGTCTCTTAATGTGTGTCTCACATATACTTTTGATTTATAAACAGGTAGACGGTGATTGGCTAACTCATTGTTGTCACCCTTATGTGAGAAAACTATTGCCATAAATTATCAGTCAAATCATGGATTCATGGGGATTGTAAAGCCACATAAAAATTATGCTATATTTACAGATAGAGGGTGATAGCTCCATTCTACAAGATTTGACTGGTGGAAATGTTTCCAGACTTTTTATACCCAGCTGTTATTTGTGCCAGTTACCTTTATACTATGTTGAAGGTGACGCTTTTGCTGCAGATTAAACCAAGCGTTAGGTACCACAGGGGTAGTTGTAAACAATTGGGAACTGGTTATTTGTTTTTTGTCTGCAGCGCTACCTGTGTAGCGCTACTCCAGTAGGAGCCAAGTAGTTTGCCTAGCTTTTTCCAAGTAGTTTCCTCACACTAAAACACACAGTTCCAATTACTCTTCAGGCTCATTAACCTCCCTGGTGGTATGATTATGTCAGAGTTTGATGCTGAAATCGGTACAGTGTTTTGCATGGAAATTTGGCGTTTGATATTGTAGGCCTGTAATTCTTAGGAATAGATCACTTAAATCTGTCCAAACAAGAGTCTAGTAGACATCCCGGGTATGACAACATTTGAAACACAAAATCATAAATTATAATATAATTTAAAAAAACTATAAATAATTATAACAAATAATAATATAATAAAAATTATTCAGTAATGTAATCAAATCAAAAACCTTGAAATTTGCTCAGTTGCAGAATTGTCACTGTCGTTACTTTCGGTGTTTGATTACGGATTTCCCCACAAATCACTGTCGCTCAATTCTGCAAGTGATTCTAATTTATTATCGCTGTAAAGGGACGGTTTTTGGTTGCTATGGACAATCTCCAGTTTCCAGGCAGAAAGAACAGTATTTATAATATAAAACTGCATGCAAGGCACTGGACAAACCACTACGGACAAAAGGGATGTGAAACTATTTGATACAGTAATGTAATCTGTAAGATTACAGTGTACTGTAGATACTGTATGTTTTTCCCTTTTTGAATTTGGCGCCGAGCTCCATCCCCGTGTGTCGCGGCGCTCGCAGGGAACGGAGATTGGCACTGTGAATCGAGCAGAGACACGGCTCGCAGACACAGTGGGGAGACATCAGAGGATCCACGGGACAAGGTAAGTTCACTGTACATGGATCCTGTGATGTGGCTCGGGGTCACCGATTTTGCTACTGAAAATTCACCTCAAGCCACACTCTGGAATACCGCTAAGGAGGTTAATCAGTCTAGGGCAGGGGTAGTCAACATCTGCGCTCCAGCTATGGTGAAACTAAAAATCCCACCATGCCTCTGCCTCTAGGGCTGCGTACACACGATCGAATTTATCTGCTGAAACTGGTCCGTTGGACCGTTTCAGCAGACGCCTCCGATCGTGTGTACGGGCTATCGGACACGTTTTCCCAGCGGAAAAATTTCAAAGCATGCTTTGAAATTTGTCCGCCGGAGACATGTTCGTCGGATATGTCCGCTGGTTAGTACACTAACCAGCGGACAGAACTGTCCGCGCATGCGTCGAATGGATTTGACGCATGCGTGGAAGTATTTTACTTCCTGGAGTGGTGACGTGGCGGCGTCAACGTCACCGCCACGTCACCGCGTCCTCAGCCCAAGGGGATTTTCGTCCGATGGTGTGTACACGCCATCGGACCAAAATCCGATGAGACATGTCCGCTGCAAACGGTCCGTTGGACATGTTTGAGCGGATATGTCTCATCGTGTGTACGCGGCCTAGGAGTCATGCCTGTGATTGCCAGGGTCTTGCAATGTCTCATGGGACTTGTAGTTTCACCACAGCTGAAGGGCCAAGGTTGTCTACCGCTGATCTAGGGGTATGCTTTTTTTGATGTTTATTGTGGAACTTGGATTTATAGTAGGTGATGGTAGGATACTCCAGTAATCCTTAGCAATGATTTGAAGACACTGAACTTTCTCTTGCAGAACTATGAACCAAGCCCTTGTAGGGGTAAAGAGTGAACTGGGCTTTAAAGTAGCAATTTGAGGAGTTTTATCTTCCTCTGTGGACAGTCCAAGCAAAGTCCTTGCACTAGGAAATAAATAGACTAAGCGCTACAGGACACAATGTATCCTTGAAACTAGCACAAGAAAGATGGCTTCAGCACACAGTCTCTAGGACCAGTCTGTACTCACAATTGTTTTTTTTTTAAATATTGGTTGCCTCCTTCCAATATCCTCGTGGTAGACACTTCCACCCTGTGATACCAGACTAGATCCTCAGACTGCCAGGTTTCAGCAAAGCAGGCCTCCAGGTCACCCACCTGAGACTTAGACACCCTGCAGGCAGATGGCAGAATGGCTTAGGAGTCTAGCATCCCCCCTCTATGCTGTTATCTCCTCCTCAAGGAAAAATACCTTGCTGCTCTCAGTCTCCAAGTATTTACACAGACTCCCAGTCACCATCTGGGAATCTACCCTCAGGGATTGGCCAGCATCATATGAATTTTCAGCTGCCAATAAAAACTCTTTCTGCCCACTAACTCCCAAACCTTTCTGGACAAGCCAGGGGGAGTTAGTCAATTCTGCAGCCACATTAACCCAGAACAGACCAGTCAACACTAATTTTACATAACAAAGAACTGCATTTACACTGGGTACAGTAAGCCAAATTAAATGTACCTAATTCTAACACCCATTCACCTAATCCTAGCACCTATCTAGGAGGCTGCTACACAAGTAAAGTGTACCATCCCTCAATGATGAGTGAGGGAAATGGCAGTCAATTCATACACTGCCCACACTAGGTGACCTTATGTGAAAGAGTTGTGTGCTTTGGGTCTTCTAAGTAAATGTTGATGGCCATCATTGAAGTTTTGATGTGGAAGTGGATTTCCCCGTGTAAACTAAGTGTATTCACAAACTATGCCACAGTTTAATGGGAACATCTTACCATTCCACAGTTTGATACATTTTTCTTTGCTGTAAAATGTTTTGAGCCAAATATGAGGCATTCTATTCTAGCCTGAGGGGATACAAAATATTTGGTTCTGATTAGAGGGTTGTATTGTTTTGCCTTAAAGAAAACATATAGAGTAGTCAATGTAAACTAGGATTTCTGCATTCCTTGTAATTGGGCAATAAAGGCCAATGTGCATAGTTGGTGCTTGAATTAAAATGCTCTAATTAGTACAGATAAAGATATTGGGCCAGATTCAGAGAGCCGTAACTCCTGTCTAACTGGTGTTAGACTGGAGTAATTTCAAATTACGCGCGTTTTTTAGCTAGTCGGAAACCTCAAACCTCAATAGACGGCTGCGGGCTTCAATTCAACTGGATTACGTGTTTGTACGCCTTCGGATCTATGCTGCATTAAAATTGCGGCCACTGGGTGGACTTCCCGTCGTTTTCCGCATCAGGGTATGCTAATGAGCTTTTGCCGGCGATCCCAGAAATTACGATCTTCAATCGCAATCTCTTACGGCATCTTTAGTCATCTTTTTTTTTTGCATGACACTACACCAGCTTTTTGCTGGTCTAATATTAGACAGCCCATGTTAAGTATGGCCGTCGTTCCCACGTCGAATTTCTACGTTTTCCGACGTCTTTTATTATTTTTAACGTAAGTCGTCCGGGAATAGGAATGTTCGTAAACGACGCTACTCAAACAACGAATGACGTAACGACGTGATTTCGCGCAATGCACGGTCGCCGCGGGGACACGCTTAATTTAAATGCTTCACGCCCCCTAATCGCGTATTTCGATTAGGCGGCGAGAAATAGACTACGCCGCCGTAGCGTACGGGCAAAAATCTACCAGAATTCGATGTAGAGCCTGGTAAAATACGGCAGCGTAGAGTATTTCGATTACGCAGCGCAAAATTAAGTGTATCTGAATCTGGCCCATTGTTTCAGATAAATATACAACATACAACGCATGAGATTAGTGCTACTAGTCATCAGTACAATTCCCTCTTTCTTATATGATGACTGCATTGTGTTAGCATAATTTATTTAGCCAATCACTGCTCAGACAGCTACAGTTCAACAATCAAATGGTAGCCCTTAGCTGTTTAATGACTTATATTTCTTATTTTGAGTCCTGATATTTACTGGTTTCATGTTATTTAATAATCTGTGGGTGTGAATATGGTATAGACTAAAACATTTATGTGAGCAGCCCATCTGACCTGTAATGAAGCCTGGGAATTGTGAATGATGTTGGTTAGTTAGTCTCATAGACATTAGATCTGATCACGGTAACCAGGGTATAATGCCTGGTTACCATGAAGAACCCAATTGACCTAATCCTGTACCCTCTCCTCTAGAAAGGTCAGAGCTAAATACTGTATCGGAACTGCAATTATTGTATTTGATCAATTGTTTTCCTTCTTGGAAGATATAGGGAGCTAGTTTTGTAAGTACAGGAGGCTACTACACCTGGTCCCATGAGGGTTAAGGGGACAAACCAAAACCACCACTTCCTCTCATTTAAGCATTTAATATTTTTAACAGAAAAAAGATATTGTTGTCCTGTTCTTTACAGACTTGTTTCTTTTCTGTAAGAAATAAGTGTCAATTTTTTTAAAACAAATGTAATTTGCCCCAATACTACTGAAAATGTTAGCTTACAGCATTAGTGATATTCGTGAGTATATATAAAAAGAAAACTGCAGCTTTAACCAAAGTTGAATTATGCCCTTGCTATAGGTGTTGGCCATTTATGTATCTCCTGGAGCCTGGCCATAAACTCCCACAGATGATAACATCCCATCCTGCCTGGTGCAAGAACATTGCTAAGACACTCCCAAATGCTGTTGTTTATTCCCACCATCCCAAGAGCAAGCTGAGCTCACAGTTGCTGCACCGGAGATGAAAAAGTACATGTGAGGGGGGTTGAATCAGAGAAAGAGCTAGCTCTTGTGGTGGTGAAGGTGAACAGTAATGGTCTGAAGTGTCTTAGCAACATCCTAACAACAAGGCAGGATGGCAAGGATGTAATATGTGATCGTTTTTCAGTTAGGCTTCAGTCAGGAGGTACATTATTGGCCTACACCTATAGCAAAAGGCATTATGCAATTGTGGTCAAACATTTATGTTTTTTTTTTTTTTATCTACAGGCACCCTTACCTGCATAGTAGGCAGATTTTTGGTACATACATTTATATACTCTGGGCCAGATTCACATACAATTACATTGGCGCAGAGTATCAGAGATACACTACGCCGCCGTATTTTACCTGGCTCTACGACAAATTCATGTCGATTTTGGCCCGTAACGTACGGCGGCGTAGTGTATTTCTCGCGGCGGAATCGAAATACGCGATTAGGGGGCGTGAAGCATTTAAATTAGGCACGTCCCCACGGCGATCGAACTGCGCATGCTCCATTCAGAAATTTCCCGCCGTGCATTGCGCGAACTAACGTTGATACGTCATTTGTTGTTTGAGTAGCGTCGTTTACGTACATTACTATTCCCGGACGACTTACGTAAAAAATAAAAACAAACGTTGAAATTCGACGCGGGAACGACGGCCATACTTAACATGGGCTGTCTAATATTAGACCAGCTAAAAGCTGGTATAACTTTACGCGGCAAAAATATGACTACAGATGCCGTAAGAGATTGCGAATGACGCTCGTAACTTCGTGGATCGTTGGAAAAAGTTAATTTGCATACCCCAACGCGGAAAACGATGGGAACTCCACCCATTGGCCGCAAAATTATTGCAGCGTAGATCCGAAGGCATACGAACACGTAAGCCAGTCGAATTGAAGCCCGCAGCCGTCGTTTCATGGTTTGGGGCTTCAGACTAATGAAACGACGCGTGTAATTTGAAAGTACTCCGGTCTAACGCGAGATAGACCGGAGTAAGGGCTCTGTGAATCTGGCCCTATGTGACGATAGATAGATAGATAGATAGATAGACCTATATATATATATATATATATATATATATATATATATATATATATATATATATATATATATATATATATATAGATCTATATATACACATATATAATTATTTATTTTAAAAAGCACCCTTTATTTTAAATCATGCAGTTTATGACTGTTCCCTAGCTTCTGAGGAAGTCCCCCCAGTGGGACGCAACGCGTCAAGCAGGGGTGGTCCATAACGCCAGCGCGTTACTGGGAGGAATTTTCAGCAAAGATATTAAAAGTTCTGTGAGTATTATTATGAGGTAAAAAAATATATATTTTATATGCAGAGCATCAGATGGTCTTTTTGAGGAATTGCTGTATGTGGTGAAGGCTGCATTATCAAGCAGGGAGAATATCTCCCTAAAAGAGGATTTTGGCATCAGCTGGCATGTCAGAAGGTGAGTGTGACGGAAGGTCTGGCTATAATGTAAAGCATTTATTAACCTTCAATATATGAAAAATGTAATCCTGCATTTTTTGTGTGGTGATCACAGGGTGACGCTGAATGAAGAACACTTTGGATGAATATTTATGAACACCTTGATTCCTATGGACAATTTATTGATATGCTTTTTGGTGTAAGCTAGCTCTACAAACAGGTTTGGTGATGTTGGCAGGCCAGGATTTCCCACAAGGCCACCAAGGCCAGGCCTCGGGGCAGCAGGGAGCCTCGGGCCGGCAGCGGCATGGAGTCCCTGACATCGGGAACATACAGTTAAGGGCAGTAAGTTGCTTTCTAACAGGACTAAATGTAGTGTGGGGGAATCCACTCGCTCGTGATTGCGGCGTTGTCCCCGAAATCACTTGCAAAATGTGTGCTGCCGTCTGTCCTCCCCTCTCCCACCAACACATACCTCTCTCTGCTGGCTCTGTCTTCTGCACTCTGTCCTGTCTCCTGTCCCTGCCGCGGATGTACACAGTGAGAGGGGTGAGCTCTGTGCTCTTCCCATCTCAGCTGTGACAAGAGTTCTAGTTCAGTGCTAGGACTCCTGTTTTGGAGGTGACAGGGTCAATAAAGAGAACATGTAACCTCCAATTTATGTTACACAGGGAATTTTTTTCTCCTGTTGATAGCATAAAATTATAAAAAATAATAATAATAATAATAATAATAATAAATAATAATAATTAAATTAATAAAATAAATAAGTAATTAAAAAGTAAAGAATAAGAAAAGTAATATTAAAAATAATCAGAAAAGTAATATTAAAAATAATAAGAAAATTATACAAAAATAAAAAAAAGTAAACGACAAGCTACAAATAAAAAAAAGTGATAAAAAAGTAAAAAAAAAATAAAAATTTGAACTACTGTAACTGTGCCACCCCTGACATCCGGTTGCCATTCTCCATTGATTTGGGGGGGGAGGGGTGTTGTGCGGTTGGTGGGGAGGGGGTGCATTGCGGATCCTGGCCTTGGGTCAGCAGGGAGAGCAAATCCATCCCTGGATATTGGGTAGCAAAGGGAAATATTGTATATATTATTTTAGTTTTTTGGGAAAGGTAAACCTTTAAAAAAAAAAAAAAAGCTATTATCTGGTCTGCAAAGTTTTGCGTTCTCTGTTCTCTGACAATGCTATCCGTGTGTCATGGCCTAGCCCCCAGGATCTTTATTAAAACTGCACACACAGCTAACAATGTGAAAACATACATACACAAGAAATTACCATATTGTTTTTTTTAAGGTGCTAAATCGACGTCCAAAATCAATACCGTATAATTGTTAGAATGTTTAAAAGGGGATTGATTAAAAGAGAAGGTTTTCCAAAAAAACAAACCTTTATACTTACCTAGGTGGAGGCAGTATAGATCCGATGCTGCATCTGTCCCCCACCAGCTCTACAGTGAGAACTGACCGATCAAACACCACTGATCTTTCAGTTCTCTCTTCCACTCTGAGCAGAGAGCCATGACTGCCAGTTTCCGACTCTCTGCTCTGCCCCTCCAGCACTCACTGGTGCGCTGGGCTGTGGGGGGGATGGGAGGGGCTGCTTCAGGCTTTTGGAGAATCGCTGAGAGGCTGAGCCAGGTGCCCATCCAGGCTTCTGGGTAGATCCCGAACATTAGGTCAGGATCTTTCAAGATACCAATTTGGTGACGTCAGCCAACAGCAGGCTTCAGCCCGCTGTTGGCTGAAAATGGATCACAAGAGTGCAGAAAAAAGTTTTGCCTTTAGTTATAATTTAAAGTGGTTCGAAAGGCTCAAGGTTCTCAAACTTCATACATTCTATGATATCAATTTAATTTGCGTTCAGTGTTTCATTACCGCGCAATTGCCAGTTAAAAATAGTACAGTGCTGAACAGCAAAAAATGCCCCGTTTTCGTTTTTGATAGAGTGGAGAGAGATTAGAACCCCTGTCAGTTTTTATTGCTGTCTGTGCCCTCATTAGGGAGATTCACCTTCTCTATTTGTCTTGTTTACTATTATCATTGAAAGTGAAAGTAAAAGAAAATGCCAAATTTTGGGTTGTCCCCAGAAAAGTAATAGAGAGGAAATCTTCCAATGGGGACACTAGTTCTGATAGTCTGGGGATCCCCAAGAAATTCTTTAATTTGCACATTCTCGGAGTTGACTACAGCTTTAAAAACCCAAAGTTGTTTACAGGTCTACCTAGATATATTCTCTGTTTTGCATATGTTTAGTATTCTCTTGCTATTCCACTAAGTTAATTTTCATTTTGACAGCTATAATCTTTATATAGCATTCATAAAAAACTCAGACATATCGGTATATTTTGATACAATAGATACAGAAAGAAAAAAAGTATTGTATTGTGTACCTGCTTATGCAATAGATATGGTATTTACACCACGTATCACAGCATGCTTGTCAACTTTTCTACTCAGTAAATTATTTCTATAGCTATTCTCTGTACCATCATGACAGCTTGTTGACAACTGGTGTTGTCCTTTCCTATAGTTATTGTAACTTTTAGCTTTACAATTTAAAACCTTTTGAACGTACTGAAGTAAACTATAACTGAAGGCAAAACTTTTTTTCTCGTTTTACATAGAATGGAGAGGGATTAGAACACTTGTCAGGTTTTTAATTGCTGCTTACATTTGGTAGATTTGCCCTCTCTGTTTGGCTTGGTGGGCATTTTCACTGAACATGAAAGTTAAAGGGGTTGTAAAGGTAAAAAAAATCCCTAAATAGCTTCCTTTAACTTAGTGCAGTCTTCCTTCACTTACCTCATTCTTCGATTTTGCTTTTAAATGTCCTTATTTCTTCTGAGAAATCCTCACTTCCTGTTCTTCTGTCTGTGACTCAGCACAGTAATGCAAGGCTTTCTCTCTGGTGTGGAGTGTCGCGCTCACCCCCTCCCTTGGACTATAGGAGAGTCAGGACACCCACTAACACACAGCTCCTTTCTCTATCTGCAACGTAGAGAGCGTCCTGACTTTCCTGTAGTGCAAGGGGAGGGGCGAGCACGACACTCCACACCAGGGAGAAAGCCTTGCATTACTGTGCTAATTTCATTGACTAACACATTTTAGTCTACTAACTTAATACCATTTTAGTAGACTAAAATATGATTAAAACTAAAACAATTGAGATGACTAAAATACAACTAAAAATAAAATACAATTTTAGTTAAAAGACTAAAATGGGACTAAAACTAAAATAGCATTTTAGTCAAAAGACTCATGCCGTGTACACACGACCGTTTTTCATGACGAGAAAAATGCAATTTTTTAAATTGGTCATTAAAAACGATCATGTAGGCTCCAGAGCAATTTTCTCGATGAGAAAAATGGACATTAAAAATTTGGAACCTGCTCTATTTTTTCTTGTTGTTTTTCACGTCGTGAAAAACGATCGTGTGTAGGCTTTAACGACGGGGGAAAAGACGCGCATGCTCAGAATCAAGTTATGAGATGGGACATTTGCATAATCAGCCCAAAGGGTGGCGCCAATCGAATGGAACTTCCCCTTTATAGTGCCGTCGCACGTGTTGTATGGCACCGCGCTTTGCTTGAGTATTTTTTATCACGATCGTGTGTATGCAAGGCAGGCTTCAGAGGACTCACGTTGAGAAAAACGTCATTTTTTCCATGACATGAAAAACGGTTGTATGTACGTGGCATAAGACTAAAGCATAAGACTAAAGCTGAAATTTGACGTCAAAATGAACACTGGTCTGTAGTGTTCATACCTCAATAGCATAAATAATAACATATTCGAATTTTCACTCCAGTAGTATATAATGAGTTTGGAAATTGTACAGAAATTGCTTAAATAATGCTTTACAAGTTAACTACATTCAATTTTAGATGACTAAAATGAGTTTTAGTCGACTAAAATTATTTTAGTTGACTAAAATGTACTGGAGGTTTTAGTCGACTACAATGTAGGTAATTTTAGTCGACTAAAATGTGCTGGAGATTTAGTGGACTAAATACGACTAAAACATAAACAATTGCAGAAGACTAAAATGGGACTAAAACTACTATGCCATTTTAGTCCTAATGACCTAGACTAGGACTAAACTAAATCCAAATCTGCTGCCAAATATAACACTGATTGGATCACCACTGTTTTTTTTATTTTTTTTATTTTTTATTATACACTGTGATCTACTGAAGTCAGATGTTTTTAGAACAGGTAGTACAGGTTAGTAGTAGTATGTGGTGATAGGAGGGGGTCAGGGGGGGGGGAGCTAGGCGCCCCCCCCCCCCAATAGAATAGAATGCCAATTCAGACAAAATAAAGCAGTGGACATTACAACATTGTTTGCTTACGAGAGCTTTGTTCAAAGTGGTGAGTCGATCACAGTAACACAGTTACTATTTCTCTGAGAATTCAATGTTGGTCGGCACGGGGGCGTTCCTAGTCACAACGCGATCCTCAGAGGGGTTAAACATTTCAGAACAACTGGCAGAACCTTTAATACTGGGCTCCTGAAAATCCTAGGAACACTCAAGAAAGACCTCTCTATTCTGCATATTTTCTACTTTCTGTTATAAAACATATCCAATAAAAGAAAATGTATTCATAAATTTATGTAGGCCAAAAAGTATTCTGCTACAGTCTTTTGTAAAAAAAAAAAATCCCAAAAAGTGTATATTAATTGGTGCATGTGAAAGTTATAGCGTCTACAAACTATGGTAAAGTATATACAGTATACTGGAAGTTACACAGCTATAGAAGCTATACTGTAACAACGGTGATCAGCAAATTATAGTGTGACTGTGAAAGGGTGGTGGGAAATATGGCACTAACAGACACTATTTTCTGTTTCTCTGCTAAAGGTACAGGCCAACTTTGCCGCATTGAGGGGCCAATGGATAGTGACATGTATTGTAAAATCTTGGATTAGAACCCTCTTCCCTCAGCCAGAACACTGAAGATGGGTCGTGGATGTGTCTTCCGGCATGACATTGACCCAAAACACACCGCCAAGGCATCAAAGGAGTGGCTCAAGAAGAAGCACATCAAGGTCATGGATTGGCCTAGTCAGTCTTCAGACCTTAATCCTATAGAAAATGTATGGAGGGAGCTGAAAATTTGAGTTGCCAAGGGACAGCCAAGAAACCTTAGAGTGGATGTCAACCCAATTCATGAAATTTGAGCTGGGCACATATATCTGCAGTGTTTTGTTATCTCTCTTATAAGCACAATGTCCCATAGCTTCGTCCTGCTCCGTTCATCTGTTATCAGCCTGATAACTTTTGACAAGCTCTCCAAGACCAGGAGATAGAAGTGTGTTTTGGGGGATTTTGCTATATTCTGCATGTGTCTGCATGTGTGGGGAGGCCTTTCCTCCAATCAGCTGTCTTACAGTCTCTCACAGTGTATAGCAAGTATCCACACCTACAGGGAAACCAGGAAGAGAAAATTATAATAGGACATGCTCTTTCTAAACAGTATATAAAGCTTGAGACAGCAGATATACATGTAAAACTTATTTAGGGAAATGTGTTTCTTCTCTGTGTATCATCTGAGGCTGTTCACTTCACTGGGTATATGTGAGGTTTTACATCCACTTTAACCACTTAAGACCCGGACCAATACGCTGGTAAATGACCCAAGGTGTTTTTGCGATTCGGCACTGCGTCGCTTTAACAGACAATTGCGTGGTCGTGCGACGTGGCTCCCAAACAAAAATTGCGTCCTTTTCTTCCCACAAATAGAGCTTTCTTTTGGTGGTATTTGATCACCTCTGCGATTTTTATTTTTTGCGCTATATACAATAATAGAGCGACATTTTTGAAAAAAAAAACACTATTTTTTACTTTTTGTTAAAAAAAAATCAAATAAACTAAATTTTAGTCAAACATTTAGGCCAAAATTTATTTAGCCACATGTCTTTAGTAAAAAAAAAAAATCGCAATAAAAAAAAATAGCTACCTAGCGGGAACAGCGACACTAATACAGCGATCAGAAAAATGATCGCTTAGTGACGCTGGCAATAGGGAGTGAAAGGGTTAACTAGGGCGGTGATCAAGGGGTTAAAACTTTATTAGGGGGGTGGGGGGGCTATCCTGAACCTAACACTAACTGATTTTACACTGCCTGTCACACTGACACTAAATGCAGTGATTAGATCACTGCATTCAGTGACACGGTGACAGGGGGGGTGGGAGGTCAGATCGCAAGGGGTTAAGTATGCCTATGCGAGTGTGTGTCAGTGTAGTGTTGTTGCAGGACTTACTGTGAGGTGTTTCTCCCATCGCAGCGGTTGGAAATACCGCTGCGATGGGAGATTACATCACTTCCCCCTTCCTGTGTTTACACAGGAAGAGGAAGTGACAGAAGGGGGAGCGCGCGCATTGGCTGGGAGCGATCGCGGGGGGGCGGGTAAACACCGACATCCGCCCGCTCGTCCCGGATCGCTCCCGGAGCCAGGGGGACCCCCGCACGCCGCGGAGGGGGTCCCGATGGGACCCCCGAACCGCACGAAGGCGGGGATGTAAATTTACGCCCTTGTGCCTGTACGAGCCATTCTGTGGCCGTATATGTGCGTGCAGAGGTCCTTAAGTGGTTAAGGATTTAGAGAAGATCTGTAAAGAAGAGGGGACCAAAATCCCCCCTGAGATGTGTGCAAACCTGGTAACCAACTACAAGAAACATCTTACCTCTGTGCTTGCCAACAAGTTTTCCCCCTCCAAGTACTAAGTCATGTTTTGCTTGGAGAACAAAAAAAAGATCAGGAAATTTGAATATTGTAAAAAGGTGCAATATTCTAGGCTCAAAGTGTCCCACTCTAATCAGGTAATTAATCCATAACACCTGCAAAGGATTACTGAGCCTTTAAATGATCTCTCAGTCTGGTTCAGTAGGAATCACAATCATGGGAAAGACATGACAGTTGTGCAGAAAACCATCATTGACACCCTCAATAAGAAGGGAAAGCCTCAAAAGTTAATTACAAATGTAGTTGGATGTTCCCAAAGTGCTGTATCAAAGCACATTCATAGAAAGTTATGTGGAAGGTAAAAGTGTGGAAGAAAATGGTGCACAAGCAGTAGGAATGACCGCAGCCTGGAGAGGATTTTTTAGGAAAGGGCCATTCAAAAGTGTTGGGGACTTTCACAAGGAGTGGACTGAGGCTGGAGTCAGAGCATCAAGAGCCACCACACACAGACGGATCCTGGACATGGGCTTCAATGTCGTATTCCTCTTGTCAAGCCACTCCTGAACAACAAACAACGTCAGAAGCATCTTACCTGGGCTGAAGAAAAAGAGACTTGGTCTGTTGCTCAGGGGTCCAAAGTCCTCTTTTCTGATGAGAGCAAATTTTGCATCTCATTTGGAAACCAAGGACCCAGAGTATGGAGGAAGAATGGAGAGGCACACACTGCAAGATGCTTGAAGTCCAGTGTGGAGTTTCCACAGTCTGTGTTGATTTGGGGAGCCGTGTCATCTGCTGGTGTTGGTCCACTGTGCTTCATTAAGTCCAGGGTCACCGCAGCCATCTACCAGGAGATTTTGAAGCACTTCATGCTTCCTTCCGCAGACGAGCTCTATGGGGATGCTGACTTCATTTTCCAGCAAGTCTTGGCACCTGCCCACACTGCCAAAAGCACCAAAACCTGGGTCAATGACCGTGAGATTCATGAGGCTGAACAATGCAGAAGAGCTGAAGGCCACTATTGAAGCATTCTGGTCTTCCATAACACCTCAGCAGTGCCACAGGCTGATCGCTTCCATGCCTCACCGCATTGAGGCAGTAATTGCTTAAAGCGGAGGTTCACACAAAAAGTGAACCTCTGCTTTTTGGATCTCTCCCCCCCTCTGGTGGCACCTTTCAAGGGGGAGGGGATGCAGATACCTGTCTCAGACAGGTATTTGCACCACTTCCGGGTTCGGATCCCCTGCGGGGAATCCAGCCTGTGACGTCAGCCCCCCCCCTTCCCGCTGTCTTCTGGGAAACACTGTTTCCATGAGAGAGCAGGGACCAGTGACGGCGGTCCGCGATCCTCGATCATGTTTAGTAGGGAATCGGGCAGTGAAGCCGCAAGGCTTCACTGCCTGATTCCCTCACGAGGATGGCAACGGAGGCAGCTGAGGACCGAGCGATCACTCAGCCTCAGCTGCTGACATTGCGGGCGCGCTGGACAGGTAAATGTCCATTTTTTAAAAGTCAGCAGCTGCCGTATTTGTAGCTGCTGGCTTTAAAAAAGAAAAAAAAACGGCCGAACCTCCACTTTAATTGCTGCAAAAGGGGCCCAAACCAATTTCTGAGTACATATGCATGCTTATACTTTTCAGAGGTCCGATATTGTTCTATGTACAATCCTTGTTTTATTGATTGCATGTAATATTCAAATTTTCTGAGATTGTGGATTTGGGCTTTTCATGAGCTGTAAGTCATAATCATCACAATTATGACAAATCACGGCTTGAACTATCTTGCTTTGCATGTAATGAGTCTATTTCATATATTAGTATCACCATTTAAGTTGTATTAGTGAAATAAATGAACTTTTGCACAATATTCACATTTTTCAAGTGTCATCTGTATATCTAAGAGAGACTTTAACCACTTAAGGACCCCCGCACGCACATTTACGGCCACAACATGGCTCGTACAGGCATAAGGGCGTAAATTTACGTCCCCGCCTTCGTGCGGTTCTGGGGGTCCCATCGGGACCCCCTCCGCGGCGTGCGGGGGTCCCCCTGGCTCTGGGAGCGATCGCGGACGAGTGGGCGGATGTCCGTGTTTTCCGCCCCCCGCGATCGCTCCCAGCCAATGGGAGTGCTCCCCCTTTGTTTCAGTCCCTCCTCCTGTGTTTACACAGGAAGGAGGAAATGATGTCACCTCTCATCGC
Source organism: Rana kukunoris (assembly GCA_029574335.1). NCBI lineage: Eukaryota > Metazoa > Chordata > Amphibia > Anura > Ranidae > Rana > Rana kukunoris. The sequence continues at coordinate 187,949,006 of CM056055.1, read as the reverse complement.
AGCGGTGTTTCCCAGCGCTGCTGATGAGAGAAGACATCCACAGTAAGTGTGCACCAACACAACACTGACACACACACACATAGGCACATTAACCCCTTGTGATCGCCCCCCCCCCCACCCCCCTGTCACAGTGTCACTGAATGCAGTGATCTAATCACTGCATTTAGTGTCAGTGTGACAGGCAGTATAAAAAACAGTTAGTGTTAGGTTCAGGATAGCCCCCCCACCCCCCCTAATAAAGTTTTAAACCCCTGATCACCGCCCTAGTTAACCCTTTCACTCCCTATTGCCAGCGTCACTAAGCGATCATTTTTCTGATCGCTGTATTAGTGTCGCTGTTCCCGCTAGGTAGCTATTTTTTTTATTGCGATTTTTTTTTTTTACTAAAGACATGTGGCTGAATTAATTTTGGCCTAAATGTTTTACTAAAATTTAGTTTATTTGATTTTTTTTATAACAAAAAGTAAAAAAATAGTGTTTTTTTTCAAAATTGTGGCTCTATTTTAGTTTATAGCGCAAAAAATAAAAATCGCAGAGGCGATCAAATACCACCGAAAGAAAGCTCTATTTGTGGGAAGAATAGGACGCACATTTTGTTTGGGAGCCACGTCGCACGACCGTGCAATTGTCTGTTAAAGCGACGCAGCGCCGAATTGTAAAAACACCTTGGGTCATTTAGCAGCGTATGTGTCCGGGTCTTAAGTGGTTAAAGAGAGATTTGAAAAAAAAGATTATGGTTGATTAGAGTAGGAGAACCAATGGGGATATCCTATCCCCCCAGCCCCCGTTCCCATATTGCCATGTGCAATAAACATTTTTCAGTTTAACGTTCTATCAAAGAGACTGACACATATACCGTATTTATCTGGGTATTGCGCGCTCCCGCGTATAGCGCGTACCCCTAAAGTTGCCCCCGAAATTCCTGTAAAAAAAATGTTATAAGATTCTATTACTTACAGTTTTGGTGTCTTGCCCAGCGTCCATCGTCCGGTCCGGCGTCCGTCGCGGGTAATTTGAAAGTATGCCGGCGTATCAGGAGATACACCGCCATACTGGCTCTGTGGATCTGGCCCAAGGTCTTTAGGGCTTAGGGCTCATTCACTTGGGCATTTGCGTATTTTCTACATGTCTCACAGGGTTCTTCATGGCAGAGCTAGCAGAAGATCCTGTGTAAAATATGTTCCCAATGTACTTGCATTTAGACGCATACAATTTTTCTTTCATTCCAAAGAATGATTACACAAGTAGGCCCATACGTGATAATATGTGTACTCATATAAATTCTGCAGATCTGTGCAGCCCTGGATGCAGCTGTGTCCTACTTTTTATTTGTGGCTAAATGCAGTGCATATTTTCGCATGTAGACACAGCTGTGTATATGGGCTCATTGATTATTGGAGTGCTGCATTTTTTTTTTTTTCCGGTGTGGATGATTCCTTAAAAAAAAAAAAATCACACAATAGGTTGGTATAAAGTAGAATGTTACTTTTACAAAAATTCATTTACACTAAGCAGTAACTTTGTGGATACGATTTACAATGCACCTTCGCTGAGTTATAGCATCAGTACTGCCAGGGGGTCTTCCAGTACAAAGCCGAAATAGGCGCAATGTGATTCTGCACACAGGCAGCTGAAACTGATGTGAAACAAAGCATGCATTTGTCAGCCAGCCAGTGGAATATGAAAGCACAATCACGCATAAGGAACTAGAGCGATATTCTGGAAACTGCCAGCACACCTGGCACCCCGGTACAGACAGGTGGCTTGTAGACTATGACTTCTAAATTAGCCAGTAATTTGCTCATTCATAGTTATGAGGGGGGATCATTGCTGTGGAGTGATATCAGTATCAAAAGCTTCTGATGAACTGCAAACTTTGCACATGAATAGACAACAGTGGCAGATTTCACCTGCGGAAAATCATTTCAATCTCCTATCTGGGAGAGCAGCATACAGAATATATTTAAAAACATGCATTCATTATTTAGAGAACCTGCCACCAACTAAAAAAATGCAGATAAATACACAAAAAAAGCCAAGTGTTTTAAATGCTTACTTGGTGTTTTTCATTTTCATAAATTATTTTTTATTTGAAATGTGTATTTGAGCTTCCTAGAAAATGTTACTTAAATTCCCATAGCAGCCCCTCCTTACATGCCCCTTCCATTCTGATAGATTCTTATTCCTCTCTGTGCTGACCCAGCTCCTGAAGAGGAATGCTATAGAGCAGCAGTCACCAACCAGTTGTGTGTGGACCACTGATGGTCCACAAGAAAATTTTGCTGGTCTAAAACAAAAGTAGGAGCTGGCAACTCCAACATTCATATGAATATCTTTATTTCTTTCACAGGCGTAGATAAAATGATTACATGTCCCTGATAAAATGCTTACATGACGCCATCCCATAGGACGTAACACGTAGGGGAGGTGGAGCTGCTGTAACTGACATCACCTGCCACGATCCTAGTTTGATCTGCGCCCCATGCCCACCCTTTTTTTTTTAATATGTTTTATTGGTATTTAAGATATATAAGTATACATAAAGCAATAATATAAAGCACAACATCATACAATAGGTATAAGCAAATAACAAGTGGTTCTATACAAGAGTATAAATATAAGAGCACAATAAATCAGTGAATAAGTAGTAATTGAACAAGAAGTACTTAGGGGGAAGGGTAAGAGAGGGGATAAATACATGTGGTTGCGATATTACAAGCGTTTAGAATATACAAAGACAAACCCTAAAAAAGGAAGATGAAAGAATGTTAAAGAATGTTTTCCCTAATCCAAACTTAGTTAAGTATGCATCAACATCTTATAATCATTAGATTTCGTGAACTGTGTCCAACAAGCCCATTTCTCGCTATATTTTCTCGAAGTGTCTCTAGATTGTGAAATCAACTCTTCCATCTTAGCAATATGGTCAACTTTACGTATCCAGTCCAAGACTCTAGGAGGAGATGCTTGGGACCACTTGTTGGGGACGCATAATTTGGCCGCATTAATTAGATGAACGATAATAGAATTTTTATAGACCGAGTTAGATAAAGACGATAGGTGTAGCAAGTACTGTCCGGCTGTAAAATCAGGGGTATAAGAAGTAATTGAAGAGATGAGCTTGTGAATATCAGTCCAGAATGGTGAGATGAGAGGACATTCCCACCATATATGGAGAAGCGAACCGGGGTTAGCTTTACACCTCCAACACATTGGGGAATAGTTCGGATTGTATTTGTTAATGACCAAAGGAGTCTTATACCATCTCGAATATAACTTATAGCTATTCTCCTGAGTCAGGACATTCGTCGAACCTTTGTGTAGGTGGAAAAAAATTGAATCCCACTGGTCATTTGGGATTGAGATTTTCAGATCCTTCTCCCATTTCATATTTGTGTCGTCCATTTGTGGGTCTACATCTTTATTCAAGATGTCATATATGATAGATATTAAATGATTTTGGGGGTCAGTACTTAAACAAATGGATTCGAATCGTGTCCTTTGCCTATGCCAGATACTTGTGGAACCAAACTTGTTCAGAAACAAAGCAATCTTGTCAAAGTCTTGGTGCGTGATGGCAGAATTCGCGAAAAGGGAGGAGAAGGTTTCGAAGGTCAATAGGGTACCCCTCTCAAAGAAAGATTCAGCTCTACAATGTGTAAATGTAAGAAAGTCGGAGGATACAGTAGAGTGAGATCTTTGAAAGATTTCGGGATTATGGTGAATAGGGGTGAGGGGTCCATACATGGTGGATAAGTTGTAAGTTTTGCACAAGTGTCTAAAAATTTTTAGGGAAGTACCTGTAATGGGATGAGAACTAGTTTTCGGTGGGAGTTTAGAAGTGTTAATCCATGGGAGACATTTCAGAGGAATAGGAGTGGAAGATAAACGGTCTTCCAGATCAACCCAATCCTTATAGGGTCCATGAAGGTGCCAGTTCACAATCCTGGTTATATGAGAGGCCCAATAATATTTTTTAATGTCTGGTAGTCCAATACCGCCCAGGTGCTTTGGGGTTGTAAGTTTGTCCCACTTGATTCTGGGTTGCCTAGCGTTCCAAAGGAACTTCAAGCATACTTTTTTAAAGGTTTTGAAGAAAGTGGAAGGGATCCTAATAGGTATTGTTTGGAATAGATATAAAAGTCTAGGTAAAATGTTCATTTTGACAATATTCGCTCTGCCAAACCATGAGAATAGACCTTTCTCCCATCTGACCATATCCGATTTAATCGTATTTAGTAGAGGTATGAAATTTTTAACATATAGAGTATCTAGATTAGATGTTAAGGCAATGCCTAGGTAAGATATTGAATCATCCTCCCATATAAACGGGAAATTAAGTTTACATTGGTCAACCAATGGATCTGGCAAAGAAATATTAAGCGCCTTTGATTTAGAGAAGTTAATTTTGAAATTTGAGATGCGCCTAAATAAAGAAAAATCTTTCAGTAAGTTTGGGATAGTGATTATAGGGTTTGACAGGTACAATAGAATATCGTCCGCAAAGGCCGCTAGTTTATAGATTTTATCGCCTATTTTAATACCCTTAATGTCTACATTCTCTCTCAGTTTTTGCAGGAAGGGTTCCAAAATAAGCACAAATATTATTGGTGACAAAGGGCAACCCTGACGAGTGCCATTTGCCACCGAGAAGGCCTTCGACAGGTCGCCATTGACTTTTATTCTCGCTGTGGGATATGAATATAAGAGTTTGATAAAATTCAACATACGATCGTGCAATCCCAGAGCTTTTAAAGCTTCGTGCATATAATCCCAGGCAATCCTATCGAAGGCCTTCCCAGCGTCCAGGGACAGTAGAAAACCCGGGGATTTGGATTTGACAAGCCATTGTTGGATAAGAAGAGTTTTAATAGTATTATCCTTAGCTTCCCTCCCTGGTGTAAAGCCTGTTTGGTCAAGGGAAACAAGCTGTGGGATCAAAGGCAAAAGGCGGTTTGCAATAATTTTGGCATATAGTTTGATATCAACGTTTAATAAAGAAATGGGCCTATAATTGGACACTAATGTTTTGTCTTTATTTGGCTTTGGGATTACAACAATATGGGCTTCCAAAAGTTCATTTGGAAGTGGAGAAGGAAAGGGATCAGAATTAAACGTTTTAATGAACTGAGGGATCAATAAGTCTTGAAAGGTTTTATAATAATTAACAGAAAAACCATCTGGTCCCGGGCTTTTGCCAGTCTTAAGTTGTCGTAGGGCCAGAAGAGCCTCAGACAACTCGAGAGGTCTATCAAGGTCCCGTGAAATGACCACATTCAGAGGTTTTGGGCTAAATGATTTCAAAAAATCCGCTATTAAGTCTATCCGTGAGGTAGAGTCTTTAGGACGGGCTTCAGGCGGTAAATTATACAATTTGGAGTAGAAAACACGGAATTGTTCTGCTATTTCAGAGGTTGAGGTATGTTTAATACCGTGCGGGTCAGTAATAGAATATACATTTCCAAATTGTTTGGGTGTCGAATTTAAAGATTTGGCCAATAGTTTTCCAGTTTTATTCCCAAATTCATAAAAGAATTTTCTAGAGAGAATAAAATTACGTTTGATCTTGTTATCTAAGATATGGGATAGTTCCGATCTAAGGTTTGAGAGTTCCCTAAGAGAATCAAGAGCTAGTGAACGCTTATGTAGAAGCTCCAGAGCAGCTATCCTATTAATCAAGTCATCAGTTTGGGCACGGCACAATTTATTCCTTTTGGCCCTCAAGGATATTAATTCACCCCTAATGACACACTTGTGAGCGAGCCAAACGAACAAGGGATGCGTAATATCGTCAGAATTATATTTGAAGTAGTCAGAGATTTTAGTGTCTAGATGCTGCAAATTGTCAGCGTTGCTTAATAAAGAATCATCAAGTTTCCATGTTTTAGGGATAAACGGTGTATCCTTGAAGGTCAAAGTTAGGGTGATCGGGTTGTGGTCCGACAGAATCATAGGTTCAATTGAAGCATTTACTATAGAAGTTAGATCATTTTGGGATAGAAAAAGATAGTCTATTCTAGAGTAGGTATTGTGAGGAGGAGAGTAAAATGTGAAGTCTTTGGAGGAGGGGTTCAGTATACGCCAAGAGTCGTGAATCGACAAGTCACGTAGTAATCGTTTCACCTCACTTAAGGCCTTATATGAAGATTTGGAAGAGCCAGAAGAAGTGTCAAGCAGTGGATTAAGGGCCAAATTAAAATCACCTCCCAGTATCAACGAACCAATCGTAAAGGAATCTAGATTTTGAATCATAGTCCTGAAAAACTGGGCGTGTAATCTATTCGGGGCATAAATGTTAGCTAAAGTTAACGGTCTATTATGTAGTAACCCTTTGAGGAACAGGTATCTGCCATCACAGTCAAGTTTGGTATCCAATATCTGAAAAGGGCAATGTTTGGATATGAGTATGGAAACTCCTTTGGTTTTAGAGCCCGAGCAAGTTGCATGAAACATATGAGGGAACAATTTGTCAGAGAATGAAGGGAAATTGTCAGTCTTAAAATGGGTCTCTTGTAAAAATATTATATCTGCTTTAGATCTCTTTAATAAAAGCATGAGTTTGGACCTCTTCTCAGGGACATTGAGGCCTTTAACATTAAGGGAGTAGACCTTGATGTTATTCTGGGCAGTCTTTGTACTATTACAGTAGGTCGTCATGGTCATAACCGGGGGAGAAATAAAAACAGATAGGGGGATGGAACAGGCACAAGGGGGGAGGAGCTAAGAAGTCTGTAACTATAGATGTGAAAAACAATACCGTATAAATGACAATATCAATGAAAAAAAAAAAAAAAAAAGAAAAACAATGGGGAAAGGGCTAATCCCTAACGGGAAGAGGTGTACGGTATGAGAGAAAAAAAAAGTAGTATTCTTCAAGGAACAAGTCCAACAAGAACTACTTTGCGGGGGTTGGTGTGAACCAGGTCTAAAGATGAATAGCCCAATTGTCACGTCCACCGCCGCAGACAGACTGGCAAAACAATTAAATTTGGGCGTAAAAGTGTAAATTGAATGACTCAATCAAATTCATACAAGCAGTTGGAAACTTAAAGGTAACATTGAAAAATATGGACATATGTCCAACATGTAACTATTATTTCATTGTTGTTTCTTCAATTGAATGTAAGACATCAACACAGCGTGAGGATAAGCAAAGAACGAGAATCTGTAAGTGATAACACATTAACCATATGAGTCTAAAAACAAAATAGACAGCTACAAATAAACCTAAGAAATGAAAATAAACAAAGGCTTCTCCTCATCTAACTCAGTGTATGTTTCCAAAAGTTAGGAGTAATATACGCAATGAAAACTAGTTAGGTGCAATTCGCTACACTACTCTCAACCCTTTTCCCCCTTCCCCTCCTGACTTGGAAAAAGGAGTGAGAGTATAGGAGAATGCTGACATTACCGTATGACTTTACAAGAAATTATGTCTACATTACATACACACAATCATTTTTCTTGTCTTGGTTTCCTGGAGCGAGGTTGATTCATCGATTGGAGGGATGGCTCCTGTTTGTCTGAAGTTCCTGGTGGGCTGTCGTCGGAAGGCGATCGACGTCTTCTAAATCTAGACGGATTGGTTTCCATAGCAACATCCGGTTTATGGTTCTTAGCCGAGCTAGTAGGCCTAAACTCCGCGTACCAGTTAGGCAAGTCTAAATATGGTATGTCCATAGTTTTGCAAAAAGAATTTAAGTCTTCTGGAACTCTCAAAATAGCTGAGCGACCTTGATTGGATGCTTGTAATCCGAATGGAAATTTCCATCTGTAGGTGATGTTATTATTCCGCAATGCATCAAGCAGAGGTTTTAAATCGCGTCTGTTTTGTAGGGTGATATTTGAGAGGTCTTGAAAAAGCAAAATGGTGAGACCTTCAAAATCGATATGAGAACGCAGTTTCGCATTGCGTAGTATTTCTTCTTTTAGTTTAAAGTCGTTTATGTGGCAAATAACATCCCTTGGGGGATCAGTAGGTTTGCTCTTAGGTTTTAAGGCCCTGTGCATACGATCCATTTTAATTGTAGACATGGGTGGTCGTCCCAATAGGTCATTGAATATGTGCAGTATAGCCGCTGGTAGTCGATCGAAATCGATCGTTTCAGACAAGCCTCTAACCCTAATGTTGTGTCTTCGACTTCTGTTCTCCAAATCTTCGATTTGTCTATTTAATTCTCTCAGGTATAGGGTGTTAGAGTCAACTTTGCGGTTTACATGGCGCAGCGCCGCGTTCTGTTGCGCAGTTGTTTTTTCCACCTCAGATACGCGCGCTGTAACCGCGCGTATGTCAATTTTCAGATCCGCTATGGCTGCTGATAAGACAGTTTTTATGTCTGCTGCCACCATATGCAAGTCGTTCAGACTAGGACTCAATTCTCGCTCTGAAGAGGGGTGAAGAGTCCCGGTGGCTGTTTGGTGGGTTACCCCGTCTTTTCCCCGCTGACCTTGCATAGTGTGTGATGCTCCTTCTTGGATGTCGGCCATTGGCAACCCAGGCCGTTTTTCCACAGGGCTGAAAGTCAGTCAAAAATGCCCGGGGATACGAAAAGATCGTATAAGTAGTATCCTTGGTCTAGCGGGAGTCAGGTCCGATTCGATCCGACAATCGGGGTGTCTTACCGGCGCCCTATTCGACAAATTTCAGTCAGCAGCGGCGGGAGCTCTCCAATTAAGCCTCCATCTCTGATCACGGCTAGACCACGCCCCCCGCCCACCCTTTTTTTTAAGCCAATTAGAGCCTCAGCTTTTAATCATGTGCTTTAAAAAAAAAAAACATTGAAATCCATGGGTCCGGTGCCCTGCATGTAGATTAAGGGTCAGGCTGTCAGGAAAGGCTTACCAGAGGAAGAAATGGTTCCTGCTGGCTAACTCCTGTTCACCAAACTTGTCTTGGGGAAGCTGTGTTAGCGCGTGCTAACGTACGTTAGCACATGCGCACGAAAATGAGTGAGAGCTTCCTGTGACAGATGAGGGTGCCAAATGAGCTATTTAACCACTTGACCACTGGGCACTTAAACCCCCTTCCTAACCAGACCAATTTTCAGCTTTCGGTGCTCTCACAATTTGAATGACAATTACTCAGTCATACAACATTGTACCAATTTGAAATTTTTGGCCTTTTTTTCACACAAATAGAGCTTTCTTTTGGTGGTATTTGATCACCTCTGGGTTTTTTATTTTTTGCGCTATAAAAGAAAAACGACTGAAAATTCTGTAAAAAAAAAAAAAAAAAACTTGTTTCTGTCATATTAGCAGGTTATTTCTCACACACAGCATATGCATACCACAAATTACACCCCAAAACACATTCTGCTATTCCTCCCGAGTATTGCGATACCCCATGTGTGGGACTTTTACACAGCGTGGCCACATACAGAGGCCCAACATGCAGGGAACGCCATCAGGCGTTCTGGAACACCCAGACAAATTCTGACATTTCTCTCCTACATGGAAAAATCATCATTTATTTGCTAGAAAATTACATAGAACCCCAAAACATTATATATGCTTTTTAGCAAAGACCCTAGAGAATACAATGGCGGCCGTTACAACTTTTTATCTCGCACGGTATTTTCGCAGACATTTATTGAACGCGTGTTTTTAAAAAAACTGTTTTGTGCCTAAAACAAAACAAAACAGTAAAGTTAGCCCAATTTTTTTTCATAATATGAAAGATGAAGTTACGCCGAGTAAATAGATTCCCAACATGTCACACTTCAAAATTGCGCACACTCGTGGAATGGCGCCAAACTTCGCTACTTAAAAATCCCCATAGGCGGTATTGCAGAGTATCGCGCAGGGTATTGCAGAGTATTGGGTTATTGCAAAGTATCATGCAGGGTATTGGGGTATTGCCGAGTATTGGGGTATTGCCGAGTACTGGGGTATTGCCGAGTATTGGGGTATTGCCGAGTACTGGGGTATTGCCGAGTACTGGGGTATTGCCGAGTATTGGGGTATTGCCGAGTCCTGGGGTATTGCCGAGTACTGGGGTATTGCCGAGTATTGGGGTATTGCCGAGTACTGGGGTATTGCCGAGTATTGGGGTATTGCCGAGTATTGGGGTATTGCCGAGTACTGGGGTATTGCCGAGTACTGGGGTATTGCCGAGTATTGGGGTATTGTTGAGTATTGGGGTATTGTTGAGTACTGGGGTATTGTTGAGTACTGGGGTATTGTTGAGTACTGGGGCATTGCTGAGTATTGTTGGGTACTGGGGTATTGTTGGGTACTGGGGGATTGTTGGGTACTGGGGGATTGCTGGGTACTGGGGGGATTGCTGGGTACTGGGGATTGCAGAGCTGGGATGGATTGAGGGATGGCTGGATCTGTGACTGCATTTGTCACAGATCCAGCCACAGCTCAGCTGCTGACACCCCGCCCCCCCCCCTCTCCTCGCACACTGTACCGAACGGTACAGAGAGGAGACGCAGGAGAGGAAGGAACCGGCGTCATCAAATGTCGCCGGTTTGTTTACAAGTGATCGCGCCGTCGAATGAATCACGTGGTAAACGGGCGCGATCAGCGTCAATTTACCGTGATCCGTGATGCGCCGGGTCTTCTAGACCTGGCGAGCACGGACACTTTCGCGAGCGCGTCCCAGGGGACGCGCAATCGCGGAAGTGAAGGACGACGTCCCAGGGACGTCGTCCCTAGATAACCCCGCCGCGCCATAGCAGTAAAATGCTTATGGCGCGGTGGGAAAGTGGTTAAACCAGATCAGTACACAGATCCAGTGCAGGTCTACAGCGTTCCTGTGAGTGTCCTGTTTCCTGTTTATCTGCATCTGATTCCAGTTACCCACCCAGGTTGCTTTGACTATTCCCGCTCTCCACCTGCATCGACCCCAGCTTGAACTATGACAATTTTCCAGTCTCCGCGTCTGTACCTTATCTGACCGCACTGTGTATGACCCGGCTTATCCGACCCTGCTCCAGTCTTCTGCTTCCAGCCTGTGTAGCTCCGGTATTGTTGACCTGCATCCACAGCATACCTGCATCTGCTGTCCTGTATCTGCATCTTACCTGCATCCGCTTTCATCTGACCAGTGCCGATCCTAACCTCCCTGGGGCCCTAAGCAAAATTACATGTCACATTAAAGTTGAGAAGTGGGGGGGGGGGCTTCCGAAAATGATATTTCACATTAAAGTGAGAAGCGGAGGGTGTTGACTTCTTGCCCCTCTTCTCCAATGCAGCCAGTGAGTTATGAAGCGGGGCGGTGTAATTTGGGGGCCCTCCACAGCTTTGCGGGGGCTAAGCGGCTTGCATAGTGAACCTATAGGACGGATCGGCCCTGTATCTGACACACCACTCAACCGGAAGCCCAGCAGCTAATCCAACTACCGACCCTTGTGCGACTCTGCACTCCTGCGCCACCTGTCTGCTCTACCAGGGGCCCCAAGTTAAATGAGTAAGAGAAGCCTTCCTCTGCATACCAGGCTCTTCCAACCAGGTACATGACACAGGCGCATGGTCCAGAGCTGGGTGGGAGGCAATGTGCAGGGGTCCAGAGCTGGGGGTGGAGGGCAATGTGAAGGGGTCCAGAGCTGGGGGTGGGGGGCAATGTGCAGGGGTCCAGAGCTGTGGATGGGGGGCAATGTGCAGGGGTCCCAAGCCGGGTGGTGGCAATGTGCAGGGGTCCAGAGCTGGGGGTGGGGGGCAATGCGCAGGGGTCCCAAGCTGGGGGGCAATGTGCAGGGGTCCCAGACTGGGGGGGCAATGTGCAGGGATGGGCTGGGGATCCTGAGCTGGGGGGCAATGTGTAATGTGCAGGGTTCCGAGCTGGGGGGGCAATGTGTAATGTGCCAGGGTCCTGAACCTGGGGGGGGCAATGTGTAATGTGCAGGGGTCCAGAGCTGAGGTGGGGCTAAGTAATGTGCAGGGCTCCAGACCTGTGGGAGTGCTGTGTAGTGTAAAAGGGTCCAGAGCTGCGAGCGGCTTGGTAATATAGAGGGGTCCAGGGGTGCAGTTGTGAAGAGTGGGTACATGGTGGGGGTGGGGGTCAACCACACCCGCTATGCCATAGGAATTAATCTATGTCCATATTTCATCCAAAAACCAATGTGTGTGAAAGGGGCCTAAGGGTTTACCACCGCTTTAATTCTACAACATTTACAGCACAGCAACACCAACATTCTGAAACCTTTATAAAACCAGCTTCACTTGCTGCTTGCAAGTAAAGGCCCGTACACACGGTCGGACTTTTTGCCAACAAACTTCAAAATCAGCAAGTTTTCAAATTTGTCCGATCGTGTGTACGCTCCATCGGACCAACTTTTTCGGGTTTCATCAGACAAAATGTTCGGTCTGCAAACGGACAAGCTTTTCGGCAACAAAAGCCCGATGGTGCCTTGTCCGACCATGTGTACAGCAAACCATCGGACTTTTGTACAAAGTGCAAATACGCATGCTCAGAACCAATGTTAAAATCAACCAACAATAGCAGAAGTTAACCAAAGGGTGGCGGTAAAGAGCATAAAAGAGCAGAAAAAACATGTGATGTTGGGAAAGTTATAGAAAAGTTTGCAGAAAAGTCTGAGCGTGTGTATGCTATGGGTGTGACCGGACAACTCCCTTCGGACAAAAATCAAGGGAAAGTTTGTTGGATGTCTGACCGTGTGTACGAGGCTTTAAGAATGTAAATATGAAATGTCATGAAAATAAAAAAAAGGGTTGTTTAGTCCCGCACATAATAGATAAGTAAAGAAAAGAAATGCAAATATGTTGAACATTTTTTTTTTAATCCCCAACCGATATACTCTTTCCAGTGTAATAAGAATATCGGTATCCTTCAAAGCTGGGAATTCTCCAGAGATCCTTACATAAGGTGATATTGGATCCTATCTATTCTCCACTGTTCTCTGTTAAAGGCTGTGGGTTATAAACATGAATAAATTATAACATAATAAGATTTCCATTCCACCTTAAGACCTGGATTTCTAATATAATGTGAATTAAAATTCTGAATGATCATCAAAGCATGATTTACAGTTGTACTCTTTCAATTCCAGTCTTCCTTTATATCATTCTCTCAGCGCTTATTGGCAGTTTTGCATTCACATTAAATATTTGGTAACAATATTATGATAAAAATCGTTTGCTCTGTTGCTCCCCCTAGTGAGATTATGGTAAATAAATAGCCATTGCTTATATGCAACCTGAACTCTTCATCTAAAGATTCCATCAGTTTGCATTAAATTGTGCTAGAACGAATGTCTCTTAAATTCTGTTTATGTTTCAAAGACACTGATATGAACTGATCAATCTTTCAAAAGCTATTGTGTTTTTTTCCTATTATTAAAGCAGGCTGTTAATAGTGAAATATACGCTTATTGGCAATACACATATTGGCATTTGCACAGGGGCGATCCTGGGGTCACAGGCGCCTGGGTGCAGAAATATTTCTGGCGCCCCCACAAAGGGGGTGTGGTCATCTTACCAACTCCTCCCCTTTACAAATGTTTCTATGGCAATGACTCAAACACAGAGATGCTCCTCTAAGAAGTATTTGTTGCCCTGGGATCCTCTCATGATCTTTTATCAATAAAGAAAATACTGGAAGAGCGTACACTAATGAGACCTGGAGGGGAACCTCTCTGATACTGTTAGAAAGTGTCCTAAAACATAGTACAGGAGATGGTCAGAGACTGTAGACATATTAAAGGAGACAGTCAGTGACTGGAGATATAATACAGGAGATGGTCAGAGACTGCAGACATATTACAGGAGACAGTCAGTGACTGGAGATATAATACAGGAGATGGTCAGAGACTGCAGACATATTACAGGAGATGGTCAGAGACTACAGTTCCTATTGGCATAAGTAGATAATGGTGGATCGGCTCTCACCTGACCCAGCGATACAGCAACAACGGTTCCTCTGATCAGGAGTCAGCTCACTCTGAATTGCCCATGGATACTCCGCTGGGTAGAGCCCAGATCTGTATTCTGGCAATGACTCCATTCCTTTCTCCGCCAGGGATGGCACTAGGCTGTGTGGCTTTCCCTCTGGTGGCGCACGGCAGGGGGGTTCTCTCTCTGATGGTAGCGCCCGCAGCTGCAGTGGCGTCACTAGGGTTGTTGTCACCCGTTGAGGAAAACATGGTGTCACCCCCCTTCCTCCACCTATAGTTGCCCCTCAGTACAGACCCCCTCCGTCAGTGCAGACCCCCCAGGACAAACCACCCCCCATTAGTACAGACCCCCAGGACAAACCAATCTCCCTCCATTAAAAACTCCCCTTGACAGACCCCAAGGACAAACCCCCGATTAGTACAGACTCCCCCAAGGACAAACCCCCCCCCCCCCATTAGTACAGACTTCCCCAGGACAAACCCCCCCATTAGTATAGACTCCCCCCAGGACAACCCCCTCCATTAGAACAGACCTACCTCAGGACAACCCCCCCAGTAGTACAGACCCCCAGGACAAACCACCCCTCCATTAGTACAGACCCAACCAGGACAAACTCCTCATTAGAACAGACCCCAGAACAAACCCCCCATTATTACAGACCCCCAGGACAAACACCCCTATTAGTACCTATCCCCCAGGACAAGCCCCCCCATTAGTGCATACCCCCAGGACAAGCCCCCCCATTAGTACAGACCCCCCCAGGACAAACCACCCCATTAGTGCAGACCCCCCAGAACAAACCCCCCCATTAGTACAGACCCCCCAGGACAAACCCCCCTTAGTACCGACCCCCCAGGATAAACCCCCCCATTAGTGCATATCCCAAGGACAAGCCCCCCTATTAGTACAGACTACCCCATTAGTACAGATCCCCCTCAGGACTAATCACCCCATTAGTGCAGACCCCCAGGACAAACCCCCCCCATTAGTACAGACTCCCCCCTATTAGTACAGATCCCCCTCAGGACAAATCACCCCATTAGTGCAGACCCCCCAGGACAAACCCCCCCATTAGTACAGACTCCCCCCCATTAGTACAGAGCCCCCCAGGACAAACTACCCTATTAGTGCAGACCCACCCAGGTCAAACCCCCACATTAGTACAGACCCCCAGGACAAACCCCTCCATTAGTACAAACCCCCCAGGACAACCCCTCCTCATTAGTGCAGACCCCAGGGATAACCCCCCCCCCCCCATTAGTACATACTCCCCCCAGGAAAAAAAAACGCCCCCTACATTACTACAGACCCCCCCCCCCCCTCCATTACTTGAAAAACACACGGTCCATCATGCCTGACACTGCTCCTCTCTGTGTGTGTCATAAGAGGACTCCTGTCTGCGGCGATCTGTGATCCACCCGGGCGGCAGCTGCAGAGGAGGGGACAGTGTGCAGCCGCGCCGCCCGGGTGGATCACAGATCGCCGCAGACAGGAGTCCTCGTATGACACACACAGAGAGGAGCAGTGTCAGGCATGATGGACCGCCCACTCAGCGAGGTCACTGAGCAGCTAGTGTCTCTCCACACAGAGACAGCCGCTCCGATCTCCGGACTCCTCACTCCCTCTCTAACAGGAGGAGGAAGGGGGGACACGTCAAACACAGCAGCGGCGGCGGCGGGGAGAGCCGCGGCGCCGCTCGCGGCTCTACACAAACAAGGAGAGAGAGTGATTTGAGACAGGCACTCTGGCTCTTCAGCGCCCCCACCTCTGTGGCGCCTGGGTGCACTGCACCCTTTGCACCCCGGGTAGGATCGGCCCTGCATTTGCAACTGGGAAAATGCAACAACTTACTTGCATGATAGCTTTTTCACTTGACAGTATGTCTTGAGGTTATCTTTCAAATTTATTGCAACCACATGCATTGAACAATGGGTATATATTATATATATATATATATATATATATATATATATATATATATATATATATATATATATAATATATATACATTAAATTGTCTAAAAAATTATATTTAGGTATGCGTTCTTAAAGGGGTTGTAAAGGATTTTTTTTCCCCTAAATAGCTTCCTTTCCCTTAGTGCAGTCCTCCTTCACTTACCTCATCCTTCCATTTTGCTTTTAAATGTCCTAATTTCTTCTGAGAAATCCTCACTTCCTGTCTGTAACTCAACACCGCAATGCAAGGCTTTCTCCCTGGTGTGGAGAAAGCCTCTTGAGGGGGGAGGGGGCGAGCAGGAGTGTCAAGAACCCCACTAACACACAGCTCCTTTCTCTATCTGCAAAGTAGAGAGTGTCCTGACCCTCATGCTCGCCCCCTCCCCCCTCAAGAGGCTTTCTTTACACCAGGGAGACAGTGTCGCATTATGGTGTTGAGTTACAGACAGAAGAACAGGAAGTGAGGATTTCTCAGAAGAAATAAGGACTTTTAAAAGCAAAATGGAAGGATGAGGTAAGTGAAGGAGGACTGCACCAAGGTAAAGGAAGCTATTTAGGGGGGGAAAAAATACTTTACAACCCCTTTAACTCAAAAAATGCTCTCAGCCTCTTCCAAATCCCCAACTTTTTTGCTGCAGTGATCTGACTTCCTGTTAGAGGGTGCCTTTGTTTGTTCTCCATGGTCCCACTGTATGTAGGAATGTTGTCACCCTCTTTTGTTCGCTCCCAATATGGACTAGGGTAACTACAGGGGTTGCAGCAATTGCGACCTGGCTCAATGCTCCAGGGGGACCCAGTACACCTGGATAGGAGTGGTGGCAGGAGTGGCATATAAAGGAACTGAACCCCTCTATTTTCCTCCTGCAGCTGCTGATAATCTGCTTCTCATTCTCTCTCTCCCGCAGGCTTTCAGCAGCTGCAGGAGGAAAAATGGAGGCAATTGGTCCCCTACATGCCTCCCCTGCTGATCCTTCTCTCCAGGTCACTTGTTTTCTGCTGCCCCTGGCCCCTGTGTGCTCCCCTAACCCTCACACCCCGATAGATGTGTCAGGATGGAGAGTGGAAAAGGGGTGAATAAATATGTAATTTATTGGCCCCTTCCATTTCTGAATGGACAGAGTCAGTGATCCGTATTAATCACTGACTCTGTCCATTCATAACTGAAATGTAGTTGACTGTGTTTACTATGCTTCAGTTTGTTAATGTAGAGTTAGCTCTGTACAAAGCTATTCCTGTCCATTTATTCTGTGAAGATGAGACTGACGACTGTGTCCTCAATGTCGTTAGTCTGTCTCAGAGGTGAAACATCAGAAGCCTGTTTAGACATCTGATTTTCACCAAAGCCCCCCAAGAGGTAAAATAGTAACAAAATAAAATATCAATAAAATATAAAAAAAAAATTGTAAAAAAAATAATAATAACAAAAATTAAAAAATACTGACACCCAGGGGCGGACTGACAACTCATGAGGCCCCCGGGCAATAGAAGATTATGGGGCCCCTGGGCTTACAGATGGCCACCACGCCAGGAGGCAGTGCAGAGATGAGGCAGCTAAAATCTCGGGATTTTCACATCGAAAGCATGTCAGTTTTCAGACAAATCAAGGACAGATGTAAAAAACACATTGATTTTTACATACTGTCCCTGATTTTACTGAGCCTGGCAACCCTGATGGGGCCCCCTATTGGCATGGGGCCCTCGGGCAGTGCCTGGCTTCCTCAATGGTCAGTCCGCCCCTGCTGACACCAGTGGCAGAGAAACCAGGGTTGCCATGGCTGTAGCATTCTCCCACCATGGGGAGGTGCCAGGATGGCAGGCAGGGGGCCTGCTGGAGAACATGTGAAAGGGTCCCACTACAGGAATGTAATAAAGGGACCCACGATGGGAGTAAAGGCCGTCGGGATCAGTGACAAGGGCCATGGGCTTGGATGAAAGCACCATGGCTTTGGAGGGAAGGTTCCTGACCGGCGGTTGGATGGGCCCTTCATGGTTTCTTGCAGCGGGACCCCTGAAGGTTCTAGTTATGCCTCTGACTAGGGCCCTGGTGCCCAACCTGTGTCTTGGGACCCTTAGGGTCCCTGAAGTCACAATTTTTTCCTATTACTCTGTTATAGCAATCTCATCTAATATGTCTCTATTCTTGTCCCCAATCGCCAACAACTCCTATAGCACATCCATGGTCTCCAGCAGCTTGTCCCCATTCATGACCATCGCTTGTATCATGTCTGCAGTCTCTCATCATCTCTTGCATCATGTCTGAAGTCTTTGACTATAACCTGTTGTGTGTCTGCTCTCTCTGACAAGAAATATTTATTAAATTTGATGTACGGCCCTTCGGTGATGTCGAGGACCACAATTGAGGTCCATATATCAAGAAAGTGGACCACTTTGGGCTATGAACTATGGGATATGTAGTGTGCATAGAGCAGTGCACATGAGTGCAATTAACCTGCACTACTGGTTCCAAACAAACAGAAGTGAGGAGGAGAAGAAGAGGTTTGGGACCTCATGGAGGACATTACAAGTGAGCAGAAAGACAGAGTAAGAAACCATTTCATGCAAAATGGCCATTAAGCAGTAGATATGTATGGATTGTTTTTGGAGAATTTGGAAGTCATTTAGTTTCACTTTAAAGAGGAACTACAGCTACATATTATTTAATTTAAATTACTTTACAGTCACAAAATATAAATCGTGTGTGCCAAATACTTCAAAAATCACAATATTTACTTAAAAAAAGAAGTAGTAATAATAACTCGCCATCTGTGCAGAAAGAAGAGCAGTAGGCGGAACCAACCGCTCCACCAAGTACAGGCTGTCTGCTAAAAACTACATTAGGGGGGCGGATACCAGACCAGTTACTCTGCACCAGGAGAGAGACCATCACTGGCTAGTCTTTATTATAGGAAGTCTCTGCCCAGAGGCAAAGAGCAGGAGCAGTTTTTATGTTGGATTACTCCAGAGAACTGGAAGAAATAGACAGAGGACACCAAAAAAGAATACACATCTTGCTGTTGGTAGATCTTGCACACAATTGTTGTGCTAATAGTTATGCCGCGTACACACGATCACTTTTTGGCATGAAATAAACAACGTTTTTCATCATGAAAAAAAACGTTTTTTCAACTTCATCATAAAAAAAGGACGTTGCCCACACACCATCTTTTTTTTTTTTAAATGATGAGCAAAGCGCGGTGACGTACAACACATATGACGGCACTCTAAAGGGCAAGTTCCATTCAAGCTCCCGTCTCCTAACTTGCTTCTGAGCATGCGCGGGTTTAAAATGTTGTTTTTAACATCGTTTTAGCCCACACGATCATCTTTTACAACACGAAAAAACAACATTTTCAAAAACGACCTAAAAAATTGAAGCATGTTCGAATTTTTTTTTTGTCGCTTTTCAGAATACAAAAAACGATGTGAAGCCCACACACGATCATATTAAATTACGTTTTTAAAAATGTCATTTTATTTCATCACAAAAAAGGACCGTGTGTACGCGGCATTACAATGTCTAATATAGTATTGGACTTCAGGGGTTCATTTATTGTGACCCACAATCTGTTAGTGTCCTTGTGGGGAGTAGTGCCTGCAAAGGATGGAGCTTGTCCCAGCTCCTATAGCAGGGGTCTCCAAACTTTCTAAACAAAGGGCCAGTTTACTGTCCTTCAGACTTTAGGAGGGCCAGACAGTGGCCATTGGAAGTAGAAAAGGTCCCAGCGTCTGTGGGAAAAAAAGGCCCCATCTTTGGTGTCAGTGGGGGGAGTTGTGCACCATCATTGGTGTTAGTGGAAGGGATTGTGTCTCATCATTGGTGTCATTGGAAGAAATTGTGTCCCATCAATGGTATCACTGGGCCCTATTGTTGGTGTTGTTGGGAGAAATTGTGCCTCATATTGGGAGAAATTATGCCCCATCATTGGTGTCTTTGGGAGGAATTGTGACCGTTCATTGGTGCCAGCGGAGAGATTTGTGCCCCTTCATTGTTGTCAGTGGGGGGAACTTTGCCCCATTATTTGTATCAGTGGATAAAATAGCATCTCAAGGGCCAGATGAAAGCAAGCAAAGGGCCGCATCTGGCCCCCCGGGCCACAGTTTGGAGACCACTGTCGTATAGTAACTAGAAAGAAGTGTGAAAGGATCCCTGGTGTTGCACATTCATGGTGTCCTGTGTTGGTTATGAGACCACCTCAGTTTTACTACACCCCTCGGAGCTTACTCATGGAGATTATGACTAAGCTCCAAGGGGTGGAGTGAAATGCGTTGGGGCATGGCCTGGAGGGAACCCAGGCTAAAGTTGTCACTCCCATACCCATCACAGGACACCGTGGATGTGCGGCACCAGGGATCCTTCCTCTCACCATTCTAGGGGTTTATTTATAGTTAGGGATTAGGTTAATGGTTAAGTGAGATTTAGATTGTGGGGATATGGTTTGAGACATTAGAGTATAGTGGGGGTGAGTAGTACTTTAACTATTTATGGACCCCCCGCCCGCCATCTTTATACCTCGCTACTTTGAAGAGCAATACCGTTGTTATGGTAGCAGCTAGCTACCATAACCCCGGTACCCTCTTCAAGAGCGGGCGGTCCTCTTTCAGATAAAAGTGCTTTCTGCGGTAGACACGCCGCAAGATCACTTTTATCAGTGGTGGAGGCGAGCGCATCCTCTTACCGGCTGGGTATGGAGACAAGTGAGGGGAAGATGGTCCCCACCTTTCTCCATACCACTGCAGGGCGAAAGTGACGCCAAAACATCACTTCCACCCAATGTTCTTAAAGGGAATTTTTTTTATTTTATTTTTTTAGAATGACATAAAAAACATGTTTTATTGCATTTTATTCTAAATATGAGATGTGAGGTCTTTTTGACCACATATCTCATATTTAAGAGGACCTGTCATGTTAAAAACGGTGTTAAAAAAAAGTTTAAAGGGGTTGTAAAGGAATTTATTTTTTTCCATAATAAGCATCCTTTACCTGCAGACATTCCTCTTTTCACTTCCTCATTGTTCATTTTTGCTCAGAAGTTGCTCTATTTCTTCTCTGTTCTGTTCACTTCCTGCTTGTCTGATTGTTACTCACCACCGTGAAGGGAGGCTTTACTGCGGTGGTCAGTGATGTGCTCGCTCCCTCCTGGAAACTACATCTGTACGGCAGGACGCTCTCTACGTGTTAGAGACTTCAAGGAGGTGTGAATTACGGGGTGTGCCGCAATGCATACTGGGAAATGTAGTTCTTACAAGAACGAGCGCCTCAAACCAGGAAGTGAATGAGAGAATAGAAACTAGAACGCCGGAGGTGATATAGATGAAGGAATTTAATAGGTATTTACTCCTTTTTTAACAGAATCATTACACTATTCTGTCTGTCTACCTTGCAGACATTAATTTTAGGCAAAAAATGTTTTTCCTTTACAACTCCTTTAATAAATAAGAAATATATTTTTTTTTAAAAGCGCCCTGTCCCGACGAGCTTGCGCGCAGAAGCGAACACATACGCGAGCAGGGCCCGCATATGAAAATGGTGTTCAAACCACACGTGTGAGGTATTGCCGCGATTATTGAGTGAGAGCAATAATTATAGCCCTAGACCTCCTCTGTACAAAATAATCTAGAGTGGGTGACTGAGGACATAGAGAAAGCAAATTTATTAAATGCTTTCTTCAGCTCTGTGTATACAATGGAGTATGGGGGAGCTCATGTCCATAATGGGGGTGGGAGTGACACCGCCCCAAATCCACAATGGCTCAAAAGTGATATGGTCCAGAAATATTTAGACAGAATAAAGGTGAATAAAGCACCTGGACCAGATGGCATCCACCCACGGATCCTAAAAGAATTGAGCTCTGAAATTTCAAAGCCACTGTATCTAATATTTAGGGACTCATTAGTGATAGGAATAGTACCACTGGATTGGTGTAGAGCCAATGTGGTGCCTATATTTAAAAAGGGAACAGTGGGCCAGATTCAGAGACCCGTAACTCCTGTCTAACTGGTGTTAGACTGGAGTACTTTCGAATTACGCACGTTTTTTAGCTAGTCTGAAACCTCAAGCCATGAATAGACGGCTGCGGGCTTCAATTCGACTGGATTACGTGTTCGTACGTCTTCGGATCTACGCTGCAATAAAATTGCGCCCACTGGGTGGACTTCCCGTCGTTTTCCGCGTCGGGGTATGCTAATGAGCTTTTGCCGGCGATCCCCGAAATTACGATCTTCAATCGCAATCTCTTACGGCATCTTTTTTTTGCGTAACACTATACCAGCTTTTTGCTGGTCTAATATTAGACAGCCCATGTTAAGTATGGCCGTCGTTCCCGCGTCGAATTTCAACGTTTTCCAACGTCTTTTATTATTTTTTACGTAAGTCGTCCGGGAATAGGAATGTCCGTAAACGACGCTACTCAAACAAAAAATGACGTAACGACGTGATTTCGCGCAATGCACGCCGGGAAATTTCTGAACGGAGCATGCGCAGTTCGATCGCCGCGGGGACGCACCTAATTTAATTGCTTCACGCCCCCTAATCGCGTATTTCGATTACGCGTCGAGAAATAGACTACGCCGCCGTATCGTACGGGCAAAAATCTACCAGGATTCGGTGTAGAGCCTGGTAAAATACGGTAGCGTAGAGTATTTCGATTACGCTGCGCAAATTTCCGTGTACCTGAATCTACCCCAAAGTCTTTACCAAGTAACTATAGACCTGTTAGTTTAACTTCTATAGTTGGGAAGATACTGGAACATTTAATAAAAGACCACATGGATAAGTTCTTGCTGGAAACAAACTATTTAAGCAGCAGACAGCATGGATTCATGAAAGACAGAAGTTGTCAGACAAACCTGATTTCCTTTTATGAAGAGGTAAGTAAAACCCTGGACAGAGGCGTGGCAGTGGACGTGGTATACTTGGATTTTGCAAAAGCGTTCGATACAGTTCCCCACACACGGCTCATGTGTAAGGTAAGGTCTACAGGATTAGATATATCAGTTTGTAAATGGATAGAAAACTGGCTGAAAGATAGGATTCAAAGAGTTGTGGTTAATGATTCTTACTCTGAATGGTCCAAGGTTATCAGCGGTGTACCCCAAGGTTCAGTGTTGGGTCCCTTACTTTTCAATATATTTATAAATGATATTGGGTCTGAGATCAAAAGTAACATTTCTGTCTTTGCAGATGACACCAAGCTATGCAGTGGAATAATGTCCTTACAGGATGTCTCCAATTTACAAGCCGACCTCAATGCTCTGTCTAATTGGGCGACTAAGTGGCAGATGAGGTTTATTGTTGATAAATGTAAAGTTATGCACTTGGGGGCTAAGAATATGCATGCATCATACATGCTAGGGGGAGTTCAACTGGGGGGATCTGTAGTGGAGCAGGATCTGGGGGTTTTAGTTGATCATAAGCTCAATAATGGCATGCAATGCCAAGCTGCAGTTTCCAAAGCGAGCAAAGTCCTTTCTTGTATTAAGAGAGGTATGGACTCCAGAGATAGAGATATAATTTTGCCCCTGTACAAATCATTAGTAAGACCTCATCTGGAATATGCAGTCCAGTTTTGGGCACCAGTTCTCAAAAAGGATATCGGAGAACTGGAGAAAGTGCAGAGAAGGGCAACTAAACTGATAAGAGGCATGGAGGAGCTCAGCTATGAGGAAAGATTAGAGGAACTGAATTTATTCACTCTGGAGAAGAGGAGAATAAGGGGGGATATGATCAACATGTACAAATATATAAGAGGTCCATATAGTGAACTTAGTGTTGAGTTATTCACTTTAAGGTCAACACTGAGGAAAAGGGGGCACTCTTTACGTCTGGAGGAAAAGAGATTTCACCTCCAAATACGGAAAGGTTTCTTCACAGTAAGAGCTGTGAAAATGTGGAACAGACTCCCTCCAGAGGTGGTTCTGGCCAGCTCAGTAGATTGCTTTAAGAAGGGCCTGGATTCTTTCCTAAATACACATAATATAACTGAGTACTAAGTTCTGTAGGTAAAGTTGATCCGGGGTAAAGCCGATTGCCTCTCAGGGGATCAGGAAGGAATTTTTTCCCCTCCGGTAGCAAATTGGATCATGCTCTGCTGGGGTTTTTTGCCTTCCTCTGGATCAACTGTGGGTATGGAGTTGGGTGTATGGGATGTACTGTGTTTTATTTTGTTTGTTTATTTTTTTTTATGGTTGAACTGGATGGACTTGTGTCTTTTTTCAACCTGACTAACTATGTAACTATGTAACTCAAAACATGCAACCCGCAGACGTTTTTAAACATCGCCTATGGAGATTTTTAAAGGGTAAAAGTTTGTCGCCATTCCACGAGCGGGCACAACGTTGAAGCGTGACATGTTGGGTATCGATTTACTTGGCGTAACATTATCTTTCACAATATAAAAACATTGGGCTAACTTTACTGTTATTTTTTAATTCAAAAAAGATTTTTTTTTTTTTCAAAAAAAATGCGCTTGTAAGACCGCTGCGCAAATACAGTGTGACATAATAGTATTGCGACAGCCATTTTCTTCTCTGGGGTGTTAGAACAAATATATAATGTTTGGGGGTTCTAATTAATTTTCTAGCAAAAAAAAATGTTTTTAGCTTGTAAACACCAAATCTCAGAAAGAGGCTTGGTCCTTTTTAACAAACATAGGTAGAGATGGGTTTAAGGGTATTTGGTTAAGCATTCATTTGAATGCCTAATACATTTTAACTAAATGAAACCAATAATGTTTGAAGCACATACCCGTCTCCTTCCATGCCATCTACTAACAGCTCTGTACTGGCACCAGCATTCTTCATGTCTATTGGAAACAATCAGATTATTTTTCTTTCTTTTGAACTAGCACCAACCAAATGGTGGCTGGAACCTGATTGGCATCTGTTCTTATAAAATCAGAATTTCTTTTAGAAGAGTGTTTATATAGGAGACCCAGAACCTACCAAGAGCATCACACAGTGAGAGCATAGCCATTATAATTTGTCTGATGAGACCTAATTGTACAGCTGCATGGAAACAGCACAGAATCCATAGTGTGAATATCACCTGCTCGGATTGGCTGACACTCGGAAAACACAGCTGCAGGAACAGTGACATTCAATTACACATTATGTCAAACATTATATATTATACCCTGTGGCTGCCTTCCTTGTACCTCAAACACAACCGAGAGCAATATGTGCAAACATTTACAGCAGGGAAGGCATTGTGAGATGATAGGCTCACCTGAGCTGTTTTATGCTTTGTTTGAGCATACTTATACTCTATGTGCCTGTGTAAATATACTGTGTGTGTATACAGTATCTCACAAAAGTAAGTACACCCCTCACATTTCAGAACGGAGACACGGAGTTGGTGTTAAGAGCTACATTTTCCTATATAAATTTACTGAATGAATGCCACCCCTGCTCATTGAAGCTACCCCCAGGTGTACACTGAGGCCGTGTACACACGATCGGATATGTCCACTGAAACTGGTCCGCCGACCAGTTTCAGCGGACATATCCGATCGTGTGTACGACCTAGCGGACAGGTTTTTCCAGCGGACAAATTTCAAAGCATGCTTTGAAATTTGTCCGCTGAAAACCTGTCCGTCGGACATGTCCGCTGGTTAGTACGCCTAACAAGCGGACATAAATCTCCCGCATGCGTCGAATGGATTCGACGCATGCGTGGAAGTATTTTACTTCCTGGAGTGGTGACGTGGCGGCATCAACGTCACCGCCACGTCACCGCGTCCTCAGTCCGAGGGGATTTTTCTCCGATGGTGTGTACACGCCATCGGACCAAAATCCGAGGAGACACGTCCGATGGAAACGGTCCGTCGGACATGTTTGAGCGGACATGTCTCCTCGTCTGTACGCGGCCTGAGACACTGCATTGCTGTGCATATATATATATTTATTATAAATCTATACAGGTCTTTTTTTTCAGAGGATAGGTGCAGGAACTCCCTTATTCTGAGTCACCTCTTGTGTCCAGCCCCTACACACCTCCAAGCACCATTCATTGGTTTCACCCCCTACCCACCTCCGAGCACTATTCCATGGTTTCACCTCCAAGCACCATTCATTGGTTTCACCCCCTACCCACCTCTGAGCACTATTTCTTGGTTCCACCCCCTACCCACCTTCGAGCACCATTCATTGGTTTCACCCCCTACCCACCTCCGAGCACTATTACTTGGTTCCACCCCCTACCCACCTCCGAGCACTATTCCTTGGTTCCACCCCCTACCCACCTTCAAGCACCATTCATTGGTTTCACCCCCTACCCACCTCCGAGCACTATTACTTGGTTCCACCCCCTACCCACCTCCGAGCACTATTCCTTGGTTCCACCCCCTACCCACCTTCGAGCACCATTCATTGGTTTCACCCCCTACCCACCTCCGAGCACTATTCCTTGCTTCCACCCCCTACCCACCTCCGAGCACTATTCCTTGCTTCCACCCCCTACCCACCTCTAAGCACCATTACATACATTCAGAGCTGGAGGTGCTAGAGCTGCTTTTCCCCTATATATATATATTGCACACACAAACCCTCAAAAAAGTGAGTACACCCCTCACACTTTTGTAAATATTTTATTATATCTTATGTGACAACACTGAAGAAATGACACTTTGCTACAATGTAAAGTAGTAAATGTACAGCTTGTATAACAGTGTAAATTTGCTGTCCCCTCAAAATAACTCAACACAGCCATTAATGTCTAAACCACTGGAAAAAAAAAGTGAGTTCACCCCTAGGTAAAAAAAATCCAAATTGGGCCCAAAGTGTCAATATTTTGTGTGGCCATCTGTCAGGGGGGATGATAGATCAGACCCGTGTGACTGCACAGAGAGACCAGACAATATGATTAGTGAAGTAAAAGGTGTTTAATTATAAGTAAATAAGGACAACCAGTGAACACAGCAACAATATATAATCAAAAAGGGAATACCGTACACATAGGTCAAGCCAGGCCGAGGTCATACACAAGGGGTATCAGCAGATGGGACAGGACGGAGCAGGGGTCGGATGGATGGACTAGCTGCAGGATACGGACTAAGGGGAGACAGGGATCAGGAAGCAGGGCAGACAAGTCCAGGCGGGATCAGGGATCAGGATCATAGAACAGGATCGAGGTACCAAATCAGGATCAGAAGACAGGTCAGGTTACAGGCTTAGGTCCAGAAGGTATGAAGATACCAGGGCGAGCTCTGCTTGAGCTCGCCGGGTATAAATAGGGGGTGTGTTAATTACGTTCAGGTCACACCTGAACGCAGGAAAGGCTGTGAGCTCCAGAAGACCAAGAACCCCCCGCTGGTGGAGGCCGGTACTGCAGCCAGAATAACAGGCATATTTACCAGCAGGGGGGACCATTCCTGACACCATCATTGTTTTCCAGCACTGCCTTGACCCTCTTGGGCATGGAGCTCACCAGAGCCTCCCAGGTTGCCACTGAAGTCCTCTTCCACTCCTCCATAATGACATCACAGAGCTGATGGATGTTAGAGACCTTGCGCTCCTCCACCTTCTGTTTGAGGATGCCCCACAGATGCTCAATAGGGTTTAGGTCTGGAGACATGCTTGGCTAGTCCATCATCTTTACCCTCAGCTTCTTTAGCAAGGCAATGGTCACCTTAAAGGTGTGTTTGGGGTCGTTATCATGTTGGAATACTGCCCTGAGGCCCAGTCTCCTAAAGGAGGGGATCATGCTTTGCTTCAGTATGTCACAGTACATGTTGGCATTCGTGGTTCCCTCAATGAACTGTAGCTCCCCAGTGCCGGCAGCATTAATGCAGCCCCAGAGCATGACACTCCCACCACCATGCTTGACTGTAGGCAAGACACACTTGTCTTTGTACTCCTCACCTGATTGCTCCCACACACACTTGACACCATCAGAACCAAATAAGTCTCATCAGACCACAGGACATGGTTCCAGTAATCCCATGTCCTTAGTTTGCTTGTCTTCAGCAAACTGTTTGTGGGCTTTCTTGTGCATCATCTTTAGAAGAGGCTTCCTTCTGGGACGACAGCCATGCAGACCAATTTGATGCAGTGTACGGCGTATGGTCTGAGCACTGATAGGCTGACTTCCCGCCCCTTTAACCTGCAGCAATGCTGGCAGCACTCATATGTCTATTTCCCAAAGACAACCTCTGGAAATGACGCTGAGCATGTGCACTCAACTTCTTTGGTCGACAATGGTGAGGCCTGTTCTGAGTGGAACCTGTCCTGTTAAACTGCTGTATGGTCTTGGCCACCGTGCTGCAGCTCAGTTTCAGGGTCTTGGCAACTTTCTTTTAGCCCAGGCCATCTTTATGTAGAGCAACAATTCTTTTTTTCAGCTATTTAGAGAGTTGAGGTGCCATGTTAAATTTCCAGTGACCAGTATGAGAGAGTGAGAGGGATAACACCAAATTTAACACACCTGCTCCCGATTAACACCTTGTAACACTAATGAGTCACATGACACAGGGGAGGGGAAATCACTAATTGTGTCCAATTTGCCCAATTTGGGCACACTCCCGTCATTTATACATCAATGGGAAAAGGATTTAGGGATTAAGTTTACACCTGCACAATCAGCTGAGATTTTTTATCTTGGCCCACAAATCTTCCCTTGCTAACCAGTATCAAGAAGCGGGATACAAAATCCTCTTGAGATGGTACCGTCTACCGTTCTTACTACACAAAATGGATAGCAATGTCTCGGAAATTTGCTGGCATTGCAATCAAGCGGTAGGTACGATGGCGCATGTATTCTGGCAGTGCCCCCCCTGGGGTCGTTCTGTGCGGATGTGACAGGCACTGTGAAACATCTGACATCAGTTGATTTAAGTGGCAACCCTAAGGTGTGTCTCTTACACTTGACGGGGATACCCTTCCGGAAATACAAAAAATATCTCTCTATCCATTTGGTGAATGCAGCCAGAGCTTGAATTCATGCACTCTGGATGTAGTCACAGCCTCCCGACTAATGTCCTGTGGTACGCCAAAGTGAATGATTTCCTATGTATGGAGGATTTAACTGCCACACTGAATAATAATGAGGAGGCCTTTAGGGAGCGTTGGAGGCCATGGAGATTCTTCATCTGTACCGATGAATACCTACAAAATATAGCCCAACCTATACCGGCGTATGGTCAAGCTACCAGTTAGTTGCTTCTTAGCTAGGGGATGGCTAGAGACGCCTACTCACTGCAGGGTAATTCCCTCCCTTCCCCTGACTCCCTGTGCTTCCCCCTTACCCCTTCCCTCTATTTCTGTCTGTTTCACTCCTCCACTCCTGATTTTCCTACCCTGCTTTTTCTTCTGGACTGGATAAGCCTTTTACAGAGGATTTCTCTGATCCATGATTAGGTTTGAATTAATAAAGTGTTACTGTCCTCCTGGTGCTCGAACCGGGACCAGAAGATAGTGAGTTTCACAGTACCATACTATCTAAATCTTCTAAATTCACACTCTAAGACAAGTCTAGATTAACCTCTTATCTAGGCAAGTTTAAATATGGGTATTCAGCATACAGGGTCAGTCTTACGATGCAGAATCACAGGCTGATAAGCCATAGAAGAAATGCCCCGTAAACACGATCATAAATTACGCCAGCAAAAAGTCCGATGTGAGCTTTTGAATGGAAATTCTAACCGTGTGTATGCTCCACTGGACTTTTTCTGGCGGAATCTCCGCCAGCAAAAGATTGAGAGCTTGTTCTCAAATTTTCCAACGGAAAAAAATCCGATTGGAGAATCCGATCATCGGTTGCAATTCTGACGCACAAAATTCCGACCCATGCTCGGAAACAACTGGACGCATGCTCGGAAGCACTGAACTTCATTCTTTCGCCTCGTGTTGTACGTCACCGCGTTCTTGACAGACGAAAGTTCAGAAAACATTTGTGTGACCGTGTGTATGCAAGCCAAGCTTGAGCGGAATTCCTTTGGAAAAGAACATCCAAGGTTTTACCGACGAAAAATCAGATCATGTGTACGGGGCATACATTTTTATGCATTTGTTTTATGCTGTTTTACTGTAACCTACTATTTTTGAGTTATACTGATCGGTTTCACATTCAGTTGTTACATTTCTTTGTCTATATACATGAGATGACCGGCTGTTACATTGACATATTCGTTATGCCTTATAATGCTATTGGCTATGGTCGATTATACTCTGGTTAACAATTTTGAATTGTGCTTTAGCCATTAATAAAATGGATTAAAAAAATATATATGAAACAAAATCTGAAAAAAAAAAAAAAAATGAATCCAAACCCATTATATTTCCCTAGAAATTGCCCCTTTGTGCTTTGTACAGCAAGACTGATGAATTCCAGCAAAATCTTCTTACGATATTATCAGGTTCTTTTCAAAAGGTCCATTGTATTCCATCATCAGTCAGTACTGAAAGGACTTTTCTAATTCAACGGTGTGTTTAACCTTCATGTATAATGATCATTTTGGGTCATATGCCTCTAATGGGATTTCAATTCATACTGGAGATGAGGGGTCCTGTTATAATGACCTATGTGATCATAAGATTGTATTGACAGATTTTCTTATTTTCTTGTGAGCTCAGGGCTTGGCAATATTCCCTCCAGGTTCCAGAGGTCTAAAATTGAAACAAAAATCCTTGATGGGTTGTGACTTCTGTAAACAGAATTAAGCAATTATTCAGTCATGCTGGCCACATTCTAAACCAGATTCTCAAAGACTTAAGCCGGCGTATCTCCACGTACGCCGTCGTAAGTCCGAATCTGCGCCGTCGTATATGCGCGCCTGGTTCTCAGAATCAGTTACGCATAAATTCGGCCAAGATACGAGGGGCGTAAGTCTCCTACGCCCTCGTATCTTGGGTGCATATTTACGCTGGCCGCTTGGTGGCGCTTCCGTTGATTTCCGCAATAAATATGCAAATGAGCTAGATCCGCCGATTCTCGAACGTACGTGCGCCCGTCGCAATTAGTTACGCCGTTTACGTAAGACATACGCCGGCGTAAAGATAAAGCTGCTCTCTATGTGGCGTAGCCCATGCAAGGTACAGACGTCGGAACAAGCGTATCTTTTTACGTCGTTTGCGTAAGTCGTACGCAAAAAGGGCTGTGCGTAAGTTACGTTCACGTCGTAGGCAGTGTGCGACATATCTTAGGCATTCTATCCGACGCATGCGCACTGGGATACGTCCACAGACGGCGCATGCGCTGTTCGTGGGGTCACGATTATTTTGCATAAAACACACCCACCTCTTCCCCATTTGAATTAGGCGCGCTTACGCCGGCACATTTACGCTACGCCGCCGTAACTTGGGACGCAAGTGCTTTGAGAATACTGCACTTGCGTCCTAAGTTGCGGCGGCGTAGCGTAAATACGCTACGCCTGCTCATAGTTATGCCGCCCTACGTGAATCTAGACCTGAATGTTGCCCCTGCTTTACATGCACGTCCTTTTAATGTCTAGGAGACATGGGGCTGTGGAAATTTTTTCTCAAACATGTACTTAAAAAAAACACTTATGCCGCGTACACACGATCATTTTTCGGCATGGAAAAAAACGTTGTTTTTCAACATGTCCAAAAAACAATGTTTTTCCAACTTCATCATTAACTTCCAACTTCATCATTAAACACGATGTTGCCCACACACAATCGTTTAAAAAAAATGATGAACAAAGCGCGGTGACATACAACACGTACGACGGCACTCTAAGGAGGAAGTTCTATTCGCCTTTGGGCTGCTTTTAGCTGATTCCTTGTTAGTAAAAGACGATTGGCGATTTTTGTCTGTTACAGCGTGATGAATGTGCGAATGGTAGTTTTACCAGAACGAGCGCTCCTGTCTCATAACTTGCTTCTGAGCGGGTTTTTAACATCGTTTTAGCCCACACACGATCATTTTTTACAACCCAAAAAACTACATTTTTTAAAACGACGTGAAACAATGCAGAATGCTCAAATATTTTTTTGTCATTTTTCAGAAGATAAAAAACGATGTGAAGCCCACACACGGTCATTTTTTTTTCATGCCAAAAAATTATCGTGTGTACGGGGCATTAGCTTGAAAACACTCAGGCCTGTTTACATGCATTAGTGCATTGCGGTGACATTCATTTTGAATGCCAGCCCAACACACCTCCAAAATATAGTTGTGTCACAATGCACCTAACCACACCATAATGCACATGCGTTGCAGTGTGTTTCATGGAATTTAAAGTGAGTCTTTGTTTACACTTACTGATCTATGCAGTTGGATTTGCACAGAGTAACCCCAAACCTCCTCTTCTTGGGTCACTCGCTGGCACTTCTGGCCCCTCCCTTGCTATGGGGGCGCCTAAGCCAAACGGCTGCTCTGTGTGTCCATTCAGACATGGAGCTGTGACATAGCCCCACCCCCCCATATCCTTATTGGCTCACTGACTTTGATTGACAGCAGCCAATGAAGGGGAAGGGCCTCAGGCAGCCGAGAATCTCGTGCAACATCGTGCTGAATCAAGATGGGGCTCAGGTAAGTATTAGGGGGAGCTGCTGCACACAGAATGCATAGAATGCATGAAGATAAAATACCTTTTGACATTATAACCACTTTAACTTTTTGTGCGTGGAGGTATATTACCTTACGAACACTTTGAATGGCCTGCACAACACAATGCACCTCTATGTACGAAAATGTGTGCATTGTGATGCATTAACCATGGTGTTAATAGACCCTTAACCACTTCAACCCCGGAGGTTTTACCCCCTTAATGACCAGAATTTTTTTGAAATTAGGCACTGTGTCGCTTTAACTGTCAATTGCGCGTTGTACCCAAACAAAATTGACGTCCTTTTTTCCCACAAATAGAGCTTTCTTTTGGTGGTACTGTATTTGATCTCCTTTGTTTTTTTTATTGTTTGTGCTTTAATAAAAAAAGAGCAACAATTTTGAAAAAAAAAACAATATTTTTAACTTTTTGCTATAGTAAATATCCCACTTTAAAAAAAAACTAAAACAAATGTCTTCATCATTTTAGGCCTTGAATATCTTCTGCTGCCTACGCAGCCAGTGTAGCAGTCTGGGCATCTGTTAAAAGCAACGTACGGCTCAGAGGCTGTGTTGCATCATGGTGGAGAGAGAGAGGGCATTGGTTTGACAGGTTCTAATCTGCCCAGGCACCCCAGAATAAGGAAGATTGCAGAAAAGCACGACTCTCAAATGCCTGCACTGTCAGCATCCTGTCTCCACTGAAGACACCCCGGTAATGACGTTGCGGCAGCCTGAAAGGTCTTGTAGCTGAGGATGGGGCCACCCGCCACGTGACCCTGTCCCCCTCTGACGCGAGGGGAAACCTGGGCTTTCCCAGTGAAGCGACAGGTGACCCCGCCCCCTCTTATGCAATGGGAAACCTGCATTACATCAGAGGGGGGTAACCTGCATTATCAATTCACATAGGGGGGATGGGATCTGGGGGTCCCCTTTGTTAAAGGGGTCTTCCAGATTCAGATAAGCCCCCGGCCGCAAACCCCCACAACCCCCGGGCAAGGGTTGTGGGGATGAGGCCCTTGTCCCCATCAACATGGAGACAAGGTGCTTTGAGGGGTCACAGACCCCCAAAGCATCCTCCCTATGTTGAGGGCATGTGCCCTGGTATGGTTCAGGAGGGGGACGCTCTCTCTTTCCTGCGGCCTGCCAGGTTTCATGCTCGGATAAGGGTCTGGTATGGATTTGTGGGGGGAACTCCACGCCATTTTTTTTATTTGGTTCCCCTTAATATCCATACCAGACCCTCAAGGGCCTGGTAATTGAATTTGGGCTGACACCAACGCATTTTTATTTTTTTTAATCAATGACTTTTCTCTGTATTGCCAGGAGCTGAAAATTCATTATAGCCGCGGGTGGTTTTAAATGACTTTTTTTCCTTTAGAAATTACATTTTGTGCAGGGACAGTTCTAAACACAGGAAATAAGGGCTACTATACACACACCCCATGTACGAAATTAAAATTAATATATTTTTATTGTTTCACTTTAAGCATTATTTGCATTGATACATGGTCCCCAAACACCTTTTATGAGAATAACTTGCATATAAGCCTTCAAAATTAGCACTTTAGATTTTTCATGTTTGTGTCCCATAGACTTTAACGGTGTTCGGATTTTCAAACAAATGTTTTGCATGTTCTGATGCGAATCGAACTGGGGGATGTTTGGCTCATCCCTAATCTAAACCATTCCATTGTAGCTCTGGCTGTATGTTTAGGGTCGTTGTCCTGCTGGAAGATGAACCTCCGCCCCAGTCTCAAGTATTTTGCAGACTCTAACAGATTTTCTTCTAAGATTGCCCTGTATTTGGCTCCATCCATCTTCCCATCAACTCTGACCAGCTTCCCTGTCCCTGCTGAAGAAAATAAACCCACAACACGATGATGGTGCCACCACCATGTTTGACGGTGTAGAAGGTGTGTTCAGTGTTAATTTTCCACCACACACAGCGTTCTGCTTTTGGTCTCATCTGACCAGAGCACCTTCTTCTACATATTTGCTGTGTCTCCCACATGGCTTTTCACAAACTGCAAATAAACGACTAATAGTTGTCCTGTGGACAGATTCTTCCATCTGAGCTGTGGGTCTCTGCAGCTCCTCCAGAGTTACCATGGGCCTCTTGGCTGCTTCTCTGATTAATGCTCTCCTTGCCTGGCCGGTCAGTTTAGGTGGACGGCCATGTCTTGGTAGGTTTGCAGTTGTGCCATACTCTTTTCATTTTCGGATGATAAATTGACTAGTGCTCTGTGAGAGGTTCAAAGCTTGGGATATTTTTGTTATAACCTAACCCTGCTTTAAACTTCTCCACAAATGTATCCCTGATCTGTCTGGTGTGTTCCTTGGCCTTTATGATGCTGTTTGTTCACTAAGGTTCTCTAACAAACCTATGAGGGCTTCACAGAACAGCTGTATTTATACTGAGATTCATTTTCACACAGGTAGACTCTATTTACTAATGTAGCACCCTGGTGCTTAGGCAGGGCTGCCCACATTAAGTGTCCTGGCTAATTTTTAGATGATCCACTAACTTTTCCCTAAATCTGGGTTTGCTGCACTTCTCTCTTATGTCACTGGCTGGCCCTGTTGCCAGTGACATTGGATTGACAAGGGCATTGCGAAGTTAGACTATGAGTAGATGGGTTGTCTCAGCCAATGGGCAGGGGTCTTTGGTTCCTTGGCCTGCTGGGAGAGCCTATTCATTTGGGTGGAGTCAGGTGATCGTGGTTCTGTGCCACCTGGACGGCTGTCTAGGTGGACAGATGTTAAAATGCTCCAGGTTGCTAGGCCAGAAGCCTGAGGCCTATCCCGGGATTACCTGGCTGCTAGGCTGCCTGAGGCTTATCCAGGAGTAAGAGAAGCAGCACGGGGTTGGGACTTCAGGCCTGGAATCCAACCAAGTTGCAGAGGTTCAGCCAGACGGGGAACCAAGTTGTTGCTATCGGGAACAATCTGTCCAGTTGCCAGCAGTAATCACGGATCAAGGCCAGAGGTAAGAGGCAAACAGCCGCCACTAAGGGGCCAATATATAAAAGAGGCCAATATATAAAAGCCTAAAAGAAGTACCTGAGCAGCCTTTTTTACTATCCGGGGACGATGAAGAAGTGGTAAAGCTTCAGCAAGTGCCAAGCCAGGGACCCAGCAGGTTAGCAGGGGTGAGGCTTGAGGAGTATACAGCGCATTAGCTGTGGAAGAGCTCAGAGGATTTAGTAAAGACTGGGATCTTGATGTCTAGTGAGAGACTGGGAGCTCAGTGATTGAATATCTACAGTGGGACACAGAGATGTAGGAGAAGATCTATACCGAGTTACTGTGAGTTACATATAAGAGATCTCTATTGACTGTTGCAAGTTCAGTTGCCATAGGAGACAGCAGTTCTACAAATACAGTGGCCTTATCCAGATGGAAGGCCCTCAACTTGTATAGCTGTCTGCCTATTCATTTGTCTCTGAGTCTGCCAATTACCATTGCATCTGCCAAAGGATGTCCTGACCCTAACCCTCTCTCCCCTAGTTCTTTTTAAGAGACAATAAATCTTTTCTGTTCGCATTCAAAAAGCGACTGGTGCCCAATTATTCCATCTTGCATTACACCCACTTTGCCTAGTAACCCACTCTACAAGGAAGGATGTCAGCTCTCCCTGATTCTGGAGGTCGCTATTAGGCTTCTAGGGGTCAGGGCCAGCACTACACTAATTAGGTGACTTCTGCAGGCAATTGGTTCCACTAGATTTTAGTTAGGGTGTCAGAGCAAAGGGGGGTTGAATACAAATGCATGCCACATTTTTCACATATTTATTTGCAAAACATTTTTAAAACCATTTATCATTTTCCTTTCACTTCATAATTATGTGCCACTTTGTGTTGGTCTATCACATAAAATCCCAATAAAATATATTTACGTTTTTGGTTATAACATGACAAAATGTGGAAAATTTCAAGGGGTATGAATACTTTTTCAAGGTACTGTAAATGCAGACACATTTAATTTAGTCAAAAATACATTTCTATGGTATAGCCCTGTTGGTATATGGTATAGTCCTGATAAAGTGAATTATTACTGTGAGGATATTTTCAGGCTTTGAAGAGCTGTGTCTGGGTCCTTTTAGGATTATGCTAAAAGGAATAACCATTAGAAAAGCTCTTGCCCAGACTGACCTAAAAGAGAAGTTTACAAAAATAAATCACTCTACATAGAGAACGGAGCGATCAAAGACTGTGGCTATCAGTTACTGTACCAGCTCACTGGAGCACCAGGTTGTGAAGGTGAAGGGAGCAGCTTGCTTAGGCTCTCAGTAGTGTTCTGAGAGGCTGAGCTAGCTCCCAGTCATGCATTTGGGCAAATCTCAACATTATTGTCTGGATCCCTGCAGAGCCTGGATTGGTTCTGTGACATCAGCAGAATCTGGGAGTACAGAACTTTTAGCCCGTACACACAATCTGAAAATCGGATGGAAAATACCGCTTTCAAACGCAATCGTACGATAATTCATCCGATATATTTTTTTTGGACAAGCACGAAAATTTTCCTCGTATGATACCAGATTGTACTATTTTCGTTCGTCAGTATAGTTGTCATCCGAAAATACAATACAAGAATATTACAACACATGACATCACTTTTTTTTTTTCTGTCGTACGAAAAATGTTGTGACTTTAGTAATCCAATCAATTTCTACTTGCGACTATTAAGCCAAAAAAGTCGGACAACCTGTCGTCCAATTTTCGGATTGTGTGTACGGGCCATAAGGCACTCCTGCGATCCTCAGGAGAAGTACGGCCAAAAAAACTTTCAAAAAGTCAATTAATTTTTAAAGCTCATGCACACAGGGCATTAAAAAAAATGAGCTACCAACCCTAGGAAAAAGCAGTTGTAAAAATGTGCTTTTAGCAGCTTTTCGTATTGGCGTTAATCCACGTTTAGGCCGCGTACACACGTCCGAGAACCTCGTCGGGCTAAACTCATCGTTCCGCCCAACGAGGTTCCCGATAAACGGTTGAAAAGCTAGTCGAGCCAAAGTCCTCATTGAACAACGAGGAAAAAGAGAGCGTGCTCTCTTTTTTGGCTCGACGAGCTTCCCGACGGGACGCTCGTCGGAAGTGTACACACGACCGAGTTACTCGGCAGAATATGTCTCCCAGCGAGTTTTTCGCTGGATTCTGCCGAGAAGCTCGGTCGTGTGTACGGGGCCTGAGCCACGCTAGCTTTTAGTGACATTTCTTTGCCTTTATTTAAAATCAATGGTTCCCTATGATGTCGCACCAGAAGTCAGATCATGATGACACAAATTGCAGTGCGACTTGTGCACCGATGATCTTGAAGATTCACGCCAAAATGAAAAAACGGCGTGGCCCCTCCCCAAGATCCTTCGGTCTGGTATGGATTTTAAGGGGAATCCCACGCCAAAAAAAACTGTGTGGGTCCCCCCAAAATCCATACCAGACCCTTATCAGAGCATGCAGACCGGCCAGTCAGAAAGGGGGGGACGAACAAGCGCCCCCCCCCCCCCGGACCATTACCCTCAACATGGGGGAGCAGGTGTTTTGGACTCCCACATCCCATAGTTGGAAAAGTATTGTTTTTCCAAGGCTGCTTCCATTCCTCAGTATCGCAGCCATGGCTCTCTACTTAATATTCCCAATCAAAAATAAATGAATGCTTACGTAGGCAGTTAAATGTGTGAAAAATAAAAATTCTTGAATTCTTTTCCCTGCATTAACAGATATTAAGAAAGCCCATAGGAATGCTTGACAAGGCATGATACCGCTACCACGTTATGGTGAATGTGCTCTTAGGCTTTTACTTCATGGTAAGAATTATTTATTACTGCCGGAGCACTTATGGCAGGCATGTCCAAAGTCCGGCCTGTGGGATAATTGCGGCCCACGTTCCAGTTTACTATGGCCCCCTGGTGATTTGGATATATATCTTTTGTGGCCCCCAGGGCCACAAAAGATATACACCGTATTTATCGGCGCTGCCTCGGAGGGGACAGGACGAGCGCCTTCAGATTACATACAGGAGAATCTCCTGTTTACTTTCCGGCATCTGTAATAGAAAGTCCTGTCTCCTGGGCTGGCATTGGATGACTGTTCTGTCTATCATAGGATTCGGGACTTTGTATTAAAGAGTTCACCAAGTAAATGTGAAATTCTCCTGTATGTAATCTGTTGGTGCTCGTCCTGCCCCCCTCCCTGTCCCCTCCGAGGCTGCAGATAGGCATCGAGGCTGCATTCATGGCAGTGGTGAGGCTGCATTCATGGCAGTGGTGAGGCTGCATTCATGGCAGTGGTGAGGCTGCAGATAGGCATCGAGGCTGCATTCATGGCAGTGGTGAGGCTGCATTCATGGCAGTGCTGAGGCTGCAGATAGGCATCGAGGCTGCATTCATGGCAGTGGTGAGGCTGCATTCATGGCAGTGGTGAGGCTGCAGATGGGCATTGATTAGGCAGCATTTATGGGCACTGACCCTTATTTAGTTTCACAGTTCTTCATTTAAAAAAAAAAAATCCTGAAACTTCTGTCTTAAAGTTAAGGTGCGTGTTATACGCCGATACATACGGTATATCCAAATAACACGCCTGAGATCATCTCTTCACCACACACAGCCACAAAGGCAAGAGAATTTTTGTTGCGCAGTGCTCGAACGAACACACTTAGACCGAATTTTAATGGTTCAAAGAACGTCAGGCAAAATAGTCGGCCCTCATGCCGTTTCACTTCATCAAATCTTGCCCTCTTTGAAAAAAGTTTGAACACCTCCGACTTATGGGAACTGATGCTCACAGGAAATGTTCACACAGCTGCTTGTATCACTGGAGCTACGGGTCATTTTGACATATGGTCCTTACTATTGGTATCCTTCTGCTTATATATTTTTCCATCATACTACAATCGGTCTGAATTGACCAAGTCCATGAGAGTTTTTTAGATAAAATAAATAGATAAAATAGCAGTAATGGAGATAAAACATACAGGAGCGAGGAACATACATCCAATTCATTAGGCTACAGCCCAGTATATTTGCATTTTCTATATGAAATGGGCAAAACGTAACATTTCCTCATCTGTCTGTACTTGCATGGTGATGCTATGCTATTACAAATACCACGCTAATGGATAATGTGTTTAGGGGGAAGGGCAGTTTTTAGCCAAGAGCGTAATAGGCTCCTTAAATGCAAATTAGAACAGTAGCAAAATAAATTACAGAAAATGTCTCTGACATGAAAATGAATTTGCTTTAAACGTGTTTTGTTTCAGCACATTCTGCAATCGGGAACGTTCGTTT
Organism: Rana kukunoris; assembly: GCA_029574335.1. NCBI lineage: Eukaryota > Metazoa > Chordata > Amphibia > Anura > Ranidae > Rana > Rana kukunoris. The sequence goes on along the minus strand of CM056055.1, from coordinate 187,909,407 downwards.
CTTATTAACCGTTGGGTCCTCTGTACCTGTGTAATGCAATGCACAGAATAATGAAAAAACCTTATCAGCTGCCTTAAATCAGTAATCTTCTCTGGCTAGTGAACAGAACCTGAAAGTAGCAGGCAATGCTGATAGTCTCTGACTGACCTACCCCGGCTTCTACAGCCTTTCAGAGATAAGTTTTTGTTTCAGGGAAAGGAGGAAGAAGAAAATTACCTTGAGCTATAATGACTTAGGATAGAATCCTTTTGTTTCCTCTTTATAATAATGAAAATACAGAACACAGAATTCTGCAGTGATTCAATATGATTTTTCTTTACTAAGAGTTTATGAAGCTGTGGGGTAAGGAACCTCTTTAACCACTTTCCGACCGCACGCCTATTTACGTCGACAGAATGGCATGGGCAGGCAGATTGGCGTACATGTACGTCCATTTAAATCTGCCACCCCTAGTGCGCACGCGTGCACCCGCTGCGTGCCTCGCGAGTGCGGTCGTGGGTCCCGGGAACTCATTGTTCCCGGGAGTCCCACGATTGCGGTCGGCAGGAGCAGAACAGGGGAATGCCTTTGTAAACAAGGCATTCCCTTATTCTGCCTAGTGACACTGTCACTGATGACCGCTCCCCGTGATCGGGAACGGTCATTAGTGATGTGTCACGTGTAGCCACGCCCCCTAACAGTAAGAATCACTTCTTAGGGAACACTTAACCCCTGCAGCGCTACCTAGTGGTTAACCCCTTTCACTGCCAGTGCCATTTTTACAGTAATCAGTGCATTTTTATACCACTGATCCCTGTAAAAATTACAATGGTCTTAAAATGGTGTCAAAAGTGTCTGATTTGTCTGCCATAATGTCGCAGTCATGATAAAAATCGCTGTTCGCCGCCATTACTAGTAAAAAACAAATTATTAATAAAAATGCCATAAAACAGTCCCCTATTTTATAGAAGCTATAACTTTTGCGCAAACCACTCAATAAGCGTTTTTTGCGTTTTTTTTTACCAAAAGAACGTAGAAGAATAAGTATCGACCTGAACTGTGGAAAACAAAATGTTTTTTTATACATTTTTTGGGGATATTTATTATAGCAATAGGTGAAAAATATTGTTTTTATTTCAAATAAAAAATCGCAGAGGTGATCAAATACCACCAAAATAAAGCTCTATTTGTGGGGAAAAAAGGACTTCAATTTTGTTTGGGAGCCATGTCGCAAGGCCACGCAATTGTCAGTTACACTCCATGCACATCTAGGCGACAAAACGCCTGTCGCGCGACGCTCGTGCCGCTGGAGGGGAAAAATCCCATTGATGTCTATAGAGATGGTTCGCATCTCTGAAACGCCGAACGCCTGTCGCCTGAAAAAAAGTCCCGGACCCTTTTTTTCAAGCAACATTGGCGTTCGGCCATAGACATCAATGGGGAGATTTGTAAAAAAAAAAAAAAAGAATCGAAGCGCGGCGTTACTTGCCGCATAGATGTGAATGCAGCCTTAAAGCGGCGCAGTGCTGAACTGCAAAAAGTGGCCCTGTCTTTAACCACCAAAATGGTCCGGGGCTTAAGCAGTTATTAGACAGATGTAAGATCATCCGAAGTGTATGGTAATGGATTAAGCATGTATGCACAGAGGGTAGCTTTAGGGTGTGGCTGCACCCATAGCTCTAGGGCCTCTTTTACACGAGTGCCTCCGCAAAGTGGAATTTGCTTGCTCAGCGGGGGATCTCTCCACTGATCCCCATTCACAACGCGGATGGCACAGTCCTACTCTCCTTTATGAGGCTCCTGGATAGAATTGGACGCCTGTCCATTGCCATCCAATCCGCCAAATGGATGGGGAAGAACACCAAAATGTGTCTGTTTTTGGCGGACAGAATCGGATCGAATGGCGGCAGATGTCAGTAGACATGTGTCTGCTGACATCTGCTGCTCAATAGAAGAGACTGGAGGGTCCAATCAGGTCTGCCTAAATAACTTACAGGTGGACCTGATCGGATCTCATGTGTGAAAGGGGTCTAAAGTGTTTCTGCTCATAAACTGCACTAGTCGCTTTTAAATATCCATTTTCTCAAGCTACAACCACAGATTTCAAGCGTCCCTACTCTCAAGCTGCGCCCAAAGATTGCAAGTGTCCCTACACTCATGCTGCACCCATAGATCACAAGTAACTCTGCTTTCAAGCTACACCCATATATTTCAATTTTTCCTGCTCTCATGCTGCAACAAAAGATCTCAAATGTTCCTGCTCACATGCTGCACCCATAGATCTCAAGTGTTCCTGTTCTCATGCTTCACCCATAGATCTCAAGTGTCCCTGCTCACATGCTGCACCCATAGATCTCAAGTGTCCCTGTTACCATGCTTCACCCATAGATCTCAAGTGTCCCTGCTCTCATGCTTCACCCATAGATCTCAAGTGTCCCTGTTACCATGCTTCACCCATAGATCTCAAGTGTCCCTGCTCTCATGCTTCACCCATAGATCTCAAGTGTTCCTGTTCTCATGCTTCACCCATAGATCTCAAGTGTCCCTGCTCACATGCTTCACCCATAGATCTCAAGTGTCCCTGCTCACATGCTGCACCCATAGATCTCAAGTGTCCCTGCTCACATGCTGCACCCATAGATCTCAAGTGTCCCTGCTCTCATGCTTCACCCATAGATCTCAAGTGTCCCTGTTACCATGCTTCACCCATAGATCTCAAGTGTCCCTGCTCTCATGCTTCACCCATAAATCTCAAGTGTCCCTGCTCTCATGCTGCACCCATAGATCTCAAGTGTTCCTGCTACCATGATGCACTCATAGATCTCAAGTGTCCCTGCTCTGATGCTGCACTTATAGATCTCAAGTGTCCCTGCTTTCATGCTGCACCCATAGATCTCAAGTGTCCCTGCTTTCATGCTGCACCCATAGATCTCAAGTGTCCCTGCTTTCATGCTGCACCCATAGATCTCAAGTGTCCCTGCTTTCATGCTGCACCCATAGATTTCAATTGTCCCTGTTCTAATGCTGCACCCATAGATTTCAATTGTCCCTGTTCTAATGCTGCACCCATAGATCTCAAGTGTCCCTGCTCTCAGAGATCTCAGGTGTTCTTGCTCTCATAAAATAAGATCATAATTTAACAAGGATATTGGCCTATATGAGGCACATTGAGTCAAATCTTTACCTTGTTTAAGCAGCAGTACTCTATGCGCTTGGTACATGCTGTCTGGTAGCGTCTCAGCTTTCAAGCAATGGGCAAACAGTTGCTGTAATTTAGGGGTCAGCAGTGGGGCATAAGTCTTGTACCATTCTCCTGGCAGTCCATGCAGTCTCTGGGACTTATTGTTAGTAAAAGAGTAGATAGCCGCTTTCTATCTTAAGTCGGGAGAGGGGAGCCTCCACGCTCTCCCTGTCTTCCAATGAGAGGAGAGGTAAATTCACCTCCCCAAGTACATCCAAAAAGGACCAGTCCGGACCAGGAGTCGCGTTACTGTACAGCGAGCGTAAAATAAAATTCCTGGAGTATTCCCTCGGGCCCTGTAACATAGTCCACCTCGTAGGACTGTATTCTAGGTATAATCATTTGATAGGAAGGTTCTGCTACTAGGTTAGCCAATGATTTGCCATTCTTATCTCCAACCTCAATTTAGTGGCTAAGCGTTTAGCATCAGACTGTATCGAGGAAGTATAGTGGAGCCGTAGCGCCCTCCTAGCCTGGGCCAAACCAGAAAACCCTGCAGCCTCGACCTCACCCTGTTCCAACTGAGTGGTCCGTGAAGCATGATCAGAGCGCACAGTTTGATAAAAGAGATATACTCTCCCCCAACATGAACCTTGCACGCTTACCACACCACGTCAAGGGAAGCAGAATCTTCATTATCTTTCCAGTAGTTAGATACCATTTCCTGCACTTTAGGATTACTAACCCAATGCTAGGCCAGTCTCCAGCATCCCTGCTCCCGATGAGTACACAGGGTCAAAGGCAGCTCAAAAGGGGGTAAGTTGGGGAGACCCGCAGGGAGATAGGAGGCAGTACAAACATGAGCCAGAACCTGAGGCAGTCCCTCAGGTCAATGCGTGAGCCGGATCTGTGGGTGGCTGAAACATGAGAATACGTTCGGCCCCCCCAGATGTTTCCATCTCCAAATTTCTTGAATGTCAAGGATGTCTGACAAATATATAGGAACGTTCCTGAAAGCATTAGGAGGTATCTAGATTGGTATCCATAATGGCATTGAATTTACTGTCTATTACAAAATGCTGTCAGTGACCATTGGGTTCTTGGTTACCTCTTTGATTCAGGCTTTTCTCCCCGATCGCTCAGTTTGGTCGGACGGCCCACTCTAGGAAGAGTCCTGTGTCCAACCACAGTAAACATACACATCCCCGTTCTGGCAGGAGAGGAGAGACAGATTTGCTGTTTCTACCAATCAGGAACATCGATCTGCCTCCTCCTCCAGTCAGTCCCACCCCCCCCCCCCCCCACAGTTAGAAACACACATGAGGGAACACATTTAACCCCTTGATCACCCCCTAGTTTTAACCCCTTCCCCACCAGTGATATTTACACATTAATCAGTGCACTGATCGCTGTAGAAATGTCAATGGTCCCAACAAGGTGTCAAAAGTGTCCGATCTGTCAGCTGCATAGTGTCATAGTACCGCTACAAATCGCAGTTCGCCACCGTTACTAGTAAAAAAAAAAAAAACGCCATAAATATATCCCCTATTTTGTAGATGCTATGGGCCAGATTCAGATACATTTCACTTACTTTTCCGGCAGGGTAGCGTATAGTCTTTACGCTACGCCTCCGCAAATATTATGGGCAAGTGCCTTATTCAGAAAGCACTTGCTCCATAATATGCGGCGGCGTAGCGTAAAGTGCCCAGCGTAAGGCCGTGCAATTCAAATTTCTGAAGTGGGGGCGTGATTCATGTAAATGAATCATGACCCCACGTCATTTACGTTTTTTTTGGACGGCGCATGCGCCGTCCGTGGACGTTCCCAGTGTGCATGCGTGAAATCACGTCACTATTTCTCAATGTAAACGACGTGAACGTAACTTACGTCGAGCCCCATTCCCGAACGATTTACGCAAACAATGTAACCGACGTACAATTTGACGCGGTCCCGACGTCCATACTTAACATTGGCTGCGCCTGCTATAGCAGGGGTAACTTTACGCCGGTCTAACGCTTACGCAAACAACGTAAAATACGATGCGCAGCCGCAAGTACGTTCGGGAATCGGCGTAAATAGCAAATTTGCATAAAAAAACGACGGAAGGGAGTGCGCATGCGCGGGACTTCCGGGAAGACGTGCTGAACGGGAGCTCCGGACCGCCCTAGCACATCGAGGCTCACAGCACCCGATATACTGGGAGATTTATCCCGAGGAAGGTCCGTGTGAGCAGCGGGGATAGCGGTGCATTGCCCTGGATGTCAGGCAGCAGCGAAAAGAGGGGTTTCAGCCGTCAGCTGGACTTTGGCCTAGCGGCTCCTTCAGGCCCTAAGATGGCGGCCGTGGCATCTCCTCGTGGAGACGCGGCAGATACAGAGTCTATTGCAGACCCATCGTCCCCGATCCAGCACATCCTACCTCTGCTGGCAACTCCTGTGAGTAGTGAACCTCCCATCATAGTATCCCCAGCTTCCACGGAATCGCTTATAAAACGCACTATGGCGGACATTATGGGCACCCCTATGCTGCAATCCCCCATGAGTCAGGCTGGCTTCCAATTACCATCCCCCATGCCTCAACCAACTCAAACTGATATGGCACAGCTTCTTCATTGCTTTTCTGACATGCTGGCAGCGGGGTTAACTCAGACTGCAGCACAGATCACATCCTCCATTAAGGCTGATCTGCAGAATATAGGAGCCCGTATGGAAGCCATTGAACAAGCAGTAGACAACACCACGGCCCGCACCAACCAGAATACTAACTGCATACAGTCGCTGCAGGACCAACTTGAAATTGCACTCGCCAAAATTGATGAATTAGAGAATCGCAGCAGGAGGTATAATTTTCGCATTAGAGGGATCCCTGAGGGGGTGACCAATATCCCTGAGACAGTGAAACTTTTCATCAAAAATGTTATCCCTGACATTCCTGATCATAAGCTTGAGCTGGACAGGGCCCACAGAGCTCTACAGCCCCCTCGCCAAGACGGGCTCCCGAGGGATGTGGTGGTCAAGCCCCACTACTATAGTGTAAAGGAGGAGGTAATGAGGAGATCCCGTAACATAGCTGACCTCAACTTTCAGGGGAACAAGATACAGTTATTTGCTGACATCTCACCAGCCACTATTCAGAAGAGGAGGTCCCTGAAGCCCCTTTTAGGGGTTCTTTTGCAGAATTCCATTAAATATTGGTGGTCTTTTCCATTTCGCCTCCAGTTTGAATATAAGGATAAATCATATGGCTTCTCAAGCTTCATGGATGGTGAACAGCTACTACTGCGCCTGGGTCTTATCAATCAAGAATTGCCCCCTCAGGAGTCTTCTCTTCGTCCTGGTACATCTAAAAGACCTCCCACTGGAAGCCCCATCACCCCGTTGTGGAATAAGCAGCAAACAAAGAGGGCCAGAGACTCTCGTCCTCCTAGATGACTGTTCTTCCTGGCTTCATCTCTTTGGTTCTTTTACACCCTGTATCGGGTGTCGTGTCTCCTGCTGGTATAGTGCTGCTCCCTATACCCACCGAGATCGTGCTACTCAAGTTACCTTGAATATCTTAACTTAGCAAGACTAGTCTTCTCAACGAGATTTGTCTAATTTTTTATTTTTTTTTTTTCTCTGCATTTTTTTTTTTTTTTTTTTTTTGACCCTGTTCTCCTTCAGGGGATGATGGGGTTTTTGTTCTGTTGCGTTAGCAAGTATTAATCTGTTTGCCATATTGTTTCTGCTCTAACCTTCCTCAGTGTAATAAAAAATGTTTGATGTCTTTTTCTGGGCCTATGGCCTGGAGGTCTCCCAGCCAAAGTTTAAATGTTTTAGTGTGGGCCTCTAGGCTGGGGCGGACTAGCATGCCACTCCCTCTGCAGTAACAGGACAGAGCTCGCTCTTCTTGCGACTGCAGGAACACAACCCCTTTTAGGGTTGTCACCTTACTGGGTCCATCCTTGTTTTGGACTCATATTCAGGACTTGGCTGGCCAGTCCTGTCTACATTCTCTCCCAATTAGTCTTACCTAGGCTTCTTTCTTCTACTTATTTTCTTTCTTTCCGTATTTCCTTACCCTAATGTCTAGATTTTGTACCTCATGTTTTTCTTTTTGTTTTCTCTTGACTCCTCAGAAGAGCACACGGAGGGCCTACACTTCGCTGAGAATTTACACGCGATCTCCACCTGAATCCTCATTGTATACTCCCGGTATCTCGTGGGTTAAGGTAAGCCTTTCTCCGGTTTGCTCGCACACACCCTCTTTGGTCCATGGCTGACACACCTCCCAGATTGGCTGCACTTAGGGTAGCCTCGCACAATACTCAAGGCCTAAATTCCCCGCTCAAAAGGCGCAAGGCATTCCAGAGTTATCACTCCAAGGGCCTTGACGTTGTCCTACTCCAGGAGACCCATTTCCCCATCACCTATAACCCCCCTTTTTTGCACCGCGGATACCCAACTTTTTATTTGGCAAATGCTGAAACTAAAAAGAGAGGGGTAGCTATTCTGTTTTCAAAAAAGACCCACTTCGTTCACTCTTTAACTGTCGCGGACAAGGAAGGGCGTTATATCCTTGTTAAGGGCTCGATTGAAGGCAAGGTTCACACATTAGTTTCCTATTATGCCCCAAACACTGGACAAACTCACTTTTTTTCCAAATTATTTACTACTCTGGCGCCGCATTTTGAAGGCAGGGTGATATTGGGAGGTGATTCTAATATTACCTTTGACAATATCCTTGATAAATCAATAGCTGGGATCCCCCACCTCAAAAGACCCCCGAAACAAAGCCTTCATATTGCCCGTCTTCTACACTCCTTAGGACTCATAGACACATGGAGAGAACTTAATCCTACGACGAAAGATTACACACATTACTCGGCCCCTCACAAAACTTATGCAAGAATTGATCATATATTTTTACACGCCTCAGAGGTCCAAACCGCGTCTTCTGCGTCCATTCTTGAAGTTCCATGGTCTGATCATTCTTTGGTGCTTGTTAAACTTGCAAATACAATTTCTCCCCCCGGGTTTCGTCCGTGGCGCCTTAACGCCTCGCTTCTCTCTAACCCGGTCCATTGTACCATGTTGGAGAAGGAAATTCGGGAATATTTTGCGAACAATGACAATAGTGAGACCTCCCCCAGTTCCCTCTGGGGGGCCCATAAGGCAGTACTCCGGGGGAAGATCATACAGCTTTCGTCAAAACTGAAACGGGAACATAAGGTGGACATTCTGAAACTTGAGAGAGACTTTGAGACTCTAAGTAAGACCCATAAACGTCTCCCCTCTCGGGCATCCCTTGCCAAACTTGATTCAGCCAGGCTGGCGCTCAATTTGGCACTCACTTCCTCGGCGGACAAACATCTGCTATGGCAGAACAGTAAGTTTTACATGCGCGCGAACAAGTTTGGCCCACAGTTAGCGGCTAAACTCTCACCTAAATTGAGGACGTATGCAATCCCCAAGATTAAGGTCTCGAACGGCAATTTGACACAGAACCCAAAAAAGATTCTCAAGACTTTTCAGTCCTTCTACTCATCCCTGTATTCCTCTGATGTTCGACATTCCCAGACGGACCTTGACACTTTTTTACAGAATGTCCCTCTCCCCAGACTTTCGAAATCCCATCGTTCCATCCTTGACTCACCATTCCAGGTAACAGAGATTAGTGATGTTATTAAAGACCTTAAGACTGACTCTGCCCCAGGCCCCGACGGATTCTCTAATCATTACTATAAGACTTTTTCTGAAATTTTGGTCCCCTATCTGGTCCGGTTTTTTAATTCCTTACGTAGGGATCCATTGTTGGATCCCTCCGCAAACCTAGCATTCATATCAGTTATTCCCAAACCAGGGAGGGACCCTAGTGAAGTGAGTAACTACAGGCCAATCTCGTTAATTAACAACGATATGAAGATAATGACAAAAGCTTTAGCCAATAGATTGGCATCTTTTATTGGTACTTATATTAACTAAGATCAGGTGGGTTTCATCCCGGGAAGACAGGGACCGGACCAGATACGGAGAGCAGTGGATGTTATTTCCCTTATGAGATCAGGCTGGGATGGTGGTTCTCCCCAAGAAGGCTATCTGCTTTCTATTGATCTGCAAAAGGCGTTCGATACGGTTGAATGGCCATATCTTTTTGCTTTGCTCCGTCATTGGGGTTTTGGGCCTGACTTTATCAAAATTTTAGAAGCACTTTATTCCCAACCGAGAGCACAGGTCAGATTTCAGGGTCACTTTTCGGAACAATTCACTATCAGAAAGGGTACGAGACAGGGTTGCCCTCTCTCCCCCCTTCTTTTCGCGGTGGCCATTGAAACTTTGGCCATCGCGATCAGAAATCACCCTGGTATCCAAGGAGTTCGATGTGGACAATCGACACATAAATGTGCCTTGTTCGCGGACGACGTCCTCCTCTTTCTCACTGCCCCTCTCACCACGACCCCTAACGTGATACGTCTCCTCAATGATTTTGGTGGGATATCAGGTCTGAGAGTCAATATGTCCAAGTCTGTAGCTCTTAATGTCTCTCTTCCTCAATCCCAAGTAGATAGTTTGAAAAATCGCTTCCCATTCTCCTGGAGCTCTACTTCTATTCCATATTTAGGTATTAATCTCACCTCACAGACTGAGCTTCTCCATAAACATAATTACCCACCCATGGTTAAAAAGTTATTGAATGATCTACGTCAATGGTCTCTGTATAATTTATCTTGGCTGGGCCGTGTGAATGCAGTTAAGATGACCCTCCTGCCCAAAATTTTGTACCTTTTCCGCTCTCTTCCCATCCCAGTCACCAAATCGTATATTGACTCTCTTCAATCTGCTATAATTAGATTCATCTGGGAAAAAAAGGGTAACCGCCTCTCTAAGACAGTGCTTTTTAGACCTCGGCTAAAAGGTGGCCTCGGGCTCCCTAATTTGTGGTGGTACTACCGTGCGGCCCAACTTAGCCAGTTTTCTATAATTTACCTTAAAGGACCCAAGCCAGATTGGGTCTCCATGGAAAGAGCTGCGACCCCAGGATTCACCCTAGATTTCCTTTTATGGAACCATCCTAGGAACCGACCACCGAATTTAGCTCCTACACTGTCCCACTCTATGTCTCTATGTGACTCATTGCATAAACTGACATCACTGGTATCCCACTGGCACCCACTTGCACATATTTTTCACAACCCCCGATTCCAACCCGGGTTAGACATTGTAGCCTTTAAATGGTGGCTTGACAAAGGATTATACAGAATTGGCCACTTTTTTAATTCAAACGGACCCCTTACGTTAGGTTATTGCACCTCTAAGCTCAAAATGCCCCCGTCTGAGAAATTTCGCTTTTTTCAACTCTCCCACTTCTTACAACAGATTAGGAGGTCCTGCCCGGAACAACCCTCTGTGACCCCTTATGAGCAGTGGTGTTCCTCAGCCATGGACACAAAGGGAGGTATTTCTTTAATTTATTCAGCCTTAGCTGAGCCTATGGAGAAAGCGCTTTACATGAAGAGCTGGGAACGTGACCTTGACCTCGATTGGCCAATGGAACGGTGGCATTCGAATGTGGCCCGTTCCTACAAGAGCATTTTGAATGTGGCGCTTTCCGAAACGAGCCTCAAGGTCATGACCCGCTGGTACTTAGTTCCCACCCGTATTGCCAAGTTTTATCCGCAGTCCTCTCCCTTGTGTTTTAGGGGTTGCGGGCTTTCTGGATCATTCCTTCACATACTGTGGGAGTGCCCCAGGATCCGGTCCTTCTGGCACAAAATCTTTCACCTTATTAGAAGGGTTACGGGAGTAGGAGTTGCTTTTGATCCTACCATTGCCCTACTTAACAGCCCAGTCCCTAAAATCCCCAAAAGTACACAAGCGCTAATATTTTTTATTTTACTAGGGGCAAAGATGACTATTACCAAGGCTTGGAAATCTTATTCGGTTTCCCTATTAATGGCTAAGAGAAAGATCTCGTGGATGATGTCCAACGAGAGGCTCTCCAACATGATCCTTGACTCTGTTGAGGGCTTTGAGCTCATCTGGGAACCTTGGGCATCGTATGTAGGAGTCCTCCTCTGATTCTTTTATTTTGCTCTTGAAATTTGCAGCTGGCTTGGCCTTCCGTGTGTCCCCTGTTCCTTGTTCTTCTGTCTTTTTCTCTCTTGTCTGTTCTCCTTTTTCTTTTTTGCTCCCTTCCCTCTTCTCAACTGTTCGATTGTCTACAATTAGAATAACGTTGTAGTTCGGGCCGTGAGGGTCCGTTTTGTCTTATATATCTTCATTGGATACAGTTTTGCTATGTTTTATTTTATTTCTTTTACAATAAGGGTTTATGGTGGTTTTTCTAAGGTCATCAAAAGTTTTTTCGGCTTTTTTTTTTGGTGCATATCAAGCTCCTTTGTACCCTTTGTCATATTGACCCTTAAGACCTGTTCAAGTCTGTCTCGGATCGGAGCTTTGCCATATTTGGCATGCCCTCCCTCATTTAAGTTGCTCTTAGCGGGCCAGATGGTGAATCGGGGGGTCCCTAGACCGCTCACTCCTGAGGCAGTGTGTTCCCTTTGGGGGCTCGGGGGTGGCTTGGGCGGGTACTCCTGTTATTATGTATTAGTTTGCCTGTGTTTAATGTCTGAAGCTTTTTCTGGTTCGGCTAATTGTTGTTGTTTTTCTTACTCCGATCTTATTTCGCATTTCTGTGTACCGCTGCAAGCTTGTTTTTCAATAAAAATATTTAAATATAAAAAAAAAAACGACGGAAGCGCCACCTAGTGGCCAGCGTAAATATGCATCTTAAGATACGACGGTGTAAGCGACTTACGCCGCTCGTATCTTAGGAGAAAGCCGGTGTATCTTGTTTTCTGAATACAGAAAAAAGATACGCCGGCTATTCTTAGTATTTACGCGGCGTATCTATAGATACGGCGATGTAAATACTTTCTGAATCTGGCCCTATAACTTTAGCGTAGACCAATCAATATACACCTATTGCGATTTTGTTACCAAGGATATGTATATAAGAATATATAATGGCCTAAACTAATGAAGAATTTTTTTTTTAACATTTTTGGGGGGATATGTAGCAAAAAAGTATAAAATATTGTTTGTTTTTTCAAAATTGAAATTTTTTGTTGTTGTTTACAGCGCATAAAATGAAATCCGCAGAGGTCATCAAATACCACCAAAAGAAAGCTCTACTTCTGGGGTGAAAGGGACGTCGATTTTGTTTGGGTAGAGCATCGTACGACTGCGCAATTGTCAATTAAAGCGACACAGAGCTGTATCGCAAAAAATGGCCTGGTCATGATTAAGGCCGTGTACACACGATCAAATTTGTTCGCTGAAACTGGTCCGACGGACCAGTTCAGAGGACAAATCTGATCGTGTGTATGGGCTAGCAGACACGTCTGACCGGCGGACAAATTTTAAAACATGCTTTAAAATTTGTCAGCCGGCGACATGTCCTTCGGATATGTCCACTGGTTAGTACACTAACCAGCGGACATATCTGCCCGCACAAGCGTCAGATGAATGCGACGCATGCGTGGAAGTTTTTTACTTCCTGGTGCGGTGACGTGGCGGCGTCAACGTCACCGCCACGCCACCGCACTGTCTGCCGGTGGGGATTTTAATCCGATGGTGTGTACACACCGCCAGACGAAAATCCCGAGGAGACATGTCCGATGAAAACGGTTCGCGGACCGTTTCCATCGGACATGTCCCTCTGTGTGTACGCAGCCTAATGGGGGAAATTTTCTGGTCTGTAAGTGGTTAAACCCTCCCCTCTATTTTGTAAAGTCAGCATAAAAGTAATGGTGAATAAAAGCACTTGTGGGTTTACCCAATCATCTTTTGCATAATTATTCATGGTCCACGTAGATGGTGGCGTGTCGGGGGGTTCTTTGCCTGTACACTTTGTGCTTAAACGTGTCCCTCTTTCTCATCTCAGGCTTGGGATATATGAGTAAGCAAGCCCAGCTGAGGTTTTTTATCAGATTTGGAGTCAAACATCTGCAAATCTGTGTCAGTTTCCAGTAGAGCGAAGGGTTAAGGCTGCGAGCCAAGTACCTGTTTTGTTCTACGCTGCAAATACGCCAGTTGCATTCCATCAGCCAGAAAACCTGCAAACTATAAACCTTTCTGTGCAGCCACTGAGCAGAGAAGAAAAAAAATAAAAAAGGCAGGCCCATAAAAATTCATCAGGATAATGTAGAGGGGAGGCAGAATGGAGCCACCATCTCTGCAATAAGCTCATCACTCATCCACTGGCATTTACTGCACAACCCATCCTGCTCTTTCTTAAGGACAATTGATGTTCCTTATGCCATTAGCATAATGACTGCAGTGCAATATTTCTAGAAACTTCCTACAAGTGTTCTTTGTGCTGTAGCATGCTTCTACATAGCAGTGTCTGTGCTCGCCTATCAGGCTGTAGTCTGTCTATAGCATGTCATTCGGGGTACATCCTGGAATTCAGCACCGAAAGATGCAATCATCTGACGGGTAGAGGGTTAAGGCGCTCGTAGATTTGACGATTATTGTCAAAGGTCATTTCTAGATCAATGTTGCTGGTAAATTTTGCATGCATAAACCGGCCCCAACTTTCTTATTCATTTGCCACTGGCTCAGATACCCTCAAAGTGCATATAAAGACATTTAATCACTTAAGACCTGGACCTTTAGGCAGCTAAAGGACCTGGCCAGTTTTTGCGATTCGGGAATGCGCCGCTTTTACTGACAATTGCGCAGTCGTGCGACGTGGCTCCCAAACAAAATTGGCGTCCTTTTTTTCCCACAAATAGAGCTTTCTTTTGGTGGTATTTGATCACCTCTGCGGTTTTTATTTTTTGCACTATAAACAAAAATAGAGCGACAATTTTGAAAAATAAATATTCCCCAAAAATATATATAAAAAAATAAATTTTCTCAGTTTAGGCCGATACGTATTCTTCTACCTATTTTTGGTTAAAAAAAAATGCAATAAGCGTTTATCTATTGGTTTACGCAAAATGTATAGCGTTTACAAAATAGGGGATAGTTTTATTGCACTTTTATTAATTATTTTTTAACTACTAATGGCGGTGATCAGCATTTTTTTTTCCACGACTGCGACATTATGGGGGACACTTCGGACAATTTTGACACATTTTTGGGACCATTGTCATTTTCATAGCAAAAAATGCATTTAAATGCATTGTTTACTGTGAAAATGACAATTGCAGTTTGGGAGTTAACCACAAGGGGGGCGCTGAAGGGGTTAAGTGTGACCTCATCTGTGTTTCTAACTGTACGGGGGTGTGGCTGTAGGTGTGACATCATTGATTGTGTTTCCCTATAAAAGGAACACACAATGAATGAAGGCGCTGCAGTGAAGAACGGGCAAGCTGTGTTTACACACAGCTCACTCCGTTCTTCAGCTCCGGGGACCGATCGCGGGACTTCAGCGGCGATCAGGTCCGCGGGTCCCGCAGCCATGGAGCTTTGGACCGGGTCGCGGGTGCGCGCCATGGCTGGGCACTTAAAGAGGACGTACCTGTACCTGCTTGTGCCCAGCTGTGCCATTCTGCCGACGTATATGTGCAGGAGGCAGTCCTTAAGTTGTTGAAAACTGTCCGTTTAAATTACAATGCATCTGAAAAGTATTCATTTTTTCCACATTATTTTATGTTACAGTCTTATTGCAAAATGAATTAAATTTCTTTTTTTTCCCCACAAAATTCTCAATGACAACACCCCATAATGACAACGTGAAAGAAATTTCTTTGAAATCTTTGCAAATTTATAAAAAAATAAATACAAATACAATATATGTAAGTTCACCTTTGTGCAAATCACAATCCAAGGTTTACCTGGCAGAAAAGATGAACATTATATAGACAGAATGAAAATTAAAATGAAATCTAATGCGCTACTGTGAGTATACAGATGTGTGATCTGGTGGCATCAACGAATTTGAGGCAGCTCAATCTAAAGTGACCACAATGCACATAAATGATGTAAAAATAAATAGATAGTGATGAGCGCTTCAAAAGAGTGATAGGTGAACACTACACAAATACATGAATAAATAAACAAAAAATCAGTGCAATAGTGGCTGCTATGGCTATAAGTACATAAACCAAAATAATACAATGTGTCAAAATCGGTGGAATCCCATATGACAAGTGGGTCTAAGTGACAATCGGGTCCTGTTGAACCAGTGAGAAGGTATACTGGATGTGGATGTATGTACAAAACAGTCTTAAACTAGCACAAAACAGTCTTGAACTGGTGGTGTGATGATGGGCTGGATGATTAGATGGTGTAAGTCTTCGCTCTGGATGCTTAACTATATCTATGAATCCACACAGGTGTTGCAGTTCCCTTACCTTGAGGGCGCTATATATAGGCATATAGAGTGGGTCATCCGGAATTGGAGATCTCGCTTTCCCAAATCGGTTTCCTCTCATACATCCAAGTGGCCACGGTAATCCAAGTCCAGCAGTCCACCGGGCAGAGACGAAGAAGATACTCCAATGGTGAAGTAAGTTGGAACCAACGGGTTTGGTTTATTATTAAAAATCGTTACAAGATGAAAATCAAATAAAAACAAAACAATGCAGCTAAGGAAACGGAGCGATCGTACTACCGCCTCGATTCTATTGGCCTCCGGCTTGTGCGGGTGTCACGTGATCTCGACTTCCCTACGGCGTTACGTCACGTGCCTCGTGACTTCATCAGGGGATTCCTATTGGTTGTCGGGCCACAGCTTAAATATACTAGAAACCGGATGGAAACAGGCCGCCATTTTCTTGAAGTCCCGTTATTGGGACAATGAATGTTATGGCGGGGCCATATGTAGATCTGACAGAAATATACATAGTTTAACCACTTGAGGCCCGGCATATGCTCAATTGACGGCAGCTTTGGGGATCTGAATTTCCAAGCTGCCGTCAACTGACGGCATAGTTTTTTCCAGCCACTGGGGGGCGGCGCGCGTGCGCACCCGGTGCGTCCCCGAGATGCCGATGCGCGTGCATGGCGGTCGCGATGTCCGCCTGGTACCCGCTGATCGGCAGTTTTAGAGCAGGGACGTGAAGCTCTGTGTGTAAACACAGAGCTCCACATTCTGTCAGGGAGAGGTGACAGATGCTGTTTCTCTTGTACATAGGGAGACAGCATCGGTCACCTCCCCCAGTCACCCCCCTCCCCCCACACAATTAGAACACTCATAGGACACACATTTAACCCCTTCCTCACCCCCTAGTGTTAACCCCTTCACTGCCAGTCACATTTATACAGTAATTAGTGCATTTTTATAGCACTGATCGCTGTATAAATGTGAATGGTCCCAAAAATGTGTCAAAAGTGTCCGTCGCAATATCGCAGTGCTGACAAAATTCGCAGATCGCCGTATTACTAGTAAAAAAAAAAAATGTCAGAATTCTATCCCTTATTTCCTAGCCACTATAATCTTTGCGCAAACCAATTACTATACGCTTATTGCGATTGTTTTTTTTACCAAAAATATGTAGAATACATATGGGCCTAAACTGAGAAAAAAAAATATTTTTTTAAAAAAATTGGATTTTTATTATAGCAAAAAGTAAAAAATATTCTGTGTTTTTTTTCAAAATTGTCGCTCTTTTTTGTTTATAGTGCAAAAAAAAAAGAGGCGATCAAATACCACCAAAAGAAAGCTCTATTTGTGGGGAAAAAAAGGACGTCAATTTTGTTTGTAAGGCACGTCGCACGACCGCGCAATTTTAATTTAAAGCGACGCAGTGCTGAAAGCTGAAATTTCACCTGGGCAGGAAGGGGGTATATGTGCCCAGTAAGCAAGTGGTTAACAGATGATAAAATACTTGTATTGAAAAGCTCAGTATGAACTGCCAACGGGGATCCCGGAGTGTCATCTTATAGATATGACACAACCAATCGGGATGTTGGTACGAGGATAGACATCTTCAGCCAAACATGATATGGTTTACTAAAATGGACCTAAATATGAATATATGAACAAATAAAAATTACTATAAATAGTTAAAATATATGGAAATAGTCTCTAATGAGTTAACTATTCCCTTAGGTGTGGGGTGATACTTAGATCACCCTGTCCAGAGACACCCAATATATGCTAGGTGGGATAAAATAACACTAGAAAAAATAACAATAAAAAATTACAATGCAAAAATAGTAATAATAAGAGACAAAGGGGCAGATTCACAAAACAATTACGCCTGTCTAACTGGTGTTAGACAGGAGTAATTTCAAATTTTGCGCGCCGTATCACCAGTTGGAATCCTCAAACCATGATACGGCGGCTTCGGGCTTCGATCCGAGAGGCTTACGTCTTCGTAAGCCTTCGGATCTACGCTGCCATCTATTTGCGGCTGCTGGGAGGAGTTCGCGTCGTTTTGATGCGTCGGGATATGCAAATGTGTTTTTACGGTGATTCACGAACATACGAGCGGTCGTCGCAATCGTTTTCGTCTATTTTTTTGTACGTAATGTTAGAGCAGCTTTTTGCTGCTCTAACATTACGTAGCCCATGTTAAGTATGGCCGTCGTTCCCGCTTCGAATTTATTTAATTTTTTTTTTTGTTTACGTAACTCGTCGGGACGTGGATCGCCCGTAAACTACGCTACATAAACAACGAATGACGTCACAACGTGATTTTGCGCAATGCACGGCGGGAAATTTGCGAACGGAGCATGCGCAGATCGATCGCCGCGGGAACGCGCCTAATTTAAATGTTTCACGCCCCCTACTCGCGCAGATGGATTGCGACGGGAGAAATACACTACGCCGCCGTCGTTTACCGTAGAAAATCTACCTGAATTCCACGTAGAGCAAGGTAAAAAACGGCGGCGTAGTGTATTTCTGATACGCTACGCTACGCAAAATGTCTGTGAATCTGCCCCAAAGTCCCTTACTGGTGCATGGAGACAGCCAATGTAACCGCTGTCATTATGATGTGAATGACCATACATATGATGGTAGCTACCTCATGTGTAGACCCATTGATAGAGTAGATGAGATGCATACCATGCACACTCAATCGATACTAACTGGACGTCACTCAATGTCTAAATATGCTAGGGGGAGGGGGGTTATTTGGTTGGTGTGTTCCACCGACACCCTCCCAAGCCCGAGGCCACTACATGTAATCAGACATATATTTATGATGGTGAGATGACAATCAATGATAATAAATAATCTTAAAATAAACCTATCGACCATAAATGAAATGGAATCTACAGTAATGGTATTGAAATTATGTGGTTAAAAGTTGTTTAGAAAACAGTTCAAATCAAAGTCCACATTCAAGCCTCCTGGGGACAGAGTGTTGAGGGTATGAATCCAACGTGATTCTTTCTGGCTAATGACACGTATTTTGTGGCTACCTCTCCAGGATGCCTTGAATTTTTCAATGCCCCAGAATTGTAATGTAGTGGGGTCTTCATTATGCACCTTTGCAAAATGGCGTGATACACTGTGTTTGGTAGAGCCACGGGATATATTGCGTATATGTTCTTCTATTCTTAGTTTTAACTTTCTTTTTGTCCTGCCCACATATTGCAGTTTGCAGTCACACTGGAGTACATAAATGACTCCTTCAGTGTGGCATCCAATAAATTCTTTAATTTGGTGTGTGTGTCCTGTGTCCTGTGCTAACAAAATCAAGCCTTTTGCCTTGGAATAACTTGGCATGTCTGCAGGCAAAACAATTCCTGCAGGGGTAAAATCCTTTTCCTTCAAAAAAGGAAAACATTGGTTTTGGGGGAGGAGCAATTACCGATTTCACCAATACATCTCTTAGAGTGGGAGCTCTCTTATAGATAATTCTAGGTTTGGTGGGGAGTATAGTTTTAAGGTCTTTGTCTCCAAGTAGTACATGGCAATGGCGTTGGATGAGTTTGTTTAAATCCTTATGTTGGACATTATAGTCCAAAATGAGGCTAGGAGCTACTTCCTTGAGATTGCCTTTTTCTTTTGTCTTGTTTTCTAGCATAGGTTTTCTATCTAGGACTTGTACTTTCCGGATTTGTTCTTCTATCCAGGGTGTTTCATAACCTTTTTCTTCAAACCTTTTGCCAATAAAGTTGGCCTGTTCGTTAAAGTCCTCTTCCTTGGTACAGTTTCTTTTAAGTCTGATGAGTTGACCTTTCGGAATGTTGTAGAGCCATGGTTTATATAGACAGTGTTATAGCTAGATACGCACAGCCTGAGAAAATTCAGTAAGTAGAAAACCAACCACATAAGATGGAACATGACATGAGATCATTGTAACTTATTCTGGCCAATATGTGTCAGTATCTCTATCTTATATCTACACCAGAGGTCTCCAAACTGTGGCCCGGGGCCAAATGCGGTCCTTTTTTTTATTTTATCCGGCCCTTTGGTCACTTTCCCATCCACTGACACCTACGATGGGGCACAATTCCTCTCATTGACACCAAAGATAGGGCACAACTCCTACTAATGACACTAAAAATAGAGCACAGTTCCTCCCAATGACACCAACGATGGGGCACAATTTCAACCATTGACACAGCAATGGGGTATGGCTCCCTTTACTGACACCAAAGATGGTGCATTGTTTACTCTCACTGATACTGGGACATTTTCTATTCTCGATTGGCCACCATCTGGCCCCCCTAAAGTTTGAAGGGCAGTAAACCAGCCCTCTGTTTAGAAAGTTTGGAGACTCCTGATCTACACTCCTACAAACCTGAAGGCTATTTAGCATACCTTCTCAGATCTGTTGCTTGTTATCAAAGCTTCTCTTGATTTCTCCTAGTATAGCACCCTCATAGCCTGCTAGGTAAATTTAGTTTTTGGCTCCACTGTAGTGAGTGGAGCAGTGATTGATTGTGTTGGTCTGTTAAGGGTTTCCTGAGTTGAGTTTTTGATTACTTCCCTCTTCCTCTGAAAGAAGTTTCCAGAGCATAGGGCTGGGGAATTCAGATGATCCATTGAATATTTATCATGCCCCAGCCAATCCCTGGAAGGAGGCATCTAGAAGATGGCTGTGAAGGTGATAAATGTGCAACAGATTGGGGGCTGTTGCCCCTGGGAGATAGGCAAGGAGACAAGAAGCTATAGTCTAGACCAGGGGTCTCCAAACTTTTCAAACAAAGGGCCACTTTATTGCCCTTCAGACTTTAGGAGGGCCGGATTGTGGCCAGCAAGGGAAGAAAATGTCACGGGCCTGGCATCAGCTAGAACAAATATGGTCTCAGGGTTGGTGGTCAATAGGAGGAGTATTCCCCCTATTAGTAGGAGGAATAGTATCCCATCTTTGGTATTGGTAAATTATATAGTGCCCCATTGTTGGTGTCAGTGGGAGGAATAGTGCCCCAAGGGCCAGATAAAGGCTAGCAAAGGGCCACATCTGGCCCTCGGGCCGCAGTTTGGAGACCCTTGGTCTAGACCTTAGTGGCTGCTGGGTTAAGAGCCTGTGGAAGATTGCCTGATGATTACATTTGCTGGGAACTGCACTGAAGTCCCGGGTCTGGGCATATTCTCAGCGGCCCCTTTAGGGGTGAGCGCTACACTAGTCTATAGTTGCCAACAATGTAAAGATAATTATAGGGACACTTATGTCTGTAGGGGGAGTGGCATTCATTTGTAGGCGTGACATAATGGGTAGAGAAAAATTTGCGTGGTTTAAACTAAAAATTGGGCATGGCTCAAAGGGGGTGTAGTTAGAGTCTGAGATGAACAAGGGATGGAGGGACAAAGAGAGATGGAGAGAGGGAGAGAGAGAGAAAGAAAGAGATAGGAAGGGAAGGAGAGAGAAGGAAGGACAGAAAGATGGATGGAGTTACAGCAGGCCCAGATCCTACACCTAGGGTTGCCACCTGTCCAGGATTCACCCGGACAGTTCGGGTTTGGAATCATGCGTTCGGGTTTCAGACTGCCTGAAACCCGGACACATTATTTAGACTGGAATATGGGTTGCTGGTTGCAGTTGTCTAAGCTGAGAGTGTCTGTTGCTCTTTCACACTGCCTAAAACTAACATTAACAAACCCCCGCCCCCCTCCCCCAATACACACAGATAGGAGAGGAGAGAGAGCTCAGTCTGCACCTCTTCCCTCCACCCTTTTTCTCTCCTGCCTCTGAGTGAGTACACTAAAGTAAATCAGGATTCTTAGAGCACCCCTTACATCAGAGTTCCCCTTTACACTAGAGGCCCCTTACATCAGAGTCCTCTCCATACATCAGAATTCTTAGTGTTCCCACTTAAACCAGGGTTCCCAGTGCATCCCTTATGTTAGAGTCCCCAGAATTCTCCCTTTCATCAGAGTCTGTAGAGTCCCCCCTTACAGTATTTCCCCTTACATCATAGTCCTCTCTGTATATCAGAGTTCCCCCTTAAATCAGGTTTCCCAGAGCACCCCTTATGTTAGAGGCCCCAGAGTTCTCCCTTACATAAGAGTTTGCAGAGCCCCCTTACATTGAAAGGAAACTCTGCAAGTTCAGATGTAAAAGGGGACTCTGTGGATCCAGATGTAAAGGGGGACTTTGTGGACTCTAATGTAAAGGGGGACTCTTGTTATTAAATTCATATGATTAGAAATGTTATTTAATAGCAAAATCTATGTATAGTTTATACTATAAAAAAAATTGCTGCGCACTACTAAAGTGTTCGGGTTTCACTTGAAGAAAAGGTGGCAACCCTACCCCCACATATGCAGCCATGTCCCTCCAGCCATGTCCCCCACATATGCAGCCATGTCCCTCCAGCCATGTCCCCCACATATGCAGCCATGTCCCTCCAGCCATGTCCCCCACATATGAAGCCATGTCCCTCCAGCCATGTCCCTCCAGCCATGTCCCACACATATGCAGCCATGTCCCTCCAGCCATGTCCCCCACATATGCAGCCAAGCCATGTCCCCCACATATGCAGCCATTTCCCCCCAGCCATGTCCCTCCAGCCATGTCCCCCCCATATGCAGCCATGTCCCTCTAGCCATGTCACTTTAGCCATGTCCCTCTAGCCATGTCCCTCCCGCCATGTCCCCCACATATGCAGCCATGTCCCTCCAGCCATGTCCCCCACATATGAAGCCATGTCCCTCCAGCCATGTCCCTCCAGCCATGTCCCCCACATATGCAGCCATGTCCCTCCAGCCATGTCCCCCACATATGTAGCCATGTCCCCCAAGCCATGTCCCCCACATATGCAGCCATTTCCCCCAAGCCATGTCCCCCACATATGCAGCCATGTCCCTCCAGCCATGTCCCCACATACCTTGCCGCCGAAAGCCGCACGGAGAACATCACAGCATTCATTTGAATAGCTGTAGTGTTCCCGTGGCGTATAGACACTCCCCCTGGCTCGGGATTGGACAGATCACGATCACCCATGCAATCCCGAGCAAGGGGGAGTGTCTATACGCCGCGGGAACACTACAGCTATTCAAATGACAGCTGGGATGTTCCCGCACGCCGTTTAACCCATGTGGCGGCTTTTGATGCAGCGGCAGCGGCGGGGGGAGCGAAGTATTCTATTTAGGTATCGGGGGTATTTGCGGGAGTACAAGTACTCCCGCAAATACTCGGTATCGGTCCCGATACCGATACTGGTATCGGTATCAGGACAACCCTAGTTAGAGGGGTTGTAAAGGTAATTTTTTTCCCCTAAATATCTTCCTTTCCCTTAGTGCAGTCCTCCTTCACTTACCTCATCCTTCCATTTTGCTGTTAAATGTCCTTATTTCTTCTGAGAAATCCTCACTTCCTGTTCTTCTGTCTGTAACTCCACACCGTAATGCAAGGCTTTCTCCCTGGTGTGGAGAAAGCCTCTTGAGGGGGCGAGCAGGAGAGTCAGGACACCCACTAACACACAGCTCCTTTCTCTATCTGCAACGTAGAGAGCATCCTGACTCTCCTGTAGTCCAAGAGAGGGGGCGAGCACGGCACTCCACACCCAGGGAGAAGGCCTTGCATTACTGTCTATGGGACTGTATCAATGCAAAAAAAGTTTTAAAAAACTAACGATTTTTTTTTTTTTTTTTCAGGAGCAGTGATTTTAATAATGCTTGAAGTGAAACAATAAAATTAAAATATTCCTTTCAAAAATTCGCTCTATTTTTGTATATACCAAAAAATTAAAATAGCAGGGGTGTCAAATACCACCAAAAGTATGCTCCATTTGTGGGAAGAAAAAGTATCGCAAATTTTGTTTGGGAGCCACGTCGCACGACCGCGCAATTTAGTTAAGGGCCTGTCGTTTACCTGCATTTTGGTCCAGTCTTAAGCACTTAGCCCCGAGGATTTACCCCCTTCCTGAAAAAGCAGTCCTTTTTTTCCCCACAGATAAGCTTTCTTTTGGTGGTATTGATCACCTCTGCGTTTTTTTATTGTTTTCACTTAAAGGAATTAATAAAATCACAATTTGCTGCCAAAAAAACGGCAGTTTTTTACTTTTTGTTATAATAAATTCCCCCAAAAATTTAAAAAAAACTTTTTTTTGCTCAGTTTAGGCCGATACGTATTCTTCACATATTTTTATTAAAAAAAAATCGCAATAACTTGCATATTATCGGTTGGCCTTTCGCAAAATTTTAGCGTTTACAAAATAGGGGATAGTTTTATTGATTTTTTTTTTTTACTCAATGGCACGTCAGGGCAGAGAGGGAAAAGAGAAAAAATGTTTTTTTTGGCTGACTCCCTCCTGTGTGCTAGACATCTAAAAATAAAAGTTAGGCGGTGTAGGGTCTTTATTTCTAAAGTTCACTAAACCTAAGAACTAAGAAATATAATATTCACAGCTTATTAGTTATTACAGTGGCGTTTCGAACACGAGCCCTGTATTTAAAAATTTCCTACTTGGTTTGCGAGTGTTGTTCGGCAAAAAACAGATTCAAGCAAGTGGTGTGCAGTCCAGCGTTTACATTTTTTTAATTTTCAAATTTTTCAATTTTCAATTTCAAATGAGTTCTAATTAGCAAATACGAAAATTCGGAAATACAACATTCGAAGCTCATCAAAACCCTAATTTAGATTTTTTTAATTTTCGAATTTTTCAAGATTCGAATATTCTCATTATCAAGATTTCGATTTTCTCATTTTCAAGATTTGACATTTTCTATTTTCAAATTTCGAATTTTCTCATTTTCAAATAGATTCGATTTTCTCATTACAAATTTTCGAATTTTCTCATTTTCAAATTTCGATTTTCTCTCATTTTCAAGATTTAGATTTCGAATGAGCAAATACGTAAAGATTTGGAAATCGAAAATTCGAATTTCAAAAATTCAAAATTTCGATTTTTTTATTTTCGAATTTTTCATTCGAATTTTTGACCATTTTCGATTTTTCATTTTGAATTATAAATTTTCCAAGTATTTTATTTTTCAAATTTTCAATTTTTGCAATACGAAAGCTATTCTAATTCGCAATGCGAAAATTCGGAAAACGAAATTTGGAATTTCAAAAATCAAAAGTTCGTTTTTTTAATTTTCGGGAGTAATTTTTCTAAATTTTCGACATTTTTCAATTTTCCAAATTTTTAATTTTCGAATTTTTCAATTTTGAATTAAAAATTTTCGAAAATTTCTATTTTTCAAAATATTCAATTTTTGCAATATCGAATTTTTCTAATTGCACATGCGAAAATTCGGAAATACGAAGATTTGGATTATTCAAAATTATTAAAAAGTTCGACTCAGTTTTTTTAATTTTGACTTCTCAATTTTCGCATTTTTAATTTTCGAGATTTTTCATTTTCTGATTGTTCATTTTGAAACTATAAAATTTTCGAAATTTCTATTTTTAAATTTTAGAACCTAAACACAATTTTTGCAATGACCGAATTTTCTCCCGCGTTATCGCAAATGCGAAAATTCGCAATAGCGCCATTTGAATTTCAAAAATTCAAAATTCGATTTTTTTATCATTTCCTAAGCCACCGGTCAATTTTCAAATTCGAATTTTTCAAATTCGAATTTTGCTCAAATTTCCGAATTTCCGAATGTTTGTCCATTTTCAAGACGAATTTTTCCAATTTCGAATTTTTCAAATTTCGGCTTATTTCGAATTTTTCAATTTTTTATATTTCGACATTTCACTGAGAGATTATTAAATTTCCAATTTTTAATTTCATATTTTCGATTTCATATTTCGAATGGTGTTCATATTTCCAAATTTCGGAAATATTGGGAAAAATTCGATATGTCTAAAACATGTGTAAATTTCCGAATTTTTAGAAATCGGAATTCTCTTTTTTTTTTTGTTCGTAATATTTTTTTTTTGAAAATCTGAAAAGGTCCTCCGTTTTATTTCTGTTTGTTTGCTTTTTCGCAATTTCGGCCGCTGCGGATGAAATTTACGAGAAAACGCAGATTTATAAACGGACTCTCTGGAAAAAATGGACATTCCTGAATTTCCGAAAAAAAAAAGTATGAAACAAAAACGAAAAAAAAGAACTTTTTAATTCCTGATGTTCGAAAAAAAAAAAAAAAACGTACCTGAAACAAAAACAAAAAAATAAAATAAAATTCCGAACTACCAGAAAAAAAAACCCCGAAAATAACATAAAATAAAAAAAAAAATTTTTTTGGCAGTGCCCGTCTAGTCCCAGTCCCTTTCTTGAGTTCGAAATGTAGACATCTGGGGTCCTTGTGACTATGCAAACATTACCAGAGACCCCCAACAGGGTTCTAAAAAAAGAAATGGAAAGATGTTTTTTTAAAAAAAAAAAAACTACTGCTGGAAGAAAAGCAAAAGCCTACAGCACCTGTTGGACCTTGACAACTGATTCATTAGTCTATCCATCGAGTATTTCTGCAACGGTTCCCACCAGAAGATTCAACTACTGCGTCGATGATCCACATTCCCCAGTACTACGGTTCCAAGGCTCTTCAGGAGAACCAACGTTACGTCCTCAGTCATCAAGTATACTCTCCAAGATACGGTCCCAGAGATCAACCAACGTCTGTCATCAGTCACTTTACTCTATAGATCTACACGGTCCAGACAGACAGGTAGACGATGACATCTATAGTACTACTAAAATGGCCCTCTAGATAGACAGACAGACAGGTTTTTTTTTGCGCTTATTGCGATAATTTTTTTTTTTTTTTACTAAAGACATGTGGCTTACAATACATTTTGGCCTAAATGTTTGACTAAAATTTAGTTTATTTGATAAAAAAACAATTCTTATAACAACCATCAAGGGGTGGTAAGTGGATTGAAAATATAGATTTTTTTCAATCCACCAAATAACCCCAATCACCAGGTTGAGGTCGCTAAAGGACTATTTTTGCGTATATAGTAACTTGAAACCCAAAAAACGTGTGTTTTAAAATAGCAGGAAGGCGATCAACTATACCACCAAAAGAAAGCTCCATTTGTGGGACCAGCTGAAAAAGACGCAGGGGGAATTTTGTTTCTCTAAGGAGTTCTATCATGAACAAATAGTCGATATGTTATCACGATACCGCGGCAATTGTCAGTTAAGGGCTACTGACGATAATCCCACACAATCGTTTAGAGACAACTGGGCATTTTGGTCCAAATAGGTTCTTCTTAGGAGCACTTCTAAAAAAGAAAAGTTATACCTACTACCGGCCAGCAGCAAGATTTACCCACTATTTATACCTCCCCAAAATACTGAAAACCCAACAAACCCCCCAGCACGTCCGATTTTTTTCCCCACAGATAGAGCTTTCTTTAACTGCAAGAATGGGGCAATATTTGATCACCTCTGCGTTTTTTTATTTATTTCCTTCAAAAAAGTGCGCTATAAACACCAAATCTTACCTAAAGATACCAAAGACTTCCTCAATTGTTTGAAAAACGGACCTTGAAACGATCAATGCAGTTTTTTACTTAAAACCGCTGATTGCTTCATTTATCCATCATAAGCATGACGATCCCCCAAAAAGCCCTCAATTGGGCTCTATGTCAAAGGGAAACCTACCCCAAGTCAAAACATTTTTTTTTGCTCAGTGCACTTAGGCCGATACGTATTCTTCTGTCCCACATATTTTTTGTACAACAATAAGTTCTAAAAAAAAGGGGTGTCGCAATGGGGGCGAAATTTGCTCCAAGCATCGCGAACTTATTTATGGCGGTTGGGAAGACAAATCCATTTTTAAAGAAAGAAAGCCTGAACTGATCTTTATAAAGCGTTTACATTGATGAAATTCTTATCTGGGAAGGATCTAGTTTTATTGCAGTTTTTTAAACATTTTAAATTGAATGAAAACAATATCAGACTAATGGCATCGATCAGGGCAATGAAATTATTAATTTCTTGGAGTAACAATTTATCGGCAGAAAATACATTAGAAACGAAATGTTTTTTTTAAACAAACAGATAGCTGAATAGTTTTCTCCAACTCCTGTGTGACACCACCCACAGTGGTTAATCTAAAAATAAAAGTTAGGCGGTGTAGGCGTCTTTATTTCCTGAAATTTACAATCGAGTAAACCTAAGAAACTGTTCAGAAATGGATAATATATCTTGACTCAGCTTATTAGTTATTACAAAGTGGCGTTTCGAGGCATACGAGCGCTGTATAACCCACAGGTTCTTGAAAAAATTTGGAAAATTGGAATGACATCTAGAACTTGGTTTGAGAGAAAAAGCGAAAAGTGAACAGGGGATGCCTTTCGCAAAACAAAAGCATGGGGATTCCTATCCCATTCAAGCCAATAAAGTGGTGTGCAGTACCGCGTTTAGGCAACATTGGCATATCCTTTTTTAGATAAAAAATCGGCCCAGTAATTCCCCAGGAACCATTTTTCAATTTTTTAAAAAGGCCTCAAATTTTCTACGGTGATGTAGTAGCAAATACGAAAATTCGGAAATCTACAGTGAAACCACAAAGCTTCTGGGAAATTCAAAAACCCAAAATTTAGATTTTTTTAATTTCGAAGGTTTTTCAACCATTTAGGGAAGTTAAAATATTCTCACGTGGTTTCAAATTTCGAATTTTCTCACCATTTTCAAACAACCGGGAGTTCGAATTTTCTCATTTTCAAATTTCGAATTTTCTCACCTTTTCAAGTATGTTTCGAATTTGCTCTGAGGTGTCATGCGGCCTTTCAAATTGGTCGAATTTTCTCATTTTCAAATTTCGAATTTTCTCATTTTCAAATTTCGAATTTTCGAATTGCAGAGCAAATACGAAAATAAACTTGGATTTGAGGATACGAAAATGTTCGGAATTTCACTTCAAAATTCAAAATAACCAAGATCCATCAGGATTACAGTTTTGGGGTATTTTCGAACAATGGAGGCACATTGGAGAGGTTCAATTTCGAATTCGGGAGCTTTCGAAATGCGAAACGAAATGGATCTTTTTAACAACGTTTTGAATTATATAAGGTTTGAACGTCGAAATATTTCTATTTTTCAAATTTTTCAATTTTTGCAATATCAGTGAATATTTCTAATTCGCAAATGAGGAACGACAACACAAAATTCGGAAATCTACTTGAAAACCCGTGCATATTTGGAATTGGTCAAAAATTCACTAATGCCCATTGTTCACACAATGGGTCTTTTTTAATTTTCGAGCATTTTTCAATTTTATATATAATTTTTCAATTTTCGAATTTTTCAATTTTCGGAAGAAAGAATACTTTTCAATTGATGCACAATGCCCATATCATTAAATAAAATGTTTTCGAACAGGAGGATATCCTAGATCTATTTTTCAAATTTTTCAATTTTTGCACTCATATCCTGGCCGAATTTTTCTAATTCGCAGCAATGCGAAAATTCGGAAATACGAAGATCCTTGGAATTTCAAAATGTATTCATGCCAAGTTCGGTTTTTCCAATAAGATAATTTGAGCTCGAATGGGTTTTCAATTTTCGAATTTTTTCATGATAGATTTCGAAGGGTTAACTTGCCTACACCCATATATATAACTTTTTCGAATTTTTCAATTTTGAATTATATTTAAATTTTCGAAATATTTCTGATGTTTTAGGTGCATTTTCTATAATAATAAAATTTTTCAATCGTTTTGCAATATCGTTTCCCTTCACTGGGATTGCACTAGGACTTTCCCCGCATTTAATGTGCTGAATGAAAATGATCGCAAATATGCGAATACCAATTTGGAATTGACTCAGTGTAAAATTCACGTGTTGAATTGGTAACGATATTTGAACAATTTTTCATTTCCGAATTTTTAACAATTTTCAAATATCGTATATATAATTTTTCAAATATCGAATTTTTCAAATTTCCGAATTTCCGAATAGTTTTCCATTGATTCAAATATCGAATTTTTCCAATTTCGAATTTTTCAAATTTCCTAATTTCTGGGAATAGCAGTTTTCAATAACGTTTCTTAACGGAATTTCGAATTTCAAATTATTAAATTTCCGAATTTTTAATTTTCATATTTTCGAATTTCATATTTCCGAATTTCCATGTATTTCCAAATTTCGAAAATTGAAAAATTCGATTTTTAAATGTCTATTTTAAAATGGGTAAATTTCCGAATTTTTAGAAATTCGGAATTCTTTAATTTTTTTGCACTGCAGATCAAATTCCCCTGTGTAGCAGACTTCTGGCATTGAATGCCTTTTTTGAAATTTTCACGGAGGGTCTGGGGTGCAAATCTGAGAAGGCTACTGATGCGCTTCCCCGTTTTATATTTTTTTTTTGCTTTTTCGGGCTAAATTTCCCGAATTTATGCGCGAGTATGGTGGGAAAGTGACTGGCAACAGTGGCGTTGTAAAAAACGGGAAAAAATTAATTTATTTCCGCCCTGAATTTCCGAAAAAAAAAAGTATGAGCGAATCACGGCCAGGGAAAAAGTGACGCAAATGACGTGTACCCAAAAGGGACGGTCTGTAGCCTTTTCTAATCCCGGGGGTTCCTGAATTTCCGAAATCACGCTCTCAAAAAGTCCTAAACGACGAAACGTATGAGCGTGGTTGTTCAGCACTAACCCGGAAGTGACGCGTGCGCTCCACACGGAGGAAACCAATAAAATGCAGGAAATCCTTCCGAAGCGGTCCTCAGGTACCAGTGAAAAGTTCAAAAACCCCGACTGATTTTAATAACATAAAATTTGCCTGAAAAAAAAAATTTTTAACTTGTACGCAGTGCACTTGTAAGGGGGTCTAGTCCTCAGTCCCTTTCTTGGTCTCGAAATGTAGATATCAAACATCTGGGGTCTCTTTAGACTATTGATATTTTTTCTTTCACCAAAGACCCCCAACAGGGTTGCTAAAAAAAGAAATGGTAAAATGTTTTTTATCCAAAAAAAAAAAAACTACTGCTGGAAGAAAAGCAAATCGAGCGGTGACTACAGCACCTGTATTGATGGACCTTGACAACTGAGTTCATTAGTCATCCATCCGAGTATTTCTGTAACGGTTTCCCAGGAAGGGGACTTTCTTTCTCCCCCCAACCGTGGTGACAGTGTTGCGTCGATGGAAGCACAATTTTCAAGCAATCCCAGTACTACGGTTCCAAGGCGGTCAACCAACGTTACGTCCTCAGTCATCAAGTACTACTCATCCAAGTACTACGGTTCCCAGGAGGTCAACCAACGTCGTCAGAATCAGTCATCCATGGACTAGTACTACTACGGTTCCCAGGCAGTCAACCGATGTCATCATCAGTCATCCATCTAGTACTACGGTTCCCAGGCAGTCCTCCATCTAGTACTACGGTTCCCAGGCGGTCAACCGACGTTGTCAGTCATCCAAGTAGTAGCACCAGGTCACCCTGCTTAGCTTCCGTGTACAGAGAGAGAACGGGCTTATTCACAGGGTGCTTTGGCCGTAGGCAAATATTAAGCTCACCTTCAACCCTATATATAGGGCTGGAAAAATTGTTCCCTTCAACTTATGGAGAGAACAGTTATGCAAATTATTATTTTTTCCGCTGTCATTGCCGGCGATATCTACTAAACTATTACTAGCTTTTCATCTGCCCCTCCCATCATCATCGTTTTATTATTTATTACTGAGAAAATATAAAAAAAATCAAGGAATTCAGGAATTGTGCAATATGCAAATTTACAAACAAACAAACGACAGGATTGGTTAAGACAGACTCCTCCCCCATAACTGGGGGAGGAGTTGCCACCCTAACTCCTCCCACCGTTTTATTTATTTTTTTACTAAATAGACGAGTAATATACCGAAACGTGGGGATTGTTCCCGATCGGACTGATATTACTTTGTGGAACGTTTCACCGAATCGTTTTTGCGAAATATCGTCGTTTTTGCGGCGAAATTTGTCCCGTAAAGGAACGGATGGTGAATGAAAAAGTAAAATCGGGACATGATTTCTAAACTGCGACCGCCGCCTCGTTTTCTAGCCGACCCACACAAATCTTATATCAAAACGATCGGCGATCCCTGCCGCCGCTCAGGGCCGGCGCTACCAATAGGCAAGTTAGGCGGTGGCCTAGAGCGCACGTCAGTAGGGGGCGCTGCGCTGGCTGCAAGGGACAACGTGGAGTGAGTTTGCGGACGGACTGCCTAAGGCTGCATTCACACCTATGCGTCAGCGATTTTTTTTGGGCGTAATTGGGCGACAAAGTTTAGACGTTTTGTATCGGCGATTTGCGGCGCCAAAACGCGTCGTTTAAAAATCCCGCTTTTTGTATAGCCATTGTCGGCTATGCGGAACGCCAAAGCCGCCCGATACGCGCGTCGAAAAAGGGTCCGGGATTTTTTTTCAAAATCGGCGTTTGACGTTCTATCGGCGTTCGGCGTTCGGAGACGTGAACGGTCTCCATAGACAATAATGCAAATTCGACGGTATGGCGTATTGTAGCGTCGCGCTTCAGGCGACAAAACGCCCTAGGTGTGAATGCAGCCTAAGGGGACACAGAGAACACCCGCCCCCGCCACCGCCACCACCCTATAAGAAGCTTGCCGTTCAATTGGGATCGCTGCTGGAGTGGGGGGGAGGAGTGAGTGGGGGGCGGGGGAAGGAGTGAGTAGGGGGCGGGGAAAGTACACGTGCAGGTGACAACAACCTGCCTAGGTTTCCTCTCCTCTCCCCTGTGAATTCTTCTCCCCGCCCCCGCTCTCATCTAGCAGGTAGAAGATAGAATGTCCGAGCAGAGAGCTGTTCAGCTTTTCAAGTTAAAAAGTTTGTGATTGGTTGCTAGGGGCGGTCCTAGCAACCAATTGTCTGTTTGTAAAATGGAAAGTTGAACAGGTCCCGCCCTCTGCTCCAGCATGCCACACCCTCTGGATTCTACCTGCCGTGTAAGCAGGGCCGGATTTCCGACAAGGCCACCGAGGCCAGGCAGGCAGTGCGTCCAGGGCGGCGGCGCCGCTAGGATGCCCGCATCCACCTTCTTTCCAGGACAATACAGTGAAACTCACTCCACATCCGCCTCTACCTGATACTCTAATGGCCATTGGTTGCTACAGCCGCCCGGCGTGTAGCAACCAGCGACGTCATGGATGCGACTCCCTGCTCAGCACTCAAAGCGGAGGAGGAGTTAAAGCGGTATTTCACCCTAAATATAAGATCTCCCATGCGATCCAGCATACTGGCGTCAGCGCCAGTATGCTGTTTTTTTTTTTTTTAATCGCACACTTACTGTATTATAGTGGAATTCCTTTTTTGTCCCCCGTGGTGGACGGCGCCAGTATAGCGCGTCACATCTTCCTAAAATACCCGATATGGACTCGGGTAATCTCGGCGAAAATGCGGCGCCTGCGCACAGACCTAGGAGCTGACTGCGCAGGCGCCGTATTTCTCCGAGTCCTACGGCTATGGCGCGTCACGCCCTCCGAAATAGGACTCGGAGAAATACGGCGCCTGCGCAGTCAGCTCCTAGGTCTGTGCGCATTTTCGCCGAGATTACCCGAGTCCATATCGGGTATTTTAGGAAGATGTGACGAGCAATACTACAGCCGTCCACCGCATGGGACAAAAAAGGAATTCCACTATAATACAGTAAGTGTGCGATTAAAAAAAAAAAAACCAGCATACTGGCGCTGACGCCAGTATGCTGGATCACATGAGAGATCTTATATTTAGGGTGAAATACCGCTTTAACTTCCTTCTCCACCATGCTGGATGTCCTCATCTATCGTCTGGCAAGTGCATCTGGGCTGTCAGTGGGGGCCCCACTCACGGCATCCCAAACAGGAGTCGATGCTACTTCACTTCAGTATCTACTGGGCACCTGAGTCTGACCCTTCACAGCACGAGCAGCGATGTTCCTGATCACAGTGAGTGTTATTATAGTAGGGGGGGGGGGGGGACACCTGCCAGCCTCTGCCCACACCATAAGGAGAACATACTTTCTTTATCTCCCCCCTCCCTAACCTGCCAGCTTGGAATGCTCCGCGGTGGCCGTGCTAGAAGAATCATAAATCACTGAGGGGACCATGAACAAGTGCTCAGGAAGGAGGGGGGAATGTATAGCTGTCAGTGTGTTTGTATGTGTGCTACACTTAGGCGCCGTACACACGGCCGAGGTTCTCGCTGAAAATCAGCGAGAACCTCGCTGGAATCAGCGAGGACCTCGGCCGTGTGTACGGTCTCAGCGAGCTTCCCGTCGGGAAGCCCGTCGAGCCGAAATAGAGAGCACGCTCTCTATTTCCTCGACGGCCCGCCTGGAAGAATGGCTGGTTGCCATTCCCGACGGGCGGGTCGCCGAATTCGACGGCCGGGAGAGAACCTCGACGGGCGGAACGATGTGTTCTGCCCGTCGAGGTTCTCTGCCGTGTGTACGGCGCCTGAGACACAAAACAAAACTGTCTGTGTGCAAAGAGACTGCTCACCCAATCACAGCATGTCACTGTACACAGAGAGGCAGTCCCTGACCTGGAGACCAGTCCCCCTCCTTCACCCACTGCTGTGTATGGCAATATCCCTGATTAATAGGGACAGTCCTTGTTTTATAAACCTACCCCTCTGTCCTTTTATTGTCTTCTGTCCCTCTACCAAGTGTAACTATCATAGTTCTAATCCCTGATCGATAAGCACAGTCCCTAATGTTTGGAGGGGTTCCATGTTATAGACAGTCCATTAAAGAAACCGTCCTTATTATCCACATGCTCTCCGAAACATTTACCCCTCCTTAATGACTAGGCCATTTTTTGCAAAACGTCACTGCGTTATTTTAACTGACAATTGCACAGTCATGCGACACTGTAACCAAACAAAATTGGCGTTCTTTTTCCCCCCCACAAATAGAGCTTTCTTTTGGTGGTATTCGATCAGCTCTGTGGTTTTAATTTTTTGCGCTATAAACAAAAAAAGACCAACAATTAAAAAAAAAAATATATATATATATATATATATATATATATATATATATATATATATATATATATATATATAATATATTTTTATCTGCTATAAATAAAAAAATTGAAAAAAATCGAATTTCTTCATCAATTTAGGCCAGTACGTATTCTGCTACATATTCTTGGTAAAAAAAAATCCCAATAAGCGTTTATTGATTGGTTTGCGCCTATATGGTTAGGGGTGCAACGGATCAAAAAACTCACGGATCGGATCGATCCTCGGATCAGGAGTCACAGATCGGATCATTTTCGGATCAGCAAAAAAAAACTCCCCCACTGTAATATCCACATTTCTCTCCCCCCGTAGTACAGCACAGTGTCCCCCCCCCCCCCATAGTACAGCACAGTGTGTCCCCCCCCCCCCATAGTACAGCACAGTGTCCCCCCCCATAGTACAGCACAGTGTCCCCCCCCCATAGTACAGCACAGTGTCCCCCCCCCCATAGTACAGCACAGTGTCGTCGTCCCCCCCATAGTACAGCACAGTGTCCCCCCCCCATAGTACAGCACAGTGTCCCCCCCCCCATAGTACAGCACAGTGTCCCCCCCCCATAGTACAGCACAGTGTCCCCCCCCCATAGTACAGCACAGTGTCCCCCCCCATAGTAGAGCACAGTTTCCCCCCCCCCCCCCCCATAGTACAGCACAGTTTCCCCCCCCCCATAGTACAGCACAGTGTCCCCCCCCCCATAGTACAGCACAGTGTCCCCCCCCCCCTACAGCACAGTGTCACCCCCCCCCCCTTACAGCACAGTGTCACCCGCCATAGTACAGCACAGTGTCACTCCCCCCCATAGTACAGCACAGTGTCACTCCCCCCCCCTACACCCCCCCCCCTACAGCACAGTGTCACTCCCCCCCCCCCCTACAGCACAGTGTCACCCCCCCCTACAGCACAGTGTCACCCCCCCCCCCTACCAGTGTCACCCCCCCCCACAGCACAGTGTCACCCCCCCCCCCCCACAGCACAGTGTCACTCCCCCCCCCCCCCCGTACAGCACAGTGTCACTCCCCCCCCACCCCCCGTACAGCACAGTGTCACTCCCCCCCACCCCCCGTACAGCACAGTGTCACGACCCCCCCGTACAGCACAGTGTCACTCCCCCCCCATACAGCACAGTGTCACCACCCCCCCCCCCCCCTGTACAGCACAGTGTCACCACCCCCCGTAGTACTTGCAGTTACTGTGGCGTGTGTGTGCGCCTCAAGCGCGGGCTCCTCCTCTGTTTACACCAACAGAGGAGGAGCCCGTGCTCGAGGCGCACACACACGCCGCCGGGTGTACCAAGATAGCTGCGGCTCCGGAGCTAGGCCGAAGCCGCGGCCTTTCCTAATTCTATGCCCGCGGTGGTGATCCGCGGATCGTATAGCGATCCGATCCGAAGGGGGTGACCCGTTCGGATCACGGATCGGCAGTGATTCGTTGCACCCCTATATATGGTTATAGCATCTACATGGAACGTTTATGGAATTTTTAATTATTTTTCTTCTACTCATAATGGTGGCAAACGGTGACGTATAGCGGGACTGCGATGTTGCAGTGGACAAATTGGACACTCTGCATCTGGTGGCAAGCTCAGGGTTCTCGCTGATTCTGCATTATGGTGAGTTCAACTATTTCATTATATATTACAATGTAGCAACAGAAATAATGTGATTTGATCATCCCAACACTATATCAAGCATGGTGTCAGGATGAATAAAGATGCGCTGCTGTATTTACAAGTGACAGCGCTCTCCTCCTGATGGTTGTTTAGAACCCTCTATGCTCTACAAAACACATTGGGGGTTATTTATGAAAGGCAAATCCACTTTGCACTACAAGAGCAAAGTGCAGTTGAAATTGCCCTAAAAGTGCACTTGGACATGCATTCACTGTAAATCTGAGGGGCAGATCTGGAATGAGGGGAAGCTCTGCATATTTTTTTATCCAATCATGTGCAGGCTAAAATGCTGTTTTTTTATTTTTCTTGCATGTCTACCTTTGATCTACAGCAACTGCACTGCCAAGTGCACTTTCAGTGCAACGTCAGGTGCTCTTTGCACTTGTAGTGCAAAGTGGATTTTCCTTTTGTAAATAACCCCCATTGTCTATCTTTACGTGAGAGCAGAGAGGGGAGGGGGGCAGAGGTGGAGGATGTACACAGGCAGGAGCTGCTCCACGGACATGCGGTGAGTTACAGCTTCTCTTCTGCAGCCCATCTCTAAAGTTAGTTAGGTGATCGGAATGCTCACTATTGAAAGAGGGAAGAAGGGGGGGTTGATGCCAGTGGAATGTGTATTGATGGAGGGTGGGCTTTAAAACTAATCTGGGGAGAGGAGAGCTCTGTACTTGGGGGGAAAGGGGGGGGGTACTTACTATTTTTCCGTTAGTATATGTGCGTTTTCTGGGTTGGGGGACTTTCATTTTTTGTGCAGGGGGCGGCATTGAAGGACCTGGCCTTGGGGCGGCAAAGGGAGTAAATCCGGGCCTGCGTGTAAGGTAGGGAAGTGACAGATTGAAGTGTGTTACAAAGAAAGAAGGTGGCTGTGTGGGCTGTGGAGGGGGGACAGGGACTTGTATACAGGGAGGGGGGGGACAGGGACTTGTATACAGGGGGGGTGGACAGCAGGGGCGGACTGACCAAACGGCATTCCATCCACACTGATCTCTGCCTTGTGCAGCAGCAGCAGGTCAGTGTGATAATGAAATCACTGCAGTTACTGTGTGTGTTGTTCTAAGGTAAGGTGACCAGATTTTTAACCACTTCCATACCAGGCACTTACGCACCTTCCCGCCCAAGCCAATTTTCAGCTTTCAGCACTGTCGCATTTTGAATGACAATTGCGCGGTCGTGCTACACTGCACCCAAACAAAATTGGCGTCCTTTTTTCCCCACAAATAGCTTTCTTCTGGTGGTATTTGATCACCTCTGCGGTTTTTATTTTTTGCGCAACAACTAATAAAAGACTGAAAATTTTGAAAAAAAAATATTTTTTTTATTTTTTTTCTGTTAACTTTTTTGCAAATAAGTACGTTTTCTCTTTCAATTACGGGCACATATATGGCGGCACTGATGGGCACTGATGAGGTAGTACTGATGGGCACCGATGAGGTGGCACTGATGGGCACTGACAGGCGGCGCTGGTATGCAGCACTGATGGGCACTCATAGGGGGCACTCATGGGCAGCACTGGGAACTCATAGGTGGCACAGAATGGCACTCATGGGTGGCACTTATGGGTGGCACTGATGGGTACTTATGGGTGGCACATATGGGCACTGATAGGTGGGCATGGCTTGGCACAGAGGGGTGGCACTGAAGGACACTGTGGGGTGGCACTGATGTACTTTGAGTGGTGGCACTGATGTATATGTTGCCAGTCAGTGCCCATGTGTGGGCACTGACTGGCATCTTTCTTTTTTTTTTTTTAACCTGTATATTTTTTTTTGTACAATAGTTTTTTATTGAAAGTTTTCAAAAGTACAAAAGTAGGAAAACAGAAAAACATTCACATGTATTCCCAAGGATCAGCAGGGGAAATCACATACATTGACAACTCCAGAAGCAAACAGGGTAGATCAGCAAGAAACATATGAGTACGAGCAAGGCAATCATATTGAAGACAACAATTCAAAGTAGGGGAGGGAGATATCGTCTTTGTCACTTGTCATACTCTGGGGAGTGCATGGAGGAGTAACATGGGGGGAAGTCGAGTAAAGTGAATAGGGTCAGGAAAGAGAGGGAGAGTAGGGGAAGGGCGAAAGAAAGAAAAAAGAAAAAAAAAGGGGGGGGAGGAGAAAGGGAAATAGGAAGGAGGGGAGGGGGTGGGGGATGAGATGGATACCTGAGTGTTCATTATCATAAACTTTCACATAGACAGTTGTTCAGAACATATCAAAAAGAACATAACCTAGGTAGACATTCCAAAGTCACCATATCACCGCACCTTAAACCAGTCAGTCCAGGGCTTCCACTGAGTATCAAATTTTGCTCTCCTACCCTCTCTGCTCGCCAGCAGGGACTCAAAGACATAGTTATTCCTGGTAACTTCCAGGACCTCAGATACGTTTGGTACATTGTGTGATTTCCAATTTCTAGTCAGCAACAATCTGGCCGCCAGCAGGATGTGAGTGACTACAACTCGAAAATCTGTGGGGAATCCTTCGATTCCCAAGTTCAGTACTGCCAGTTCCGGGCAGGGGGGTGTGAGTATACCTGTTATGCGTGAGATGCATCTAAAGACCCCCCTCCAGTAACTCGTGAGGTTCCTACAGAGCCAAAAAACATGAAAAATATTGCCAACCTCTCCACAATTCCTCCAGCACAATGGGGAGGTCGAAGAGTAAAATTGGGCTAAACGATATGGTGTTAGGTACCACCGCAGAGCTATCTTTTGGGACAGCTCCCAATGGTTAATACATCTGGAGGCTTTGTATATGAGTTTAAATGAATACTTCCATTGGTTTGGAGAGAATGTTTTGCCCAAATCAGTTTCCCATTTACAAAACGGGGGGGACTTTTTAAAGAGGAGCTTATCTTGGAATAGGTTATAAAAAAGGGAGATACCTTTAGGGGGGAGGGTCGAACTAGTGTAAAACTGCCATACGGCGCTGTGGATCAGTAAATTTCGAGAGTGTAGTGATTTGAGGAAATGGGACGCTTGCGAGTGCCTGAAACTGTCCAACTGTGTCAAACCAAAGTCCGCGGTCAGCTCGACAAACGGCTTTAGGATGTTTCGGCAATATAGGTCTTCAACCCTGGTAAGGCCCTTGGCGGCCCAGCCGGAGAAGGAGGCGTGTGGCACTGCTGCCGACAAGGTTTCAATCGGAATTGGTACAGAAATAGTACTGGAGGACGTGTACGCCAAGGCACATAGATCCCTCCAGGCTAGTATGGTAGCCTGAATAGTCGGTGGTAGATGGCGCAACGGGAGAGGTCTCCAAGAGTCGAGTATCAAAGCACTGTAGAGGTCTTTGGTCGGGCTAAGGGCCTTTTCTATATCACACCAGAGAATGTCAGGGGTTGGGGAAATCCAACGTCTAATCTGGGTAAGTATAGCCGCTCGGTGGTAATCTTTGATGTCGATCATGCCCATGCCCCCTATCGATCTGTGCGTGATCAACAGGGACCTTGCGCATCTCGGCCGCTTGGTGCCCCATATGTAGCGATTAAGGATACCGTTTAGGGACCTAAGGTGATTGGGCTTCAGAGGGATGGGTAGTATGCGGAAAATATACAAGATTTGGGGGAGGAGCAACATTTTGAAGGAGGCCAAGCGTCCCGACCACGTCAGTTCGACCTTGGCTAGGCGAGTGGCCTCCTTAGCAATTTTGTCTATCAAAGGAATATAGTTAGCATCGGCCAATTTCGTAGGGTCAGTTGTGATTTGTATCCCCAGGTATTGTATATTGGATGTAGCCCAGGAGTATGGGAAGGAAGTTTGCAAGCGGGATTGAAGGGAGGGGGACAGATTGAGGCCTAGAATGAAGGACTTGGTGTAATTGACCTTATAGTAGGATATGCGACTAAATTCTGCGAGGACGTCGTGTGTGTGTGGTAGGGAATAGGACGGTGAGGTTAAGAAAAGGATAATGTCGTCTGCAAATAAGCTTATATTATGCGTCCGTCCCGCCACCAAGAAACCCGGGATACCTGCATGTGCCCTAATTTTTTCCGCGAGGGGTTCTACGAGTAGGTTGAATATGGAGGGGGATAGGGGACACCCTTGCCTGGTACCATTAGTTATGGCAAAAGCAGAGGAGAGCATACCTGAGGTATAGACCTGTGCACAAGGGGAGGAATATAGTGCAAGGATTGCCGACAGGATGGGGCCGGAGAACCCAAATTTCTCAAATACCTGGGTCATATATCCCCAGTGTATCCTATCGAACGCCTTCTCCGCATCCAGAGAAAGGAGCAGAGAAGGCGTCCGAGATGCCCCGGCATGATGGACCAAGTCTATTACCCGTCTGGTCGCATCTGAGGACTGTCTACCTGAGGTGAACCCCGTTTGATCCGGATTAATCAGAGAGGGTAGGAGTGGGAGCAGTCTGGACGCTAAAATCTTGGCATACAGTTTCACGTCTGTGTTGAGCAAGGAGATGGGTCGAAAATTAGCAGGTGCGGTGGGTGCTTTCCCCGGCTTTGGGATGGTTACAATGAAAGCATTAAGCATTTCGCTTGGGAAGGAGGCAGAGAGCATTGCTTCAGAAAACACTTTGTTCAGCTCTGGGGCTAGGATGGAATCAAAGGCCTTATAGTAACAATTAGGGAGCCCGTCCGGGCCTGGGGACTTCCCCAGGGGGAGGGACTTGATAACCCGCTTGATTTCAAGTTCCGATATGGGCGCATTAAGGGAGTCAAGTTGGGTGTACGACAAGGTAGGCAGTGCTAAATCAGCTAGAAAGGAGCGAATTGCCCCTTCTACCGGTTGAGGTGTAGAGGGGTCCTCTCGGAGGTTGTAGAGGGAGGAGTAAAAGTCCGCGAACGAGTTTGCGATGTCTTGAGGGTTGTAGATTTTGCTGCCGTCAGATTGCTTGATAAGGAAAGGGATAGTGGTTTTCACCTTTCGACTTTTCAGCCTCTGAGCCAGAAATTTGCCTGCCCGGTTACCAGACGCATAATGGGACAATTTCAGAGATTGGACATGTTTCTCATACCGTTCGAGTAGCAGTCTCCTGAGATCCGCACGCGCACTGTATAGCTTAGTAGTCGCTGAGACATCAGGAGTCTGCTTGTTCTGCGACTCTAAGGAAGCGATCTCAGCGAGTATGGAGTCTAGTTTTTGTGCTCTCTGCCTCCTGACCCGTGCGCTGAGTTGCATCAGAATACCCCTAATGTAGGCCTTATGGGCACACCAGACAGAAAATGGGTTAGTAACAGAACCATCATTAACAGTGAAGAATTCTCGTAAATGAGAGGACAAATAGGTAATGTGAGTAGGTTGCTGGAGTAAATATGAATCCGCCCTCCAAATGAAGGGCGAGGTTACTGGGGCCCCCCCCGCCCACCACCACCGACACTGGGGCGTGGTCTGACCACGTGATGTCGTGGATGGCGGACGAGGACACCTTCTGAAGTAAAAATTTGTCTACTAAAATCAAGTCAATACGTGAATAAGAGTTATGTCTGGAGGAATGAAAGGAGTAATCTCTTTCGCTCGCATGTTGACATCTCCAGACATCAAACAGGCCCTCAGCATGTATCAATGCGCCTAGCGCAGGTTGGTGGCGTTTTGAGTGGGAGGTAGAGTCCAATGTAAAGTCAACCGTCAGGTTGAAGTCTCCGCACACAATCAAAGCTCCTTTTCTTATGTCATTGATTTTACAGAAAAGTTTCCTCAGAAAACGGAGTTGGTGGGTGTTGGGTGCGTACAGATTAACCAGGGTGTACAGCTTGTTGTTGAAGGTCCCAACCAGAACTTGGAACCTACCATCAGGGTCAGTCAAAGAATCTTGTAGAGAGAAGTTCACTGAATCTCTGATTGCAATGGCAACACCCTTCCGTTTGTTTGGGGCGGATGCCAGAAAGACATGGGGGAACTTAA
Organism: Rana kukunoris; assembly: GCA_029574335.1. Lineage (NCBI taxonomy): Eukaryota > Metazoa > Chordata > Amphibia > Anura > Ranidae > Rana > Rana kukunoris. The sequence continues at coordinate 187,867,479 of CM056055.1, read as the reverse complement.
CGTGGTGGAAGGGAGGTGCATCGGAGGCTTTCAGGTGGGTTTCCTGAAGACACAGGACATCTGAGCGCAATTTCAAAGCCTCCCTCCAGACAGAAGCTCTCTTGACTGGGTGGTTCAGACCCCGGACATTAAAGGAGGTAACTGACAGGGCCATGAGTGTGCATATGAAAAGAATGATAATAGTACCTTGCGGTGATGTATTCGGATTTCCAGATCAGCCGATTCCAGGCGGTGGGAGCATACGGGGAGCAGGATGTCTTCACTGAAAAGAGTCCGGCGTCCATCTCAGGGGAAGGGGAAAAAGATGAAGGAAGTGTAAAAAGTAAGAGCAAAAGGGTCATAACAAAAACAAAAGGTAGCACAAGTAAAAAGGAGGATCCCAGCCGGGATCTGGATGCAGAGTAGCTGCACATATTGCAGGGAGGGGGAGTTGTTCGTGGAGAAACAGAACTTCAACAGAGTCAGGGATTAACATGAAGAACAATAACAAACAGGATCTCCGAGGCAGAGGGGCTTTATGTTTTCTTCTTATTAGTACGTTTACGTGTCACCAGTGACCATTCGTCGTGGGCTTGAGCCTTGGGTACAGATGCGGGCACCGTGTCCCCAGGAGGATGCTCAGGCAGAATGTCCCATTTGCGGAGGAGGGCGAGTCCCTCTTCCAGGGACATGACAACGTTGGAGGCGCCGTCTTTGGTTACGATAAGTTTGGCCGGTTGGCCCCACTTGTATATAATACTATGATTGCGGAGTGCTTTTGTGACAGGTTGAAGAGATCTGCGTCTCTGCATAGTGTGCTGGGAGAGGTCCGCAAACACCTGTAGGTTAGCGTAGCGGTCAGACGACTGGGGGGTCTTGCGGAAGGCCAACATAAATTGATCCTTGACATGATAGAAATGCACCCGCATCAGTACATCCCTGGGTATATTGTCAGGAAGGTGTGCGGGTTTAGGCAAGCGGTGAATCCGGTCTACTACCAGTTCTGAGTCAGGGACGGAGGGCAGGAATGACCCCATAAGCTCACGGGCATACTGTTGGAGTTGGGCAGGCATGACAGTCTCAGGTACACCCCTCAATTTGACATTGTTCCTGCGAGACCTGTCCTCGAGGTCTGCGACCTTTGCCCTAAGCCAGGCAACCTCATCCCCTTGGTCATTGTGAGAGTCCACTAGGGAGTTGTATGAGGAAGCATATTCCCCCATTTTCTGCTCCACGTGGTCAACCCTGCCACCCAGCTCCCCTATTTCTGTCTTGAACCCTCTCATACATTCCATCATGTCTGCATGGAGAGATGTGCGCAGGGAGACCAGCATATCTCTCAATGTGGTGTCCGACACAGGCATATTGGAGGTAGGGAAGGTGTTAATGGGGGCTGAGAGTTCACAAGTGTCCTCCATAGAACCCTGCAAGACACTGACCTGTGAGTCGCATGTTGCGGCCGACAGCCGTGGCTTGGACTTCACTGGGCTGCAGGAGAGGGGGGTGGAAGCCCCTGGGGAGCGGCGCTGGGTCCCCTCTTTCGATCCCGGGCTTGGTGTGGAGATGGATGATCCGCCGGCGGAGGCCGGAGAGGCGCGGCCGGCGCCATCTTGGGACACGCTGCCAGTCCTGGGGGAGAAGAAATCCTCCAGCTTCGCCGGCTGAGCGGCGTTTTTGCGCTTCTTAGTCATCCTCGAGGGACGAGCGGGTCAGCGGGTGCTCTTTCGGGCGTTTCAGTACACCCCACGATGCCTCGGATTGTTGGATTCCCTGACGCTGAAGCGGAGCTCTTGAGCTAAGCGTCCATTCAGCTGTGCGGTAGCCACGCCCCCTTTTTTTTTTTTTTTTTTAATCCTGTGTTTTTTTTTATTTATTTTTTTACGTTTTGTTTTTTTTGCCCTGCCTGTGTGGGCACTCCCTGGTGGTCCAGTGTGGGCATACGAGGGGGGGCTGCACTGATAAACAATCAGCGTGAACCCCCCCTGTCAGGAGAGCCGCCGATCGGCTCTCCTGTACTCGCATCTGTCAGACGCGAGCGAGTGAGGAAGAGCCGTCGGCGGCTCTTCCTGTTTACATCGTGATCAGCCGTGATTGGACACGGCTGATCACGTGGTAGCGAGCCTCCGCCGGAGACCCGTTACCGAGATCGGTGATGCAGGGTGTCAGACTGACACCCCACATCAGCGATCGCCGCGCTGCTCGCCCCCACGGGCGGGAAGTGGTTAAAATGAAATCCGGGGACATATTTTTTCTTTACAAGTAATGGCAACAATCAGCGTTGCTCTGCCCGTTGTGTTTCCAAATGCAGCCATGTGTCTCCAAATGCAGCCTTGTGTCCCCAAATGCAGCCTTGTGTCCCCAAATGCAGCCTTGTGTCTCCAATAGCAGCCTTGTGTCTCCAATAGCAGCCTTGTGTCTCCAATAGCAGCCTTGTGTCTCCAAATGCAGCCTTGTGTCTCCAAATGCAGCCTTGTGTCTCCAATAGCAGCCTTGTGTCTCCAATAGCAGCCTTGTGTCTCCAATAGCAGCCTTGTGTCTCCAAATGCAGCCTTGTGTCTCCAAATGCAGCCTTGTGTCTCCAAATGCAGCCTTGTGTCTCCAATAGCAGCCTGGTGTCTCCAAATGCAGCCTGGTGTCTCCAAATGCAGCCTTGTGTCTCCAAATGCAGCTTTGTGTCTCCAAATGCAGCTTTGTGTCTCCAAATGCAGCTTTGTGTCTCCAAATGCAGCCTTGTGTCTCCAAATGCAGCCTTGTGTCTCCAAATGCAGCCTTGTGTCTCCAATAGCAGCCTTGTGTCTCCAATAGCAGCCTTGTGTCTCCAATAGCAGCCTTGTGTCTCCAATAGCAGCCTTGTGTCTCCAAATGCAGCCTTGTGTCTCCAAATGCAGCCTTGTGTCTCCAAATGCAGCCATGTGTCTCCAAATGCAGCCATGTGTTCCAAATGCAGCCATGTGTAGCCTTGTGTCCCCAAATGCAGCCTTGTCCCCAAAGAGAAAGCCAACCCCCCCCCCCCCCCCCCCGCCGTCTAGTTGATCAGCACACAGGAAACATAACAGCTTTCATTTGAATAGCTGTGTGTTCCCTGCCACGCGTCGTCATATATAGCCCCTCCCCCTCGTCCAGGCACTTTGATAGACAGATCACCAGTCCAATCCTGAGCGCTGAGCGCTGATCAACTAGACAGCGGCGGCAGGGGGAGGGGGGGACTTGACTTTGTCTTTGGGGACTAGACGGCGGCAGCAGCTCTCCTCTCCTACTTTAGTGACATACACAAGGACTGCTCTGCTCCGCTCTCCGCCTCCTCTCCACCTGCTCTCCTCCTCCTTTCCACCCGCTCTCCACCCCCTTTCTACCCGCTCTCGGGTGAAGCATTGGGAGCATTTGAGTGTCGGATCTTTGCTGCAAACCGGCGTATCTTGTTTTCTGCATACAGAAAACAGATACGCCGGCATAACTCTACCTGAATCTGGCCCATAGACATTAACCAGATAGACGGCCAATAGATTGGTAGATAGACAGATAGACGGGCAATAGATGGCTAGATAGACAGACAGACAGACAATATATGGCTAGATAGACATACAGATAGACAGACAGATAGACGGGCAATAGATTGCATTATAATTACATTTTATAAACATTTTCAAACAAACATACACTGGTCTGGTGACATCGAGCATTTATCAAGGGGGCAACCAGATCCCACCCCCGCTCCCCTATGTGAATGAGTATAGGGTACATATTACCCCTACTCATTCACCAAAAAAGAAGGTGTAGTGTAAAAAATGACAGTACCCAGTTTTTGACAAGTCCTTTATTTAAAAAACAAAAATAAAAAATAATAATGATGTAGATCCATTGTCAATCGCAGCGTTCGCCGACATCGCCACCCAAGAAAAAAAAAAGGAAAAAAAAGGAGACCACTTCCCACCTGTACTATAGCCGAATTACGGCTACAGTGCAGATCTAGCTTGCCGGGAGGCCATCAATAGACACCCTCCCCTTTGCACGCGATGTGATCACCGAGTCACTTACCACGTGATCAGCTGTCAGCCAATGACAGCTGACCACGTGATGTAAAAAAAAAGCTTGGTAATCATTTTTTTGTTTCTCCTCAGCAGCTTTTGTGTAAGGGACCTCGGTCCCAAAGAGGAAAAGGCACATCCGCCCCATCAGTGCCTACCAGTACTGCCTGTCAGTGCCACCTGCCAGTGCCCACTAGTGCAAAACAGTGCCACCTATCAATGCCTATGAGTGGCACCTATCAATATCCATCAGTGGTGCCAATCAGTGTCTCATCAGTGCCACCTAGCAGTACTGTCTATCAGTGTCACCTACCAGTGCTGATCAGTGCCCATCACTGCCACCTATCAGTGCCCATCACTGCCAGCTATCAGTGCCACCTATCAGTGTCACCTATTAGTGCCAATTCTCAGTGCCCACCAGTGCCACCTATTAATGCCCACCAGTGCCACCTTATCAGTGTCCATCAGTGCAGCCTATCGGCACCCATCAGTGCAGCCTAATCAGCGTACTTTAATAAAAGGAGAAAAAATGACCTATAACAAAGTATTAAAAGGGTTTTGTATTTTTTTTCCGTCTTTTTTTTTTTAATTTAACCAAAAATAAAAACCACAGAGGTGATCAAATACCACAAAATTATAAACATTTCATTTGGGTACAGTGTTGTATGACCGCGCATTTTTTTGGCATGGGAGTTTCGCATTTAAGTCAATACCAGACCCGAAGGGACCCTACGCCATATTATTTGTGATTTGTTTATTGTTAGCAACTCTTTGCATTCAGCGGCCGCCCATCCTTAAAGCGGAGGTTCACCCAAAAATCAACTTTCTGCCATTAGATCCAGCATACTGCTGACATCTGCAGTATGCTGTTTTTTTTTTTGTTGTACTTATCGTTTTATCAGCCGTTGTTATCCGGCTCCGAGCGGGGTTTCCTGTGGGGAATGGGCGTTCCTAAGCCAAGAGGAGTTGATTGACGGGCTGCTAAAGTGTGTCACGCCTTCCGAAAATAGCCAAAGTGACACTCGGGTGTTTACGGTGCTACACGGCGCCTGCGCCTGCCGTGTAGAGCTGACTGTGCAGGCGCGGTAAACACCCGAGTGTCACTTTGGGTATTTTCGGAAGGCCTGACGCGCTTTAGCAGCCCGACAATCAACTCCGCTTGGCTTAGGAACGACTATACCCGGAAGGAATCCCTGCTCGGAGCCGGATAACAACGGCTGATAAAACAATAAGTACAAAAAAAACAGCATACTGCAGATGTCAGCAGGATGCTGGATCTAATGGCAGAAAGTAGATTTTTGGGTGAACCTCCACTTTAACAATCAGGTATTTACAGTTTGTTATGAAGAAAGAAAAAAAAAACAGATCAAAAACGCAAAAGATGCAGGTCCATTGAAATCTATTACATGCAAAAAGAAATTTGCTGCGGGAAAAGATAAGTCCTAGACCCTTTTCAAAAATGCATCGGCTAGAAAAATGCATAGGTGTGAACCTATCATAATTCATGAGAATAATAAATCCACCCCATCCGTATATCTTTAAACTTCTACAGGGTATCATTGGCTTGTGGCTGGATAAAGATTTATAAAGGCAACAATGACATTTGGAAAAAACATTTGATGAAATTATTGAATATATAATTTGGAAACTTCATACACATGGCCACTTCATAGACATAGGTTTCATACACATGGCCACGCTTAGGCTGTAATTCTCTGCCCATATGTCACAGATGCAGCATATAGCCTGCTGCCAGCAGTCTGTGAAAATCAATGACAGACTGAAATATACAGCAGCTGTAAGCAGATATAAGCACATCTGAGTGGTAGTTGCCTACAAGGTTGTATACGCTGCACGTTTTTCAGGCTCTAAAAAAATTTTTTTTTTCAACTTCATCATTAAAACAACGTTGCCCAACACACGATCGTGAAAAAAAATGCTCTAGCAAAGCGTGGTGATGTACAACACGTGCAACGGCACTATAAAGGGGAGGTTCCATGCGGATAGCGCCACCCTTGGACCTGCTTTAGCTGATTTCATTTTTGTAAAAGACGATTCACGCTTTTTTGTGTGATGAAGGTGCTTACTCCATTATGAATGGTAGTTTTACCAGAACGAGCGCTCCCGTCTCATAACTTGCTCCTGAGCATGTGCAGATTTTTCACGTTGTTAAAGCCCACACACGACCTTTTTTTACAAACCGAAAATGACATTGTTTAAAACGTCGTTAAAAAAATAGAGCATGTTCGATTTTTATTGAATTTTTTGTCATTTTTCAGAACCCGACAAATGCTTTAAAGCCCACACACAATCATTTTAAATGACATTTTTAAAAAAAACTTATGCCGCGTACACATGATCATTTTTCGGCATGAAAAAAAACTGAGATTTTAAAAACGTAATTTAAAATGATCGTGTGTGGGCTTTTTCAAATCGTTTTTCTTCTTCTGTTTTTTGGGTTGTAAAAAAAAATGATCGTTTGTGGGCTAAAACGACATTAAAAACAATGTTTTAAACCCGCGCATGCTCAGAAGCAAGTTAGGAGACGGGAGCTTGAATGGAACTTCCCCTTTAGCGTGCCGTCGTACGTGTTGTACGTCACCGCGCTTTGCTCATCATTTTTTTTAAACGATGGTGTGTGGGCAAACGTCGTTTTTAATGATGAAGTTGGAAAAACGAGTGGCCAGATTACAGTAAAAAAAGGCAGCTGTTTTTACCTTATTCCAGCGTCCACCAGAATTTTAACATTACAGCATAACGGGCTTCACCGCTATGGTGGGTTTACTCACTGTTTACTGTGCAATGACAAATTCCTCTAATTTTCATAGGCTGTGATCATTCCCACAACTAGGAGGTCAAAAATGGTCCTGTCAGGAGTAGTGAGATGATGTTTGGGCTAGAATCTGGATGTGCAAGCCCACCACAAAGCAGATACCTGTACGGGCCAATCATCTGTAGGACCCCCTCCCCACAGCCACACATTGTCATGCCCTTTGGTGAATGCCCCAGCCAGAGATGATTAGTCCAGTACTGGTGGGCTTGCATAGGTGGGTTCAGATTTTGGTCGGAGCTCATTAGTCATGCCCAAGCTCATTAGTCAAGAGCATCACTTGTTGGAAGGCTTTGTAAGGCCACCTTTAGGTATAGCAATAAATGTACAAAGCCAGAGGGTGTTGGAGAAATTTTTACCAATACTAAGAGATTCCACATAAACAGTAGCTTTGCTTAAGGGACATGCTATTTTTTTAAGAACTGACATTGAATCAATTTTATTCCATACATTTATCTATTCACAGAGAACGGCTGCAGAGCTGAGGGATGGAGTGACAGTGACGCTCTGAAAGTTGAAGGAACAAATGTATGGCTCCGGGCATCAGTAAGCGGCTAAGGCGGCGTACACACGACCGAGAAACTCGTCGGGCGAAACACATCGTTTTCCCCGTCGAGTTCCTTGTTCGGCAGTTAAAAAACTCGTCAAGCCAAATTTTCCCATTGCCCAACGAGGAAATAGAGAACATGCTCTCTTTTTGGCTCGACGAGTTTCCCGACGGGTTTCTCGGCAAAAAGTGTACACACGACCAGTTTTCTCGGCAGAATACGTCTCCCGTTAAGTTTCTTGCTGGATTCTGCCAAGAAAACCGTTCGTGTGTACGTCGCCTAACATTCTACATGTTCCAAGTGTCATTCCAATAATGAATTTGGTGGCAGTCAGAATTTTATCATTTGTCAAAAGTCTTGGGGCTCTCACACCCTGCCTGTTAAAGGAGCACTACACGTGAACTACAAATTTACAGACAGAATTGTATATAAATTCAGATACAATGCACATAAAAAACAAAAATGTCATATATTGCAACTTACCAGGTATTAAGTGCGGTGTCCGGATTCATTTTCTTTTTTTCAGGCTAAGTAAACATTCAGCAGCTTTGGAGAATATATAGTGGAAGGTGTTCTATAGACATATTGTCAGGAACCTGGGGACTCTGCTGTGTGTGTGGTGATGTCACTCAGCCACCTAAAATTCCAGACAGATCCATTGGACAATCCTGACTTGTGCATTGTTTCTGTTGAACCTTTAAGGCCGCGTACACACGACCAAATAAATCCGATCAAATCGGCCTGACAGACCGTTTTGATCGGATTTGTCTGCTGGGGTATATTGGTTTGATCGTGTACACACGATCAAACCAAAATGCCCGCCGGCAGACAGCGCAGTCGGACCGTTTCCAGCAGATAGATTCGATTGTGTGTACGCGGCCTAACTCCTTTCTCCTCCCATGAACCTCCTATTTAAGCCAGGGTTTGACAAATTTGCTTGGAATCTAGGAGCCAGCTAAAAACGTTAGGAGCCAAAAAACGCACCCCGTCCTGCCAAGATCGCGTGCAGCAGTGATCGCATACGTGAGTAGCATTCCCATATGTAAACGGTATTCAAACCACACATGTGAGGTATCGCCGCCATCGTTAGAGTGAGAGCAATAATTCTAGCCCTAGACCTCTTCTGCAAGGCCGCGTACATCCGATCAGACCGGCCGATGAAACTGGCCTGAAGACCAGTTTCATCGGACCAAATTGATCGTGTGTACGGCCCATCGGGCCGGTGTCCATCGGACCAAAGTTTTAAAACTTGCTTTAAAAACTGTCCGACGGACACCTGTCCGTCGGACCAAAACGATGGTTAGTACACAAAAGCATCGGACCAAGAACCCGCGCATGCTCAGAATCAAGTCGACGCATGCTTGGACGCATTGAACTTCGTTTTTTCAGCACTTCGTTGTGTTCTACGTCACCGCGTTTTGACCCGATGGGATTTTGGACTGATGGTGAGTACGTACATCAGACCATCAGACCACTTCAGCGGTGGTCCGATGAAAACGGTCCGTCGGACCAGTCTCATCGGTTTGGTCTGATCGTGTGTACGTGGCCTAACTCAAAACATGCAACCTGTAGAATTTTTTAAACGTTGCCTATGGAGATTTTAAAGGGTAATAGTTTGTCGCCATTCCACTAATGGACGCAATTTTGAAGCGTGACATGTTGGGTATGAATTTACTTGGCGTAACATTATCTTTCACGGAAAAAAAAATTGGGCTAACTTTACTGTTTTCGGTGCCCCAGACGACGTCAATTTTATGACGAAACGTACGTCAGGAAGGTGATGTGCTGACGTTTTTTGACGTGACGATCCGAGCGGAACGGGCGTTCGAGCAAGCCGGCCGGCTTTACATTTCTTTGTGCCTTTATTTCATCTATTATGTGTAAGTGCAACTTTTAATAAACCTGTTAAGATATTTTAAACGTACTTTCACCTTGTGGGCTATTTACTCCTTTCCGGTGTATTGCTGATATCTGGAGGATCTACAGGACACCTTGACAACAGCTGCCTCAATTAGCTCCGAGCAAAGGCTTGCCTGCTATATGTGGTTTTCTATCTGGCTTCTGGTAAGCCTTCATTTCATCTGGTGACATGGTGGTGGTGTTAAATTAGTCACAACCTACAGTGCCTGCCGCCGAGAATGTGTTTTTAGCACGCCAGCATCGCGCTGAATCTCGGCGACAGGCTGCCGATATCTCGCACTCGCTGGAATAGTAAAAGCACATTCCAGCGAGTGCGTCATAGAAGCGACGGGGATCCGACGCGGATTCCCACCAATTCTACACGTGGGCGGAGTTTGTTATGAATCCTGAAGGAGAAATCCCCGCCGGATTTTTAAAGAAAAATCCGGCATGGGTTCCCCCCTCAGGAGCATAACGGGCCCTTAGGTCTGTTATGGGTTGTAAGGAGACCCCCTACGCCGAAAAAAACGGCGTGGGGGTCCCCCCACAATCCATAACAGACCCGTATCCAAAGCACGCCGGCCGGCCGGTCAGGAAGGGAGTGGGGGCGAGCGAGCGCCCCCCCCTCCTGAGCCGTACCGGGCAGCATGCCCTCAACATGGGGGGGTTAGGTGCTCTGGGGCAGGGGGCGCACTGCGGCCCCCCACCCCAGAGCACCCTGTCCCCATGTTGATGAGGACAGGGCCCCTTCCCGACAAACCTGGCCGTTGGTTGTCGGGGTATGCGGGCGGGAGGCTTATCGGAATCTGGAAGCCCCCTTTAATAAGGGGGCCCCCAGATACCGGCCCCCCACCCTATGTGAATGAGTATGGGGTACATTGTACCCCTACCCATTCACCTGCAAATAAAAAGTGTAAACACAAATAAACCACACAGGGTATTGAAATATTTTATTAGTTGGCCGCCGGGGGGGGGTGTGTATGATCGCTTTTATAAAAGCGCCCCCCTCCGGCGGGCTTCTGTGGGGGGTGGGTGCCGCCGTCTGGTTCTCTTCCGCCGCCGGGGGGGGGCGCTTTGATAAAAGCGCCCACCACCCGGCGGGCTTCTTTCGACGTCTTCGGCGGCTGGGGGGTCTTCTCCCACTCTCCGGGGTCTTCTCCTGCTCTCCGGGGGTCTTCTCCGCTCTCCGGGGGTCTTCTTCTTCTTCAGGACTCGCCGCCGCTAACTTTGTGTGTTAGCTCAATTACTAGCGGCGGCGCGTCCCCTCGTCTGTGACGTCGTCTTCTTCTTCTTCTCCAGATGTTGACGCGACGCTTCCTTCCGCTGTTATGCCGGGCGCGCGGCTCGCAGCGAGTTATATAGGCCTGTCTTGTGACGTCACAGTCCCATCATGCTCCGGTAGGTACCACGTGGTACCTACCGGAGCATGATGGGACTGCGACGTCACAAGACAGGCCTATATAACTCGCTGCGAGCCCGGCATAACAGCGGAAGGAAGCGTCGCGTCAACATCTGGAGAAGAAGAAGACGACGTCACAGAGGAGGGGACTCGCCGCCGCTAGTAATTGAGCTAACACACAAAGTTAGCGGCGGCGAGTCCTGAAGAAGAAGAAGACCCCCGGAGAGCGGAGAAGACCCCCGGAGAGCGGAGAAGACCCCCGGAGAGCAGGAGAAGACCCCGGAGAGTGGGAGAAGACCCCCCAGCCGCCGAAGACGTCGAAAGAAGCCCGCCGGGTGGTGGGCGCTTTTATCAAAGCGCCCCCCCCGGCGGCGGAAGAGAACCAGACGGCGGCACCCACCCCCCACAGAAGCCAGCCGGAGGGGGGCGCTTTTATAAAAGCGATCATACACACCTCCCCCCCGGCGGCCAACTAATAAAATATTTCAATACCCTGTGTGGTTTATTTGTGTTTACACTTTTTATTTGCAGGTGAATGGGTAGGGGTACAATGTACCCCATACTCATTCACTTAGGGTGGGGGGCCGGTATCTGGGGGCCCCCTTATTAAAGGGGGCTTCCAGATTCCGATAAGCCTCCCGCCCGCATACCCCGACAACCAACGGCCAGGGTTGTCGGGAAGGGGCCCTGTCCTCATCAACATGGGGACAGGGTGCTCTGGGGTGGGGGGCCGCAGTGCGCCCCCTGCCCCAGAGCACCTAACCCCCCCATGTTGAGGGCATGCTGCCCGGTACGGCTCAGGAGGGGGGGGGCGCTCGCTCGCCCCCACTCCCTTCCTGACCGGCCGGCCGGCGTGCTTTGGATACGGGTCTGTTATGGATTGTGGGGGGACCCCCACGCCGTTTTTTCGGCGTAGGGGGTCTCCTTACAACCCATAACAGACCTAAGGGCCCGTTATGCTCCTGAGGGGGGAACCCATGCCGGATTTTTCTTTAAAAATCCGGCGGGGATTTCTCCTTCAGGATTCATAACAAACTCCGCCCACGTGTAGAATTGGCGGGAATCCGCGTCGGATCCCCGTCGCTTCTATGACGGCTTTGTCTCTATCGCGGCAAGCCAGCTCGGCGCTGGCTCCCGCGATGGGGCTCGTAGGTGGTCAATCTCGCCGAGAAAGGGAGCGAGATTGACACAATATCCCAGTCACCTACTGTAGGACACCAATATATTTGCAATTTAAACATTTTTTATGTGCTGTTTTTGGCGTACTTCACTATGTGAAGCTTGTTATGCTTGCCCTCTGGTAAGCCTCCATTTCTTATCACACTGACATATTGGGGGTGGACTTATATATTTATTTCATATTGACTCTCAGGACTGTCTGTGAAGCACTTTCCAACACATTTTGGTCTAATAATTCCTAATACCAAGCTTAATTGGCGTTTATTGTCATTTGAGCACACTGGACTGTTATTACACTCTAATTTTGTGCAAAGGCACCGTTTTATATATGGTTCCGAATATCACTTGTTTATCTTTATTTTATGTTTAGCGCAACTTCAATTTTTTCTCCTAACTTTACTGTTGTCTTATTTTTGAAATAAAGAAATTGTATTTTTCCCAAAAAAAGTGCGCTTGTAAGACCGTTGCGCAAATACGGTATGACAAAAAGTATTGCAACGACCACCATTTTATTCTCTAGGGTGTTAGAATAAAAAATATTTCCTTCTGCACACCAGACCGGTCATGTGATTTCACACTACTGGGAATCCATTGGAGAATCCAGTTACATGCTGCAGCTTGGATGATAGTTTGAAGCCGGCATACAGCCATCTACGGCCGAGTAGAGAGGGGGGACAGAGATTGTCCCTGGCAACAAGACCACTGAGTGACCGATCTGAGGAAACAGTTTTGGTGTACCCGGAGCCATAGTCATCTATGGTGAAGATCCTGCTTATCTGATCGGTAGCTGTTTTTCCATGCTGAAGAGCGATGTCCACTGATTGGAGCCAGAGGAAACTTTCTGCTGTTTGTGAGCTGATCTGACCCCTGTCACGCGGGTCCATCTGTTGTGGTAAGCAGACATCTATTCACCTTACTATTGCTAAGCATTCAAGCTGAGAAGATCTGAGTGATTATCTGCAGAAGAGTTTTTTCTTTGCTACATTGTTACAACGATTGGGAACTTTGCTCTACTTTGTGTTTTTTGTTTCCTTTTTTTTCACCTTGGAACTTTTTTATTAAGCCTTTCCATCACTAGGAATGGTTTAATCACACCTTCTTAAAATTTTTGGACTCAAATGATTCACCCAATTTATTCAATAATTTTTTGTGGTTTTGTTATTTTCTGCTAAACAGCAGATTGAGACATTTTGATTAACAGTGATTTTGGATTGTCCATGACAAGCAGTTGACTCACAAGCTCAATTGACCTTATTTTAAGCAATAGGTCAACACCATCTGGTAAGGAGCCATCTATCCTCACTTGAGGTGATCCTTTTTGGTGAAGGTGGAACTAACTATACAAAGACTTTTTTGAGCACGGAGCACTTTAAACTTTTGTATTGCACACTACTGCTGGCGCAATAGTTTTGTACACAGACTTTAATTAGACATTATATTGTTCATCGCACATTGCATATTTGTTTGTACTATCACAGCTTTGTTGTTTGCTGTAATTTAATTTATTTCATATGCATGTGATTGTTTATAGCTAGTTCATAGTGATCACCATTACCCTTATTTACCATTCTTTAGCACCTTTATATATATATATATATTTTCTTCAGCGCCCCTATCCCACTCGTACACAAAGAATAAAAAATATATATAATGTTTGGGGGTTCTAATTAGAGGGAAGGAGATGGCAGTGAAAAAACACAATAGAACTGCTGTTTTTTGCTACTTGTAATGCAACCTGTAATGCCATCGGCTACACAAGATGGCCACTCCTAGATTCCTTCTGCAGGCCTCAGCTTCGTTCTGTGAAGGCCACAAAGCCGCGGCCTCAATTACCAGCGGGCGCAGACCCGCCACGATCACGCCCCGCGCCGGCTGGTAATTGAGGCTGCGGCTTTGCGGCCTTCTGCAGCCCTAAGCTTCCCTAGGTGCCAGGTCACAATTTCTTGTTGCAGTTGCGACCTGGTGCCCGGATTTTGTCGAGGCCTGATTTAAGCCATGCCTTTGCACTTCCTGTTTGCCAGATTATTCTGCTATTTCTAGTCAATAGCTCGCTCTTGTCACTCCTGCTGCTGTTGATTTCTCTGCTACCACTCATTACCGACTTTTGGATTTGACCCCCCGACAACACTTTTGCTTGATCCCAACTTACAGTCACTCGTTACCAAGTTTTGGCTTGCTCCTTGACTACCCTTCTTCTTAATACCAACCTGCGATGACTTGTTACTGATCTTTGACTTGTTTACTTACTACTCTTCTGCTTGATCCCTACCTGGTATATCTACAACTGGACCCCAACTTGCTCACTTCCTGGTGGGACAATCCTGAGGACCGCAACCTGGTACTAACATGCAGCAAAACCCATCCCCGCTATCAGGAGCTTTGGTGAAAACAGGTTAGTGCTTAGACTCTGTTGCTCAGTTGAACCCATGTCATCGACCAGGATGATCTCCTGCACTTATCCAGCTGGTCAGTGGGAGCCTCTTTACTGCTATAGCTTCTGGCCTCCAAGCCTAACCCCTGAACATGACATGTGTTCTTGGGTGGCACTGGCAATGCTTCTTTTTATATAGAGTACAAGCTTTGTCACCTTTAGACAGGAATTGTTACTGGCTGAATGATAAGATGAAAATAAATGAAGAAAAACATTGCAAAATGGAAACTAAAACAGCCACCACTTCTAAGGACTGGCAAGATGTTATACACATCCATTGCCGGACGTTGCTGCACTTCAAGTGCGCAACCGGCGTTTTTTGTTTTGATTTAACCACACAATTTTTCCCCAAAGCTGTTAGTCCGTTTAACACTCCTGCCCCCCCCCCCAACCCGACAATGTGGCTGTCCAAAGGTGTATCTGTTGCTCCTTCATCCAGAGTGTAGGCACTCAAGTGCAGGAGGTGTGTTACTGGCCAAATACCAGGTGAAGATAGAAGGAAAAGCCCCAAAAAATTGTTATGAATGCAGTCACAACATTTACCGATTAGTAAGCTGCAATATATTACATTTTTCATTTTGGAACTATCACTAAGGCAATTGTTAGCCCCCGTTCACATTGACTTGCGATCTGAAACTGCACGATTTAAAGCCACATGTCAGTGTGACTTTCAGTGCGCCTTTGGAGACATCTGTGCGGCTTCATGCACAGATGTCTATTCAAGTCACACCCGAAATCACCAAAAGTTGTGCATGTGCCAATTTTTCCAATCAATGCAGCACCACAAAATCAGCCGATTTTAACAGTGCGATTGCTGGCAATAGGTCAAATCGCATGACAATCACTCCAATATGAATGGAGGCTAAAGGTTCATTTTTTTCTTCTTAAAAATAATAAACATGTTATGCTTGCATGCTCTATGCAATGGTTTTGTACAGAGCAGCCTGCAGACTCTGAATAGGTGCAGAATCCTATATAGTAAAGCAGGAGCTTATGGCTACAAAGAATTACAATTATTTGGCAACAAAAAAAAAACAATCATATTTATACATTTTAAATGTGCATTCAGCAGTTGGACTCATGTCCTACTATAAAGTCTAGTGAATGTGAATGCTCTTCATGTTGCTGTAGTGAAATTTGGATTAATTGTTCCTGACCTCTGCAGTCACTAGACATCTACTTGTTTTCAACACATATTATAATGAGATCGGAATACTGTCAATCCCCCCATATATACTGAAACCAGGAGAAATATAGGAATTTAATCTCTCAGGATATGTTAATTCAGAAAAAGCAGAGCACAACGTTTAGTGAAGCATCCCTCAAAAATGTTAATGAGAGGCAGAATAAAACCCTTTGTGGCGTTACACTCAGTAATGCTGGCTGCAAAAATCATTATTTTCATGAATTGGTCGTTACAGTATTTTTAGAATGTTCTTTGAAAGAAATGACAAGACACACAGCTAAACATCACAAAACATGATCATTTCAATTCAATTCAAACTGAAGAATGTTATAAAAAAAAGTAGTAGCAGAGGTTATTAATCCTATGATACGTCCATATTCATGGCAGCTTCAGTCAACTAGAGCATGGGTCTTCATACTTTTCAAACAAAGGGCCAGTTTATTGTCCTTCAGACTTAAAGCGGAGCTCCAGCCGCGAAACATTTTTTTTTTAAAGTCAGCAGCTACTAACAGTGTAGCTGCTGACTTTAAATAAGGACACTTACCTGTCCTAGGCGCCCGCGCTGACGGCCCCCCCCGATGCCGGTCCCACGATCGCTCCGGGTCCCGCGCCGCCATTCACACTATGGGAAACGGGCAGTGAAGCCGTACGGCTTCACTGCCCGTTTCCTACTGCGCCTGCGTGAGTCTCACGCTGGCTTGTGAATGGGCGCGCTGCTCTCTGAGAACACACACAGTTCCCAGAAAGCAGCGCGCCCCATTCACAAGGAGAAGGACAAGAAGACATCAAACCGCGGTGTGGAAGAGGCAGATTACGGACTTCCGCATAGCAACAGCTATTTCGGGTGAGTATTTTTTTTTTTCAGGTTTTTTTTTTTTTTTAAACAACATGGCAAAATGTTGTTTTGCTGGGTGGAGCTCCGCTTTAAGGAGGAGACTAAAGAATTGTGGCCAGCGGGGGGGCAGAAAATGTCCCAGGCCCAGCATCAGTAAGAATAAATATGACCTCAGTGTTGGTGGTCAATAGGAGAAGGAGTAGTGTCCTTATTAGTAGGAGAAATTGTTTCCCGTCATTGGTATCGGTGGAAGAAATACTGCCCCATTGTTGGTGTCAGAGGGAGAAATAGTGCCTCATATCAGTGGGAGGAATAGTGCCCCAAGGGCCGGATAAAGGCTAGCAAAGGGCCACATCTGGCCCTCAGGCCACAGTTTGGAGACCCCTGATCTAGAGAAGTAAAGCTCTACCTGCAGGAATGACTAGGTCATGTGGTGAGCATGTGTTGGGATCAGCCTGGACTCCTTTCTGGAGCACCTTAATGGATTACACAGTGAAGAACTGAAGGCTGAGGGTACTCTAAGTATTTAGGTAGGTGGCTGTTGCTCACAGGGATAGTGAAAACGTTAAGAGGCTTCAAGAATGGCACTTGACATCCCTTAAGGGCCACACATAATATTCAGTGAATGTAATGCTACAAAAAGCCATCGGGAATAGCATACATACCAACCGTAATGATGAGAGACTGAACATGCCATAGGATGTGTTGGATTCTGGGACATGATATAGAAGTAGTTGGAAACTGGGACATGATATAGAAGTAGTTTGAGACTGGGACATGATATAGAGTTTGTTGCAGATTAGAAACAAGTTATAGAATTTGTTGGAGACTGGGCCCATATTGTAGGAGTTGTCAGAGACTGGGGACATGCTTTAGAAGTTGATGGAGACTGGGTACATACTATAGGAGTTGGAAACTGGGTACATGCTTTAGAAACTGATGAAGACTGAGGACATTCTATATAAGTTGTTGGAACCCGGGGACCTGCTATCGGAGTTGTTGTAGACTAGGGACATGCTATAGAAGTTGTTGAGGACTGGAGACTTGCTTTAGAAATTGTTATGTACACACGATCACTTTATGTGATGAAAAAAAATGACGTTTTTAAAAATGTCAATTTCATTGACCGTGTGTAGGGGAAAACGTTGTTTTATGTCTTGTAAAAAATGACAAAAAAAATTGAACCATGCTTTAATTTTTTGTGTCGTTTTTTCAAAACGTTGTTTTTTGTTTCACAAAAAGTCACCGTGTGTAGCAAAAAACGTCGTTTAAAACAACGTGTTTCAACCTGCGCATGCCCAGAAGCTATTTATGAAGAGAGCTTTAATGGAAAAGAGTGGTGAACGTAACCTCGCTTTGCTAGAGCATTGTGAAAAAAACGAAGGTGTTTAGGCAACATCGTCTTTGAAAATTGAAGTTTCAAAAACGTTGTTTTTTACTTCACAGAAAACGTTGTTTTTTTTCATCACATAAAGTGATCGTGTGTACGCGGCATTAGACACTGAGAACATGCTATAGAAGTTGTTAGAGACTGGGGACACACTATAGAAGTTGTTGGAGACTGGAGACTTGCTTTAGAAATTGTTGGAGACTGGGAACATGCTGTAGAAGTTGTTGGGGACAGGGCACATGCTGTAGAAGTTGTTGGGGACTGGGGACACACTATAGAAGTTGTTGGAGACTGGGGATATGCTATAGAAATTGTTGGAGACTGGGAACATGTTATATTATACATTGTTGGAGACAGGAGACTTGCTATAGAAATTGTTGGAGACTGGGAACATGCTATATACATTGTTGGAGAGACAGGAGACTTGCTATAGAAATTGTTGAAGACTGGGAACATGCTATATACGTTGTTGGAGAGACAGGAGACTTGCTATAGAAGTTGTTGGGGACTTTAAATATGATATAGGATTTGTTGGAGACAGAAGATTTGCTATATAAATTGTTGGAGACTGGGAACATGCTATAGAAGTTGTTGGAGACTGGGGACATGCTATAGAAGTTGTTGGAGACTAGGGACATGCTATGGATGTTGTTGGAGCCTGGGGACATACTATGGATGTTGTTGGAGCCTGGGGACATGATATAGGAGTTTTTGGAGACAGGAGACCTGTTGTAGATGTTGTTGGAGACTGTGAATATGCTATAGGAGTTGTCAGAGACTGAGGTTATGCTTTAGAAATTGTTGAACACTGAAGACTCGCTAAAGAAATTGTTGGAGACTGCGGACATGCTATAGAAGTTCTTGGAGACTGGGGACAAGCTATATGAGTTGTTGGAGACTAGGGACATGCTTTTTGAGTTGTTGGAGACCTAAGACATGCTATAGAAGTTCTTGGAGATTAGGGTCAAGCTATATGAGTTGTTGGAGACTGGGGACATGCTTTAGAAATTGTTGGACACTGTAGACTCCCTATAGAAATTGTTGGAGACTGGAGACATGCTATAGAAGTTGTTGGAGACTGGGGTAGAAGTTGTTGGAGATTGGGGACATGCTATAGAAGTTGTTGGAGACATGCTATAGGCATTGTTGGAGACTGGGGACATGCTATAGGCATTGTTGGAGACTGGGGACATGCTATAGGCATTGTTGGAGACTGGGGACATGCTATAGGCATTGTTGGAGACTGGGGACATGCTATAGAAGTTGTTGGAGACAGAAGACTTGCTATAGATATTGTTGGAGATTGGGGACATGCTATAGAAGTTGTTGGAGATTGGGGACATGCTATAGAAGTTGTTGGAGATTGGGGACATGCTATAGGAGTTGTTGGAGATTGGGGACATGCTATAGGCGATGGTGGAGACTGGGGACTTGCTATTAAAGTTGTGCCAAAAAATCTGCACAGCACTCACATTCAAACTATAGGCATCCCCTGCAGCTCGAGTCACCTCATTGGACAGATACAGAGGTAAAGAAATGCTGAGGCTTTATTTAATTTTTTTCTACTGACCTTCATCAGATGTTTATAGACAATACCCCCCTCCTAGCAGCCAGTTTTACATAATGCAAGCAAGGCCTATCAATATTTACAGAGCAGGAACAGTTAAGGTTTACATCTGCTGAAATAACTGCAGTGTATAGGACTGACATTGAGAGGACTTTTTTTCATAACAGATATGGAGTTTCCCTTTAAGCTGAACAAACCATTTTGGAGGCTCTTCCTCCCACGTAGAAAGCCAGGCTTTGTTTAAACCAAGGCAAACCACAGGGATTAAATAGACAGAACTTATTTTAAAAGTTCATTCATCAGCGATAATATCACCAAGATAGTCACGGTATTAATATTAATTGCCTTCTGCTCCTTTTATGATGTTCATATATTTGCCCAATAAAGCCTAAATGAATATTACATTTCGTGCAGAAATTGCAAAAAAAAAAAAAAAAAAAAAAGCCGTGAATATCATTTTGGGCCGAGTGCAACCGAGTAAGGTCATTTTTAATTACATTAAAAAAGATAACATTTTGCCATTTTCACATTGACCGTATGAATGATTGCCACTATGGCTCCAAAGTGGTCGCTTCTCCAATATCATTTTCTACCGGAGGAAAGAAATAAAAATGGTTACGGAGTGAGATCACTCATTCCACGGTGGTAATGCAATCATATAACTTTTGACAATTTTCTGTTTTATTCAGAAATACTCAGGGGATGCTCAAAAAATGTTGAGCTATATTATATTAAAGAATAATTTAACAGCAATATCATACAAGTATCAACAAGCAATCCTTACAGAATCCACAGAAGGTTGCCATGGAAACCACACTGACAATCTCTTCCTGACAAAGTAACGGTACTATGTGATGCCGAGGTTTTCGGACTGGGACACTTACATGGGGTGCTTTTACACCTTTCCCACAGTCCTTTGCAAGCCATGATACCTTAGTATCATTTTATTTTATTTTATAAAGGGGCAATGGTAACTATAGTAACAGGGGTATTTTTTTTTAATGGAGGACCACAGCTGTATAGATAGTAACCTAACCAGGTAAATGTAAATATCTTTTGTAATATTTATCAGTCAGTTGACCTTAAATGGAAAATGTATATTTTTTGACCTTTTTATATACTTCTATGTGAAATAAATAGTGAAGCGCTCCTAAATTGAATACGTTAAAAATGATACATTATGAATAAATGTGCAACTATTACACCAAAGCAAATAAAAACGACCTTCACATATATATAAAAAACATATCATGTCTGCACCCCAAATCAAATGTGCATATACATAACACATTTACCTATAATATGCAGGACCTTTTTTGAGCAGGAATGCGGGGAACGCAGTTCCAGCACCTCCTGGACTGACTGTATGTAATGGCAAGGGGTCCTGGGGTGTGCTGCAGGGTATTGATGCTCACTGCTGGGCAGTGGCATAGCGTCGCTTGTCAGCGCCCAGAGAAGAGCTGCAGGTAACCTGCCCCTGCGCCCCTCTAAATGTTGCGCCCGGGGGATAAATCCCCCTGCCCCCCACGTTACGCCACTGCTGATCCGGTTGATGCCACTGCTGATCACGGTTGATCCGTGATCCGAACAGGTCACCCCCTTCGGATCGAATCGCTATGCGATCCGCGGACTACTGCCGCGGGCATAGCATTAGGAAAGGCCGCGGCTTCGGCCTAGCTCCGGAGCCGCGGCCATCTTGGTACACCCGGCGGTGGCCCCTCCTCTCTGTTTACACCCACAGAGGAGGAGGATACCGCGCTCAAGGGACACACACGCCGCTATCTGATCTGAGGTCTGCACGGAGGGGGGGCTCACTGTTTGCCTGTACTACGGAGGGGGGGTAGGTCACTGTCTGCCTGTACTACGTACGGGGGAGGTGGTCACTGTCTGCCTGTACTATGGTGGGAAGGGGGTCACTGTGTGCCTGTACTATGGTGGGAAGGGTCACTGTGTGCCTGTACTACTTGGGGGGGGTCACTGTGTGCCTGTGCTACTTGGGGGGGTCACTGTGTGCCTGTACTACTTGGGGGGGGGTCACTGTGTGCCTGTACTACGTGGGGGGGTCACTGTGTGCCTGTACTACTTGTGGGGGGTCACTGTGTGCCTGTACTACTTGGGGGGTCACTGTGTGCCTGTACTACTTGGGGGGTCACTGTGTGCCTGTACTACTTGGGGGGTCACTGTGTGCCTGTACTACTTGGGGGGTCACTGTGTGCCTGTACTACTTGGGGGGGTCACTGTGTGCCTGTACTACTTGGGGGGGGTCACTGTGTGCCTGTACTACTTGGGGGGGTCACTGTGTGCCTGTACTACTTGGGGGGGTCACTGTGTGCCTGTACTACTTGGGGGGGTCACTGTGTGCCTGTACTACTTGGGTGGGGGTCACTGTGTGCCTGTACTACTTGAGGGGGGGTCACTGTGTGCCTGTACTACTTGGGGGGGGGGGTCACTGTTTTTTTTTTTGCTGATCCGAAAAATGATCCGATCCTGCCGATCCGAGGAACGATCCGAACTGTAAGTTTTTTGATCCGTTGCACCCCTAATCATTACCAAATTCCATACAAATTACTTGGCACCACAAAATGATACTTGGTCCTATATTGTCTAAAAGGGACGGTTCTGGGAGGTGGGAAGGGGCGGAGAAAAGGGGCGACTCAGAAAGGGGGAGTTCCAGCACCTATTGTCTGAGAAAAAAAGCCCTGATAAGATGGAACACATATGTATATATACTATAGAGTAAAAGTGATCCAAAAATTATAAACATAAAATGTCCCATTAAATGTGGCAATAAATAGTGTGAAAAGTTCCAAAATATAGTCTCAAAAGTTAAATATTCATCCCATCATGTGTCAAATAATCTTCACAGAGACTTTAAATCCTTACAAAATATGAACAAACACCACCATTGTGCAAAGTTGGACCTTGAAGACATATCCAACGCAAACTCCAGATCTTCTTATCAGGAATTTAAAGTGATTGTAAAGACTCACTTTTTTTTTCTATTTAAATAACAGACATGTTATACTTACCTGCTCTGTGAAATGGTTTTGCACAGAGCAGCCCAGATCCTCCTCTTCTCGGGTCCCTCTTCTGTGCTCCTGGGCCCTCCCTCCTGTTACATGCCCCCACAGCAAGCAGCTTGTTATTGGGGCACCCGAGCTGAGCTGCAGCTCCATGTATCCATTTAGACACAGAGCTGGGGACCGGCCCACCCCCCTCTCTCCTTATTGGCTAACTGAGTTTAATTGACAGCAGCGGAAGCCAATGGTGCCTCTGCTGTGTCTCAACCAATCAGGAGGGAGAGTCCAGGATGGCCGAGGGACTCGTGGACATCGCTGGATAAAGATGGGGCTCAGGTAAGTATTAGGGGGGCAGAGGGGGACTGCTACACATAGAAGGCTGTTTATCTTAATGCATAGAATGCATTAAGATAAAAAAACCTTCTCTCTTTACAAACAATTTAAAGGCTAAGTTCACCTTTGTTCACCTTTTTTTCTAAATTCCAGCTCCACTATGTACCAATAAAGCATTAATGTACTTATGTTGTAAAAATAAAACAGCTTTCCATTTATTCTACACAGGCTTACCTCACTCTCTTCATGGTTGAATAAAAACACTGCTCCATTACTTCTGCCTTACTTCCTGGACAAACTTTAGGCAATGATACAGGAAGGAGTTGACCAGCTGAGGGTGGATAATGCTGGGTGTGTGCTAATGAGTTCAGCTGGTCAACTCTTTCCTGTGTCATGACCTAAAATCTATCCAGGAAGTAAGGCAGAACTAATGGAGCAGTGTTTTTGATCAGCCATAAAGAAAGAAAGGTAAGCGTGTGTGGAATAAATGGAAAGCGGTTTTATTTTTGCAAAAGAAGTACATTAATGCTATATGGGTTCACAGGGGAGCTGGCATTTAGAAACTAAAAAGTGAACAAAGGTGAACTTAGCCATCAAGCCAACCACTTAATCCCCTTAACGACAGTGGCTGAGCTTAAAACTTGAGAACAGCATCATGGGAGGGTGTCATATACTCTCCTTACCATGAAGTACCTGGCATTTTGCAGAAGCTCTGATAGAGCAATAAAATGGCAGTGAAGCACAGCAAAGGTGAGTAAAAGTGGGTTGCGGTGGAGCACATGTGGGGTAGATTCACGTACCTCGGCGCATCTTTCTGCCGGCGTCGCCGGCGCAACGTTGAGAGGCAAGCATGGAATTCACAAAGCAAATGCTCTCCACGTTGCGTCGGCTTAGGTTATAGTTGTCCGCGTAAGCCGACGTAAGTTAAAGTAGGTGGAAGTGGGCGTGTAACATTTAACCACTTAAGACCCGGACCAAAATGCACGTAAAGGACCTTGCCCCTTTTTGCGATTCGGCACTGCGTCGTTTTGGGACAATTATCATTTTCACAGCAAAAAATGCATTTAAATTGCATTGTTTACTGTGGAAATGACAGTTGCAGTTTGGGAGTTAACCACAGGGGGCGCTGTGAATTTGAGTGTTCTCTGTGTGTGTGTTTACAACTGCAGGGGGTGTGGCTGTAGGTGTGACGTCTTCGATCACGTCCCCCTATAACAGGGATGACGCGATCGATGCTGCGGCCCCGTTCTTCAGCTCCAGGGACGGATTGCCGCACTGCAGCGGCGATCGGGTCCGCGAGTCCCGCGGTCCCGGTCCTGGAGCTTCGGACCGGGTCACGGGAGCGCGCCACGGCTGGGTACTAAAACCAACGTATATATACGTTGATGTGCCCAGCCGTGCCATTCTGCCGACGTAAATGTGCAGTAGGCGGTCCTTAAGTGGTTAAATGAAGCGTGACCCCATGCAAATGATGGGCTTCAAAAAACGAACTGCGCATGCGTCTTATCTTGGACGCATCCCAGTTAGCATGCTCACAGTCACGACGAAATAACTGGCTAAGATACGTCAAAACACTGCCTACGACGTGAATGTAACCCATGCACAGCCCTATTCAGGTACTACATAAACGACGTATAAATCGACGGCGTTTGTTCCCTGGTCCATACTTTTGCATGGGTTGCGCCTCCTATATGAGGAATAACTTTACGCCGGACGTAACCCTTACGCAAATCGCTTATAACATGTACCCAGCGCAAGTACATTCGTGAAACATGGGTACGCCGAATGCGTCCAGCGTAACTATGCGCCCACGATACGCCGGCATAGGCAAGTTACGTTGGGCAGCTGAAGCCAAATTTTTTGACGTATCTAGCTTGGACAATCGGCGCAGAGATACGACGGCGCACATTTGTATATACGACGGTGTATCTATAGATACGTCGGCGTAAGTCTTACCTGAATCCAGGCCATTGAGGCTATTTCTCTGCTAAAGGTAAAGGCTGACTTTGCTGCATTGTCGGTGTAATCGCGCTGGTTCCCACATCACATCAGTGTGAACCCAGGGTTAACCCCTTGATCGCCCCCTAGTGTTAACCCATTCCATGACATAACATTTACACAGTAATCAGTAATAAGTGCATTTTTATAGCACTGTATAAATCTCAATGGTCCCAAAAAAGTGTTAAAAGTGTCCGATCTGTCTGCCGCAATATCGCTGTCCCGCTAAAAATTGCAAATCGCCGCCATTACTAGTGAAAAAAAAATAATAATAAAAAATTACATAAATCTATCCTCTATTTTGTAGACGCTATAACCTTTGCACAAACCAATCAATATAAGCTTACTGTGATTTTTTTTTACCAAAAATATGTAGAAGAATACATATTGGCCTAAACTAATGAAGATATTTTTTTGGGGGGGCGGGGATATATTTTTTATAGCAAAAAGTAAAAAATATTGTTTTGTTTTTTTCAAAATTGACGTTTTTTTTTGTTTAAAGCGCAAAAAATAACCGCAGAGGTGATCAAATACCGCTAAAAGAAAGCTCAATTAGTTGGAAAACACTTTCTGGGGTACAGCGTCGCACGACCGCGCAATTGTCAGTTAAAGCGACACAGTGCCATACTGCAAAAATGGCCTGTTCATGAAGGGAGGTAAACCTTTCCAGAGCTGAAGTGGTTAAGAAAAGGTCCTAATCCAAAATGATGCGTCAGCGCAGTACTGCAGCAGCTCACCATCAAACAAAGAATAAACCCTGCCTGCACCTTACCTGTGATTATGTACATTTACTAAAAATTGTTTATCCGGACTGCTATTCTCCTGTAAGACATTTTCAGCTGGGTAGAGACATTTTCTTACAAGACAATTCCGAATAACCAGTTCAGAACTGTTATATTGTTTCTGTAAAAATGGAACAATGGGCGAGCATGTTATAGAAACAGTAACAAGTTTTTCCGCCATAAATGGATTCCTCTAAGCGGTGCTACAGTGTTTCATGATTCAACTGCATTTCCATTTTCAACACTTTAATAAAAACAACTTTATGTCAATGGAATATTATTGTTCCAAACCGAGAGAGAATTCCTTTGCCTACAAACAAGCCAAGCTCAAACAATGTTATGCAAATGCATGGTAATTTATGCATAAATTGCAGATAACAATAAAACAGGATAAATACTATTACAAACTTTATGCACCTGAAAATATGTGTGAATATTTGCTTAACAAAAACAAACCCACTAAATAATCACACAATGAAAAGACATATAAAATCTAATTTCCTATTGCTCTGGAAAGTCAACAGAGGTTCTGCTGTGAGAAGTTATTTGGAAAGTAATGTCAACTTTTAAAATGTGCAGCCTTACACGCGTAAAGGTTTAATATTTCTCTGCTCTCAAAAATTCAGAAGAATTCAGCTGCTTTGAAATTGGAGGTCATTCCTGGGTCCTGTTGTGCTTAAAATGGACATGCTACTTTTGAAATGCGTTACACATCAAATGACAGACGCGTGATTTGCTAAAATGGCTACTGTTACAGATTTATCTTTGTTAAACTTGAACTTTAGTCAAAGCATTTTTACATTTAGATGGAGTGGAGGAGAGATTGGTTTTAAATGTTGTCTGTGTTCCCACACGGAAGATTTTTAAGCATTTCCTGTCCTAGTGACTCAACAGGAAGTAAAGACGTCTTAACGGGAACACGGAGAATAAAATAAAACCTGACAGGTTCTAACACTTATTTTTTTACTATTCTGTGTGTGCAGAGCTTTATTTCTCAAAAAATAGGTGCAGGAACTCAACCACGACCCCATTCAAATTTCACAAACAGTAGAAGAGTCTTAAAGAGGCATTAAATACCAGGATTGCATTACATACAGAGTGCAGAGTTCAGGGAGTTAAACACAGAGTGCAGAGCTGTCACTTGTAAACACAGAAACCAGACTTCTGTGTTTTCAAGTGATTGTGGTGAGCAGGCACCAAAGGGTCTGAGCCAGAGGTGGTGGAACTGAGTTCCCCCAAGTTCCCCCTGAAAAAAAGCCCTGTGTGTGTGTCAACTCATAGCTTAATCATAGAGACACAACAGGAGGTAAAGGTTAATAGCACAAACAGGTAGTAGAAAAAAAACATTATAGGGGTCCCAATGTGTTTCCATCCAAAAAAATGAAAAAAGTTCTACTTATAATTGAACATATAGGGCCAGATTCTCATAGAATTCCGGCGGCGTAGCGTTAGCCATTTACACTACGCCGCCGCATCGTACTAGAACAAGGGCTTTATTCCCAAAGCACTTGCTCCGTAGTTAGCGGCGGCATAGCGTAAATGGCCCAGCGTATGGCCGCGTAATTCAAAGAGGGCGGCTTGTATTTAAATTAAGCGCGCCCCCGTGCCGATTGAACTGCTCATGCGCCGGCCGCGACTAAATCCCAGTGCGCATGCTCCAAAGAACATCACATTTTCTCAATGTAAACGATGTAATCGTAGCGTACGCCAGCCCCATTGAGAATCGACGTACGCAAACGACGCACAACTCCCGAGGCCATACTTAACATGGCAGCCGACGGCATCCGACGGGACTTCGTAAGGTTACTCCACATCTTAGCAGGGGTAACCTTACGCGGACGAAAACGACGTTAACCACGTTCGGGATTCGGCGTATTAGCCTCATTTGCATAGGCAAATGAGAAAACAACGTAAAGGCCACCTAGCGGCCGGAGTTGTCATTACATCTACGATCCACCAGTGTAATTGATTTACACATGGCGGATCTTCACCTGTATCTATGCGTAAGTGATTCTAGGAATCACACGCATAGATACACGGGCAAAAAAACGGCGATACGACGGGGTATCTGTGATACCCCGTCGTAGCGGTTCTGAGAATCTGGCCCATAGTGGTTTTGTACTCTCCCTTATTTAGTATTACCCAAACTATAAAAGAAAATAGTTATTAATAACCAATATACAGTATCAGGGACGTGCATGTCCCCCTCGCATCTACAGCCACTGCACTTCCATGTGCACTTTGCACTTGTAGTTTGCACTTGTAATGCAGAGTGGATTTGCCTTTCGTAAACATCCCCTGTTGTATCTATTGACTCATTATTTAATATTGCGCTGCCCTTATTATTTTTTTACATGTTATTATGGATCTGAAGTTTACAGATCATTAGGGAGGGGCCCATGTGTGTACCAACCAATCAAACTGCAGCATCGGTTTCTGCTCTCATTTTATTGGTTGGTACATTTTTTTCCACTTACCATTTTATAGACTAACTCTGATGTATACCAAGTCAATCAGCTTCTCTGTGATACTGGCGAGGGTGTTTTTTTATGCTGACAATGCTAAGAGGAGCCTGTAATGTGTAATGTACATCTAGTAGAAGGGAGCCTGCAGTGTACACAGCCAGGGGAAAATGGAGTCTGAGCCGCAGCTCAGTAGAGGCGCCAGGGCTATCTCTGGTGACTTCACTGTATACAGAATAATTGCGGCTCAGGCAGACACAACATGAAGTCCCATGATACCATGCTGTAATGTTCCCCTCCCGAGACCACCTGGTTAGACACACAACACGCTTCAGCGGCAACTGGAAGATCCACAACTGCCATAAGCCTCTATTTCAAGAAACCCCCAGAGACAAGTGCATCAAATCCACATCATCTGGCTAACACAAAAAATCCTAAGTATTTATTTCATGCAGCATTTCCAATGCATATTTACTTTCCAATAAGGATGATTATTTTTCAAACGCCCCAATCCCCTAAGCATACATACTGTATAGCAGCATTGTAAGCATGGGACGGCAGTAGGGGCTGTTGCACTGGGCATAGTGGGGACACAGGGTGCAATATCAATATCATAGGTCTAACAAATGTAAATAAAATGTTCCAGAGATCCAGGCGGTGTTATACTTTTCTGCATATTAGCATCCCTATGTACCCATACTGTAACTGAGACGATTGGAGAGGTGCGCCAGTAGGGTGACCACGTGTCCCGGGACAGTCCCGCATTTTGCAGATCTGTCCCAGGTCCCGGGCACCTTCATTCCAGGACCATACAGTGTCCCGGAATGAAGCCGACACAACCACCCCCCCTCCCCTCTATCTGTTGCACCCAAAAAAGGCCACCACATCGCCGATTTACTCACTGACAGTACTTGTCCTGGTCAGGAATGTCTGGAGAGGCACAATCCCCGCCCCCTGCTTGCGATTGGAGAAATCATAAATCCCACATTGGCCGTAATTCATAAAGACTGGCGTATCTTTTGGCGGGCGTAGCGCATCTCATATGCGCTACGCCGCCGTAACTTAGAGAGGCGAGTATCGTATTCAGAAACAACTTGCACCCTAAGTTAAGGCGGTGCACCGTAAATGGGCCGGCGTAAGCCCGCGTATTTCAAAGTAGGCAGGTAGGGGGCGTGTTGTATGATAATGAAGCGTGACCCCACGTAGATGCATAGCCGAACGAACAGCGCATGTGCCGTCAGTGGACATAACCCAGTGGGCATGCTCAGAATCACGTCGGATAGAATGCCTAAGGTACGCCGAACACTGCCTACGACGTGAACGTAACTTCCGCACAGCCCTATTCGCGTACGACTTGCGTAAATTCAACGGCTGTTCCAACGTCCATACTTTGGGGTAACTTTACGCCAGTTGTACGTCTTACATAAACGGCGTATAGTAATACGCCGGGCACAAGTACGTTTCTGAATCGGCGTATCTAGGTCATTTGCATATTCGACACGAAAAACTACGGAAGCGCCCCTAGCGGCCAGCGTAAATATACACACAAGATACAACGGCGTAAGAGACTTACGTCGGTCGTATCTTGGCAAAATTCAGGCGTAACTGCCTTTCTGAATCACTGTAAAGATGCAACGGCGCAGATTTGAAATTACGGGGCGTATCTGGAGATACGCCGCCATAAAAGCTTTCTGAATCCCGGCCCCTGTGTCTAATCACAGCAGGGCAGTGTAGAGCCAGCTGGGGAACAAGGTAAAATGGGTCATGGCCAGTCAGGACAAGTGCTGTCAATGAGTAAAATGGCGATGCGGCTGCCTTTTTTGGGGGCGTGATCTGTTCTTCTGGGTAGAGTCTGCTGCCCCAGCTGTGCTGTGATTCATTAAAAAACAATTTTTTCCATTGATACATGTTCCGTCGGGCAAGACCCGGGTTCTCAAAGACGTTTTCACAGGCAAACTATAGACACCCAGCAGGTACAATATTTAAAGGAATTTTTCATTTTTTTTTTTTTTAAGTTAAGCATCATTAAAATCACTGCTCCAGGGGCAGTGATTTTATTGATGCATAGATTCAATTAAAAAAAAATCCTTTAAATATTGTACCTGCTGGGTGTCTATACCTGTGATAACGTCTTTAAATAGCACAATCACCTGCCTGCCAGTAAATTAGGAAGAACTGATCTAGCTAAGCTATACAGTGTATAAATATAAGTACAACTCCTAGGGATGTATATATATCCTCTACACACTGTAAATTAAGCTAAACTGACTAGCCTATGAGCCTGCCTGCTCTATCTAGCTATATAAAAAGACTATCTCTCTGTCTCTCTGACTGCTCTCATTAACCCTGGCTTTGGCCAATTATGGCTCTCCGTTTTTTGCGCGCTGTGATTGGCCAAGCATGCAGGGTCATAGTGCATGTTTGGCCAATCATCAGCGCGCAATGTCGCAGTGAATTATGGGCCGTTGCGCGTCACTCGAATTTGGCGTGAACGACCCGTTTTGTTCGAATTTAGTCGACCTTACGAACAGACAACAGACATACGTTCGTATCGAACGCGGAGCTCATCCCTAGTGGTTATATTATTATAGATTTGCATTAAAATTAAGCTTTTTCTTTTGTATTTTCTCACAGCACTACATTTGAATTGATGTTTATACCACACAATGTATAATATAAAATCATGCAATGAATGAGTGTTGGACCGCTAAAGTAATGGGCAAACTCTACACTGCTGACAGTAATGGGATAAGCAATGGGACTCCGCTCACCAATCCTGGCACACAGTAAATCTTGTCCAGAATACTTGGCAGTCTGCTGTCCTCAGGAATCCAGCCCCCGGTAACTCAATCCTTAGGGAGTGTTGACAACCGTCAGTATTTTTATTGGCAGCCTGTAAAAAATGGGCACTTTTTATCCTGCCAGTAAATGCCAGTCACAGTAAAAGGTTTCCAGTAATAAAAAAAAAATGCTGTGATGGTTGGCCAAGACCATCCAAGTGCCTGCTTCAGTGTGTTTGGGTTGTGTTGGTGTTCTGTCGAAAACTCCAACTCACCAAAATCTCCAACCACATCACTTCCGGTGACACTTCTGCAACAATAATTTGAGCGAGTTGATTGTTTTGACAGAACAGCATCAGCGTATACACTACAGAACACCATATAATAAATGGACATTGTTAGTCGGCCCGATACTAACCAACAACATGGTCGCCTCCCAGGCAGCGACAACTTTTTCCTCCTTACCTGTGTTCTGTCAAATCAGCCAACTCATTGTGTACTCTACTATATACGCTGCCCCTGTTCTGAGAAAACTTGTTCAAATCTCCAACTATTGCTGCTGGACAGTCACCAGAAGTGATGTGGTTGGAGATTTCGGCAGAACACCGGCTGGGGGCAGGTCTGGCGTAGACTGGTGCACAGTCGTGTTGGAACAGGAAGGGGCCATCCCCAAACTTGAAATTGTCTTCCTCTTGTTTCTGCAGCAATTTCAGGGCAGATCAGACAATGCTCTGTGCTGCCACTGACCAATCAGAATCGCTCTGATCCATTCTAGGAGCACTTTACAGAGAAAAGTGGAAATTTCAACTCCCAGATTACTACATGGGCTGTGTGGGTACTAACAGCTCAGCACCCATGGAGATAAGTAAAGTGTTAGTTACCCTTCTGATTTTTTTATTTTATTATTATTATTTGGTGAAAAGGTGAACTAACCCTTTAATTAAAGTTTTTTGAAGCAGAAAAGAGTTCAAATCTGAGGCTTTTATTTTGGTGTGTGACCCCCATTTAGTAGACTTTGCCTTTCTTCTTGTCCCCGAAATCCAATGAATTAATGCAGGGCTCGACAAAATCCAGACGCCCGGTCGCAATTGCGACAAGAAATTGTGACCTGGCGCCCAGGGAAGCTTAGACCTGCATAAGGTCGCAAAGCCGCGGCCTCAATTACCGGCGGGCCCGCGCCAGCCAGTAATTGAGGCCGTGGTTTTGCAGCCTTCACGGAAGGAAGCTTAGGCCTGCCGGTCATTGAGGCTGCGGCTTTGCGGCCTTCTGCAAGCCTAAGCTTCCTTTTGTGATCTGGCGCCATCTTGTTGTGGCCTGTTGGCATTACAAGTAGCAAAACAGCAGTTCTAATGAGTTTTTCACTGCCATCTCCTTCCCTTTATAATTAGAACCCCCAAACATTATATATATTTTTTATTTTAACACCCTAGAGAATAAAATGGCGATCGTTGCAAGACTCTCTGTCACACCGTATTTGCGCAGCCGTCTTACAAGCGCACTTTTTGGGGAAAAAATACACCTTTTTTTATAAAAAAATAAGACAACAGTAAAGTTAGCCCAATTTTTTTTATATTGCGAAAGGTAATGTTACGCCGAGTAAATTGATACCCAACATGTCACACTTCAAAATTGCGTCCGCTCGTGGAATGGCGACAAACTTTTACCCTTTAAAATCTCCATAGGCGACGTTTAAAAAATTCTACAGGTTGCATGTTTTGAGTTATAGAGGAGGTCTAGGGCTAGAATTATTGCTCTCGTTCTACCAATACCTCACGTGTGGTTTGAATACCGTTAACAAATGCGGGCGCTACTCACATATGCGTTCGCTCCTGCACGCGAGCTTGGCGGGACGGGGTGCATTTTTTGGCTCCTCCATTTTTAGCTGGCTCCTAGATTCCCATTAAATTTGTCAAACCCTGAATTAATGGGGTAAGCAGTAAGGTAAGGGGGGTAAAAGTGAGATGATGCTGGATGTCCCTCAATCCAGGAAATGAGACAGAACTGTTGCTGCTTCTAATGCACATTGTGAGCAGCTCACAGTGTGCAGCAATATCAGAGTAAGCCATTTCTGTACACGAGACGATCTTGTACAAGACTGAAGGTGATGCCGGAGTTCAGCTTTAATGTCTTTGCTTTATTTGTATCTACGTTTGTACAGTGCTGGGGATGATTTTTACATAATAAAGGTCACCAAGTGATTTGGGTACAATAAGAGGGACACTTGCAGCTGCCACAACTCTGCCTGTAGGTGGCGGTGGAAGGTACCCTTTAAATACTTCATTTATTAGGGTTTGTTTACCGGCAAACACACAACACTCCTTTTTTTTTTTCCTCTAAGAAGTGTCTTATAAACAAGACTGCATTAATATAGCGTACAGATGGCAGCTGGTAATTGACTGTCTAACCCCCTTTGGAATACAGAGACGTCTTGATGAGCGGAGATGTGTCGGCTGCTGAAGGGGTTAAACCCCGCTATTCAGCCAGATATGTCATTTGTTATTATAAATGACTTGTCACTTAATTGCCTGTTTTGGTGACTAGATGGTGAGGTCACAGCTGCTCCGAGAAGACCTGTGCCTCCCCCACCACTACAATGAATAATAGATAGAACACCACCCAGACGGGCAGACAGCGGTGGTGTCATCCTCCCCTGGGAACACTCTTTCCTGTCTACCATTCCTACAGGAAACATGTGTCAGCACAGACACAATTACATAAGAGATCACTTAACTTTTTTTTTTTTACTTTTTTTAACCAATGAGAAATGCAAAAAAAAAGAAAGAAAGAAAAATATATATACAGTGCCTTAAAAAAGTATTCATACCCCTTTACATTTTGTCATGTTACAACCAAAAACATACATGTAATTTATTAGGGTTTTATGTAATAGACCAGGGGTGTCCAGGCTTTCTGAACAGGGGGCCAGTTTACTGTCTCTCTGACTTTGGGGCCATTGGGAGTAAAAAAGGTCCCAACGTCAGTGGGAATAAACAATGCACCATCATTGATCTCAGTGGGAAGAATTGGGCTCCATCATTGGTGTCATTGGGAGGAATTGTGCCCCATTGTTAGTGTCATTGGGCCAGATCCACAAAGCATTACGGCGGCGTATCTGGAGAATTTCAAATTCCCGCCGCGTATCTTTGTTTTGTATTCACAAAACAAGATATACGCCAGAATTACGCTAAGATACGACTGGCGTAACGTTATTACACCGTCGTATCTTAGTTGCATACTTACTCTGGACGCTAGGGGCGCTTCCGTTTTGTGTGTTCGCGTAAAATATGCAAATGAGCTAGATACGCCGATTCACGAACGTACGTACGGCCGGCGCAGTGTTTTTACGTCATTTGCGTAATCGTAGGTCCGGCTTAAAGTTACCTCTGCTGTATAGAGGCGTACATAATGTTAAGTATGGACTTCGGGCCAGCGTCGATTTTTCCGTCGTTCACGTCGTTTGCGTAAACCCTTTCGCGAATAGGGATTTGCGTAAGTTACGTTCACGTTGTTTTCATTGATGTTTTGCAACGTGATTTCGCGCATGCGCACTGGGATACATCCAAGGAGGGCGCATGCGCAGTTAAAATAAAGCATTGTTTGCGTCGGGTCATTCATAATTACAATAAAACACACCCCCCACTAGTTAATTTGAATTACATCCGCGTACGCCGGCCCATTTACGCTACGCTGGCGTAAGCTACAGCGGCATTTCTTTGTGGATAAGGATACGCCGCTGTAACTTACAGTGGCGTAGAGTAAATGGGACACGCCGCACCGGCGGGGCAGCTTTGTGGATCTGGCCCATTGAGTGAGATTGTGCTCCATCGTTAGTGTCATTGGGAAGAATTGTGCCCCATCATTGATGTCAGTGGGAAGAATTGTGTTCCATCGTTAGTGTCATTGGGAAGAATTGTGCTCCATCATTGATGTCATTGGGAGGAATTGTGCCCCATTGTTGGTGTCATTGGGTGAGATTGCGCACCTTTGTTGGTGTTTCTGGGAGGAGTTGTGCCCCATCATTGATGTCAGTTGGAGGAGTTGTGCCTCATTGTTGGTATCAGTGGATGACATAGTGACCCAAGGGCCTGATAAAAGCAAGCAAAGGGCCACATGTGGCCCCTGGGCCGCAGTTTGCAGACCACTGTAATAGACCAACACAAAGTGGCACATAATTGTGAAATGGAAAATTATAAATGGTATTCCCGATTTTTTTACAAATAAATATCTGAAAAGCGTGGCGTGCATTTGTATTCAGCTCCCTTTACCACGAACTATAATTTAGTTTAGGTGTATCTGTGAACCGCATACTGTGGTTTGTCTCTTCCGATTTGAGAACGGAAGCCACATTCGACGTCACAGCGGAAGTGTTGCACGCTCCGCTGTTTCGACGTCTCCTGTCATCGCACGTTGTACTGTGGCCCTGCCCCTTTTCGATCTGAAAACGGAAACCACATTCGACGTCACAGCAGTAACATCATACATTCCGTTGTTTTGACGTCTATTGCAACCGAACGTTCTGAACGCATTCAACGGTGCGTTCCACGTGCTCGTTTGGGTAAGAGGCTTGGAACACACGCCGAATCCGCCATTTTACCCCATACCCGGAAATAACCATTGGTCGATGGCGCCATTCCATCCTGGTTTACAATTAAGGTATGGGGGCTTCTAGTATATATAAAGGGTCTCTTCTTAGCAGTAGGTCAGTACCCATGAGGATGTTTTAGAAAACGAAACGCGTCGGGGAATACTTTGACCCTACTGCCTTAATCCATGCGCATGATTGTTCATTCAAATGTGAGTGTATTACTTTTTATTTTTTGTGCAGTAAATTCTTTTATCCAGA
Organism: Rana kukunoris; assembly: GCA_029574335.1. Lineage (NCBI taxonomy): Eukaryota > Metazoa > Chordata > Amphibia > Anura > Ranidae > Rana > Rana kukunoris. The sequence goes on along the minus strand of CM056055.1, from coordinate 187,831,993 downwards.
TTTACGCTATGTGCATTTTTTTCTTTTTTCCTAACCTGGGTCTTCTGAGTTATCCATCCATTTGGATGACCCTTTGGATGTGATTTTATTTCTGGTCTCTCTTCAGTCTGGTCTGGTGTGTCACTACAAGGTCCCAACGTTGAAGTTCTATCCTGTAAAGAACCTATGATGTCCTTTAACCACTTGCTGATGGCCGTACGAGTTTGTACGGCCACAGCGCGGCTCTACTTCTCTGAGTGAACAAGTTTTCTCGTCCGCCCCTTTTGGCGTTCCCAGCGCGCGCTCTCGAGCGCGCAGCGGGGAACTCCTGTGCTGGCCGTGTCCCTCGGACACAGCCAAACACAGATTGCGGTAAATAGCCAATCACAGCGGCTATTTACAGCGCGATCTGTGCGGCCAATGAGAGATGATCTCATATGTAAACATATGAGATCATCTCTCATTGCCGACTCTCCCTCCTCACACAGACAGCGCGTGTGAGGAGGGAGAGCGAACGGAGCTGCAGCGCTGTGGGGGGGGGGGGATGTAAAGAATCTGTGCCCCCAGGACCATCTGTACCCCCCAGTACCACAGTGCCCCCCCAGTACCATCTGTGCCCCCAGTACCATCTGTGCCCCCAGGACCATCTGTGTACCACAGTGCCCCAGTACCATCTGTGCCCCCCGGACCACAGTGCCCCCCCAGTACCACAGTGCCCCCCCAGTACCACAGTGCCCCCCCAGTACCACAGTGCCCCCCAGTACCGCAGTGCCCCCAGTACCACCGTGTGCCCCCCAGTACCACCGTGTGCCCCCCAGTACCACCGTGTGCCCACCAGTGCCACCGTGCGCCCACCAGTACCACCGTGCCCATCAGTACCACCGTGCCCATCAGTGCCCACCTGTGCCACCAGTACCACCTGTGCCCAGTGCCCATCTGCAATCAGTGCCCACCTGTGCCACCTCATCAGTGCCCACCTGTGCCACCTCATCAGTGCCCACCTCATCAGTGCCCACCTGTGCCGCAGTCAATCAGTACCCATCTCATCAGTACCCATCTCAGTGCCGCCTCATTAGTGCCACCTGTGCCGCCTCATTAGTGCCATCTGTGACGCCTCATTAGTGCCACAGTACCCACCTCAGTGCCATCTGTGTGGCCTCAGTGCCATCTGTGCCACCTCAGTGCCGCCGCAGTGCCATCTGTGGGGATTTGTACTTTCCTGGCTTGTTAGGGTCTCAAGAAATGAGAGAGGCCTTCAGTACATCAGGTGTGATCAGATGTGATCATTTTTTATGATTTGCACTATAGCTTGTAGACTCTAAAAATTTCACACAGACCAAAAAATTTCCAAAAACTTTGGGTTATTTTTATCAAAGACATGTAGAAGTATAAATGGTCTTTTTTCATTAATAGCGCAAAAAATAAAAACCGCAGAGGTGATCAAATACCACCAAAAGAAAGCTCTATTTGTGGGGAAAAAAAGGACAAAAACATCATTTGGGTATAGTGTTGCATGACTGAGTAATTGTCATTCAAAGTGTGAGAGCGCTGAAAGCTGAAAATTGGTCTGGTCAGGAAGGTGTTTAAGTGCCCAGTATGGAAGTGGTTAAAGCGTGCCTGACCTAATAAGTATATGCTTATTTTGGTCCATTTCATCTGGTAAGCCTTCATAATTTTCACTGGTGGTGGATCTCTTATCTGGATACACTAAAGCTCCTTACACACGGAGCGGTCCGTTTTTCGGTCCGCTCCTTGTGTCCGTCAGCTCAGCGGGGGGTCTCCGCTCAGCTGTCGGAGGACGGGGCGGTCCCCGCACACTGTGCAGGGACCGCCCTGTCTCTCCTCCGCTCTCCCCTATGGGGAGTGGGATGGAAACGGACCGTCTGTCCGTTTGCATCCGATCCGTTTGGCCGGACGGAAGAAAAATAGGACATTCTTCCGTCCGCAAAAACGGATGCGGATCTGGCGGACGTTAGCGGATGCATCATCCGCTAACGGATCCGCTCCCATAGGGGCCCATTACAAGTCCGTAATTGGACTTGTAATGAGCGGACGAACGGTCCGCTAGTGTGAAAGGACCCTAAGTCACGATTGCATCAATCCTGTTGGATTTTACAGAGACTGTTTTCAACATAATAGACACTCTATTTGAACACCACTGGTGGCATTTTTTGTCTATGTTTGTTTTCCCATGTTTTTTGTGCTGATCACTCATCACACTGTCATTATTTAATACTTAATTTAGCGCTACACATTTTTTTCTTGTATAATTTAGTTTAGGGGTCTCCAAACTTTCTAAACAAAGGGCCAGTTTACTCTTCTTCAGATTTTATGGTGCCGGACCGTGACCAGTAGGAGTAAACAATTCCCTATCATTGGTTTCAGTGGAAGGTCTAGTACCCTATTGATATCGGTGGGAGGCACAGAACCTCGTCCTTGGTGTCAGTGGGAGGAATAGAACTCCGTCCTTGGTCTCAGTGGGAGGAATAGAAACCCCGTCCTTGGTCTCAGTGGGAGGAATAGAACCCCACCCTTGGTGTCAGTGAGAGGAATAGAACCCAACCCTTGGTGTCAGTGAGAGGAATAGAACCCAACCCTTGGTGTCAGTGAGAGGAATAGAACCCCATCCTTGGTGTCAGTGAGAGGAATAGAACCCCATCCCTTCTGTCAGTGGGAGGAATAGTGCCCCGCCCTTGGTGTCAGTGGGAGGAATAGCGGCCCATCTTTGGTGTCAGTGGGAGGAATAGTGCTCCGTCCTTGGTGTCAGTGGGAGGAATTGAACCCCATCTCTGGTGTCAGTGGGAGGAATAGAGCCCCATCCTTTGTGTCAGTGGGAGGAATAGAGCCCCATCCTTTGTGTCAGTGGGAGGAATAGTGCCCCGCCCTTGGTGTCAGTGGGAGGAATAGTGCCCCACCCTTGGTGTCAGTGGGAGGAATAGCGGCCCATCTTTGGTGTCAGTGGGAGGAATAGCGGCCCATCTTTGGTGTCAGTGGGAGGAATAGAACCCCGTCCTTGGTGTCAGTGGGAGGAATAGTGCACGCCCTTGGTGTCAGTGGGAGGAATAGCGGCCCATCTTTGATGTCAGTGGGAGGAATAGTGCTCCGTCCTTGATGTCAGTTGTGGATGTAATAGTGCCCCAAGGGCCAGATAGAGGCAAGCAAAGGGTCGCAGTTTGGAGACCACTGATCTAGTTGAACTAATTGCCTTCCGAAGTCACCTAATTAGTAAATAAAGTCCACCAGTGTGTAATCCAGTATAAAGTGGAGTTCCCCTTTAACTGACATTGGTGCAGAGAAAGTTTTAATGAAATATTGTACAGTTAGCCACGTACAGCTCCTTAGATCCCTGTGTAGTCTGGTACTTAGCGAAAACAGACCCCCTTTTACTGGACAGGTCTCAATGGAATGAGCTCTATGCCCGCAATGCAGGTTGCTAAGTGAAATTTCTGGAATGGGCCATGGTGAATGAGAACATTGTAGCACATTTTGTGCTGTAGAAGATAGGAGAGGCCATGCACTAATAGCGTTATTGGGGCAAGCTAAGCAGGTGGATTAGCGTTTACAATAGTCGCTGCACAAACGAGATAAGAATTCCTTGCTGCTCCTTTGTGAAACAGCTGCTACCATCATATTCTGAAATAATGAACTAGACTGTAAAAACCGTAATCCTGGCAGATTCTTGGTGGGGCGAAGGAGGAGTTGGCAGCCATCTTTTACTTCTTCTTAGAGAAAGTCTTAAATTATATCAGATGTTTCCAGAGTCTTTCGGTTAAAAATAAGTATGTTGTTATCTGGGATAGGGAGAACAAAGCAGCTTGAGGCTGAATGCCATGTTGGCTGTTTAACCATTTTACTGCTAAAAGATGACATTGACCACATATTTTGGGCTAAAAGATTTTTTAAAGCTAAATTCCTGGCAGATATAAAAGCCAGAAATTATTTCAGCTCTGTAACAATTTAATGCAGGTAGTGTACGTACCTGTATTTGCCCTAGTATGAGCCTCTTCCAATCCACTCTACAGCAGAGCTCAGCTAGCGTGAAGAAGAAGCAGCACAAGGAGCCAATCAAGTGTGCTGCAGTGCAAAGAACATGATGATAGGAGGAAAGATCAGAGTGACAGAGAGATTAGTTTATCTGTGTGCTCCTTCTTTTACGGTTCAGTCACAGGATGGGGTGGGAAGGAGTGCTTTAAGACCCCTTTCACACTGAGGAGTTTTTCAGGCGGTACAGCGCTAAAAATAGCGCTGCTATACCGCCTGAAAAACTCCTTCACTGCATACTCAATATGAAAGCCATAGGGCTTTCACACTGAGGCGATGCGCTGGCGGAAAAAAAAAAAATCTCCTGTCAGCAGCATCTTTGGAGCAGCGTGTATACCGCTCCTTCACCGCTCCTTCCCATTTAAAACAATGGGAAACCGTGGCAATGCGCCTCCGCAGAGGCGCATTGCGGGTGGTATTAACCCTTTATCCGCCACTAGCGGGGGTTAATACCGTACCGCTAGCGACCGAATCCCACGGTAAATCCGACGGTATAGCGCCGCTATTTTTATCGGCGCTATACCGCCACCGCTTCTCCCGCCCCAGTCTGAAAGGGGCCTTAGTGAAGGTGAAACTGCAGCAGAGAAAGCTTAGGCCCCTCCCCTATCAAGCAAGACTGTTCTGTGTGGCAGAGCTGTGTAAGTCTCAGGACCGGAAGGACATAAATACAAGTTTGTAGACGATACAAAGTTAAACAGGGCAATAACTTCTATGCAGGATGTGGAAACCTTACAAGAAGACCTAAACAAAATATTGGGGCGGGCAACTACATGGCAAATGAGGTTTAATGTTGAAAAATGTAAGATAATGCATTAGGGTGCCAAAAATACAAGTTACTCACTAGGGGGAGAACCTCTGGGGGAATCTAGAATGGAAAAGGATCTGGGGGTCCTAGTAGACGACAAGCTCAGCAACTGCTGCAAGAAAAGCCAACAGAATATTGGCATGCATTAAAAAGGGGATTAACTCCAGAGATAAAACAATCATTGTCCAGCTCTACAAGACTCTGGTCCAACCGCGTCTTGAGTATGCCGTCCAGTTCTGGGAAATTTTTCATGTCATGAAAAACGGTTGTGTGTACGCGACATAAGATGGGCACCTTAAAAACTACAACATACAGGGATATACGATGTACTATTGACATAAACACACACACACATCATAGTTGGACTGAGGTCTTTTTTAAACCTCACCAACTATGTACAGTAACTAACTATGTAATCCTTTGGCAAGTATACAATACATGCTCTCATATATATATTTAATCTCTCTATTTAGCTGCTTACCTGGAATTCAGTGTTAAAAAATCCCTGGGGTATAAAAAAAATACAAAATTAATATTTGATGGAAACAGCTGTTTAGCTCTTCACTGTGTGTTTTTTAAAGAAACATATGTCACTGGTAGGAGTATAACAGGTATCCTTTCCCCTCCATACAAATTTTTCTACTGTCATAAAACAGTAGTTATATGTTAAAATCAGACCAGACAATTTCTGTACAATCCGCTTTTAGTACCGTCCTAGTTTGGGCAGGTTGATTTATATTTACCATTAGCTTCTCTGTAATCAGTGGAACTGGAAATAATTGTTCTGGCCTGTTCAGTGTCTCACAGGCTGATGCTCTGATTACTTCCCCTTGTATTCTAGGAGATTTTAGAACCATAGTGGAATAAAGAACAGAATAGTCACTCTGAATATTTATGGGGAATCCAGCCAATCCCTGGGGAGGTGTGCCCAGTAGGGGGCTGAAGAGCCAATAAATTGTCTGAGGCCTGAGGCAGGGGGGCAGATGCTGGGTCCAGCCCTACTGGAGGAAATCCCTGCACAGCGGATCTGCCTCTGGGGCAGAATCACTGGAAGTGCCACCTAGGAAACATTGAGGTCCCAGCTTGAGCTTTAGCTGGGGGCCCATTTGTAAAGCCTAGTCCTGGAGTCCGTTTGGGTGTGGAGAAGCTCACTGGAGAGTGCCAGGATTGGGGGAATAGTGTCCAGCTGTACTGTGGTGGTGTGAGTCTTTGTCTTCCTAACCGAAGAGTGCCCAGTGGATATTGGATGGAGGCAGCCGATGATCCGGTGGAATTGTGGGTAGATGATGCCAGTGCTTGAAGTTAGTCACTGTGAGTAGCTTTTGGTTCTTTGGGAGAAGTCATAGTCCCCTGCCATCATTAGAGAGACTTGGGAGATGTTGTGCAGCTCAGTAAGATAGAGAAGGGTCCTCAGGGAATTCAGTTCACCATAGGTGTGCCTATTGCATTAGCCTATTGCATTAGGGTGTGCTCAAGCACACACTACCGATCTCTCACAATGTCCCCTCTGAGGGGGAAGGGCCTGGTAAATTACATATTTACTGGCCCCTTCCTTCACTGATCCTTAAACATCCCTGCAGTCTGGGCACATCTGGTACACCCTGTGCGCACACCTATGCAGTTCACCAATTCTGGGGTATCCCACGTTCTCTTCACCCCATCCAAGTTCAACGTTACAATAAAACCCTAAAAAAAGACACCACCAGACTGTATTTGACCCAGAGAGCGAGTGGAGAAAGTGGTGTGCTTGGTTTTGTGTCTTAAAGGGGCATTAAATACCAGGATTGCATTACATACAGGATGCAGAGTTCAGGAGGGATGCACACAGTGCAGAGCTGTCACTTGTAAACACAGAAACCAGACTTCTGTGTTTACAAGTGATTGTAATGAGCAGGCACCAAAGGGTCTGAGCCAGAGGTTGTGGAGTTCCACCAAGTTCCCCTTGAAAAAAAGCCCTGGGAATAACTCCTACTGCCCTTCTGCTGATCCTGGGTGGTAGACTGTGTTCTGTTGTTGCAGACAATTACAATTAACTCAGATTAATGAATTACATGGACTTCCTGATTTTAGCAGAGCTACAGTATGCTGGAAATCATTAAAGAATATGTCAACCCAAAATTTCATATTCCTGATATGTACCTGATGTACTTGTATGAAATAGTATTCTGTTCTCCTTGTATTGTTTCCTTTATGTGAAATGCATGGTGTCCCCCCCAGTCCCTCTGTTTTCCTATTAAAAACTGACCACACTAAGCAGGAGAGCACACCGTGTTCATTTCTCTAGTTATGCTGTGAACTGTGCCTGCTTTTCTCCAATGATCAGACTTGTCCTTACACACACACCCCCTGTACAGGCATTTACTGGGAAGACTATTGTGCTTTTATTTCACCCCCTTAATACATTTTATACAATTTACAATATTATTTATATACAACTTAAAACATGAAAAATACACACATTATATTTCTTCAAAAAAGGCAAGATCAGTGACTGAAAAGTATATAATTTGTCAGGAGAATTACATCTAAGGCCTCGTACACACCATCGGACTTATCCGATGAAAACGGTCCACGGACCATTTCCATCGGATATGTCCGATCGGGAGTTTGATCCGATGGCGTGTACACACCATCGGATCAAATTCCCCGCCGCCGGACGGCGCGGTGACGTGGCGGTGACGCGGCGGTGACGTTGACGCCGCCACGTCACCGCACCAGGAAGTTAAACACTTCCACGCATGCGCCGAATCCATTCGGCGGCGGTGGTGGGGGACGACATGTCTGCTGGTAAGTGTACTAACCAGCAGACATGTCGGGCGGACAGATTCCACCGGATAGATTTCAAAGCATGCTTTGAAATCTGTCGGGTGGAGAAATCTGTCCGCTAGCCCATACACACGAGCGGAGATGTCTGCTGAAACGGTCCATCGGACCGTTTTTAGCGGACATATCCCCTCGTGTGTATGAGGCCTTAGACTTAGAGGGTAATTTTCATCAGGTTTTCCAGAAAAGTGTAAGTAAAGCCAAAACTGTTTTGTTTTTTATTGTATTTAATTGTGTTGTGTGTCTGGGACAAGAATTGTAGAAAAAATATCCCCAATGGGACAGAGAAAACAAACAAAAAACAAAACAGGTGATAGGGTCTTACCCTATGTTCTGTCTGTAGGACAGAGAGATAACCTCCCTGCTCCAAAAACTTCAGATACCATATTTATTTGATCTTAAATTTACTAGAACGAGCCAGGTGAAACTACAAATTGATAAAACAAACATCAATCAGTACATATTGCATTAAATAAAGAAACAATACTCTATAACACAGAATGGGATAACAAGTACTTACTTTTTAAGCTCGCTAAGAGGTTATGAAGAATGATTGAAAAAGATGCCTTGCTGAAGATTCTTAAAATGGTGGCTGACTCACTTCCTCTAGAGAAGTCTCCCAGAATGCACTAGTTCCTAACAACTTTATTAACACATTCTAAGAAATTACAATATGTAACTAATACAAACAGCTAAAGATATACCAGAAAGGGAACAGTATATGGCGCCTGCGCTCTGCATAACTAGCTTGGTGTAAAAAAAAAACAAAAAAAAAAAAAACTTGTTATTTAAGCATATAAACACAAGTAATTGAATAAAGGCCCCGCAGAACACCCTACACCAGGGGTCTCCAAACTTTTCAAACAAAGGGCCAGTTTATTGTTCTTCAGCCTTTAGGAGGGCCGGATTGTGGCCAGCAGGGGCAAAAAAAGCCCCGGGCCCAGCATTGGTGAGAATAAATATAGCCTCATAGTTTGCAATCAGTAGGATAAGGGGTAGTGCCCCTATTAGTAGGAGTAATTGTATCTCATCATTGGTATCAGCTGAAGAAAAAGTGCCCCCTTGTTGGAGTCAGTGGGAAGAATAGTGCCTCATATCAGTGGGAGAAATAAAGCCCTGAGGGCCGGATAAAGGCTGGCAAAGGGATACATTTGGCCCTCGGGCCGCAGTTTGGAGACCCCTGCCCTACACTATCCAAAACTAAAAATAATATGTTTACTTTCATTAATCAGGCATTCCAATACATTTTGGATTGGGTTTGATTGCACCTGTTATGTAGGTACATTTTTATACACATTTGTAGGTGCATTTTTATAGAACTGATCGCTGTATAAATCACCATGGTCCCAAAATAGTGTCAAAAGTGTCCGATGTGTCCGCCATAATGTCGCAGTCATGATAAAAATCACAGATCGCTGACATTACCAGTAAAACAAAATTATAATAAAAATGCCATAAAACTATCCCCTATTTTGTAGATGCTCTAACATTTGCGCAAACCAATCTATATACGGCTATTGCATTTTTTTTACCAAAAATATGTAGAAGAATACATATCGGTCTGAGGGAAAAAAAATATATATTTTTTTGAGGATATTTATTATAGCAAAAAGTATTGCTTTTTTTTCCAAAATTGTCACTGTCTTTTTGTTTATAGTGCAAAAAAATAAAAACCGCAGAGGTAATCAAATACCACCAAAAGAAATCTCCATTTGTGGGGAAAAAAAGGACGCCAATTTTTTTTGGGTGCAACGTCACACGACCGCGCAATTGTCAGTTAAAGCGATTTGCAAGGGCTGAAGTGGTTAAGGGTCATAAAATGGTGATAGAGAGGACACAATTAGTCACAATTCTGCATAGAAACCAATCAGCTTCCAGGTTTTATTGCCAAAGCTTAATTGAACAAGCTGAGGTTAGAAGCTGATTGGTTTCTATGCAGAACTGCGACTATTTTTGCCCTATCTAGCCTTAGTAATTAAACCCTTATGGGTCCACATCAAGTAGTCAGTTTGCAAGAAAATGTCTATGGATCTCACTCTGAACTATATTTAGTGATATAGGCGTATGCAAATATTACACAAGGAAAAAATAAACACATGAATTGAGACTAGAAATAATCATATCACGTATCATGCATTTTACCTGTAGCAGTTAATAATAGTTAAGTGCTCACTGTTGTACTGTAAGTGTCTGCGGTATTGTACTGTGCAAGCTTGTTTTCGTACACTTGATCTATCGGATTTTCTATGCTGTGCAAAATAAAGATATATCCATTCATTTCATTAGTAAGACACTTCGTGAAGGGAAATATTAAAGCAGACCTATCGTACAAATTTCAGTACACTGCTATTGGCACGGAGTAAAAAACATTTAATGAAAACGGCAATGGTAAAATTCTGACTCTCCTCCTTGAATATGAAATGACACAGCAAAGTTAATACAGTAAAACCTTGGATTGCGAGCATAATTTGTTCCGGAAGCATGCTTGTAATCCAAAGCACTTGTATTAATTTAAATGTTAACCTCTTAATAAACAACATATAGAATTGATAGAAAAACAAACAAGGCCGGGGATGTCTGGTCACCCTACTCTAAGTGCAGAAGTATAAAACTTTTAATATCCCCTAAAGGGGTTAATTTTTTTTACAAGAAAGTGAATGAAACAGGCATGTAGCGGTAAGTGCATCCAGGTGCTGTGAATGTTCAGAGGACACAATCACGCTGGAACCTGGGGATGATGTCAGAGGAAGCGAGACAGAAACCAGCATGGAACATAAACAGGAAGTGGACAGGAAGTGTGTCATAGAGGCAGGACGTGTTTCGGAACAGCTCATTGGTTCCTTCTTCAGCCAGTTTAACCCCTTTAGGGGAGGGGATATTAAAAGTTTTATACTTCTGCACTTAGGCCTCGTACACACGATCAAATCTGTCTGCTGGAAACGGTCTGCTAGACCGTTTCAGCAGACAGATTTGATCGTGTTGTACGGGCGAGCCGACGGATTTAGCCACCCGACAGATTGGAAAGCATGCTTACCAATCTGTCGGCTGGGAACCCGTCCGCCCGACATGTCTGCTGGTTAGTACACTAACCAGCAGACATGTCTACTCGCACACGCGCCGAATGGTTTCGACGCATGCGCGGAAGTGTTTTACTTCCTGGTGCGGTGACGTGGCGGCGTCAACGTCACCGCCACGTCACAGACACGTCAGCGCGCTGTCTGCTGGCGGGGATTTTGGTTTGCTCGTGTGTACACGCGAGCAAACCAAAATCCAAGCAGACAGATTTGTTCAAATCGGTCGGTCCGACCGATTTGAACAAATGGATTGCCTCGTGTGTACGAGGCCTTACAGTAGGGTTACCAGACATCCCCGGTTTTTCCGGGGACAGTCCCCAGAATGAGGACACTGTCCCCGGACCAAGTCTGTCCCCGGTTTTGTCCCCGGATTGGATTTGAACAGTGGCTGGGGCAATTTCAAAGACAGTCAGTGCAGAATAAAAAAAAAATCTGAACACACCACCACTCCGCTGCTCCTACTAGCTTAGGGATGTATGTATGTTTTTTCCATTATCTGTGCCCCTTTCTGATGATCATGTGCTGGTTGGAGCCGAGGGAATATTTCTTCCGTTTCGGGTGCATGCCCATTCCGCTCCGCTCTCATGTTCTTCTGCCTTGGTTCAAGTCCCAACCATCCGCCTGCCTGATTATCTTCTTGCCTTCCCTGGCGGAGTGATTTGCTACCCTCTCCAACACAGATTTTTATCTGTCAGGATTCAAATGCTTGGAGCGCCCTGGATATACACATTTTTATAGAATTGATAGTACCATCATCCTGACGATCAATTGGAATAGAAGTAGGGCTTAAGGGACCCCAAAGACCTAGCTTTTGCTGTTGGACTTTTGGGACTTTGGGGTCCCTTAAGCCCTACCTCTATTCCAAAGCACATAATAATAGAAACTCAAATGATTCATTCCGCAGTCATTTATTCATAAGTCCTCCAGTTTATAGTGCATTCGTTTTCGTCCGAATGCATTTTTGTCCGAATTTCAGATATTTTCATTATCATTTAAACAAACAAAAATTAACGTGCAGAATCCGAAATCCGAAAGATCCGATCAAATGCTTTATTTGCGTTTTAATTGCTACAACAGTCCTGACAATAGCGATCTGTGTCTATCGAATCTGTGGTCGAATGTGTCTAACCTTAACTCTATTAGTCCAAGATTATTCTACATAGAGAGGAAAGATTCGACATTGTAGAGAGAAAAGATTCAACATTATAGAGACAGTCTTGGGGTAGACCATTCGACATGAACGACGAAGATTCGACGAAGCAGCAAAAAAACATACCAACGTCGAATCTGTCATTGAAGGCTTATGGTGTCGAAAGTTCTAAGAAGATTCGACAAGCAGCTCAACTGTACGACGCCGCAATTGTACATTTCCAGTCAAATGCTCGGCCCATAGGCTATAGAAGAACTTTAATGTTGGTTGACTAGTAATAACAATTTATAAATATAAGACCGGAAATGTACGGATGCGCCGTCGTACAGTTTAGCGGCTCCGTTGAATCTTCTTAGAACTTTCGACAGACACTATAATCCTTCAATGACAGATTCAACTTTAATTAATTCTGGTTTTCCGATTAATACATTTTTTAACGAAACTAAATAAAAAAAACAAATTTCGGGAGTAACTAAATAAATGTATTTTTTTGGACGAAAACAAAATTCAGAAACAAAATATTTCAGTGAGCACATGTCTATTACAGAGTATAAAAGAGAAGAGAGGCGCCTCTAAGGCCTTGTACACACGATAGGATTTATCCGATGGAAACGGTCCGACGGACCGTTTCCATCGGATCTGTCCACCGGGCTGTTTTGATCCGATGCCTGTACACACCATCGGATCAAATTCCCCGCCGGCGGACAGCATGGTGACGCGGCGGTGACGTTGACGCCACCACGTCACCGCACCAGGAAGTGAAACACTTCCGCGCGCATGCGTCGAATCCATTCACAGGATCCGACACATGTGCGGACAGATATGTCCACTGGTTAGGCGTACTAACCAGCGGACATATCCGACGAGCAGCTCTTCGGCGGAAAAGTTTCAAAGCATGCTTTGAAACTTTTCCGCCGGAGAAATCCCTCCAAATCTGTCCGCCGGCCCCTACAGACGAGCGGATTTCTCTGCAGAAATGGTCCGTCGGACCATTTCCAGCGGAAAAATCCCATCGTGTGTACGCAGCCTAGGTGTGGAAATATGGTTACATTTAATGAAGGTACACAACATTTAGCAACTCACATGGTTGATGACTAAAAGAGGCACATCTAAGTATGCAGGCATCCAGGGTAAAGCGATCCACATAGGCTGGCTCTCACTGCTATCAGTCTGAAAGCGAGGCTTGAACCGCTCGTGGTAGGGACGACATTGATGGCGGTGAGGAGGAAGGTCTATGTGGACAGCTTTACCCCAGATCCCTGCATACTTAGATGTGTCTGTTTTATTCATCAACCATGTGAGTTGCTAAATGTTGTACCTTCATTAAATGTAACCATATTGCTACACTTAGAGGGGCCCCTCTTCTATTTTATACTCAGTTGTGACATGACGCTACTCTTATTTCAAGACATTACTTGTATATCAAGTCAAAATGTATTGAAAAAAATGGCCTTCTCTTGCAGAACGCTCTCAAACCAAGTTTCTCTCAAACCAAGGTTTTACTGTACATGATACATCATGTGTCTATTCACAGCCAAACAACAAGTCTGTGGTCAATGTTGGGAACATTGAGAGCATGCTGTGTACCAGTAGATAGTATATCACTATCTCATTAATGGGCAGGTAAACAAGATGTATGTATTACTAGTTAGTGGGATTGTGGACCCCCTGACTCACCTGCACAAGGGGTGGAGTTGTAAGCCCTAAAAAGGGTTTGGGGCGCTGAGTTTAAGATGCTGCCTGGTATTTACCAGAACCCCCCCCCCCCCATGATGGGCTTTGCTGTGGGGCCACTCCCAGGACTTGACCTTCGACCACACCCATGCAGGTGGCTGTTGACCAGGGAAAGAACCATGTGAGAAACTGGCACAGGCCAAAAGTCAAGGAAGGCAGCAGACAAAGTGTGGTCAGATGCAGGACCAAGGTTGATAAACAAATGGATGGGAACTCAGGGACACTGGAACTCATGACCACTGGACTTAAAAGCACTGGGACGTGGCACAGGGACAGGCACAGGCACAGGGGTCACTTTTGGGTACAAAATGCAGGGGTTACTGCAGAAAGTGGCATTACAGGGGTGTACAAAGCTCAATGATCACATTAAGATGGTAGGAACACTAATGCCGCGTACACACGATCATTTTTTGTTATGAAAAAAAAACGACGTTTTCTGTGAAGTAAAAAACGACGTTTTTGAAACGTCACTTTTCAAAGACGATGTTGCATACACACCATCGTTTTTTCACAAAAAGCGAGGTTACGTTCACCACTCTTTTCCATTGAAGCTCGCTTCATAACTAGCTTCTGGGCATGCGCGGGTTGAAAAACGTCGTTTTAAACTACGTTTTTGCTACACACGGTGACTTTTTGTGAAACAAAAAACGACGTTTTGAAAAACGACACAAAAAATTCAAGCATGTTGGAATTATTTTTTTGGTCGTTTTTTTAAGACAAAAAACGACGTTTTGCCCACATACGATCAATTTAAATGACGTTTTAAAAAACAACGTTTTTTTTCATCGCAAAAAACGACCGTGTGTACGCGGCATAAGGATGGTGGTCTCTTGCAGCACTGGGGTGTAGAAACACTGGAGCGATCGAATAGGATGGCAGGCTGAGTACGTTTTTTAATATTCAAAGCAAACTCCCCCATCTATCCATGTCTCAATGCTTTGGTTAAAAAATTCATTAGAACCCCCCTAGCATTTATTGCTATGAACATCTTGAGTAAGGGCAGATGATTCATGTAGCACCTACTTCCTGGAATCCAGTTACCCTTAGCTCAGGCATGCAGACAGTGTGCTTAGCTGAGAAAACCCCTCCTCCTCTACTTCCCTCCTGAAGATTCCTGATATGTATGTCATCATTTGCCTAGGCCAGAAACCAGGAAGTAACTGAAGAAATGTAAAAGTTTAAAACAAGAAAATATGAAATACTTTCCTATCTATTTACTAATGCTAGCAGGATAAGAATTAAAAATAATCAATGTTGATTGAGAGAATTAAGTTCCCGTTTTAAATAGAGAGGTAGATTGAGAGACTGGATAGGAAGCGGCCATGAAGCTATATTAATCAGCGGATGAGATGTGGTCACACCTATAGCTTCCAGTCCTGTGCATCAAGAGGTAACACCAGACCATATGTTTGTGACAAGTGACAAAACAGCCTTGCAACTTTGTGGAAGTGTGAGGCCGTGTACACACGACCGAGGTTCTCGCTGGAAACCAGCGAGAACCTCGCTGGAAGCTGCATTCCAGCGAGGACCTCGGCCGTGTGTACACTCTCGGCGAGCTTCCCGTCGGGAAGCCCGTCGAGCAGAAATAGAGAGCACGCTCTCTATTTGCTCGACGGCCCGCCTGGAAGAATGGCTGGTTGCCATTCCCGACGGGCGGGTCGCCGATTTCGGCGGCCGGCAGGGAACCTCGACGGGCGGAACGATGTGTTCCGCCCGTCGAGGTTCTCTGCCGTGTGTACGCGGCCTTAGTGAATAATTGCCTTGCTGCTGCTTTGTGGGTCCACAAGTACCAGATCAGCTGCAAATTTGTCACAGTATGAGCCTGTGCTCTGTAGTGATGGATGAATTATGATGAATTATGATGCGCAATGATTGTGCAATGATAAGCAATGATGTGCAATCTTGGCCGGTTCAGCAGGGACTAGCTGAGTTTCGATCCATCTATGAGTTGTTCTAAAGTTGATCCAAATTTTTGACAGGCGATTACATGCGGCTATAGTTACTTTCAGTAATCATCGTGTTCTGCAAGCCGGAAAGGCTTCGTGCAGCCACCCTGGCAGCAGAACATAATAGCGCAGTGGAAGGCATTCACCCACCAACACTGAATGGGGAATTAAGCAATTTGCTTTCCTGCAACCTGAAATCGGAGTCATCTATGGCTTGCCCAGGGCTACTGACAGTGACGGCCCGTCTATAAGGAGCGATGCCTGTCTAATCCATGAGCCCAGCCCCTAGTCTATCTGAAGGGCGCCGGATGAATGAATTCCAATGTTTTTTTGTTTTTTGAAGCACATGATTAAGGTCTGAGGCTCTAATTGGCTTCAAAAAAGGGTGGGCTCTGGGCTCAGAGCAATGCGCCCTGAGGCCACTACATTGTGCGACAATAGTGAAATAATTGTAGCGCTACCCCCCGAAGGAGCCGCTGCTTGATTGTTGGGATCGGCACATTAAGTTACCCTAGCGTTGTCTAGGGGTGTGATGCAGGAACAAAGTAGTGAGCGGAGGTACAGACATTCAATAAAGGTTTTTCCAATGCTTTATTTCCAGGCCAACACAGCCAACATCAACTTCAGTTAGGAAGGAAAAAGGTTGATGAAAGAAGAGGAGAACTTGCATTGTCAGGCCTGGATATGAACGGGCACACCTGCCCTCAGTAATACAAATTTGTAAACTCGTCGCCACTCCTGCCTGAGTGGGTGAAGTGCCCACGGACAGGTCTCTTTCTCTAACCTGGCAGCCGAGGTGTCACTTTAGATGTCTGGGAGGAACAGGTCTTTCACACAGACCTGGCTCTAGGGCCTCTGCCACAGGCCAATTACTTTAGATGAGATTAGGTGAATGAACAGAGCGAATCCTCCCAGTAGACTCTAGCACAGGTCACCGGGAGACAGCAAAGTGTACCTGTAAGCATCCCGGGCACCAGATCCCTGATTGGTTCGTTCAAGCCCTGGTGGACAACCTGCCTCTGGGTTACCCTCAAGCCGATCCCCCAATCGCATGGCACCCAGCCTGGGATCCTTTCAATAGGACTGGGAACCCAGTAGGTCACTGGGGTCCCCCTTCGCCTCCGGTTGAGGCTCGGTGAAGCCTGTAAGCTTGGCCAGGTGGGCCACGCCGGCGGAGTCCATGGATGCGCGCACCCTAAAGGTGGATGCCGCACCTGGAACCAGGACCGAAGATTTTAGAGCACATGACACAGACATACCCCTCTCCAGCATTGGCTGTTGGGGAAGACTTGCTCTGCCAGAAACCCCTCTGGCGCCAACTGCCGACCAGAGATGACACTACATCCCTAGAATGCAGACTGACCCAGTGGACCTTCTGGAATGACAGAGGTCACAATTTAGGTAAATCATGACTGGGAGCAATGTAACTCTCCCAGTCCAACTAACTTTAGCATAGTGCCCATACTAAAAGTAAGGGGGCGCTACATAATATTTGTTATTGTCTTTCTGATTCTCCTCCACGCTAATCAGGAAGTGTATCCTGAGACCCGATTGGCCAGGCAGTCTTAGGACACACATCCTGTTTGGCTGGGAGGAGAATCAATGGCCGGCTCTTCCTTCCACTTACCTTCTAAGGAAAGGCCTCTGATCGCCATCTGTCTCCAGCAGGGGGGGTCGATCACCGCATTCCTGTCTGTCTCCCACGAGGGGGGGTCGATTGTTGCATTCCTGTCCGTCTCTCGCGGGGGGCGCGGGGGAGTCGATCGCCACATTCCCATTAGTTGATTTGCCGCCCCCCCCTTCCCTCCAAAATATTGAGCACTGGCCACCACTGGCTACTAATCAATTGATAGTAAGCAATATTCAAAAAAGTAATCAGTTATTTTTCAAGCATTTAGAAATAAAGTTGGAAATACCATCCTTACGGCATCAGAAAAGTAACATGGGATAAGTTGCCATACCAGCAGTCTATATATATTCAGTACAATACTCATATACAGAGGGATACAGACACATATATGGAGCAAACAATATATCAACAGAGGCTGAGGGAATGAGGCCCTACTGCACCCCAACATTGTGGAGTCTAATCTAACCCATTTATCAAGGAGGTAACCTCCAATAATTACATACACATGTATATATGAACATATTACACTGCCAATCAGTGCAATGACACAGGTATATAGCTGCATTATTTAAGGCATAAACACAGGGCCACATTACATGAATAAATAGAGAGGATAGTGTAACGTTAACCATAATTTGAGCAGCAGGAGGGGAGAGAGCACAGAGGAGGACAGAGCAGGGCTGCGGATGACGGAAGCATGTAACTGACCACAGTGTCAGGGATCAGCAGCCATGATAAACTGTGGTCAGTTTACAAGGAGGAGGGCATATCCAGGCAGGATCAGCCAGGTATTTCAGGTGATACAGGTGGCCAAATGACACTGCACTGTTCTATATAACACGCTATAAAGGAACAGAATTGTTTATTTTATTTTTGGTTTTAACAAATGCTTTAATGTAGATGTAGCGCTACCCCATTCAGGAGCCGCTGGTTAGATTGGGATCGGCGAATTAAGTTACCTCTGTGTGGTGTCTAGGGGTAGATGTAGTGAGCAAAGCAGTAACGAATGTCCAACCTGTAGCTGAAGTTTTCTGAATGCTTCATTTTCCTGGTCCAACACGACCAACAAATCAACTCGAGGTAGATAGGAAAAGGTGAATGAAAGTAGAACAACTTTGCAGAGTCAGGCTTGGATAGAGAAAGCAGTCCTGCCTTCTGTAGTTAAGTCAATCACGTCGCCACTCCAGCCGGATGGGTGCGGTGCACCTGGACAGGCCTGTCACACAGACCTGGCAGCCAGAGTGTCACGAGTAGGGATGAGCTTGAAGTTCGAGTAGAACTTATGTTCGACTCGAACATTGCCTGTTCGCCAAACAGCGAACTATTTGGGGTGTTCGCGGCAAGTTCGTGTGAACTTTAGAACCCTGTTAAAGTCTATGGGACTCGAACGTTTGAAATCTAAAGTGCTAATTTTAAAGGCTACTATGCAAGTTATTGTAATAAAAAGTGTTTGGGGACCTGGATCCTGCCCCAGGGGACATGTATCAATGCAAAAAAAAGTTTTAAAAACTGCAGTTTTTTTGGCAGCAGTGATTTTAATAATTCCTTTAAGTGAAACAATAAAAGTGAAATATTCCTTTAAATTTCGTACCGGGGGGGGGGGGGTGTATAGTTTGCCTGTAAAGTAGCGCTTGTTTCCCATGCTTAGAACTGTCCCTGCACAAAGTGTCATTTCTGAAGGAAAAAAAGTAATTTAAAATCACTCGCGGCTATAATGAATTGTCGGCTCCCGGCAATACAGAGAAAAGTCATTCATTAAAAAAAAAAATTGGGGTGGAGTTCCCCTTAAAATCCATACCAGACCTGAAGGGTCTCAAATGGATGTTCGGGGGGAACCCCCACATAATTTTTTTTTTTTTATTTGACGCAGGGTTCCCCTTAATATCCATACCAGACCCTAAGGTGAGTGATTTTTAAATGACTTTTTTCCTTCAGAAATTACATTTTGTGCAGGGACAATTCTAAGCACAGAAAACAAGCGATACTTTACAGGCATACTATACACCCCCCTAGGTACGAAATTTAAAGGAATATTTCAATTTTATTGTTTCACTTTAAGCATTATTAAAATCACTGCTCCTGAGAAAATGGACGTTTTTTAAAACTTTTTTTGCATAGATATATGTCCCCTGGGGCAGGACCCGGGTCCCCAAACACTTTTTAGGACAATAACTTGCATATTAGCCTTTAAAATTAGTACTTTAGATTTCAAACGTTCGAGTCCCATAGACTTTCACAAGGTTCTAAAGTTCACACAAACTTTTGGTCTGTTCGCAGGTTCTGGTGCGAACCGAACCCAGGGGTGTTCGGCTCATCCCTAGTCATGAGAAAGCTGAGAAGGAACACCGACTTGGCTCTAGAAGATTAGTAGAGACCTCTGCCACAGGTCCGGTACTTAAGAGCAATAGTGCATATCCTCTCAATCTTGTCCTCTTGAAATGCAGAACCCCAGTAAGTCACTAAGGTTCCTCAGTCACTTTAGTGTCTCTGAGCCGTGAGGGCCAAGAGTCGGGAACTCCGCGTGGCACGGGCCCCCAGCCAGGTAGGCCATAGTGGTGGGGCCCGTGATATGCGCACACCCTAAGAACCCCCGAAAAATGGCGTCTGCCACAGATATACCCCTCCCAGCATGCCCGCGAGGAAAACGCTCCTCCAATTGGCTGCTGGGTAAAAGTGGTTCTGCCTGAACCCCTCTGGCGCCACCTGCCGCCCAGAGATGGGACCACATCTCTGGAGCGCAGAATGACCCACAGGACAATTCAGGGCTGACAGGGCTGACAGCCGCCGAACCTGAACAAATCAAACTGGGTGAGAGCAAGTAAGTTTCTTACCCTACTAACTTTAGCGTAGCGCCCTTTCTGAAAGTAAGGGGGCGCTACATAGAGAATGCATTAGGGTTAAAAAAAACTTTAGCCTTTACAAATACTTTACGTAAATCAAAAAATCTGTAAAACATATAAAAGTATAACTATACTTTTGTTTTATTTTTATATTTCTTAAATATATGTTATTTCATATACAGTATATATATATATATATATATATATATATACATAAATATAAATACACACACAGGTATATATATATATATATATATATATATATATATATATAGTATGAATGAGTTACATGTAAATGCGGTGAGTTTGTTGTTGGTCGCGTGGCGCCGTTGTTGTTTATCTAAATACGTGTTGATTGTATTATTTCTCTGCTTGCAGTAAGGTCACCTTCAGCCTGATTCCGGCAGGGGTTTTTTGCAGGCGCTTCTCTCACTGTCTCACGGCGCCATGATTTATTACTGTTCACTTCTTGCCACTGTTCACTGCACAATCCAATCTTACAGACACACATATTTCTCAATCTGCAGCCGGCGCTGCTCTGAATGTGCAAGGAAAAGGGCTGCCTGGTAATTTCCCTCAGATCTCTTATTTCTTGCTTTCTGCCTGTTCCGTGCTGCTTTAATATTCCAACCTGCTGAAAACAGAAACATAATAATAGAAATGATGAAATGGAAAATAAAAATGCAGCTTCCAGAACTCATATTTTCATTCAAGCCGGTAATACGGCACTTTCCCCAAACACATCACCTTGCTGGCTGCAAATGACTGTTCTCTGTAATCTCCCAGAGAGTGCACAGGGCAATCTCACGAGGTCAACTAGCCCCCAATTAACCCGTCTGGTAATAACCCCGGCCGCGCTTTTCACAGCAATTGCCGCATAAATTCAAATGATGCAGGAAAAAAAAAAGTACACAGTCTATGGAAAGGGGGGGGGAGTGATATTAAGATGAACTCTTTGGAGTTGCAGTGGAAAAAAAAAAGGTACACGGTCTATGGAAAGGGGGAAGTGATATTGAAATGTAGAAAAGGAGTCTCCAAGCTTTTTAGTGCAAAGGCCACATCCGATGTTTTATACATATACAGTGGCCAGTAAAATGTTCCGTAAAGTCAGGGCTTGGATTTGCTTGGAATCTAGGAGCCAGCTAAAAAAAGTTAGGAGCCAGGAACACGCCCCGTCCTGCCGAGCCTGAGCGCAAAAGCAAACGCATACGTGAGTAGTGCCCGCATATGAAAGCGGTGTTCAAACCACACATGTGAGGTATCGCCAGGGCCGGTGCAAGGATGTTTGCCAACTCAGGCGAAGGTGCATTTTGCGCCCCCCGGCACGCACGCACGCACAGGGCACAACACATTAGGGTACAGTGCATATCAGGGCACAGTGAACATCAGGGCATAACATATCAGGGTACAGCACACCAGGCCACATCAGGGTAAAGGGTACAGCACATCAGGGCACATGTCACAGTACATCAGGGCACAGCACATCAGGGCACATGACATTGAGGCACAGCAGACTGGGGCACAGGACATCAGGGCATATTGGCACACATTGGGGCATATTGGAGCACATTGGGGCATATTGGAGCACATTGGGGCACAGCGTTTACCTGGCAGCCAGTATGCAGGAAGCTTCTGTGATGAGATCTCTCTCATGTCACTCTGCCCCGGCGGCCTCTCCTCTCTTCTTGTCCATCCCAGATGATGTCACAAGCAAATGGGGATGGACGAGAAGAAAGGAGGGGCCGCCGGGGCAAAAGTGACATGAGAGATAATTTATCACACACACTGCCAGTGTGGCTGCAGCGCTCCCCTCCCTCCCTCCTCCTCTACACTTCACACACAGCAGGCATCTCCCGCTGTGTGTATTGGAGCTTAGTGTGAAAACTTTGGCCGCACTGTGAGAAAAGTCCCACCCTCATCCTAGATCAGCTTGTGTGATAGACGCATTGTTCTGCCTATCACACAAGCTGATCTAGGAGGAAGGCAGGACTTTTCTCACATCGCAGCCAAAGTTAACACACTAAGCTCCAATACACACAGCGGGAGATGCCTGCTGTGTGTAATCCTTGGACAGAGACTAGAGAGACACTGACACAGTGAAACTGTCAATTTTCCGTCCTGTTCCTTGGCGCCATAAAGCAAGTGCCCATGTTGACTTGCGCTGGCGCCGGCCCTGAGAATCGCAGCGATTGGTAGAGCGAGAGCAAAAATTCCATGAGCGGATGCAATTTTGAAGCGTGACATGTTGGGTATCAATTTACTATAAAAAAGTGCGCTTTTAAGACCACTGTGCAAATACGGTGTAACAGAAAGTATTGCAATGATCGCCATTTTATTCTCTAGGGTGTCAGAATTAAAAATATGTATAATGTTTGGGGGTTCTAAGAGAAGGAGATTGTTGATCAATGAAAACAGACACCAACGGCCACCAGGAGAAGGCCCCAGATTCCAGAAAGAAGCATAGGCCTGCAGAAGGCCGCAAAGCCGCAGCCTCAATTACCGACCAACACGATCGCGGGGGGTGCACACGGAGTCAGGTTACCCCAGCTGTGCTGCACCAGGTCACTAATTTTAGTCGCAACTGAGACTTGGCGCACAGGGTTTGCTGAGCCCTGTGTAAAGTCCTTGCATATGTAGCACTGCCTCCTTGAGGGTTGCTTAGAATTGCATGTTTATCTGTGCATTTTTGACCCTGTGAACTTTCCAGCCCTCCTGACACTCTAGGTTCAGACATGCTGTATGTACGTTTAACCACTTGTGGACCACCGCATGTACATTTACGTTGGCAGAATAGCACGTACAGGCACATTGGGTCTGTACGTGGGTCGGGGGTCCAATCGGGAGCCCCCCGGTACATGCGGCGGTTCCCGTGACTTCAGGAGCGATCCGGGACGAGGGGGCGGCTGTTCGTTTTTGTCCGCCCCCTCTGGATCGCTCCCAGCTAATCCGCACGCTCCCCCATGTGTGTCACTTCCTCCTCCTGTGTAAACACAGAAAGGGGGAAGTGATGTAATCTTTCCTTTCAGCGGTATTTTCAACCACTGCTGAGGAGAGATTACATCGCACAGTAAGTCTGCACAACACTACACTGACACACACTACACATAGGCACATTAACCCCCCCGATCAAACCCCCCCCCACCCCCCTGTCACAGTGTCACTCAATGCAGTGATCATATATGTACTGATCACTGCATTTAGTGTCAGTGGGACAGGCAGTGTGACAGGCAGTTATGCCTCGTTTCCACTGAGCGGATCGGTTTGGTACGGTTCGGTGCGGTACGCTATTTTGGGTGTTTCCATTATGAAAGCGTGCCGTAAAACCGAACCGTACTGCACCAGCAAGGGTCCTGCTTCAGATGAGGGACCAGAGAGAGTGGAACGGTTCGGTTAGGGCGGACCTACAAATACATCTCACTGATTGGTGGATGCGCTAGGAATTTTTTCTAAACCCTGAATGGTCCCTCACGGTCCGATTTGCAGTGGAAACGCTCACGCGAATAGACCGGTCCCATCCGAACCGCTCCAAAATTACTGACCCGAACCGATCCGTGCAGTGGAAACAAGGCATTAGTGTTAGTCCAGGGTAGCCCCCGTACCCCCCCCCCCCCCTAATAAAGTTTTAACCCCTTGATCACCACCCTAGTTAACCCTTTCACTCCCTATTGCCAGTGTCACTAAGCGATCATTTTTCTGATCGCTGTATTATTTTTTACTAAAGACATGTGGCTGAATACATTTTGGCCTAAATGTTTGACTAAAATTTAGTTTATTTGATTTTTCTTATAACAAAAAGTAAAAAATATAGTTTTTTTTTTTTTAAATGTCGCTCTATTTTTGTATATAGCGCAAAAAATAAAAATCGCAGAAGCGATCAAATACCACCAAAAGAAAGCTCTATTTGTGGGAAGAAAAGGACGCAAATTTTGTTTGGGAGCCACGTGCACGACCGCGCAATTGTCTGTTAAAGCGACGCAGTGCCGAATTGTAAAAACCCTTGGATCATTTAGCAGCATATTGGTCCGGTCCTTAAGTGGTTAAATAACACAGCGACAATGTAGGTTGATCAGCTCTCTCTGATTTTACTCATTCAAAGGGAGAGTCATGTGACAGGGTATTAGTCAGCTATGTCCTGGGTAAAACTCAGTTGAAAAGGTCCCCTGAGTCAAAGAAATAACATCTTGGAATCGCAGGTATAAAATAGCAATACACATAGAAGCAGACAATAAATTAATGAATTTCTAAGGAAAACTACTATTTGCTATTACTGCTAAACAGGGGACCCCAGGATGGCCTATTATACCATTATTCCTAATGAGAGACTGGGTATTCTAGATCAGGGGTCTCCAAACTTTTTAGCCCGAGGACCACATTGTAGATTTTAAAAATATTCGCGGGCCGAAAAAATTTATTTAGAAATAAATGAATAAAAATTTAAATAATCTTGTCAGAGCCTTTCCACGTGTCCCCCACCCTGATAACACACTCAGATACCCCCCCTAATATTATAACACCACTCCCCCCCCCCCACCCCAGATACCCCCCCAGCCTGATCACCACCACCACAGATACCCCTACCTTGATCACACACCCCTATATCTCTCCACTCTGATCACACCCCCCCCCCTCCTCATACCTCT
Organism: Rana kukunoris; assembly: GCA_029574335.1. Taxonomy (NCBI): domain Eukaryota; kingdom Metazoa; phylum Chordata; class Amphibia; order Anura; family Ranidae; genus Rana; species Rana kukunoris. The sequence continues at coordinate 187,807,331 of CM056055.1, read as the reverse complement.
ATCCTAACCTTTGGGTTTTGCATTCCTGCAGACAGTTCCTCCCAGTCCTGCAGCTCCTTCTCCAGATGATGACAGTGGAGGAATCTGCAGCACACCAGGGTGGGTTAGCTGTCACTGGAACAAGCAGTAAACCTTCCTAGAAATCTGGTGGTGGCAGCCGCACCACTCCTCCACTCCAACCCTGTCCCAGGGTTGGTAATTTGCACCCTAGGCAAGACCAGCTACAGGCCACTAGAGTATGGGAGAACAGGGTCTTGGGTAGAAATGCACCTGTATATGTGGGGCCAGATTCTCAGGGGCGTTACGACGGAGTATCTCAGATACCCCGTCGTATCGCCTTTTTTTTTGTCTCGTATCTATGCGCGGGATGCTTAGCATCACTTTTGCATAGATACGCTTCTACATCCGACAAGTGTAAAACCATATCGTAGGTGTAATGACAACTCCGGCCACTAGGTGGCCTTTACGTTGTTTTCGCATTTGCATATGCAAATGAGGTAGTACGCCGATTCTTGATCGCTTTTACACCGCCCCGTCGTCGCGTACGTCATTTTCGTTCGCGTAAGGTTACCCCAGCTTCTATGTGGAGTAACCTTACGAAGTTCCGTCGAATGCCGTCGGGTGCCGTCGGATGCCATGTTAAGAATGGCCTCGGGACCGCGTCGTGTTGTGCGTCGTTTACGTCGTTTGCGTACGTCGATTCTCAATGGGGCTGGCGTACGCTGCGATTACGTTGTTTACATTGAGAAAATGTGACGTCCTTTGGAGCATGCGCACTGGGCTTTTTCCCCGGCCGGCGCATGCGCAGTTCGTTCGACGCGGGGGCGCGCTTAATTTAAATACAAGCCGCCCCATTTGAATTGCGCGGGTTTACGCTGGGCGATTTACGCGACGCCGGCGAAAACTACGGAGCAAGTGCTTAGAGAATAAAGCACTTGCTCTAGTACGAAGCGGCGGCGTAGTGCAAATGGCTTACGCTACGCCGCCGGAATTCTATGAGAATCTGGCCCGTGGTGTCACTAAAAAACGAAATGTCTCTTCTCTGCTGGAATGTCCTTGTACTGGGCTGTAGAATGGGGATGGATGGTGTACAGATAATGGGTAGCTGCTCCCACTCCTTTTTTATGCCATCCCCCTCCATGTACACACTGCTCCCCTGTCATAAATATCTCTCACAGCCTATCAGTGGCCTGTATTTATGTGGCAAGCAAGAGGGAACAATGCAGGGGAGGCACAGTACAAGGGGGGCACAGTACAAGGGGGCACAGTACAGGAGGGCAGAGCACAGGAGGACAGAGCACAGTGTAGGAGGGCAGAGCACAATACAGGAGGGCAGAGCACAAAGGGGGCACAATACAGTACAGGAGGGCACAGTACAAGGGGGGCACAGTACAAGGAGGGCACAGTACAAGGGAGGCACAGTACAAGGGGGGCAGAGCACAGTACAGGAGGGCAGAGCACAGGAGGGCAGAGCACAAGGGGGGCACAGTACAGGAGGACACAGTACAAGGAGGGCAGGGCACAGTACAGGAGTGCAGAGTACAGGAGGTGAGGGATAAAGGAAGCTCCGCAGCGAGGTGGAACCTTAGCGCAGGTGCGCATGACTGGGGGGACCCTGAGCAGGGGGACAGGATAAGGAAGGGGCCGAAAATCGCGGCTGCACAGGGGGCGGGGTTATGCCTCGAGGCAAGCTCCCTTAAAAGGTCTGGGGGGCGGAGCCATCCATTCGGGTGCCATCTACAGTGAGGCATCACACAGGCAGTTTTTCTCTGTGCTGCTGCCTCACCTATGGATCGTTTGGAAGGGATGGTGGAGCGCCTGAGGGCTGCTGCTAGGATCCATGGAGCAGACTGGTATGCAGAGCAGCTGCTGGAGCTGTTCCCTGATCCAGGAGAGGGTAGGTCCAGCGATCCCCTAACCCCCCCGCCCCCCCCCCCCCCTCGCCACGTCCGGCCAGGCGTTCGCGGCCCCCGGTCAGGTACAGCCCGGGTGGGTCTCCAGGGGGGTCTCCGGCGGGGGATCGGCGCGATGAGAGCCGGTTTGCTGACCCTCCAGGGTCCAGGAAGAGGCTGTCTGGGGAGGCTCCCAGGGATGCTGGCAAGAGGCCTAGGCCACAGCGAGGATCGGGTCGGCAGGTGGCGTCTCCGTCGCCTGCTAGACCCGTGGCGGGACCATCCGGAACGGTAGCGTGGGCGGGTCCATCCGCTCCGCGTGGCACTTCGCGGCGGGGGAGATCGGTGGGCACGGCTGGGAGCTCGGCAGCCAGGGCGGCTCCGGCTGGTCGCGGAGGAAGTGGAGGTCCAGTGAGGGGTGACGACGGCGTATCGCGAGCGGCTACTGCTGTTTCGCAGGGGGCTCGGCGAGGGAGAACGATGGACACGGTACGGCCAGACTCAGGGGCTCACAGCATCTCTTCGGGCAGCAGTTCCATGGCCTTGCCTGCGGGCTCAACGTCCCTTGCCGGGCAAGGGGACCAACAGTCTGAGGGTGAGATCTCGGATACGGACTCTGATGGTCCACAGGAGATGGCGGGCCCGTCGAGGCTCCAACGCGGATCCGGATCGGCGGCTGGTCGGACTGTTTCTGCTGGGCAGCCGGGTAAGAGCGCTTCTGAGTCTATTTCTGTATCTTCTCCTTCTGTGTTTTCTCCCCCCCCTCCCCCTCCCTTGCTTCCTCCTGCACCCTCTCTGCCTCTTTCCAGTCCCTCTGCTGGGGTGGGTTCTTTCATGTTGGGGACTTCTTCGGTTGGTGGTGGGCAGGGGGGGGGGGTGTCTTGGATGTCGGGTCACTCATGTTGCAGCAGTTGCTTTCGTCCATGTTGCAGGGATGTAGGGCCATGGCTGGGGGGGGGGGGGCGGTCGTTCCCCCTCCGGCTGCTTCAGGGCCTCCCACGGCTGCGTGGTTGGTCCCTCCGGTTGCTAGTACAGTTGAAGCAGTGTCTGCGGCTGTGCCGCTTGCGGGTGGGAGTGGGGGTTTGTCCCCCGCTGGCCAGTCAGTGGTGCCGACCCCGGTGCTTGGGGAGTCGGTGGCGGGTGCTGTGGTTAGCGGGTCTCCTTCTGGGGTGGCGCAAGTTAGTGCGCAGTCGGGATCGGCGTCGGGTTTGACGGCTGATGGTGTTCGGTTGTCTGACTCGGCCCGTTGCGAGGTATACCTGTGTTATGATGCACCCTTGGGTTCACACTTGAAGCAGGAGGTGCGGGAACGTATCTGGAGGGGGGAGTTTGTGGAAATATTTTCATTACTTCCCCTGGAGAAGTTCAATTTGGATAAGGTGAAGCCCGATGAGAGTAAGAAGGAGGAAGAGGAAAAACGGCGCTTCCGCCTTATTCCCCGGACTTTCGCGAACTGGGCTCAGGCGTTTTATATCTTGGCTAGCGTGATCGGGGAGAAAGACCCGCATCAGTGTACGGGCTTGTTCAGTTATATTGATTCTATCAGCGAGGCGCAGAGGGTGTATGGGGGGGGAGCCTGGTTGCGATATGATGAGCAGTTCAGGCAGAAGAAGGCATGGAGGCCTGAGATAAAATGGAATCAGAAGGATATTGCCTTGTGGATGAGGCTCATGTCTCAGGCCAGGGTAGTGCCTCAGCCCTTTCGTGAAGGGGCCGGGGGAGCTCAGTCCTCCCCATTGTCGGCCGCAAAACGAAAAGGTTTCTGCTGGCAGTTCAATGAGAGCTCCTGTAAGTTCGGGAGCTCTTGTTGCTTCCGGCACGAGTGTTCAGGTTGTGGCGGGGCCCACCCCTTGTCAAAGTGTTTCAAGAAGGGCAGGAAGGCAGGTGACACTGGAAAAAGGGAAGACGCCGGTGAGGGTGGAAAAGATGGCGCCGTACCTAAGTAGGTACCCGAACAGGGTAGCTGCACAGGCCTTGGGGTTGGGCTTTAAGGAGGGTTTCCCGATTCCGAATGATTTGGCCGTCATCCCTCCTTTGACGGCTAACCTGAAGTCTGCCTATGAGCACCCAGAGGTGGTGTCTGACAAGCTCCGGAAGGAGGTGGGTTTGGGTAGGATGGCGGGCCCGTTTGATGTCCCGCCTGTGGATGGCCTCGTGGTGTCACCTCTTGGGGTGGTTCCGAAACGGGAGCCGAATCAGTTTCGGCTCATTCATCATCTCTCTTACCCTAAAGGGGGGTCGGTGAATGACGCCATTGACCCGGCATTATGTACGGTGTCCTACGCATCGTTTGATGAGGCCGTGCGCTGGGTTCAGCGCTTTGGGCGCGGGGCCTTGTTGGCCAAGACCAATATCGAATCGGTGTTTCGGCTCCTGCCAGTTCATCCGGAGAGCGTGCGGTTGTTGGGGTGTTTTTGGGACGGGAAGTTTTTTGTGGATAGGTGCTTGCCCATGGGTTGCGCCATCTCGTGTTCGTATTTTGAGTTGTTTAGTTCCTTTTTGGAGTGGGTGGTGAAGGACTTGTCTGGTTTGGCGTCAGTGTTACATTATCTTGATGATTTCTTGATGGTCGGACCGCCTAATGACCGGGCTTGCATGATCTTGCTGGCCACGGTTCAGCACGTTTGCGAGGTATTCGGGGTCCGAAGACGGAGGGGCCCGTCACGGAGCTGAAGTTTTTGGGCATTGTTATTGATTCAGGGCGGATGGAATGCCGGCTCCCGGAAGACAAGTTGGTGGACTTGCGGGAGTCCGTCGCAAGGGCGGCCAGTAGTTCAAAGTTGAAGTTACGGGAGTTGCAGTCGTTGTTAGGGAAGCTCAACTTCGCCTGTCGCATAATGCCGATGGGGAGGGTTTTTTGCCGCCGGTTGTCGGCGGCCACAGCGGGGGTTAGGGCTCCTCATCATTCTGTGCGGTTGGGTCGCGAGCATAGGGAGGATCTTAGAGTGTGGGACTCCTTTCTGGAAAACTACAATGGTAGATCCCTTTGGTTGGCCCCGGTGGTCCCAGCCAGTGCATTGGAGCTCTTTACCGATGCGGCGGGTTCGGTGGGTTTCGGGGCCTATTTTCAGGGACAGTGGTGTGCTGGGCGGTGGCCACAGCAGGTAGTGGAGTCGCCGTTGATTCGGAATTTGATGTTGCTGGAGTTGTTCCCTATTGTGGTGGCGGTGGAACTGTGGGGTCAGGAGTTCAAGGATCGGAGAGTGAGGTTTCACTGCGACAATTTGGGTGTGGTGCAAGCCATTACTTCTTTGTCGGCTTCGTCATTGCCGGTGGTTCGTCTGCTGCGTGCGTTAGTACTAAAATGTTTGGATTTGAACATTGTGGTTTGTGCAGTGCATATTCCCGGGGTTGAAAATGAGGTGGCTGATGCCCTTTCTCGTTTGCAGTGGGATCGGTTCCGGCGTCTGGCTCCGGAGGCGGAGCAGGAAGGGGTGCCGTGCCCCAGTGGCTTGTGGGACCTCGTTTTGGCCGAGTGATGGCATTGGTGAAAAGGTCAGTAGCTGAATCCACGTGGAGGGCTTATGAGCGGGTGTGGCGGGAATGGCACGGCCTGGTAAGTGATCTGGGGGTTGGTTCCTCGGCTGAGGAACGGTTGCATTTGCTGTTGTACTTTTTGGGTAGATGTTGTGAAGATGGGGTGTCGGTCTCTGCGCTGTCCACAAAAATGGCGGCATTGGCTTTCCTCTTCCAAATCAACGGGGTGGAGGACGTTACTAAGTCGTTTGTGGTCCGCAAGGCTTTGCGGGGATATAGGAAGGGCCGCGTTCGGCCGGATACCAGGAGGCCGGTTTCGCTGCTTATGTTGGAATCTTTGGTTGGAATGTTGCCTCAGGTGTGCTCATCATTGTTTGAGGTTGGGTTTTTTCGAACAGCGTTCATCTTGGCCTTTTTTGGGGCCTTTCGCGTAGGGGAACTGGTCAGCCCCTCTAAGGCGGTGGCTGGGGGGCTGCAGGTGTCTGACGTGATCGTACTTTCTGATTCGGTCTCAATATGGCTCCGTAGGTCAAAAACTGACCAGGCGGGGAGGGGGTCTAAGGTGGTGCTGGGTAAGGTGCCGAATCTTGGGGTCTGCCCGGTGGAGGGGGTACGTGTGTGGCTTGGCGACAGGCCTCCTGTCGCCGGTCCGCTGTTGGTCCATGAGAACAGGATTCCACTGACGAGGTACCAATTTTCGGCTGTTTTTAAGCGGTGTTTGGTGGCGGGCGGATTCAACGCCAGGGACTACTCTTCCCATTCGTTTAGGATAGGGGCTGCTACGGAAGCCTCGCTCTGGGGCTTAAGCGATGATATCCTGCAGCGGATAGGTCGCTGGGAGTCTCGGCGGTTCAGGTCATATGTTCGGCCACAGTTGTTGTAGGGGTCGTAGTGGGCCGTAGTTTTGAGCACGATTCTGTGGGGGTTTCTGGGGTTTTTGGGAAAAAAGGGGGAGTGTTTCTGTCTGAAGTCAACTCTCTCTCTCTCTCTGGATGTGTGATGTGTTCTGTGTGTTTGGTTTTCTCTTGTATGTAATTTCTTGTTGTTGTCCCCACTCTTTTCGTTACAGGCCCCATTGGCTTGATTTGGATTTTGGGCCACTCTTATGTTCACTGGGGGGCTAAGAAGGCTCTGGTCAGGAGAGAGGGCAGACAGTTGGGATTCGCCAGGGAGGAAGCCACAGTCCAAAGGATCGGTATCCCCGGCATGCTTTGGGCCAGAGTGATGCTGGAGGTACAGTATTACGCCAGGTTGGACAGGCCCCCGGATGTGCTCTTGCTGCACGTTGGAGGCAACGATCTCTGCTTAAGGGCTGCTCGCGAGTTGATTCGCGACATCAAATGGGATTTCATGCGCCTGCGCAGTGCTTTTCCAGACACTGTCCTGGTGTGGTCTGAAATGGTGGGGAGGTTAGCTTGGAGGGGTGCTCGTTCCGTGGACAGGGTCAATAGGGCCCGGATTAAGGCCAATAAGGCAGTGTCCAAATTTGTAATTCAGAACGGTGGGTTGGTGGTTCGCCATCGCAAACTCGAGAGTGACTTCGGCCTTTATTTAAGGGGTGATGGGGTGCACCTTTCCCAGGTTGGGATAGACATGTGGGTCTTGGGGCTCCAGGACGGTCTACAACGGGCCTTAGGGCTGTGGTGGACCGCCCACGCGTGAGGTGTCACCGTGGGCGTCTGTGGCGTTTGTTCAGGGTTCCTGAGAATTGGGTGGGGTTTGGTACATACATATTAGGTGGGTGTACCTTAGTTGTTGGTAGGAGTTGGGGCCCGTCATGGGATGGGCACCTTCCCTATCTGGTTAGGTGGATAGTGGTATATCGTGCTGAAGAATCAAACGAAGGAGGAAGTCATGGCCTTGTGAGCTGATGGGAGCGCGGCTAGAGGTCCGAAGACTTTCTATGGGGTACAGCCGATTACCGGGCACTTTTTCTTTCCCTTTTCTCAGGAACCTCGTGTCTACAACTGTTTGGGATTAATTGTTTTTTGTTAGGTTAATTTATTGCGTAATGGTTAAAAATATATATTTAATGTTAAAAAGAAGTTTTATATTTAAAAGTTGGTTATTTTTATAAAGTTATTTAATTTTACCTTTTGGATTTTAAATAAAAGGGGCCTTTGGTGGCCATTTAATCCAGAAGGTGTTGCGTGATTTCTATGGGTGGGTTTAAGGTTTTAGGGGTGGGTTTTTGTTTTCTCCCAAGCACTAGGCATACACCAGTCATGAATGTATCAATGTCCCATATGTGTCTTTGTATTAACAAGTATCTCTTTTGCTAACTCGTGTCTGAAGGAATATGTGTCAATGTCTTAAAATGTTTATCTCTGCATTATCTAGTATCACTTGCTTGACTTATGACCTACATAGATCACGCATTTGACTTCTGCTTTTGTAGTATTTTTATCTCATCGTGTGTAACCAGCAGTTCTATAAGGAAGTCCACCTCAGCGATAATAATATGTCCAATTAGCAGCTTACATGTGTACACACGTATATTTTTGTATAACCATACTCCTATAAAAAGGGAAGATCCGGAAAGGAATAAACCAGAGTGACTTTAACCTAATATCGTGTCCGTCTCGTTACTGCAAGGTTAAACTCATTCTCCCGGTACCGAAGGGGTCATTGCACCAAGGTGGGCATACTTTAACTTACCTAACAGGAGGGAACAGTACAAGGGGGCATTGTACAAGGGGGCAGAGTACAGGAGGGCAGAGTACAGGAGGGCACAGTACAAGGTGGGCACAGTACAAGGTGGGCAGAGCACAGTACAGGAGGGGGGCACAAGGGGGGCACAGTACAGGAGGACAAATTACAAGGAGGGCAGGGCACAGTACAAGGGGGGCACAGTACATGAGTGAAGAGTACAGGAGGGCACAGTACAAGGGGGCACAGTACAAGAGGGCAGAGCAGAGTACAAGGGGGCACTGTACAAGGGGGGCACAGTACAGTACAGGAGTGCAAAGTGCAATGGGGCACAGTACAATGGGGCACAGTACAGGAGGGAAGAGCACCGTACAGGAGGGCAGAGCACAGTACAGGTGGGCAGAGCACAGTACAAGGGGGGCACTGTACAATGGGGGCACTGTACAGTACAGGAGGGCACAGTACAAGGGGGCACAGTACAGGAGGACAGAGCACAGTACAGGAGGGCAGAGCACAGGAGGTCCTAGTCTCCGGGTGTCTGCCTCTCTGCAGTGTCAGTCTCTGGGTTCCGCTCACTGCTTTCGCGGCTCCTCATGCCATTTAAATCAAAGCCATTCCTGGCTTGGTTCTTGGGATGCAGCCAGCAGAGAGGGTGCTGACAGGCGCAGAGAGGGGGTGAAGCTAACTGGCACAACAAGCCTCCTTTCTTCTGCAGCATGCCCCCTTCCCCCACGCCGGGACATGTATCGGCATAACCCCTACCTGACTCCAGCACGCATAGCCAGCCCACATCCATGCTGCCCGACGGCGGGGCCCCGCCTCCTCCCTGCGTGCATGGTAATCCGCCCACCGCTCCACCTTCCTCTGCTTCATTGGATCCGCTGTGTCAGCAGTACACGTACATCGCTCGCCTGCCTTCTGCTCTGCCCGCATGGAGGAATTTAAGCAGGCAGTCTCTGAATGAGCTGCGGGCCGGATAGAACATCCAAGCGGGCCGGATGTGGCCCGCTGGCCGGGGTTTGGAGACCCCTGGACTAAACTGTGGGAAAAAAATGTTTTTTTTTATATATGTTTTGGGGATATTTATTATTGCAAAAAGTAAAAAAAAAAAAGTACACCGTGCCCCTGCATCTCTGGCCACATGTGGTACTGCATTAACCTGTGCCCCGAGCCTCTGGCCACATGCGATATTGCATACACTGGCGCCCTGCACTTCTGGCCACATGTGGTATTGCATACACCAGCGCCCCCACACCTCTGGCCACATGCGATCCAGCATACACTGGCGCCCTGCAGCTCTGGCCACATGCGATACTGCATAGACTGGCGCCCTGCAGCTCTGGCCACATGTGGTACTGCATACACCAGCGCCCCCGCACCTCTGGCCACATGTGGTACTGCATACATTGGCGCCCCTGCACCTCTGGCCACATACAGTACTGCATACACCAGCAGTCACTGTGGAACAAATTATCTGAGTTTCCATTATTTCCTATGGGGAAACTCGCTTTGATATACGATTGCTTTGGATTACAAGCATTCTTCTGGAACGAAATATGCTTGTAATCCAAGGTGCTACTGATATGTATTTATCTATTTTCCTAGAGTTCAGCGTTTCTATCATAATAATAAATATAAAACCTTTGCTGTCATCCGATGCTATAGCTGAGCTCTCGTTCTGTGTGACGGCTGGAAGCGAGCACACCTGGGTTCTCTGGATTCTAACGCAGCAGCTAAACAGTTAAAACAGAGAGAAAGAAAAGTGCATCTTACAAAGTTGTGTGTGTTACCTGTGTGGCAGGAGATATTCAACTGACTTCATTAGCTGCCTAATGTCCCAGCAAATGACTGTCAGAATGTTTGACAGTTGAGCTGTATACTGGGGGGACCTGCCTACCTGATGGTTAATGAGGCGAACACCTGAGCAACGTTCTGTGAGGACACCTCCAGCACCTCTATGGGTGAGCGGCCCGGCACACATCATCTGTGTTGGTGGCATTGTGTCTCCATCCAGGACCGGCTCCTGATTCTCAAGGTGCACCCAATAGCATTTTAATGAGGGGTGCATTGAACCAGTAAGACAAACTGCTGGCCGCACTACAAATATACAATTGTGAATGTGCTTGTTGTAATTTATTATTAAAGGCTCTGAAATGCACAAGAACATAAAAGTTTAAACAGTCTTTCCTTGGTTATCGCAGGCAACCTGTACTGACACCTGCTGGTGGTAGGCGAGAATGCAAGAGCCAAAGCGATTTCCAAAAGAGCATCTCTAATTCAGACCACGGAAACGCATTCCCGATCTGTTCCGGATGCATTTCTGCACGCGCGTTTTTAACGTGTTTTTGATGCATTCCTGAATGTTTTTATTGCATTTTTGATGTGTTTCTCAATGCATTTCCTGATGCTTTTTTTTTCACTGTACTGGGGTCTGACGCATTTTAATGCCTTCAGGTGCGTTTTGGATGCTTTTTACCACATTTTAGTACAGTTCTGTGCAAGAAAAATGCAACATGTTGTTCTTTTTTTTTCCTGGAATTGAAACACACTGTTTTGGGGTCCGAAGCATTTTTTATGCGTTCCGGTGCGTTTTGGATGCTGTTTACCACATTCCAGCACAGTTCTGTGCAGGAAAAATGCAACATGTACTTTTTTTTCTGGAACAGAAACGCACTGTACTGGGGGCCGATGCATTTTTGATGCTTTCCGGTGCATTTTTGGTGCTTTTTACCACATTCCAGTACAGTTCTGTGCAGCAAAAAAGAAACATGTTGTACTTTTTTTTCTGGAACTGAAAAGCACTGTACTGGGGGCCGATGCATTTTTTGATGCTTTCCAGTGCGTTTTTGGTGCTTTTTACCACATTCCAGTACAGTTCTGTGCAACAAAAAAACAACACAACACTTTGTTTTTCTGGAACTGAAACGCACTGCACTGGTGTAAACGTTGCCATTGGAACCCCTATCACCTACTTTCCATGCATTTTTGAAGCAGAAAAAAAGGCACTGCATGTGGTGTGAATGGGTATGTGACCTAAGGCCCTGTACACATGATCAGACATGTCCGAGGAAACTTGTCCGACAGACCGTTTTCATCGGACTAGGCTGAAGTGGTCTGTTGGTCTGATGTGCGTACACACCATCGGACCAAAATCCCCTCGGACCAGAACGCGGTGACGTAGAACACAAAGACGTGATGAAAAAACGAAGTTCAATGCTTCCAAGCATGCGTCGACTTGATTCTGCGCATGTGGGGAATTTTGGTCTGATGGTTTGTGTACTAACCATCGAACCTGTCCGACGGACAGGTTTCCAGCGGACATGTTTTCAAGCATGTTTGGAAATTTTTGTCCGCTGGAAAACGGTCCGATAGGCCGTACACACGATCAAACATGTCCACTGAAACTGGTCTGTGGACCAGTTTCAGCGGACATGTTCGATCGTGTGTACGCGGCCTAAGGTATTTTTCTTACCATAAAATCGCCAAGTATTGTTTTATAATATGATCTCAGTAGTCCAAAGAAGAAAGGAAGATGGACGGCCGCACTCCCATTAAAAGTGGAGTTCCGCTGAAAAAAAAAAAAAATTAAAAGTCAGCAGCTACAAATACTGCAGCAGCTGACTTTTAATATATGGACACTTACCTGTCCAGGGCGCCCGGAATGTCAGGTCCCGAAGCTGACTTGTCTATTGGCTCTTGGGTGGAGGCACCGCCATCTTCGGTAAGGGAATAAGGAAATGAAGCCTTGCCGCTTCACTTCCTGGTTCCCTGCTGCGCGATTCCTCTGGTCCCTGCTGTCTTTTGGGACTTGTGTGTCTCCCAGAAGACAGGGGGGGCGGAGTAGGCGCCAGACATGGCGTAGGTCACCGGTCATTTGGCATGTAATTTTTTTGGGGGGGTGGGGGCTTCAGGAGGAGTGGGACTTCCTGTCCCACTTCCTGCTTCTGCTGAGGGGCTGGTTAGGCGATTAAGCTTAATCGCCTACAGCAGCCCCTCCCTGTAGGCGATCGCATGGGACACATGACAGGTCCCATGCGATCGCCTGTCCAATCAGCAGCGGGCCGCGCCGGTCGCGCAAGCGCAGTTCCGCTCGCGCATGCACAGTGGGTGCAAGGCCGTGAAGCCGAAGGCTGTCACGGCTGGGTGCCCACAGTCTCAATGAGGATGCCGGCCGGGGAGGGGGGGAGAGGAGCGGAGCCCTGGTCGGCGTGTCGCTGGAACGCTGGAGCAGGTAAGTGATTGTTTATTAAAAGCCAGCAGCTACACTTTTTGTAGCTGCTGACTTTTAATAAACATACATTTTGGCTGGAACACCCCTTTAATGTAATACTATATGATGCTGTCTTTGTTTTTGGTCTTGAGGAGCGCTGTCTCCGGATAGTTCATAGGTGCAGTCATTCATGTAAAATGTAAATGTGCCATATTAGAATATTTATAACTGCACGCCAGAAATAAACTCTTTAATTCAGGTGTGTGATTTGCACAGGGCTGGCACAGGAGGTTGCCGCTCCATGTGGCACCGAAGAGGTTGAATGCCCTACATGCAGTAGACACCTGCCCATTAGGCTGGCGCCAGCAATGCTCAGTCTCAGACCAAACAGGCCGGAGCTGTTACATGTGGAGTCCCAGCAGGAAGGGCTGCCTTGTGCTCCTCCGGGATTTCCTCATCACTCCCTGCAATTTCATGCTCAGCTTAGCAAAAGGCTGCTGATGTCACCCCAGTGCTGGGTAACACTTCCCGTGCCAGGAAGAAACAGAATAATCACATAGAACTTCATTGGTGCCATAATGACTTACAGCAGACAGACAAATATAAAGATGTGACACGTATTTACCTGGCTTCCCAATTTCAAGGAATTGTCCAAATCCTTCTGTAGCCTTGTCCTCCAAAACTGTCAGTCTTTATGAATCGTAATGATGAGCTGATTGGTTGATTGGCAAAATTACCAAATTTGGAAACGAATTTGTGGCATTAAAAACGTATTTGTTTTGTTTTTTTCTTTTGCATTTGTTCACTATCTGTGTTTTGTTCCTTTAGGCTACGATCACACCTTTGCAGCTGGGGCGCACGCTGCATTTTAATTCTTATTAGCACCTCTGCACATCCTCACCTGCAGTGCATTTTTGCTTGTGCCAAACCACATCATCACCATAAGGTTCAGTGCAGCAGGATTTTAACCACTTCAGGCCCGGAAGAATTTACCCCCTTCCTGACCAGAGCACTTTTTGCGATTCGGCACCCTGTCGCTGTAAAGGGGTTGTAAAGGTAAAAATGTTTTCCCCTAAATAGCTTCCTTTACCTTAGTGCAGTCCTCCTTCACTTACCTCATCCTTCCATTTTGCTTTTAAATGTCCTTATTTCTTCTGAGAAATCCTCACTTCATGTTCTTGTCTGTAACTACACACCGTAATGCAAGGCTTTCTCCCTGGTGTGGAGAAAGCCTCTTGGGGGGGAAGGGGGCGACCAGGCAAGTCAGGACACTCTCTACTTTGCAGATAGAGAAAAGAGCTGTGTGTTAGTGGGCGTCCTGACACTCCTGCTCACCCCCTCCCCCCTCAAGAGGCTTTCTCCACACCAGGGAGAAAGCCTTGCATTACGGTGTTGAGTTACAGACATAAGAACAGGAAGTGAGGATTTCTCAGAAGAAATAAGGACATTTAAAAGCAAAATGGAAGGATGATGTAAGTGAAGGAGGACTGCACTAAGGTAAAGGAAGCTATTTAGGGAAAAAAAAATCCTTTACAGTTTTCCTTTAACTGACAATTGCGCGGTCGTGCAACGTTACACCCAAGCAAAATTCACGTCCCTTTTCCCCGCAAATAGAGCTTTCTTTTGGTGGTATTTGATCACCTCTGCGGTTTTTATTTTTTGCGCTATAAACAAAAAAAGAGCGACAATTTTTAAAAAAATGCAATATTTTTTCCTTTTTGCTATAATAAATATCCACAAAAATATATATATAAAAAAAAATTCTTTCTAAGTTTAGGCTGATACGTATTCTTCTACATATTTTTGGTAAAAAAAAAAAAAACGCAATATGCGTATATTGATTGGTTTGCGCAAAAGTTATAGCGTCTACCAAATAGGGGATAGTTTTATGGCATTTTTATTATACATTTTTCTTTATTAGTAATGGCAGCAATCTTTATCATGACTGCAACATTGTGACGGACACATCAGACACTTTTGATGCTATTTTGGGACCATTGTCATTTATACAGCGATCAGTGCTATAAAAATGCACTGTTTACTGTGTAAATGACACTGACAGGGAATGGGTTAACCACTAGGGGGTGGAGAAGCGATTAATTGTTTCCTAGGCAGTGAGTCTAACTGTGGGGGTGCTGGGCTACAAGTGACACGACACCGATTACTGCTCCCGATGACAGGGAGCAGAAGATCAGTGTCCTGTCACTAGGCAGAACAGGGAAATGCCTTGTTTACACAGACATCCACCCGTTCTGCAGCTCCATGACACGATCGCGGGACACCCGCGGAAATTGAGTCAGCGGGCACGGTAACAGAGCTGCCCGCACGGCAGCAAATTTAAAGCAACGTACCTGTACATTGCTTTGCGCAGCCGTGCCATTCTGCCGGCATATATCGGTGTTAGCCGGTCGGCAAGTGATTAAGAAAAAGATAGACGTGCACAAGAAAACATTTGTTCCGTTTCATTTAGATTTGTTGATCTAGTTATTTTGTTTTGTTAAATTCGGTTGATTTTGTCAATTCGTATTTAGAATTCATTTATTTATTTATTTATTCTTCAAAATTATTGTTTCTTTTTTTCGTTTTGAAATGTTCAAATCGATAAGTTTAGAATCGGTTGAATTTTTTTTTTTTTTTAAATACAGCAAAGTGAACAAACAAAAAAAATATCTTCATTAACCACTTGCCGAATGGGCCATAGCCCAAAAACGGCTGCAGTGCGGATAATTCTGGGGGGGGGGGGGTCATTCAATAATGTCCTCCCAGAATCGCTCTCCCGCGTGCCCCCTGGGGTGCACACCTGGGAATATCCATGACTTTGGCGCATCATGGATCACGGTAAAGGGTAATTGTAAATAAGCTGGCGGTTTAGCTCTCACTCTCTACGTACCGATGGGTACAGTGATAGAGGAGAGGGGAGAGATCATGTGCAGCAGTGCTGTGGGCTGGGTCTGTATTGTTCACAGCGCTGATCTGTGCTCATTCCTGAACTCACCCCCATCCATGCTCAGCCATCCCATCCATACTCAGCCATCCCATCCATACTCAGCCATCCCATCCATACTCAGTCATCCCATCCATGCTCAGTCATCCTATCCATGCTCAACCATCCCATCCATGGTCATTCACCCTATCCATGCTCAGCCATCCCATCCATACTCAGTCATCCTATCCATACTTAGCCGTCCCATCCATGCTCAGTCATCCTATCCATGCTCAACTATCCCATCCATGCTCAGTCATCCTATCCATGCTCAGCCATCCCATCCATGCTCAACCATTCCATCCATGCTCAGTCATCCTATCCATGCTCAACCTTCTCATCCATGCTCAGTCACCCCATCCATACTCAGTCATCCTATCCATACTTAGCCGTCCCATCCATGCTCAGTCATCCTATACATGCTCAGCTATCCCATCCATGCTCAGTCATCCTATCCATGCTCAACCTTCTCATCCATGCTCAGTCACCCCATCCATGCTCAACCATCCCATCCATACTCAACCATCCCATCCATGCTCAGCCATCCCATCCATACTCAGCCATCCCATCTATACTCAACCATGACTTCAGTAATTTTTTTCAACAGGTGCAGAATCTTCTGCGCCTGTTGTTTTAACTTTAGTTTTTTTTGTAAATACCTTATACAGTCCACTTCCTCTTTCTTGTCTGGATATTATCCTAGGCTTATGACATAATGCACAGCTCTCTCACCCTCTCTCTCTCTCACCCTTGTGAGAGTTTGCCAGGAAGGAAGGAGGCATGATACATAAGAGGGCCAATGAGAGCTGCAGAGCTAGGGGTGTGCCTCTGTATATCTGTGTAAATTCAGGAAGTGAACAGCCAGAAGCTTCAGCTGCCCACAGTCAAAATGGATGCAGCCAGACTCGGTGAAGGGAGATTTCTGCAGCATATTTGGCAAGTACAGAATCACAGTATAAATACAATAATATGCAAAGTGGTTGGAGGGAAGCTTCAGAATGGCAAAGATGTTTTTATTACAAATTATGTGAGCAGACTGCAGTTCCTCTTTAAATTTGTAGTTGCAGTCATTGCTAATTAATTGGATTACTTGTGTAGGAAAACCCGTACATAAGCTTAGTTGATGCCCAGTCAGCTACTAGATAAGACATCCCTAGGAAAGCCTAGAAAGGCTCTGGAATCAGAAACTCACGTTATGCAGTAAACAGGCTGCAACTAAACTGTCAGCTCATACGGCAGAATTAAATAAATACTGACAACCCCCAGAGTATGTGCTGGGACCTGCATGCTCTTCAATATTTCACTCCATATTTAAAGTGATATATAGTTCATAAATATTTAAGAGGGAAGTGCAAATAGCAATGTGCTAAAGTTGCAAATGGCACAAAAATTTTGTAGAATAGCAAAATCAAAACCCCTTTAGACTCGGCGCTAAATGGGAAATGGTGAGCAGAGCTGACAAGAGATGGCGTGCACTCAACGAGGGGAGCGAATATAACATCCGACAGGCAGAGCACAGATACCTCGGACAGCTCCCACTACACAGTTCAATCATGTATATAGGAAATATTCTACCCAAAGATTCTATGAAGAGAAACGCATATCCTGGTCATTCTCACACCTTCGTTGTGTTCTGATTCTGAAGGTGTATAGTGGGAGACGGGTGACACTTTTTCTGCTGAATGTCACGCCCTGTCACCTTACTACCTCCTGCAAGCTCTTTAGACAAGAGGTCAATATAATAATAATGATGAAGCCTAAGTGTCCTTTCACACTTGTACGACTTACTTCAAAGTCGTGCCATTTTGCCGCAATTTTACCACAATTTTGTGTGATTTTGTCGCGATTTTGGATCGGTAGTACTTTGCCACAACTTTGGCATTAACCAATGAAAACATAGATGGTGTGAGGTAATTCCTTTTCCTGCCATGGTTGTTTCCAGTTCCTGTTTGCTTCCTGGTTGTTGTATTGTGTTGTGTTGTGACAGAACATGTTTGCTACACAATATACTGCCACAGCAGTTGTCATTGCTGCTGCAGCAGTAGCAGTGAATGAGGAAGAAGAGGAGGACAAGGACATCTTTTTTTTTTTGGGATGTTTGGAGAACATTGTCCCTGAGGGAATAACCAGGAAGTGAATATGTGCAAGAAAAATGTGCTTCGGAGGGGCTACTATGTTTAAAGGATTGGGTGGGACAAGGGTCAAAAAGCTGCTTGTGCTTACAAAGTTGTACTGAAATTGTGTCTATATTATTCAGGTACGATTTGCATGCTACTTGAGGGTTTAACATTGAGGCCTATGGAAGTTGGACCAAAGTAGTGCAGAGACCAGTTGCGGCTGGTGCTCAATTCTGGGGGGGGGGCATCAAACAGGAAGACAACAGTGAATATTAATTTGCTATTGTCACACAAATGTGGGTGGGCTTGGGGCGTAGTGCTCTGCGTCCCAAGCTTACTCTTTTTTAAGCCAATCAGAGCCTCCAGCTGTAATCATGTGCTTCAAAAAAAATAAGCCAACCCATTGGAATCCATGCGTCCGGCGCCCTGCATGTAGATTAGGGGTCGGGCGCATGGTTTAGGGGGGCGATTTTGCAGTCATATATGTGTGAAAGGGGACTTAGGGTTAGCCGATGATGCATGTGGCCTGCAGCCGCAATGTCCGCCCGCCACCCACGACCACTCTTCAGAGAGCCAGAACTGGGATCTGTCAGTGTAAACAAACAGATCCTCTTTATGAAAAGGAAGTAGAGCGAGATATACTGTTCCTAGTGGTCAGGAACAGCGATCTTTATGTACTTCCAGTCAGTCCCCCCCCCCCACAGTTATAAACACCTCCCACGTAACCCCTTGATTGCCCCCTATTTTTAACTCCTTCCCTGCCAGTAGCATTTCTACAGTAATCAGTGGTTATTTTTTAGAACTGGTCGCTGTATAAATGGCATTGGTACCAAAAAAGTGTCAAAAGTGTCTGATGTGTCCACCGCAATGTCGCAGTCCCGCTAAAAATCGCTGATCACCACCATTACTAGAAAAAAAAATGCTAAAAATCTATCCCCTATTTTGAAGCTATAACTTTTGTGCAAAACAATCAAACAATCAATACACGATTATTGTTATTGTTTTTACCAAAAATATGTAGAAGAATACATATCGGCCTAAACTGATGAAGAAATGTGTTTTCTTTCTTATTTATTTATTTTTGGATATTTATTGCAGCAAAAAGTTATATATATATATATATATATATATATATATATATATTTGGGGGGGATATGTATTATAGCAAAAAGTTAAAAATATATTTTTTTTTTCAAAATTGTCGTTCTTTTTTTGTTTATAGCGCAAAAAAATTAAAACCACAGAGATAATCAAATACCACCAAAAGAAAGCTCTATTTGTGGGGGGGGGGGGACATACATTTTGTTTGGGTACAGCATCGCACGACGCAATTGTCATTTAAAGTGTCACAGTGCCCTATAGCCTGGCCTGGTCTGGTCATTAAGGGGGAAAATCTTCTGGTCTGTAAGTGGTTACTGGTACTGCAGCACACCTTGCTACTGTACAACCCAACACAATGTATGGTAACCAATTTATAAAAAAAAAGGCACATGCAACCTAACCTTGGGGATTAGGAGCTGTGATTTCAGTGATTCGGTTGCTTTGAAGATGAATTGCTCCACAATGCCGCTTGATCGTTCTTACAGGCCGCGGGAGGGGACATCCCCCCCTCCCGCCACCATCCGGTGCTTCTCCGGGCTCTCCCGTGCCTTCGGGGGCCCGGAGAACGAATCGTCGGCGTCGGCAGGAAGCATAGAGATGACTGGTGACCAGATGGTCACCAGTCATCTCTATGACTGTCTGAGGACCCGGGCGCGATGTGATGACGTCACGCCCGGGTCCCCGTAAGTAAACAAAGCCGCGATTGCGGCTGTAAGCAACCATTCATGAGATCGGTGAATTTTTTTTCACCGATCTCATGGTTTCCAGCCTGGAGGAGGGATGTGAGGTCTTATTGACCCTGCATCTCTCCTTAAAGAGGACCTGTCACACACATTTCCTATTACAAGGGACGTTTACATTCCTTGTAATAGGAATAAAAGTGGAAAAAAAAAATGAAAAAAAGTGTAAAAATAAATAAAAAATAAGTAAAAAAAATAAATAAACGCCCCTGTCCCCGATAGCTCGCTTGCAGAAGCGAACGCACATGTAAGTCCTGCCGACATATGTAAACGCCGTTTAAACCACATAAGTGAGGTATCGCCACGTGCGTTAGAGTGCCAGCAACTAATCTAGCACTAGATCTCCTCTGTAAATCTAAACTGGTAACCTGTAAAAATAAAGCGTTGCCTATGGAGATTTTTAAGTATCGAAGTTTGGCGCCATTCCATGAGTGTGCGCATAATTAAAGCGTTAATTGTTGGGTATCTATTTACACGGTGTAACATAATCTTTCAGATAATACAAAAAGATTGGGCTAACTTTACTGTTTTGTTATTTTTTTAATTCATGAAACAATATTTTTTACAAAAAAAAAGGCGTTTGAAAAATGATTGCGTAAATACTGTGCGAGATAAAACGTTGCAATGACTGTCGTTTTATTCCCTAGGGTGTCTGCTAAAAAAACATATATAATGTTTGGGGGTACTGTGTAATTTTCTAGCAAAAGAATGATGATTATTACATGTAGGAGAGAAGTGTCAGAATAGGCCCGGTATGGAGGTGGTATAAAAGTCTGGTATTGAAGTGGTTAAGAAACGGTCAGGGGCGGGTTTTATTCTGTTGCAGTGATACTTTAAAACAGCAGAGGGAAGACTTTTTAATTGAGCTGCAATGTTATAATAAATACACCTGCAATTTTATAATAAACATGCCTATAATCCGTCTCCTTGCTCCGGTTTAGCACTGCTTTGCTCTGCAATAGAATTAATACATGGCCCCAATCACTTTTTAGAGAAAGCATCCACTTTGCACGGGGAACACCACTAAAAGAAAGGAATGGATGCAATTAAAAAAATAGTTAGGTAAGATGTGTCCTTTATAACTCTTGTAAACTTTATTTTCTTTTCTGACAGTGGCGACGTTAACACTACGCAATATAATATATAAAATAACGTGAGTCTACTGTATGTTCCAAGATGTGCAATGCTGCCCCCTAGAGTCAGAAATAGAATTTGTTGTATTTTAAAATAATGAAGAATTCAATAAAGTTTGCATTCATATTTAGGTATCAGCAGCGATTGAAATGTTGCTTCCTCTTCAGATTTTTTTTTTTTTTTTTTCTATATACTAAGGTTTTACTAACCTTGGTTTGAGAGTGTTTTGCAAGACAAGCTAAATTTTTTAATACATTTTGACTTGATATATAAGCAATGTCTTGATAAACAAGTAGCGTCATGTCAAAACTGAGTGTAAAAGAGAAGAGAGGCGCCTCTGATGCCCTGTACACACAATTGGAATTTCCGATGGGATAAAATCTGATGGAATTTTCCATCGGAAAACCGTTCAAGCTGTCTTGCATACACACTGCCAGACCAAATTCCGACCGTCCAAAACGCAGTGACGTAAAACACAATGACGAGCCGAGAAAAATTAAAGAGGAGTTCCACCCAAAAATGGAACTTCCTCTTAATCCACTCCTCACCCCCAAACATGCCACATTTGGCATGTCATTTTTTTTGGGGGGGAGTGGGGGCTTCAGTAGGAGTGGGACTTCCTGTCCCACTTCCTGCTTCCGCCGAGGGGCTGATAAGGCGAGAGGCGTAATCGCCTTATTTCAGCCCCTCCCTGTAGGCGATGGTCTAGGACACTGACAGGTCCTAGGCAATTGCCTGTCCAATCAGCGACGAGCCGCGCCGCGCGCGCATGCGCAGTGCGGCTCGCGCATGCGCAGTGGGTGCCCGGCCGTGAAGCCGAAGGCTGTCACGGCTGGGTGCCCACAGTCGGGATGGAGACGCCGACTGGGGAGGGGGGAGAGGAGCGGAGCCCCGGTCGGCGCATCGCTGGAACGCAGGACCAGGTAAGTGAGTGTTTATTAAAAGCCAGCAGCTACACTTTTTGTAGCTGCTGACTTTTAATAAACACATTTTTTGGCTGGAACACCCCTTTAAGTACAATGTATGTGTCGACTTGATTCTGAGCATATGTGGGTTTTTCCTCTGTCGGAGTTGCACACAGACGATAGGAATTTCCTATTGTTCTTTTTTCCCATCGGAATGTTCTATTTCTAAACTCCGACAGAAAAAAATCAGATGGGGTCCACATATAGTCGGAAAAGCCCATGAAAAAATGACGTCTGAATTTTTTCATCGGAAATTCTGATCGTGTGTATCATAAGTGTAGCAATCTGGTTACATTTAATGAAGGTACAACATTTAGAAACATATTGCTACACTTAGAGGGGCCTCTCTTCTCTTTTATACTCTGGAGCTCCTGCTGGATTTTGCTTCTAATCCCCTTGTGGAGGCTTCCATTTGTAGATGGACATTTTATAGTTACACAACCTGGTCACATTGCTATAATCTTTTTATATGGCCTAAAAACTGAAGGACTTATGAATAAATGGTTGTGGAAGGAATTATTTGAGTTTCCATTATTTCTTATGGGGAAATTCGCTTTGATATACAAGTGCTTTGGATTACAAGCATGTTTCTGGAACAAATTATGCTCGCAATTCAAGGTTTTACTGTAAATGCATTTCACCTTTCCTCTATGTCTCTGGATTGCACCTGCAGGATGCAGGATGCTGCAAAGAAATATAAAATACTAGGAGTTCCTTAAATCGAGTTTCCTACATTGCAGAAAACTGTCAGGACAATGAAGTGCACCACTCAAGACAAGTTAAGGAGCAATAATCTGACCACTGTCACATCAGACGTACATCAGTTTTATTTGACACCGGAGATTTTGGAGTATATTTTTTCAAACACGCTGAAACCATATTTGCTGTTTTCTCTTTAACCACTTAGGACCCGGACCATTATGAAGTAAAGGACCTGGCCAGTGTTTGCGATTCGGCACTGCGTTGCTTTAACTGACAATTGCGCGGTCGTGCGACGTGGCTCCCAAACAAAAATTGGCGTCCTTTTTTTCCCACAAATAGAGCTTTCTTTTGGTGGTGTTTGATCATCTCTGCGTTTTTTATTTTTTTGCGCTATAAACAAAAATAGAGCGACAATTTTGAAAAAAATGCAATATTTTTTACTTTTTGCTATAATAAATATCCCCCAAAAAAGGTAAAAAAAAACATAATTTTTTCTCAGTTTAGGCTGATACGTATTCTTCTACCTACTTTCGGTAAAAAAAATCGCAATAAGCGTTTATCGATTGGTTTGCGCAAAATTTATAGCGTTTACAAAATAGGGGATTGTTTTATGGCATTTTTATTAACATTTTTTTTTTTTACTACTAATGGCGGCGATCAGCAATTTTTTTTCATGACTGCGACATTATGGCCGACACCACGGACAATTTTGACACATTTTTGGGACTATTGTCATTTTCACAGCGAAAAGTGCTATAAAAATGCATTGTTTACTGCGAAAATGACAATTGCAGTTTAGGAGTTAACCACTAGGGGGCACTGTAGGGCTTAAGTGTGACCTCATTTGTGTTTCTAACTGTAGGGGGGCTGGGCTGGACATGTGACGTCAGTGATCGTCGTTCCCTATATCAGGGAACAGACGATCACTGACATTGCCACAGTGAAGAATGGGGAAAGTGTGTTTACACACATCTCTCCCCGTTCTTCAGCTCCTGTGACCGATCGCTGGAAACCCAGGCGTGATTGGGTCCGCAGGTCCCGCTGGCGCAGTCACGGAGCTTCGGACTGGGTCGCGTGTGCACGCCGCGGGGCGTGCGCGACCCACGGCTGGGCTCTTAAAGGCGACGTACCTTTACGTGCCCTGCCGTGCCATTCTGCCGACCTATATCGGTGTTAGGCGGTGGTGTGGAGAAAGTCTCTTGAGGGGGGAGGGGGCGAGCAAGCAAGTCAGGACACTCTCTACTTTGCAGATAGAGAAAGAAGCTGTGTGTTAGTGGGCGTCCTGACACTTCTTCCCCCCCCCCCCTCTCACCCCTAAAGAGGCTTTCTCCACACCAGGGAGAAAGCCTTGCATTACTGTGTGGAGTTTCAGACAGAAGAACAGGAAGTGAGGATTTCTCTTTCTGGAAGGATGAGGTAAGTGAAGGAGGACTGCACGAAGGTAAAGGAAGCCATTTAGGGATATTTTTTTTACCTTTACAACCTTTTTAAGCTTTGACACAAAAAAAATGGAAGCTGATTGGTTTCTATACAGAGCTGCACCAGATTTTGCACTCTCCAGTTTTAGTAAATCAACCCTCTTGACTAGTATTATATGAAGATAATTAGGTGGATTTTTTTGGTATAGCACAAAGCACACATATACCGTATTTATCGGCGTATACCGCGCACTTTTTTCCCCTTAAAATAAGGGGAAAATCGTGGGTGCACGATATACGCCGATACCCGCTTCCCACACTCAGTTTGAACTGAGCCGCCGACATATACCGAGTGCACTCGGGTACATTCGGCCAGGCTCGGCTTCGCTCGTGCTCACGCATAAACGAGCGTGAGCACGAGCGAAGCCGAGCCTGGCCGAATGTATCCGAGTGTACTGCACTCGGTATATGTCGGCGGAGGCGTTCAAACTGAGCACGGGATGCTGGGATTCGACTCAAGGCGCGCGCTTGAGAAGCCGGGAGGACACCACTGATGCCGAAGACGGACGCCGGACCGGAACAAGGCCGGTGATGGACGCCGCCCAAGACACCAAAACTGTAAGTACTAAAAGTACTAAAATGTTTTTTTACAGGTCCACATTAGGGGTGCGCACTATGCGCCGGAGCGCACAATACCACGATAAATACGGTAAATATTTTAAGCATGTTTGAATATTTATTTCATTTATATATGTTATTAATCACAGTGAAAGGCATATATTTCTAGTCAAATTTGGTGATAATACTTGCGCTGCACTTTTGAATATATAATATTTACTATACTGCATGAGCATAACTATCTTTTTCTTCCAAAACTACCGTTTGTATTATAATTTGTAGTAAAGGTTACATGATACAAATACTAATGAGAACGCAAGTATTTCACAAAGTATATACCTCGTAAAAATTGAACATAATAATTTCTGTCTAAATAGCTGACATAAAACATCCTCACTTCTGAGTCGTCTATATAGCATATTATTTTACAGCTAAATAATTCATATCGCTTCATATTGCTGCCAGTGGAAGCCAATAGCAGCTGGACCTTTACCATACAAATGGCAAGCTAATTCGTATTGTGCATCAGATTTTACAAATATATTGTTTAATAATTAATACGTTTCTGTATGGGATCTGTCAGCATGCTTCTGAATAATGCATTCAAGCCATGATCAAGGCCCATTTACATAGCAAATCAAGCATCCCGACATGAGACGCCATGCGGAACAATACAGCTGTGATTTATAGGAAGATATCCAAAAGACAAAAATGAAAGATAGAAAGATTTTACATATATTTATATATACGTATATGCATATAGAGAGAACAAGAGGTGAAGTCATGTTATCATGATATATATGAAGAAAAAATAAATAAAAAACAGGCATAAAAATACCAGCACATCAGCATGAGAATAAATTATAATATCAGATTTCTACCTTTTGTGAATCAGGCCATCTAAGTAGAACCTTAAAGGGGTTGTAAAGGTAAAAGAAAAATCACTAAATAGCTTCCTTTACCTTAGTGCAGTCCTCCTTCACTTGCCTCGTCCTTCAATTTTGCTTTTAAATGTCCTTATTTCTTCTGAGAAATCCTCACTTCCTGTTCTTCTGCCTGTAACATACACACCGTAATGCTAGGTTTTCTTCCCTGGTGTGGAGAAAGCCTCTTGAGGGGGCGAGCAGGAGTGTCAGGACGCCCACTAAAACACCACAGCTTCTTTCTCTATCTGCAAAGTAGATAGCGTCCTGACACTCCTACTCGCCCCCTCAAGAGGCTCCCTCCACACCAGGGAGAAAGCCTTGCATTACTGTGTGGAGTTACAGACAGAAGAACAGGAAGTGAGGATTTCTCAGAAGAAATAAGGACATTTAAAACAAAATGGAAGGATGAGGTAAGTGAAGGTGGAGTGCACTAAGGTAAAGGAAGCTATTTAGGGGGGAAAAAATACCTTTACAACCCCTTTAACCTTAAATTGCACATAAAAAATAAAATAAAAAAGATTCTCACTATAAAAAATGTGCATACTGTTGACAGCAGAGAGATCTGGGGACACAAGTACTGGAGTGCCAGACAGCAATAAAAAGTTGATTCTTACCATTATACAATATATCCAAAAAAAGATACGTAAGATTTTACATGTTGATGTATTTATATTGTTATTTTTATTATTTTTACATCTGCAGCTTTTAATAAAATAAAACCTGGTGGTCCCACCATGAAGGATCTTGTACAGGCCTTTGCAGGTTATAGGGTGACAGCACTCAGTCATTGTCTCCCAACTCCCAACCTTATTGTCACTTTGTTACGTGGGCATCTGATGGTCACATCAACAAATATTAAGGGTAGGTTCACACTGCTGCAAATTTGAGCCATTGCGATTACTCAAATCAAGATAAAATCTATTTTTTCTCCAGACAGAAAAAGTGCCCCCTTGTCCTCTGGGATGATCTTAAAGTGAATAACTCAACACCAAGTTCACAATATGGACCTCTTATATATTTGTACATGTTTATCATATCTCCTCTTAATCTCCTCTTCTCAAGAGAGAATACATTTAGTTCCTCTAATCTTTCCTCATAGCTGAGCTCCTCCATGCCTCTTATCAGTTTGGTTGCCCTTCTCTGCACTTTCTCCAGTTCCCTGATATCCTTTTTGAGAACTGGGGCCCAAAACTGAACTGCATATTCCAGATGAGGTCTTACTAATGATTTGTACAGGGGGGGGCAAAATGATATCTCTATCTCTGGAGTCCGTGCTTCTGTTAATTCAAGAAAGGACTTTGCTTGCTTTGGAAACGGCAGCTTGGCATTGCATGCCATTATTGAGCTTATGATCTACCAAAACCCCCAAATCCTTCTCCACTACGGATCCCCCCTCTTGTACTCCCCCTAGCATGTATGATGCATGCATATTCTTAGCCCCTAAGTGCATAACTTTACATTTATCAACATTAAACCTCATCTGCCACATAGATGCCAATTAAACACTTGTAGGGGGAAAAACGTACCAAGCAGGTTCTCGGTTTTCCCCTCGGCATTCCCGGCAGACATTTTACCGCAGGCAATCCCGTATGTGTGTACTAGGCATAAGGCCTCATGAACACTGCTGCTCCTAGTCCTAAACTCAAATTCTTTGCTTTTTTTTCAAAGCCCCTAAATGGAATCTGGTGTAGCTGTGCATGGAAGCCAGTCAGCTTCTAATTTCAGCGTGTTCAATAAAGCTTTGACAATAAAACCTTGAAGCTGATTGGTTTCTTTGTAGAGTTGCACCAGACTTTGCACCGTGTCAAATCACGGCTAATCACAAAGTAAACAGGAAGAGCCATTGATCGGCTTTTCCTCACTCGCATTTGACATACATGAGTAGAAGAGAGCCGATCGGCTACTCTCCTGACAGGTGGGGTCTGTGCTGATTGTTAATCAGTGCAGACCCCCCTCGGATGCCCGCCCAGGACCACCAGAATGCCGCCGGGACCACCAGAGATGGCCACCACACTGGCTTTTCTCCATCTCCAGCAAGGAACCTATCCATCACCCCGGATGTGTTTGATCAAAGAACCCTTGGATTCCCTCAGATGCCTTCAGATGTGTCTTCCATGAACCATACCAGGCTGGTGATCCATCCTTTGCTCATTAGACATACTACCACCGGTCAGTGTGTCCACCGTTTCTGGTAAGCGTATTGATTTCTCTTGATCATTTTGGATTGCATCATTGATCCTTTGATTACTACCTTGGATTGACATATCCCACATCAGTCACTATCACTGGACTTTATGTGTTTACCTTTTTTGGACTTATATATATGTTCCTATGCATTGGGTGTCCTACCCTGCATTCCTGTATGGTTCTTTTGAGGATCCTTTTTGGGTGATTTATTTTCATCATATTGAACACTGTGCAGTTGTGATTTCAATATACACTGTTTTTCATGGTTTATGTTTTATTTTTCACTTCCATGTGGAATTAATGTTTCTTTGTAGCGCCACATTTTTTATTGTTTATATTCTTTTCGATTTTTTCTATCGTTGATGTAGGCTGCTTATACACTCTTGTTATTTCAGTAGCGCAACTTTTACCTTTTATTTCGTGGCCACCACACTGGACCACCAGGTATGCCCCCCTAGACCACCAGGGAAATGCCAATCTGTGCCCAGGCAACTACCAATCAATGCCCAGGCAGCTGCCAACCAGTGCCCATCCACAATGACTACCAGTGCCAGTGCCACCAGGAACGCCTATCAGTGCCATCTATCAGTGCCGCATATCAGTGCCCATCAGTGCCATGTAGTATCATTGCCCATCAGTGCTGTCTATCAGTGCCCAGCAGTGCCTGCCATAAGTACCCATCATTGAAGCCTTTCAGTGCACATGAGTGCCCACCAGTGCCAATCCACAATGACTACCAGTGCCAGTGCCACCAGGAATGCCTATCAGTGACATCTATCAGTGCCGCATATCAGTGCCCATCAGTGCCATGTATCATTGCCCATCAGTGCTGTCTATCAGTGCCCAGCAGTGCCTCCCATAAGTACCCATCATTGCAGCCTTTCAGTGCACATCAGTGCCCACCAGTGCCACCCATGAGTGCCCATCAGTGCCGCCTATCAATGCCCATCAGTGCTACATATCAGTGCCACCCATTAGTGGCGCCTACCAGTGCCCATCAGTGCCACATATGAGAGCCCATCGTCAGTACCACCTCATCGGTGCCACCTTATCAGTGCCCATCAGTGGAGGAGAAAATTTACTTATTTACAAAATTTTATAACAGAAACAAAAGAAAAACATTTATTTTCACAATTTTCGGTCTTTTTTTTATTTGTTTAGCAAAAAATAAAAACTGCATATGTGATCAAATAATACCAAAATAAAGCTCTTCACATATTAACTAAATTAACCACTTAAGACCCGGACCAAAATGCAGGCAAAGGACCTTGCCCCTTTTTGTGATTCGGCACTGCGTCGCTTTAACTGACAATTGCGCGGTCGTGCGACGTGGCTCCCAAACAAAATTGGCGTCCTTTTTTCCCCACAAATAGAGCTTTCTTTTGGTGTTATTTGATCACCTCTGCGGTTTTTATTTTTTGCGCTATAAACAAAAATAGAGCGACAATTTTTAAAAAAATTCAATATTTTTTACTTTTTGCTATAATAAAAGTCCCCCAAAAATATATAAAAAAACATTTTTTTTCCTCAGTTTAGGCCAATACGTATTCTTCTACGTATTTTTGGTAAAAAAAATCGCAATAAGCGTTTATCGGTTGGTTTTCGCAAAATTTATAGCGTTTACAAAATAAGAAATAGTTTTATTGCATTTTTATTAATTTTTTTTTTTTTACTACTAATAGCGGCGATCAGCGATTTTTTTCGTGACTGCGACAATATGGCGGACACTTCGGACAATTTTGACACATTTTTGGGACAATTGTCATTTTCACAGTAAAAAATGCATTTAAATTTGCATTGTTTACTGTGGAAATGACAGTTGCAGTTTGGGAGTTAACCACAGGTGGCGCTGTAGGGGATGTGTGCCTATGTGGTTTGTTTACTACTGTAGGGGGGTGTGGCTGTAGGTGTGACGTCATCGATCGCGTCCCCCTATTACAGGGATGACGCGATCGATGCTACAGCCACAGAGAAGCACGGGGAAGCCGTGTGTAGACACGGCTCTCCCCGTTCTTCCGCTCCAGGGACGGATCGCCGCACTGCAGCGGCGATCGGGTCCGCGAATCCCGCGGTCCCGGTCCCGGAGCGCCCGCGACCCACGGCTGGGTACTAAAATCAACGTATATATACGTTGATGTGCCCAGCCGTGCCATTCTGCCGACGTAAATGTGCAGTAGGCGGTCCTTAAGTGGTTAAACACCACACTTTTCTGAGGTTTTTATCCGATTAATTGATTAATGATAACAATAATCGGCCAACTAATCGATTATGAAAATAATCATTAGTTGCAGCCCTAGTTAGACTATAATTCAGACTATTCAGGATGTACTGCAACCCTATATACAATGTAATGCAATTTATATTCCTATCATATTCATATATTACTTTCAGGTGCATTTCTTTCTAAATAAAAAAAATGTATAAAAAATGTGTCTTATAGTTAAAAGACTTGTTATGAATTTATAAAAAATCATGAGAAAAAAACTTTCATAGGGAACCTTTACATCAAAAACCATATACATTTTATAATATACAGTATTTTCTGTACAGTACATAAGATAACAAGTCATAAAATCCTCCCCCAGAAAAGACCTAAATATGTTTATTTAAGCAGCACTTACAGGGACTTCTTAACCTGGGGATTTGACTTGCATAAACCAGCTTTATATCTCCTTTGGCATGACCCCTGGGCTGGGGATTTCAGCACCATGGAGAGCATCTGCTGCTCTTTAGATTGCCTGTGGCTCACTACCGCCTGCATTACTCCAGACAGATGTGAGCCCTGCACATCCACATGCTTAGGGCGCAAGAAAACCTTTTCAGAAAGCTTTTGGTGGAGTCTCAAGACTACACACTGAGAGACGCTTTAATTGGCTTAATTAAGAAAGTTTATTTTGTGATAAACCAGATTTTCCAGCACCTCCAGCCCTTTTGATTGCTTCACGGTTATTCTGTTATTGCATTGGGTCTGATTTATTTTATTTTTTATTTAATAAGTGTTACATGTAATTTAACACCATGATTAAATTAAACAAATGAAATGGCAACTGTATATTGAAAGGTAATACAGTAAAACCTTGGATTGCGAGCATAATTCCTTTCCCGGAAGCATGCTTGTAATCCAAAGCACTTGTATATCAAAGCACATTTTCCCATAGGAAATAATGGAAACTCAAATGATTAGTTCCACAACCATTTATTCATAAGTCCTTCAGTTTATAGTCCATATAAAAAGATTATAGCAATGTTATAGGTTGTGTAACTATAAAATGTCCATCTACAAATGGAAGCCTCCCACAAGGGGATTAGAAGCAAAATCCAGCAGGAGCTCCAGAATATAAAAGAGAAGAGAGGCCGCCTCTAAGTGTAGAAATATGGTTACATTTGATGAATTACAACATTTAGCAACTCACATGGTTGATGATTAAAAGAGGCACATCTAAGTATGCAGGGATGCGGGGGAAAGCGATCCACATAGACCGTCCTCCTCACCGCCGACTCTCACCGATGTCAGTATGCAATTGTGACCAGAAAGACTACCCCCCAGTAGAGCGATCTGAAAGCGAAGCTTGAACCGCTAGTGGAAGGGATGACATCAATGGTGGTTCAAAGGATGGTCTATGTCAGGCATGTACAAAGTCCGGCCCGCGGGCCAATTGCGGCCCGCGTTCCAGTTAAATGCGGCCCCAATGGTAATTTGCATATATATATATATATTTTGGGATTCGTTGGGAGGGCCACAAAAGA
Organism: Rana kukunoris; assembly: GCA_029574335.1. Taxonomy (NCBI): domain Eukaryota; kingdom Metazoa; phylum Chordata; class Amphibia; order Anura; family Ranidae; genus Rana; species Rana kukunoris. The sequence goes on along the minus strand of CM056055.1, from coordinate 187,776,465 downwards.
TATATACCGGGGGGACAGGGAAAGGGGTGGGACGAGTGCCGTCAGATTACATACAGGAGAATCTCCGGTTTACTCGGCGACCTCTGTAATAGGAAGTCCTGTCTTTTGGGCTGCCATTGGACGACTGTTCTGGCTATTATAGGAGACGGGACTTTGTATTAAAGAGGCTGCCGAGTAACCAGGAGATTCTCCTGTATGTAATGTTGGTGCTCATCCCACCCCCCTCCCTGTCCCCTCCGTGGCTGCAGATGGGCATCGATCAGGCTGCACTGATGGCAATGGTGAGGCTGAATTCAGAGGTATGGCAATGCTGAGGCTGTAGATGGGCACTGATTGGGCTGCATTGATGGGCACTGACCCTTATTTTGCTTCACAGTTCTTTATTTAACCACTTAACGACCCGCCCATAGACAAAATACATCTACAGGGAGGTTCGTTAACTCTGGGAGGGCGTACATTGACATCCTCCCAGATTCACGCTCCCTAGCGCCCCCTGGGGCACGCACACGGGAATGTCTGTGACCGCCGGGCATCACGGATCACGGTAAATTGCCGCTGATAGTGCCTGTTTACCACGTGATCGCTCCGTCCAATGACGGAGCGATCACATGTAAACAAACCTTCTCTCTCTGTATCGATCGGTACAGTGTGAGAGGAGAAAGTGGGTGTCAGCAGCGCTGTGGGCTGGATCTGTCACTATTGCAGTCACAAATCCAGCCATCCCTGCTTAGCCATCCCTGCAATACCCTGTGCAATACTCTGCAATACCCCTGCGCAATACTCTGCAATACCCCTGCGCAATACTCTGCAATACCCCTGCGCAATACTCTGCAATACCCCTTGCACAATACTCTGCAATACCCCTTGCACAATACTCTGCAATACACCCGCACAATACTCTGCAATACCTCCTGCGCAATACTCTGCAATACCCCCGCACAATACTCTGCAATACCCCTGCACAATACTCTGCAATACCCCGCACAATACTGTGCAATACCCCTGCACAATACTCTGCAATACCCCTGCCAGTACTCTGCAATACCCCCGCTCAATACTCTGCAATACCCCCGCACAATACTCTGCAATACCCCCGCACAATACTCTGCAATACCCCCGCACAATACTCTGCAATACCCCGAAAATACTCTGGAAAAAAAATGCTTTTTAACCACTTCTGGCCCGCCGGGCGTCATATGACGTCCTTGACTTTGTGCAGCTACAGGCATCATTCAGATATCATCTTTTTCAGCCGGCGATTCTCTACACCATAAGAATGATCATAGCGGCTGTTCTGCCTCTTAATCAGTAAAAATATTTAACTACTTGCCGACCTTCCGCCGTCGTTTTACGGTGGCAGGTTGGCTCCCCTGCGCGAGAGTCCATAGCTCTACGCCGGCTCTCTCGCAGGCAACTAGGGGCGCGCGCGTATGAATGTATGAACAGAAGATCAGTGATTTGCCTATGTCAGTCCAACCCCCCCCCATGCAGTTACGCGGTGACGTAAACACAACGACGTGCTGAAAAAAACTAAGTTCAATGCTTCCAAGCATGCGTCGACTTGATTCTGAGCATGCGATGCCCTTTAACCGATGCTTTTGCATACTAATGATCAGTTTTGACCCATCGGTTAGTCGTCCATCGGTTGAATTTTAAAGCAAGCCATCTGTTTTTTGACCGAAGGATAACGGACCGATGGGGCTTACACACGATGATTTTGTTGTTTTATATCCATGTTCTTACACCAAATATGTTATTCCTCTTCACTTTTGCTGATGGGCAAATGCTCACCTGTGAGCATACCAAATACCCACCAATTACCAACATTTTCTGCTGTTTTGTTTCCCCCATGTATGTACCAGTGTCTATATAGACTTTGCAAGGATTGTTTGTCACTCTGCACAGTGCTCTTGTTACTTTTACTCTTTTTTAAACATTAATAAAAAGGGATTGAAACAGGGAATGGCTCATATACGTGTGTAAGTCTTTAGGTCCTTTTATTTTAGAATTTGAAACAAATCAATTGAACTTTACTGGTGCAAAGAGGGCATACCCAATTCAGCTCTTTGGGTGTACTATGTAAGTCCACATGCAAACAGGGAAACAGGAAGTGATGTCACTTCCAGTTTCAGATGCACACTTTTCTGGCCAGCACAGCCAGGGGACACCTCTAACCAAGCCGATCTGTGCTTGGTTAGATGTTGTGAAGGGCAGGGGAGACATGTTTGGTATCTCTTTACTGGATGCAACCTCATCTTTTATACTTTAACCAAAAATGGGTATTATCTGGTGTGGTTTTGAACTAAAATTAATTTTATTATATTTTTTTCCTGAAAATGTGCTTTTAATAAACAATTGGGCAAATATGACCTTGCCTTTTAAAAAATTATGTTGCTTGTCATGCTGGTCCATTTGGTTTTAATAGTTTTCAACTGTGCAAATCATGTGTTATAACTTAAAATGGAGTTCCACTTAAAAGTGGAACTTCCGCTCGTTGTACTCCCCCCCCCCTCCGGTATCCTGTTCCCACCTCCAGGAGCCTCAGCTACAGGTATTGATGTCACCGTCCGAGCTCCCTCTAGCTTCCCTGGCCCCCGGGCCAGTAGGAGAGAGGAGCGGAGCCTCACACATGTGCAGTAGGGTTCCCGGCGTGAATTCGTAAAGCATCACTGCCGGGTTCACTTACTCTCAATGGAGGTGGCAGCACCCAACACCTGATGGAAACATCAGCTGCGGTGCCGACATCACTGGACTCCAGGACAGGTAAGTGTCCTATTATTAAAAGTCAGCAGCTGCAGTATGGCTTTTAATTTTTGAAGCAGTGGGCGGACCTCCGCTTTAATCATTTGCCGACCACCACACGACTATGTACGTCGACAGAATGGCACGGCAGGCAGATTGGCGTACAGGTACATCACTTTAAATCTGCCATCCAGCGGCAGCACGCGCCCGCCGCGTGCCTTACGAGTGCGGCCGCGGGTCCTGGGAACTCAATGTTCCCGGGAGTGCCACGATTGTGGTCAGCAAGGGCAGAACAGGGGAATGCCTTTGTAAACAAGGGCCTCTAGTATTTTTGAAAAGTGGTCAGCAATGACAACCCTCCATATTTCCCTTAGTTCAGTTCGCCTTTAAATCTACCTTTTGGCTTCTTGACCTTCCTTGAAATAAAAGTTTCAGTTTACTTTGTACCTTGGAACTTGTAGTTCTCCAATTTCTGCAGAGCCACAGGTTGCAAACCATCGCACTAACTCACAGCAACTCTGTGAAGTCGTATTATCTCTTTGAGCCTCTTTTAATAAAAGTAGATTGTAATCTCGTCGGACCCATAACTCAGGGAAGCTGTCTGCTTTTACCTTGTACTGTATTGTTTATATCCCAAGCACTATATAAAAATGACAGGATTACAGTTCCCCGGCACTTCATCATGCAAGAAAATTTCACACATGACTGTGCAGCACCTCATTGCTCTGACTGGTTATTTTTATGACTGATCAAAGTTAGAAAATGAGGAGGGAGCCATTGTCAGGAGTAAGGGAGAGCAGACATGGTGTCAAAAATATTTATATTATTCAAATATGAAATATTATGGATACCCAAATGACACCTTTGTGTATACTGGATGTTAAAGGGAACAACAATAATCATGGTACAATAAAACTCTACAAGTAGCCTCACCTAATCTCAGGCTATGCATTTGCTTTGCAACCTGTAACATGAAGGTTATCCTCAACCATAAAACCCAACTGTCCCCTATCAGGTTTTAAAAGTAAAAAAAAAACAGCTCTGACTGCAATACTCACCTACATTCTACATTCTGCAGTTTGTGCTCGCAGTACTACTTTTGGCCACAGGATGTCCTTACTCAACCTTGAAGGCAGAGGACTTCAGGGTGTCATGGGCCAACCCCTGAGGGGGCATCACCACAGCGCCATTCATTCACAGTGTATTCATGCAGATTGTGGGTTTATAAGTTGCACCTTCAGCCACCTCTTCTCTAAACCTGTTCAAAGTCCAGAATTTACAAAGAATTCTGATGGGAAAAAAACACGCATTCGATGCATGCTCGAAAGCATTGACCTTTTCTCGGCTCGTCGTACTGTTGTATGTCACCGCGTTCTTGACAGTCAGAATTTGGTGTGACTGTGTGTATGCAAGCCAAGCTTGAGCGGAATTCCGTCGGAAAAAAAACATCTGTTTTTTTTTCCAACGGGAAATCCGTTCGTGTGTACGCGGCATTAGTGCACACTATAGATAGAGGGATATGCTTTGTTCATATTTCATGTCTGATGTTTTCAACCACTTTTAAAAAAAAACGTTTCTCTTATCGCTAGTTGCATCTCAATGCCACTGATCCCCACCAACCTCCTCCATTCACTTCCTGTCTACATGCACTTTTTCCAACATCTGCTGCAGATAATTAATCTGGATGGGCTTCCCAAATATGGCAACAGTGAAGCATATCTGGGTACGGTGTTCTGACTTGGCCTTTGGTATAAGGTGACCAGATTTTTAAAATGAAAATCGGGGAAATTTTTTTTGGCGGCAATCAGCAACTCAATAACCGGTGCCACCACCGCCCGCCCCACATCCTCTCAAGTCTTACTCTCCGGGCCCTGGCTACTACTGGGGGGGAGCAGAGGAAGATCACTCCACCAGGGAAGGCATGGCGATAAGCAGGCAGGCGGTTGGCCGGGACTTGAGCCAAGGCAGAAGAACATGGGAGCGGAGTGGAATGGGAATGCGCCCGAAATCGAAGAAATATTCCTTTTGCTCCGACCAGCACATGATCATCAGAAAGGGGCACAGATAATAGAAAAAAATTACATCCCCCTAAGCTAGTAGGAGCGGCGGAGTGGTGGTGTTTAATTCAGATTTTTTTTATGCTGCACTTACTGGACTGTCTTTAAAATTGAATCTGTTCAAATCTAATCCAGGGACAAAACCGGGGACAGACTTGGTCCGGGGACAGTGTCCTCAATCCGGGGACTGTCCCCTGAAACCGGAGATGTCTGGTCACCCTACTTTGGTAGTCTCTATCAGGGGTGCACATGACAGAGTGAATAAAAGTGCATAATTGGAGGACAGTTATAGCTTCATATGGAAAGTGCCTGAAAAGGGACCTTTGTGGCAGGATCACCAGGTATGCTTTTAATGAAATCTGTTTATTGAAACAGATTCAAGCAACTTTAGAAATATAACCCGATAAGACTCTAAAGCCTTTAAGCCACACTCTAGGAAACGTGAAAATACCTCTTTGCAGTGGGGCTATGTTTAGGCATCAAAAAGAAGATTTGCTTAAAGGGTAACTCCATTTCGTGGGGGAAAAAAAATATCAAATAAAAAAAAATATATCTACCATATACAATTGCGACTCAAGTCATATTGTATTTGGATATTAATAAAAATGAAATCCTTTCAAATCTGGAGCTCTGTCATTTTCTGTAAAATGCAATATGGCTACCTGGAGGTGTTCTGTACACGGAATGTCAGAAACATAATTTCCTGCTTGTGTGATTGGCTCACTGATTTTCACAGAAATCTACACTATGATACAATGCAGATTTCAGGCATCCCCAGCAATGAAAAATGTATTTTTGGTGAGATACTCCCAATAGGAACACGTCTAAAGGGATGCAGACCATGCATGTTTCCTCATTAGAGCCCTGCAGGTGCAGCAGCTGATTGATAATTATAAAACCACTCCCATTAGATACAGTTTTTACATGGACATAGACAATGCCCAGTTCTCCATTTTTTTTTGGGGGGGGGGGTGACAAACAAACCACCTGCTCGCTTGCCCGCTCGCCTGCCTGCACTTTCTCTATGCAGGTCGTGGGAAGCTTCCCCGGCTTCACCTCCCTGTGAATCCGATCACTTCTCCTCCCGGCCAATCTGGTCTTATGACCCGCTTCCTGCCCTAAATGGCTGGGAGGAGAAGCAGGAAGACATTAGCGAATGTTGACTCCCTAATGTCACAAATGGGTGGGCTTGGGGCACAGTGCTCTGTGCCCTGAGCCCAACCTATTTGAAGCCAATTAAATCCTCAGGCTTTAATCATGCTTCAAAAATAAAAATAAACCTTGTAGAAATCCATGCATCTGCCATTAGGGGCCAATGCACGGATATTAGGAGGGTGGCACCCCTAAACCCCTTATGGACCATCCGCCGCTGCTTTAACAAATCCTCTGCCTCTCATGGCTGCTAGACTGGTCCCTGCATTGTATTCTCCCCTATGCTCCAGCAGTCTAAAGCCCTGTATTGGATGTGAGGGTGCCAAGGGGCAGTCCACACATGGGGGAGCGCCATCTTCTGGAGGAGCAGAGGATCAGGTAAGTAAAATGCTTTTACTCTCCCCTAGAGAGGAGGACGAGCAGTCAACATTTGCATTGTGGACACAGCCCCACTGCAAGGAGGAATTTTCAGATTTCCTGGCATTGAGTTTAAATTTTTATTAAGCGGTTTAAGAAGTCTAATTTTCTCTAATGTGGTTGTTCCCACTTTGAGAATTATAAAGGTTGATCCTATACACAATATATAAACAAGCGATGAAGGGAATTAGACTGTATAGAATCGTATTACTTGTACATGATGGATTCTTGTGCAGAATTTACCCATAATGCATTTCAGTACATGGGGTGCTATGTGTAACCCATATGGAAACAAATACCTCAAATTCTAACTTTGTTTCTGAAACTCTATGGCAGATCCTCAGCATGCAGTCTCTCTGAGCCTCAACATCATCATTGGACCATAAATTATTTTCATCTCTCTAGCCGTGTTCGCATTCCCTCATTACATGCTTCCCGTGTGCAAGTTGTGCCTCAAAGCATCATCGGAGCTGTGTGAAATTAGATGCAGTTGGCTCAGCCCAGCAATCACCCACATGGTTCTCCCTATGTGGAGCTCAGCAGATAGGAGAGTGGAAGCCGGTGCCATTGCCCTATACAGTCATCCTTATCCCAGAATGGAAGGAAACTCCAGGGTTAACTGCAACCTAGTAGGCAGAATCATCTCCTTTTATAAAATATATAGCAGAGATTACATTTAACCTGTCTTCTCTTTAAAGCTGAACTTTAGGTTGTTCTTTAAAAAAAAAAAAATATGCAGTTATATATTAAAAATAATGAAATGTACTTTAAAGGTGTAGTATACCCATATACAAAAAAAAAACCTGCAAGGCAAAGGCTAGTGTGGACCGCATACTAGCTCATTATGAAATACTTACCTCAGAACAAAGCCCCCATATCAGAGCCCGGTCCATGCTGAGGGAGCTGACATCTTGCCCTTGGCGTGTCTTTCGAGTTCACGGCTCTCTGGTGCTGTGAGTGGCCAGAGCCGTGATGACGTCACTCCCACGCAAAGTCCAGCAGCGTAAGGTGTGGAGTTATTGGAAGAGTCAGCCTGCTTTCTTCATTTTTACAGCCACTTACAGGGGGGAAATAATTATGTGATCCCCTGCAGGTTTTGTAAGTTTGTCCATTTACAAAGAAATGAAGAGTCTATCATTTTTATCATAGGTGTATTTTACATGATACAAACAGAATATCAACCAACAATCCAGAAAAAACACATAAAACAAATGCTATAAATGAAGTTGCCGTTCAGTTAGTTAATTAGTACTTGGTGGAGAAACCCTTGTTGGTAATCATAGAGGTAAGATCGTTCTTCTTTACAGATCTTCTCTAAATCCTTAAAGAAGTTGTAAAGAAAAAAAAATGTTCACCTTAATGCAATCTATGCATTAAGGTTAAAAAACATTGGATGCTGCCGCCCCCAGCCCCCGTTATACTTACCTGAACCCTCGAAAGTCCAGCGCGGTCCCGAGATCCTCTTCGCCACTCAGCCTGGCCGCTGATTGGCTAGAGCGGATGGATTGAAAGCAGCGCAGCCATTGGCTGCCGCTGCTGTCAATCACATCCAGTGACACCGCGCGCCGAAGGGCGGGGCCGAGTGGTACAGTGAACGGCTATGGCCGCTCGCTGTATCATGGGAGCGTGCCCACAATTACTCACCACCATGCGAGCTCTCGCATGACTGTGGTCAGTACTTGCGGGGAGGACCAGAGACAGCCACTGGGGGACCCCAGAAGACGTGGATAGGGGCCACTCTGTGCAAAACAAACTGCACAGTGGAGGTAAGTGTCACATGTTTGTTATTTTAAAGGAAAAAAAAATCCTTTACTAACGCTTTAAGGTTTTCTTGGCTGTCTCTTGGTTACTCAAAGTTTCAGCTCCCTCCATAAATTTTCTATGGGATTAAGGTCTGGAGACTGGCTAGGCCAATCCAGACCTTAATGTGCTTCTTCTTGAGCCACTCCTTTGTTGCCTTGGCGGTATGTTTTGGGTCATTGTCATGCTGGTAGACCCATGCATGACCTATCTTTTTTTTGTAAATGTATTTTTTAAGGACTCAGCACAACACCGAACCAGTCATACGGCCAACATTTAAAGGTACAACAAAGATTCAGTCTAGCTAACAGTAGCACTAACTAAAACATGCAGGTAACAACCGTCTTCCCCCCCTCCCCCAACAATACTCAGTTCTCTCACTCTTCAGTTCTACACATGTGTCCCCAGATAAAATGCACCTGCAACCCAGTGTAATACTTTGAGGATTTTGGGTGTAGCACCCATTTATCTCCAATAGGAGGGCTCAATTTCAATTAGGACCGAAAACCCCTAAAGGTATATTCAACCCCAGTATTCTCTTGACCATAAGTGACTCCTAACTCCTACCCAGATGTTGACTTGAAGCATTCGTCATAGCTGTCAATCGCCCCATATGTTTCTAACCCACTGTTAGATCAGAGTTGTACCATGACTGCCACACCTTTTCAAATTTCTTCTCACATCCTCTAGACAAGTATGTCGCTTTATCCACGACCCATCTTCAATGTTCTGGCTGAGGGAAAAAGGTTTTCATACAATATTTTACAATACATGGCACCATCCATAACGTGACAAAGTCGGCCTGTACCTTTAGCATAGAAACAGCCCCAAAGTATCATGTTTCCACCTCCGTGCTTGACTGTAGGGATGGTGTTCTTAGGGTCATAGTCAGCATTTTTCTTCCTCCGAACACGGCAGGTCGGGTTCAAGAGCTCAGTTATGGTCTCATCTGACCACGGAACTTTCTCCCAATCCTTCTCTGAATCATTTAGATGTTCATTGGCATGACTGTACATGTGTCTTGAGGAGGGGGACTCGCCGGGACCAACTGCTGATAAGAAAAGGTATTTAGCAGTTTATATTTACTAAAATCATTGCATTTCTATGTTCTGTGTACTGTGGGAGACCAGATATAGTGAATGCAGGGTCCTGGGTTTAGTAATATTCATCTTTAAAGAAGCATTGTGTATTGCTTGCTGGAGTTTTGCTTTATGCAGTCTGACAGGAATACGCCCATGAGGAGCTTTTATGAAAATGGTCACCTATAGTCATATTGAAAAAGAGATTAACAGTTATTGAATGACCTAAACTGGTTGTAAACCTCAGACATGAAATACGAACATATCATATGCCTCTATAGTGTGTACTTGTCTTAATCCAAAGCACTAAGTGTCATTTCTGTCCATTGCTTTGTTTCTTTGCTGTAAGCTTGTCACTTCTTACCAGTTTTCCTGACACCAAGAGAAAAAAAGGTGATGGGGAGAAAGCTCTAGTAGATTGACAGCCTCAACTCTGTCACTGTGTGCTGTGTGAAGGGGGTTGTGTCCCTTCTCTCTAATCAGCTCCCAGAGCTGTCTTCCCTGAGCTCTGCAGAGGGTAATTTCATCTCTCTTTCCTTTTTTCTGACAACTCAGACAAGCTTTATGAATTCTGGACTTTGAATGGATGTAGAAAAGTGAAGACTGCAAATAGGCAGGTACAACTTATGGCAGATTTGTTTAATCTCTCTGTATCCCCGGAGACAAGTCACTTCACTAGGTGTATGTAAGGGTTTACAACCACTTTAACACAGGAGGGGAGAGCCGGGGAGCAGATGGAGCTGACGGGCAGGCAGGGAGAGAAGGACAGAGGACAGAGGAGAGCTGCGGATGACGGTGGCATATAAACTGACCACGATGTAAGGGTTCAGCAGCCATGATAAACTGTGGTCAGTTTACAGAGGGGAGGGCAGAACCAGGCAGGATCAGCCAGGTATTTTAGGTTATACAAGAAACCAAATTACAAAGCACAAGCACTATGCTGTATAACATGCTTTACATGAACAACTCATTACCCTAAGCCTATGTATTAGATTCTAAAACTATATATACTGTAGAATATTGTATCTTTTGTGGGCAGACCATACCTCCCAACATTTTGAAATGGGAATGAGGGACACCTATTAGAAAATGTATGTAGGCATAGGACAAGCCCCCTGTCACACCCCCTTAACCACTTTCTTACTGGGCACATATACCCCCTTCCTGCCCATGCAAAATTTCAGCTTTCGGCACTGCGTCGCTTTAAATGAAAATTGCGCGGTCGTGCGACGTGGCTCCCAAACAAAATTGACGTCCTTTTTTTCCCACAAATAGGTTTCTTTTGGTGGTATTTGATCACCTCTGCAGTTTTAATTTTTTGCGCTATAAACAAAAAAAGAGTGACAATGTTGAAAAAAAACACAATATTTTTTACTTTTTGCTGTAATAAATATCACAATTTTTTTTATTTATTTTTTTCTCAGTTTAGGCCGATACATATTCTTCTACATATTTCTGGTAAAAAAATCGCAATAAGCGTATAGTGATAGTATAGTGTAGTTATAGCGGCTACTAAATAGGGGATAGAATTCTGACATTTATTTTTTTTATTTTTTTTTTACTAGTAATGGAGGTTATCTGTCAGGACTGCGATATTGCGGCGGACACTTTTGACACATTTTTGGGACCAATAACATTTAAAAAGCGAACAGTGCTATAAAAATGCTTTGATTACTATATAAAAGAGAAGGGGTTAACACTAGGGGCAAGGAAGGGGCTAAATGTGTACCCTGGGAGTGATTCTTACTGTAGGGGGAGGGGACTGACTGGGGGAGGTGACCGATGGTTGTCCCTATGTACAAGGGACACACCATCGGTCTCCTCTCTCCCTGACAGGACAGAGATCTACATCCCTGCTCTGTAACTGCCGATAGCGGGTAACCGGAGGACATCGCGGCCACCAGGCACGCGCATCGTCATTTCAGTGATGCAGCGGGTACGGGTGCATGCCCCCCAGTGGCTGGAGGACCCGAGACCGTAAAAAGGACGGCCTCCCGGCATTGTAGAGCCACCTTCTGGCCGTCTTTTTACTATGGCCTGGGCCTGAAAAAGTTAAAGGAGAATTAACCAAAAAAAAGGTTAATTAAATCTACAAGGGTCTTTTTTTTTACCAGTACTATTCCTTTATATTGGCTTTTAAAATGTACAAATTTGGATGGAAGATGTTGCACTGGGAAACACTTTTTGAAAGAGAAAAAGTGCATTTTATATACAACTTTATAGATAATACTTTTCTCAAAATCAGGGACAGTTGGTAGCTATGGGCAGACAGTAGCTGAGCCATTAACCTCTTCAGGTCCGCGCTATTAACAGAATACGTGAACAGCGCGGACCTGAGGCGCCGGGGTCACGTCTTTGGACGTGGTGATTTGCTTGTAATTCCCCCGCGCGCGCCACAGGGTGGCACGCGGCGGGGAAAAACAGTCCCGACGCATCACCGAGGATCCGATGCGTGTACCCGGCGGCCGCGATGTCCGTCAGGTACACGCGATCGTCGGTGACAGAGCAGGGACGTGGAGCTCTGAGTGTAAACACAGAGCTTCACGTCCTGTCAGGGAGAGGTGACAGATGCTGTTTCTCTTGTACATAGGGAGACAGCATCGGTCACCTCCCCCAGTCACCCCCCTCCCCCCACACAGTTAGAACACACCCAGGCAATACATTTAACCCCTTCCTCACCCCCTAGTGTTAACCCCTTCAATTCCAGTCACATTTATACAGTAATTAGTGCATTTTTATAGCACTGGTCGCTGTATAAATGTGAATGGCGCCAAAAATGTGTCCGATGTGTCCGTCGCAATATCGCAGTCCCAATAAAAATCGCAGATCGCCGCCATTACTAGTAAAAAAAAAATATTAAAAAAAAATCATAATTATGTACCCTATTTTGTAGGTGCTATAACTTTTGCGCAAAGCAGTCACTTATTGTGATTTTTTTTTTTTTTTTTTTTACAAAAATACGTAGAAGAATACGTATCGGCCTTAACTGAGAAAAAAAAAAAATAATAATTGGATATTTATTATAGCAACAAGTAAAAAATATATATATATTTTTAAATTGTCGCTCTTTTTTTCATTATAACGCAAAAGAAAGCTCTATTTGTGGGGAAAAAAAGGACGCCAATTTTGTTTGGGTGCCACGTCGCACGACCGCGCAATTGTCAGTTAAAGCGACGCAGTGCCGGAAGCTGAAATTTCGCCTGGGCATGAAGGGGGTTTATGTGCCCAGTAAGCAAGTGGTTAAAAATGCCCCAAACTTTATAAAACTGATTTAGCTTTTGTCAATATGTATTTCCATTTCCAGAGACAATTAAAAAAAAAATGTTAGTGTGTCTTTAACATTGAAGTCCAACATTCAAAAAAAAAAAAAAACAGTATGTGACACCTTCATTTCCGATAACCCCTTGACGCATTTACATATGTATTTGTGAAGGTTACCAGTGTCTATTTTACATAATGTAATTAAAACGCCTACTCTAAGCAATCTTCTTCTGAAAAGCAGCAGTTTACTGTACATGCTGCAGAATAAGATTTCACAGTTTTATTTCAGCCACGGTGAAGGAGGTTATTTTTTTGCCATGTCGTATTTAAAGGAAAACTCCACCCGCCTAGGAAGTAAGTAGAGACAAGCAAAAACTCACATGGATTGGGACTGGAGCTGGATCATGCTGATTAGTTAGGTGTTGGGATGCTGAAACGTGTTTAGTTCCTCTTCTGCAGCCAGTGAGGAATACTTGTGCAAAAATAAAGGTAAGAAGGCCTTGAACTGACTTTGTCTGTGGACTTACCTGCTGTCTCCATAACTGCTTGAGATTTTACCAGGTACAGGATGAAGACGTAGGGAACAGGAGGGACAGCCGTCCCCAGGCACAGTTTTTTCATGTGGAAGGGGGACAAGGAAAAATACCCCCACTGTATTCAGAAACACAAAGACACTGCTACTACCCCAGATTCTTCTCCCACAGGGATGGTGCAAAACTGGTACCTGACAATTCCACTGCCAAAAATTCCCTGCCAGTCTTGCTGCCCAGATTCCACACCCACAGGGAGTGTGAAGATTTTAGGAATGACAGTTCTAGCATTCCACTGCCTGCGTCCTCCACCCAAGGAATGATCGGGTCCTTCCTCATGTTTGGCTGGGATACGAGAGGCCCCCACCCGTCCCCATAGCATAGGAGGGCAGAATCAATGTCAAAACGTCACTTCCGCCCATTTTTCTGTTGTCATTTTTTCAAATTACAATTATTTCTTTTAGACCCCAGATCTCATATTTAAGAGGACCTGTCATGCTTTTTTCTATTACAAGAGATGTTTACATTCCTTGTAAAAGGAATAAAAGTGACCCATTTTTTTTTAACCACTTAAGACCCGGACCAAAATGCTGCTAAAGGACCTTGCCCCTTTTTGCGATTCGGCACTGCGTCGTTTTAACTGACAATTGCGCGGTCGTGCGACGTGGCTCCCAAACAAAATTGGCGTCCTTTTTTCCCCACAAATAGAGCTTTCTTTTGGTGGTATTTGATCACACCTCCGGTTTTTATTGTTTGCGCTATAAACAAAAATAGAGCCACAATTTTGAAAAAAATGCAATATTTTTTACTTTTTGCTATAGTAAATATCCCCAAAAATATATATATATATATATATATATATATATCAAAAAAAAATTTTACTCAATTTGGGCCGATACGTATTCTTCTACCTATTTTTGGTAAAAAAATCGCAATAAGCGTTTATCGGTTGGTTTTCGTAAAATTTATAGCGTTTACAAAATAAGGGATAGTTTTATTCCATTTTTATTAATTTTTTTTTTTTTACTACTAATAGCGGCGATCAGCGATTTTTTTCGTGACTGCGACATTATGGCGGACACTTCGGACAATTTTGACACATTTTTGGGACAATTGTCATTTTCACAGCAAAAAATGCATTGAAATTGCATTGTTTACTGTGAAAATGACAGTTGCAGTTTGGGAGTTAACCACAAGGGGGCGCTGTAGGATTTGAGTGTTCCCTGTGTGTGTTTACTACTGTAGGGGGGTGTGGCTGTAGGTGTGACGTCATCGTTTACGTCCCCCTATAACAGGGATGACGCGATCGATGCTGTGGCCACAGTGAAGCATGGGGAAGCCGTGTTTACACACAGCTCTCCCCGTTCTTCAGCTCCGGGGACCGATCGCTGCACTAAAGCGGCGATCGGGTCTGCGAGTCCCGCGGACCCGGTCCCGGAGCTCCGGACCGGGTCACGGGAGCGCGCCGCGGGCGCGCGCCCGTGACCCACGGCTGGGTACTAGAAACCAACGTATATATACGTTGATGTGCCCAGCCGTGCCATTCTGCCGACGTAAATGTGCAGTAGGCGGTCCTTAAGTGGTTAAACAATGTAAAAATGTATAAAATGAATTAAAATAAATAAGAAAATCCACAAAAAATTTTAAAGCGTCGCCGTCCCGAGTAGCGCCCGCATATGAAAACGGTGTTCGAACCGCACAAGTGAGGTATCGTTGCAATTGTTAGAGCAAGAGCAATAATTCTAGCCCTAGACCTTCTCTGTAACTCAAAAGATGCAACCTGTAGAATTTTTTAAACGTTGCCTATGGAGATTTTTAAGAGTAAAATTTTGACACCATTCCACGAGCGGACGCAATTTTGAAGCGTGACATGTTGGGTATCATTTTACTCGACGTAACATTATCTTTCACAATATAAAAAAAAATTGGGCTAAGTTTACTGTTGTCTTATTTTTTTATAAAAAAATATGTTTTTTTTTCCAAAAAAAAAAAGTGCGCTTGTAAGACTGCAGCACAAATACGGTGTGACAAAAAGTATCGCAATGACCGCCATTTTCTTCTTTAGGGTGTTAGAAAAAAATATATATAATGTAATTGGAGGTTCTAAGTAATTTTCTAGCAAAAAAAACGTAATCTTGTAAATCTTGTAATCTTGTAATCTTGAGTCTGAAAAACAGGCAAGGTCCTTAGGTGGTTACTGGCTCGTCGTAGTGTTGTGCGTGACCGCATTCTTGACGTTCGGAATTTCCGACAACATTTGTGTGACCGTGTGTTTGCAACACAAGTTTGAGCGAACAATCCGTCTAAAAAAATCCACGGTTTTGTTGTCGGAATGTCTGACCGTGTGTACGCGGCATTATAGTGGCAGATAGTACGATATACATATGTGATACTTTTTAATGCACAGTAATATAGAGGCCTAGCTCCGGAGCCGCGCCCATCTTGGTACACCCAGCGTGGTGGCCCTCCTCTCTGTTTACGCCCACAGAGGAGGAGGGGCCTGCGCTCGTGGGACACACACCACTCTCTGGTGTCTGTACTACGGGGGGCAGGGAGGGGGGTGTCTATACTGGAGGGAGAGGGGGTCTGTACTGAGGGGGGTGACACCATTTTTTTTTTTTGTGCCAGTGCCAATTAGTGCCACGTGCCAATACCAGTGCCACCATCCAGTGCTAATTAGTGCCACCTTTCATCCAGTGCCATCTGCCAATGCCACCTGCAAGTGCCAATACCAGTGCCACCATCCAGTGCCAATTAGTGCCACATTCCATCCAGTGCCACCTGCCAGTGTGATCCAGTGCCACCTACCAGTGCTAACTAAAGCCATCAGTGCAGGGGGGCGTGGCTTGCCGGCATAGCGGATGGCTGCTTGAACGGGAAGCTCTGCTCTATACCCGGCTTTTAGCGGCTCCACAGCAAGCTCAACAGGATGTCATCTGCCCGTGACTCTTCTCAGCGGGACCCGCTTCACCCGGGCGCTATGCTCAAGCGGAGAAAACAGCCCCATGCGCTACAAAAGCTCACAGACTTTTTCCCACTGGCCGGAGCTGGCAGAGGACAAGATGGCGCCGACGGCTCCTTCAGCCATGCAGCTCAGTCACCCTCCTGCGATTCTCAGCGCCCGGACCTCTCCTCAGCGGCAAACTGTGAGTACTCGCCGCCCCGCTCGCCATCCTCAGCCCCCCCTGTTAAATCTAAGCCCAGAAGGGAGGCTGATGCTCCAAAACGCAGCCCCAGGATACCCTTCATACTGCCTCCTCCGGACATTCAGAATGCAGCAGCCATAGATAACTTTCCAGCCTCTGACCAGCCCATCTCAGAGCAAACGATGAAGCATATGTTGATCTCACTCAGGCAGACACTATACTCTGATATCTCTGCTGCAGTATCTTCACTAGCCAATGTAGTGCAATCTCAGGATCAATGCTTGCAGCATGTTGAACATAAAGCCATCAGTGCCACCTGCCAATGTGAACCAATGCTAACTATTGCCACCCAGTTCCACCTGCCAGTGCCAATTAGTGCCACCTGCCAGTCAGTGCCAACCAGTGCCACTTGCCAGTGTCACCTGTTAGTGCCACCTGCCAGTGCCACGTGCCATCTGCCAGTGCCAACCAGTGCCATCTGCCAATCAGTGCCACCTGCCAATCAGTGCCATCTGCTAGTACCATCTTTCAGTGGCATCCAGTGCAACCTGCCAGTGGCAATTAGTGCCATCCAGTGCCACGAGCCAGTGGCACCAAAAAAAAATCGGCCTAAAATATCGGCCGCAAAAATCGGCATCATATATCGGCCATCGGCCACCCAGATTTCTAAATAACTTCACCGGCAAGAGAAAAACCCATATCGGTCGACCTCTACAGTAATATAAATTGTTAATTTTGCAATACAATAGTTGTGTTAAGAAATGGCATTAAAATTGAATGGTCTTTTCACTGTCAGTTTCCTTCTCTGTCATTAGGTTCCAGCGTTCTGTATTCATACGATAGAATAAATAGTTGCTCTGGCAGAATTCATGCATATCAGTCACCTCTGTGTATCGGCTCCAGCAACGATGGCTTCATTTCTGCAAACACAGCCTATTAACCGTTAGTGCCCCCAATCCAGCCGAGCCTGGGAGGAAGTGGCTCCCACCCATTCAAGCGCACTGTGTTTTGTTTCATTCTCGCCATGATATTTTGCAATCAAGTCCCGCTCACAGCAGCTTTCAAATTTATGCTCTATTGCCTGTGTCATTAGAACACCTATATTGCACCAGATGTACATTATACATTACAAGTATTACTATCATCACGCTCTTTACCGTTATGGGATCAGGAGGACTATTGGCAAGGTGACACTTCGGTAAATATCTCATATTAATGGCGTTCTGAAATGTGTTGCTAAGAAGGAGATGATTATAGAGCCTTTCACAAGAGTTTGCGGTTCTGCATTCCTATGGCTGCATGCTACAGATAGCCTTGTCAATGTAAGCTCACCCGCTAAGAATATTTAAAGGGAAAACAATGACTATCAATGTGTGCTGAACAGATGTTAGGTCTCTTATCTGCTATGTCTTCTCAGGGTCTGCATGGAGCACTGGCATGCATGAAACAAGTCGTTTTCATATACTGTACATCGGGCACAGTGGCGGCTGGTGCTCAAATTTTTTGGGGGGCGCAAACAAACTGAATTTTTTTTTGAAAAAAAAAGCCACTGTGCCATCAAACACTGCCACTGTGCTATCAAATGCTGCCACTGTGCCATCAAACGCAGCCACTGTGCCATCAAACGCAGCCACTGTGCCATCAAACGCAGCCACTGTGCTCATTAAACGCAGCAACTGTGCCCATCAAACACAGCCTATGTGCCATCAAACGCTTCCACTGTGCTATCAAACGCAGCCACTGTGCTCATTAAACGCAGAAACGGTGCCCATCAAACACAGCCACTGTGCCATCAAACGCAGCCACTGTGCCCATCAAACGCAGCCACTGTGCCATCAAACGCAGACACTGTGCCCATCAAACGCAGCCACTGTGCCATCAAACGCAGCCACTGTGCTATCAAACGCAGCCACTGTGCTCATGAAACGCAGCGGCTGTGCCCATCAAACACAGCCACTGTGCCCATCAAACACAGCCACTGTGCCCATCAAACCCAGCCAGTGTGCCCATCAAACGCAGCCACTGTGCCATCAAAGCAGCCACTGTGCCCAGCAAACGCAGCCACTGTGCCCAGCAAACGCAGCCACTGTGCCCATCAAACGCAGCCAATGCGCCATTAAACGCTGCCATTGTGCTATTAAACGCAGCCACTGTACCCATCAAATGCAGCCACTGCGCCCACGGCCGCTGTGCCCAGGGCCGTCTCTACCATAGGGCAAACAGGGGCAGCTGCCCAGGGCCCTGTCACTGTTGGGGGAAGCTCCCAGGGCCCAAGATGGCAACCCCCCTTTTTTTATTTATTTTTTAAATACAAAAATATATTTATTTTATATATTTTTATTTTTATTAAAGGGCCAATTTTTTTAAATATATTTTTATTTTTTATTAAAGGGACAATTTTTTTTAGGGGTCCCCAGGGACCCGGAGGCCCCCAGGGCCCCAGATGACAACCCCCTTTTTTTATTTGTTTTTAAATAAAAAAATATATTTATTTTATATATTTCTATTTTATTTTTTATTAAAGGGCCAATTTTTTTTAGGGGTCCCCAGGGACCCGGAGGCCCCCAGATGACAACCCCCTTTTTTTATTTATTTTTAAATAAAAAAATATATTTATTTTATATATTTTTATTTTATTTTTTATTAAAGGGACAATTTTTTTTAGAGGTCTGGAGGTCCCCAGGGGCCCGTAGTTCCCCAGGGCCCCAGATGACAACCCCCCCTTTTTTATAAAAAAACTTGTTTTATAAAAAAAACTAATAATGTTATTATTATTAAAGGACCCAGAGTTCCCCAGGGCCCTGGATGGCAACCCCCCTTTTTTTTATATATTTTTTTTATATATATATTTTTTATTTTTTATTTAATATATATATATATATATATATATATAAGGGCTCAGAGGTCCCCTGGATGGCAACCCCACTTTTTTTTTTATAAATGTTTATTTTTAATATATTTTTTTATTTTATTTTTTATTAAAGGGTCCAGAGGTCCCGGATGGCAACCCCCCTATTTTTGTAATTTATTTTTATTAAAAAAAAATATTAAAGGGCCCAGAGGTCCCCAGATGGCAACCCCCTTTTTAAAAAAAAATTATATATTTTTTATTTTTTTTATTAAAGGGCCCAGAGGTCCCCAGGGCCCCGGATGGCTACACCCCTTTTTTTATATATATTTTTCTTTATTAAATCTTTTTTTTGTAAAGGGCCTCCCGCTTCTAAATTCGCAGCAGCTCCGCCCCCCCCCGCTTCTCAATTTAAGGGGGCAGCACCCCCCCGTTCTCTGCTCCAGGGGGCCCATGCCTGAAGCTGTGTAAGGGGCCCCATGATTCCTGATGGTGGCCCTGCCGCCCGTTAAGCCCCTGTGCTGCCCACAAATCAGGCTGAAAATCATCAGCGGCACGCAGCCAGGTGACAGTACTGCTTCCCTTCCCAGTGTTTTAAAATGTACAGCACCCCTGGCTTCCCTTTAGACGTGCACTTCTCCCTTCCTGCCACTGGGTGCTGCTTGTATATAAAAGTGAATTAGAATGTGATTTTATAACATCCCCAGTTTGCTCTCCCCGAGGCTGACTTCTTCATGTCCTGCTCCTCAAGGTATGTCACTGTTTGCTATATTGTAAATACAAGTTTTCTGTAGAGTGTGCCCAAAGTCTTTATAATATTTGATGATTCACTGCAGGTCTGGTCAGTGTTTTAAAAAGTTCCTGTATTTTACACATGGCATGGCATGGGGTCACAGCACCGTCTGTCCATTCTGCTTTAGCACCATGGGACCCCAGGCCATGCCATGTTTAAAATAGAGGAACTCTTTAAGTCACAGACCAGACCTGCAGTCCAGGCTGAGTAAGGCCTCAGAGCACATGGCATTACTGTCTGTATTTAACTGCTTGATGGGCTTATTTTGGGCCTGACTGGTTCACATGTATGTGTTTTGGCAGCCCACATTTGAATGGGCCGCCATGCCTGCATTTCCTGCAAAGAAAAGCGCATGCCTCATGTAATAGGCTGCGCACACGGCACACCTATGCCCATCAAGCAATGAAATACAGCACTGTCTGTCCATTCTGCTGTCTGCTGTGACTTATCTGCAGTTCCCGCACTGTCAAACTTGCTGCATTTTTAGACGTTTAGGTCACGCTTTTAAAAACACAGTGCGTTTGTGTGTGCAAGAACTGCAGGTAAGTAGCATGGTGCAAAAGTAGAATGGATTTCAAGGTAGCTGATTTTTAAAATGCTGAATGAACCTTTTTTCTGCAGGAAACAAAGGCATGGCAGCCCATTCAAATCAATGCTGTGCCTGCACAAATGAGGGCCGCCAAAACACATACATGTGAACCAGCCAGGCCCAAAATAAGCTTTAGGGGGGGCCCAAAAAAAATGTTTGCCCAGGGCCCAAACCATATTAAAGACAGCCCTGGCTGTGCCCATCAAACACAGCCATCAAACGCTGCCACTGTGCCCATCAAACGCAGCCACTGTGCCCATCAAACGCAGCAACTGTGCCTATTAAACGCAGCCGCTGTGCCCATCAAACACAGCCATTAAACACTGCCACTGTGCCCATCAAACACAGCCACTGCGCCCATTAAACACAGCCGCTGTGCCCATCAAACACAGCCATCAAACGCAGCCACTGTGCTCATCAAACGCAGCCACTGTGCTCATCACATGCAGCAACTGTGCCCATCAAATGCTCCCACTGTGCCCATCAAATGCAGCCACTGTGCCCATCAATTGCAGCCACTGTGCCATCAAACGCTGCCACTGTGCCCATCGAATGCTGCCAGGGTGCCCATCATATGCTGCCACTGTGCCCATCAAATGCTGCCAGTGTGCCCATTAAATGCTGCCAGGGTGCCCATCATGAATCTATCTATGTGAGAGAACAGGAGAGGGGGGTGAGCAGGAGAGGGGGGTGGCGCTCCTGCGCCCTTTATGAACGCACTGCCACTATGCGGGCAGCTATAACATTAAGATGACCCACCTAATATTGAAGAGGTCCTACTTTTGCTGCCAAAACAGCCCTGACCCAACGCGGTATGAATGCCTCTAGACCTCTGACAGCATGTTGTGGTATCTGGCACCATCCACGTGGTGGAAAAGAAAATGTGATTCCTCAGACCAGGCCTCCTTCTTCCATCACTCTGTGGTCCAGTTCTGATGCTCTCGTGCCCATTGCAGGTACTTTTGGCTGTGGACATGATTGGTCTGCAGCTATGCCGCCCCATTTAACCACAAACTGCAATGCCCACATTTTCTGATTTAAAAACATAGACTTCATGGACAACTTGTTTCCTTAACCGCTTGAAGACTGGCTCACACCGCTATACATTGGGAGAATGGCACGGCTGCACAAAGTGACGTATATTTACATCACTTTGATTTTCGCGCCGCAAGCTCCATGACCGTGCCCGCGGGACCCGCGATCGAGGCATTATTTTTTAATTCCCACCCCCTACTTCTTTTCTTTTTTTTTTTTTTTTTTCCATTCTCTTTTTATTAAACATTTTTCAATAACATACATTTACAGAACAAGTCGAACTTAACAAAATACACTGACATACCTACATATACACTTTAGTGGTCTCCTAAAATCCCATGTATCTATCCACCTATAGTGGCTCCCGGTGTTCACCTATTCATCCCCAGGGCCTTCCCATTGGTTGACCTCGTTTAGTCCCTATGCAAGTTTTCTGTCCGGGGGGTATGGGACAGACAGGGGGAGGGGAGGAAACGGATCAGGAGGAAAATGGAAAAGAAAGAAGGAGAAAGAGAGCGAGAGATAAAGAGAGAAAGAGAGAGAGGAGAAAAAAAAAAAAAATTAAAAAATAAAAAACAAACAAAAAAATAAAATAAACCCCAGTGGGGACACCCTTATGTATTCCCAATTTATTATGTGATTATACTATCCCCTAAAAAAAAAAAAAGGGGGGAAAATTACGGTGATGCAAAATCTATTTAAGTATTATTCGTGCCTTATTCGTGCCTTACCCATTGAGTGAGGGTTTGGGACCCTAGTGAATTTAGGGGGACAGCATTGTCCCTACCGTCTTCTGAATAAGAAAAAAGAAAGAGGGAAAAAAAAACAAAAAAAAAAAAACCCCAGTGGGGACACCCTTATGTATTCCCAATTTATTATGTGATTTTACTATCCCCTAAAAAAAAAAAGAAAAAAAAAAAAAAAAAAAAGGGGAAAAATTGCAGTGATGCAAAATCTATTTAACCTCCCTGGCGGTCTTCCCGTGTGTGGCACGGGGTGAGATTTTAAAGCTACGATCGGTAACCCCGTGCCACACACGGACTTGCCTCGCTGGATGCAGAAAAAAGTTTACTTACCTTTTCTCTGCGATCCAGCGATGAATCCCCGCAGTACACGGCGGGCGGATGTCCGCCTGATGCTGTGTGTTCCGCCGATTCCCTTCCCTGCGAGCGTCGCGACGTAGGGGGGGAACGGCGCCAAATTTAAAAAAGTAAACAAACACTATACATACAGTACACTGTAATCTTATAGATTACAGTACTGTATGTATAAAATACACACCCCCCATGTCCCTAGTGGTCTGCCCTGTACACTACATGTCCTTTTATATAATAAAAACTGTTCTTTCTCCCTGCAAACTGTAGATTGCCCATAGCAACCAAAAGTGTCCCTTTATGGCAAAAATTGTTTTAGAGCAGCTAAAAAACAGCGATAATAAATCAGAATCACTTGCAGAATTTAGCGATAGCGATTTATGGGGAAATTCGTCATAAAAAAAAAAAATAATGACAGCAAAAATTCTGCAACTGAGCAAATTTCAGTGATTTTGATTTGATTACATTATTGAATAATTTTTACTATAATTATATTATTATTTGTTATAATTTTTTATAATTATTTATTATATTATAATTTTTAATAAGGAAAAAAAAAAAAAATCATACCCAGGATGCCTATTAGACTCTTGTTTGGATAGATTTCAGTGAGTTATTCCTAAGAATTACAAGCCTACAGTATAAAACGCCAAATTCCCTTGCAAATAATGGTACCGCTTTTAGCACCTAAAATCTGAAAGAATCATACCGCCAGGGAGGTTAAGTATTGTTCGTGCCTAACCCATTGAGTGAGGGTTTGGAAATCAAGTGAATTTAGGGGGACTACATTGTCCCTTCCATCCTCTGGATAAGAAAAAAAGAAAAAGGAGAAGAAGAAGAGAGAAAAAAAAAAAAAAAAAACATGCCTTAGTGGGGACACCCTTATGTATTCCCAATTTGTTATGTGATTTTACTATCCCCTATAGAAAAGGGGGAAAATTACGGTGATACAAATTCTATTTTAATAATTATTCATACCTTGCTCGTTAAGTGAGGGTTTAGGAACCTTGTGAATTTAAGGGGGACAACATTGTCCCTTCCATCTTCTAAAAAAAAAAAAAAAAAAAAAAAAAGATAGGGAGGATGCTTGGAGACTAGGATGGGGGGCCCACCGCCTCCCCATCTCCCCGATCCTCCCCCTCTCCTCCTCCCCCATCTCCCCCAAATCCCCTCGTATCTCATCCTAGTGTTGTCATGGAATGACCATAATTCCTCCATCATTTTAATTCTATCTATTTCTCTTATCCATTCCTCTACTGAGGGTGCTTCCTTGTTTTTCCAATTCCTAGGGATAAGCGCCTTAGCTCCATTTAGTAAGTGTGGAACCAGTGAACCCCTATATTTTTTTCTAGCCATCCCCGTATTATGAAATAGACATTCCCAGGGGTCCTGTTTCACCTCATGCCCACTTATCCTCTTTATCTGGGTTATTATTTCTTTCCAGAATACCTGTATCCGGGGACATTGCCACCATATGTGGGCGTGAGTTCCCTCCATCCCACATTCTCTCCAACATAGGGGCGAAACCTCTCTGTCTATTTTGTGCATTTTCATTGGGACATAGTACCATTTACTGAGGAGCTTATACAGTAGTTCATCTCTTTAACCTTTGCATCCATTGAGGTAGCATGCACGTATTCTAATACTTTCCTTTTTTGTCCTATACCTATAGTTTGATTCAGTTCTAATTCCCAGCTTCCCAGTATTTTACCTGCCTCTACTTCCCCACTGGGTGTCAGTATTTTATATATGTTGGAGAGCCCCTGCCGTCCTGCTCCCACTCGTACTACGCCTCTTTCCCATTGATTCAGATCATTAGGGGCCCGCAGCGGCTTCGGTAAGGTGTTTATAAAGTGTTGGATCTGTCTATACCCCCATGCATCTCCTGGAAACACTCCGTATCTCTCTTGTAGCTCCTGGATGGAACACAAAACATCTCCCTTCATTAAATCCATCAATGTTAATGTTTCTGAGGTTGACCATCTTCTAAATATGCCACCCTCTTTCCCCGGTGGGAAATAGTCTGTACCCGTAAGAGGCATTAATGGACTATTATAAGGCCATTCTTTCTTTTTACATATTCTGTCCCATACTTTATACGTTTCTTTAGTCATTATGGGGGTGTCCTGAGGGAGTCCTCTATATTGCGTCGGAATCCATATTCTGTTTCCCAGCTCTTGAACACTTAAGCTCTCTTCTACTTCTACCCACCTTTTTCTTACCCCCCCTCCCTCCGTCTGGAACCAGTCTAATATTCTCCTCAGTACTGATGCCTCAAAATACCTTTTGAAGTCAGGTAGTTGTAATCCTCCTTCATATTTTGGTCTAATCAGGGTTCCTAACGCAATGCGGGATTTTCGTTCCTTCCATATAAAACCTCTGGTTATCTTGCCTAGTACTATAAAAAAGGCTTCTGGAATTTTGATCGGGAGTGTTTGAAAAATATATAAAGCTTTAGGTAATATCATCATCTTTATGATGTTTATCCTTCCTAGCCAGGATACTCTGTTCACATTGTATCCCTTTAAGTCTGCTTTTAATTTGTTTAATAAAAGTATATAGTTATCTTCATATAGGTATCTTTCTGTTGTGGACAGAAGGACCCCCAGATATCTCATTCCCCTCTGTTTCCACTTAAATGGATATAGGGCCCCAAGATTCTTTTCTGAAGTCATGTGGTTACTTTTCTGGATTTTGACTGGATGGTGATGATCATAGCAGAATTTAGTGTAAGGAATACACAGGATAAAATGCATGTAGACAAGGGGAGTGTAGAGGTGGGCGGGGAGTCTACTGACATCACGACTCCACCCACTGAGCTCCAGACAACAGACCCACCCACAGAATCTGCAGTTTTTCAGTTCGTATAACAGACAGAGGGGAGACATTTGACAAGTAAGGATACATGCAGGTAGCATGTAGATCCTTATAGATCAGCACTATGGCAGTAGTTTAGAAAGTTTTAGAGTGGGTTTACATCCACTTTAAGATAAAAAAAAACTTCTGCCTTTAGAACCACTTTAAATGGTTTATCTCATCCCAGTAACTACAAGAAAACTTTTATGTTGAAAATCAACAGCCTTACTGGCTGGAGCACAAAATGAAAATAGAAGAAAGAAAACTAATGCAGCCAGCACATCTAAAGCCCTGTACACACGTTCGGTTGGTCTAATGAAAACAGACCGATGGACCGTTTTTATCGGACAAACCGATTGTGTGTGGGCCCCATCAGTTTGTTTTCCATCGGTGAAAAAAAATAGAACATGCTTTAAAATTTTCCTATGGATAAAAAACTGATAGAAAAAAACAATCGTCTGTGTGGAAGTCCATCAGAGAAAAATCCACGCATTCTCAGATTCAAGTCGACGCATGCTCGGAAGCATTGAACTTCATTTTTCTCAGCACGTCCTAGTGTTTTACGTCACCGAGTTGGACACAATCTTTTGACCGATGGTGTGTAGGCACGACTGATGAATCAACTTCATCGGATATCTGACGAAAAAATCCATCGGATTAGATTCCATCAGATATCCGATCGTGTGTACAGGGCATAAGAATTAGTAATCTGCTTGCTTTTGGGTTTAATACCGCTTTAAATATTGTAAATTACGCGGACCCACATTGAGGCATTTACTACAACTTTATTAATCAAGTTAGAAAAGACAAGATGACAGCGCAAAATACATTTTTATAAAGCTATAGTTGTATGCAGTTCACACATCAGCAATACACGGACAATGTCCTTGTACATGGACGGTAAGGTTCGGGATCCAGGATTCTGAACACAGATTGAGAGAGGGCAACCTTTGGGAAGACAAGTCTAACCTGTACATTGAAATAAACCATTCAAGCAAACATTTCATTACTAAGGGTCACTGGCTGAATAGCTCAGCCTGTGTTTGCTGCACGGCAGAGGTAAATGCCCTATGCTGTTCTATTGACCTTTGTATTATACGCAGCGCTTGCAAAATTTCGGCAGCAAATTGTTTTAAATCAAACAACACCCCGGTACTTTTTTTGTTTAAAGCCAGCCGTGTGCAGGAGCTTTGTGGGGGGAAAGTTTATTGGCTTTACATCTTCTGAATGGCTAAAAGCCTGAGCAGACACAGCAAATCAATTAAAATAGGTCCAAACTGGAATTATAATTAGAAGCAAATCGGAAAAGATGTGCAGATAACTAATAAGACTTATAGAAGAAGTCTCACTAAACTTGCATCTAACCCCACAGGGGACCGAGTACATGCAGCATACTGTATGCAGCAATTGAAATTCAAACAAATTTTTCGTTATTTGGATCCTAAAGAACAAAGCAACATTTCGGCCAAAATTCGAATAATTTTCAAATCGAATTTGAATAGTTTTCAAATTTATTTTGAATAGGTATTAAATTTAATTCGAATAGGTTTCAAATAAAATAGATACAGAAAATAAAAGAATACAATAGAATAGAAAAAAAACAATGGGCCAGATTCAGAGAGCCGTAACTCCTGTCTAACTGGTGTTAGACTGGAGTAATTTCAAATTACGCGCGTTTTCTAGCTAGTCGGAAACCTTAAACCATGAATAGACGGCTGGGGGCTTCAATTCGACTGGATTACGTGTTCGTACGCCTTCGGATCTATGCTGCAATAAAATTGCGGCCACTGGGTGGACTTCCCGTCGTTTTCCGCGTCGGGGTATGCAAATGAGCTTTTGCCGGCGATCCCCGAAATTACGATCTTCATTCGCAATCTCTTACGGCACCTTTAGTTATCTTTTTTTTGCGTAACACTATACCAGCTTTTTGCTGCTCTAATATTAGACAGCCCATGTTAAGTATGGCCGTCGTTCCCGCGTCGAATTTCTACGTTTTCCGACGTCTTTTATTATTTTTTACGTAAGTCGTCCGGGAATAGGAATGTTCGTAAACGACGCTACTCAAACAACAAATGACGTAACGACGTGATTTCGCGCAATGCACGGTGGGAAATTTCTGAATGGAGCATGCGCAGTTCGATCGCCGCGGGGATGCGCTTAATTTAAATGCTTCACGCCCCCTAATCGCGTATTTCGATTACCCGGCGAGAAATAGACTACGCCGCCGTAGCGTACGGGCAAAAATCTACCAGAATTCGGTGTAGAGCCTGGTAAAATACGGCAGCGTAGAGTATTTCGATTACGCAGCGCAATATTAAGTGTATCTGAATCTGGCCCAATAAATTTAAATGGAATAGAAAGAATATAACCATCTTCCAAAATGATTATTTCTAATAGAATGAATTTCTGAATCGTTTTCAAATTTGAATCGTTTTCGAATCCAATTCAAATTTCTGAAGAGAATAAAATAGAATAGAAAATAAAGGAATAGAATAGAGAAGAATGGAATAGAATAGAAATAGAAAATGCAGGAATAGAAACAAAATGAAATAGAAAATAGAGGGATAGAATAGTAAAGAATATAATATAATTGAATAAAAAAATTCAAGAATACAATTTTTTTTATAGAAAATAAAGGCATAGAATAGAAAAAAAACTAAGAATAGAGTAAAACAGAACAAAATAGAATAGAAAGTAAAAAAAATGAATAAAATAGAATAGAAAAAAAAGGAACAGTACTGTATAGAATAAAAAACAGAAAATAAATAAAATAAAAAGAATATAACCATCTTCTGAAATTCTAATTTTAAATAGAATTAATTTGAACACGAATACAATAGAAAATAATAGAATAGAATTTTTTTTGGAAGCATGTGATTAAAGCTAAAAATTAATATTCGCTATTTTCACACTGATCCTTCTCCCAGCCAGTGCGGGGACTGTGTAATGTAAAGTGGTCCAGATGTGCAGTGGCTGTGTAATGTAAAGGGGTCCAGAGGTGCAGGGGCTATGTAATGTAAAGGAGTCCAGAGGTGCAGGGCTGTGTAATGTAAAAAGTTCGAGAGGTGCAGGTCTGTGTAATGTAAAGGGGTCTAGAGGTGCAGGGCTGTGTGATGTAAAGGGGTCTAGATGTGCGGGGCTGTGTAATGTAAAAGGGTCCAGAGGTGCGGGGCTGTGTAATGTAAAGGAGTCTAGAGGTGCAAGGCTGTGTGATGTAAAGGGGTCTAGATGTGCGGGGCTGTGTAATGTAAAAGGGTCCAGAGGTGCAGGGGCTGTCTAATGTAAAGGGGCCCAGAAGTGCAGGGCTGTGTAATGTAAAGAAGTCCAGGGGTGTCGGGGCTGTGTAATGTAAAGGGGTCCAGGGGTGTGGGGGCTGTGTAATGTAAAGGGGTCCAGAGGTGCGGGGCTGTGTAATGTAAAGGGGTCCAGGGGTGTGGGGGCTGTGTACTGTAAAGGAGTCCAGAGGTGCGGGTCTGTGTAATGTAAAGGAGTCCAGGGGTGTCGGGGCTGTGTAATGTAAAGGAGTCCAGGGGTGTGGGGGCTGTGTAATGTAAAGGAGTCAAGAGGTGCAGGGCTGTGTAATGTAAAGGAGTCCAGAGGTGCGGGCTGTGTAATGTAAAGGGGTCCAGAGGTGCGGGGGCTGTGTAATGTGAAGGAGTCCAGAGGTGCGGGGCTGTGTAATGTAAAGGAGTCCAGAACTGCGGGGCTGTGTAATGTAAAGGGGTCCAGAGGTGCGGGGCTGTGTAATGTGAAGGAGTCCAGAGGTGCGGGGCTGTGTAATGTAAAGGAGTCCAGGGGTGTGGGGGCTGTGTAATGTGAAGGAGTCCAGAGGTGCGCCTCTGTGTAATGTAAAGGAGTCCAGAGGTGCGGGGCTGTGTAATGTGTAGGGGTCCAGAGGTGCGGGGCTGTGTAATGTAAAGGAGTCCAGAGGTGCAGGGTGCTGTGTAATGTAAAGAGGTCCAGAGGTGCGGGGCTGTGTAATGTAAAGGAGTCCAGAGGTGCAGGGTGCTGTGTAATGTAAAGAGGTCCAGAGGTGCGGGGGCTGTGTAATGTAAAGGGGTCCAGAGGGTCGGGGCTGTGTAATGTAAAGGAGTCCAGAGGTGCAGGGTGCTGTGTAATATAAAGAGGTCCAGAGGTGCGGGGGCTGTGTAATGTAAAGGGGTCCAGAGGGTCGGGGCTGTGTAATGTAAAGAGGTCCACAGGTGCGGGGCTGTGTAATGTAAAGGAGTCCAGAGGTGCGAGGCTGTGTAATGTGTAGGGGTCCAGAGGTGCGGGGCTGTGTAATGTAAAGGAGTCCAGAGGTGCAGGGTGCTGTGTAATGTAAAGAGGTCCAGAGGTGCGGGGCTGTGTAATGTGTAGGGGTCCAGAGGTGCGGGGCTGTGTAATGTAAAGGAGTCCAGAGGTGCAGGGTGCTGTGTAATGTAAAGAGGTCCAGAGGTGCGGGGCTGTGTAATGTAAAGGAGTCCAGAGGTGCAGGGTGCTGTGTAATGTAAAGAGGTCCAGAGGTGCGGGGGCTGTGTAATGTAAAGGGGTCCAGAGGGTCGGGGCTGTGTAATGTAAAGGAGTCCAGAGGTGCAGGGTGCTGTGTAATATAAAGAGGTCCAGAGGTGCGGGGGCTGTGTAATGTAAAGGGGTCCAGAGGGTCGGGGCTGTGTAATGTAAAGAGGTCCACAGGTGCGGGGCTGTGTAATGTAAAGGAGTCCAGAGGTGCGAGGCTGTGTAATGTGTAGGGGTCCAGAGGTGCGGGGCTGTGTAATGTAAAGGAGTCCAGAGGTGCAGGGTGCTGTGTAATGTAAAGAGGTCCAGAGGTGCGGGGCTGTGTAATGTGTAGGGGTCCAGAGGTGCGGGGCTGTGTAATGTAAAGGAGTCCAGAGGTGCAGGGTGCTGTGTAATGTAAAGAGGTCCAGAGGTGCGGGGCTGTGTAATGTAAAGGGGTCCAGAGGGTCGGGGCTGTGTAATGTGAAGGAGTCCAGAGGTGCGGGGCTGTGTAATGTAAAGGAGTCCAGAGGTGCAGGGTGCTGTGTAATGTAAAGAGGTCCAGAGGTGCGGGGGCTGTGTAATGTAAAGGGGTCCAGAGGGTCGGGGCTGTGTAATGTAAAGGAGTCCAGAGGTGCGGGGCTGTGTAATGTGTAGGGGTCCAGAGGTGCGGGGCTGTGTAATGTAAAGGAGTCCAGAGGAGCAGGGTGCTGTGTAATGTAAAGAGGTCTAGAGGTGCGGGGCTGTGTAATGTAAAGGGGTCCAGAGGTGTGGGGTGCTGTGTAATGTAAAGGGGTCCAGAGGTGCGGGGCTGTGTAATGTAAAGGGGTCCAGAGGTGCGGGGTTGTGTAATGTAAAGGAGTCCAGAGGTGCGGGGTGCTGTGTAATGTAAAGGGGTCCAGAGGTGCAGGGCTGTGTAATGTGTAGGGGTCCAGATGTGCGGGGCTGTGTAATGTAAAGGAGTCCAGAGGTGCAGGGTGCTGTGTAATGTAAAGAGGTCCAGAGGTGCGGGGGCTGTGTAATGTAAAGGGGTCCAGAGGGTCGGGGCTGTGTAATGTAAAGAGGTCCAGAGGTGCGGGGCTGTGTAATGTAAAGGAGTCCAGAGGTGCGAGGCTGTGTAATGTGTAGGGGTCCAGAGGTGCGGGGCTGTGTAATGTAAAGGAGTCCAGAGGTGCAGGGTGCTGTGTAATGTAAAGAGGTCCAGAGGTGCGGGGCTGTGTAATGTAAAGGAGTCCAGAGGTGCAGGGTGCTGTGTAATGTAAAGAGGTCCAGAGGTGCGGGGGCTGTGTAATGTAAAGGGGTCCAGAGGTGCGGGGCTGTGTAATGTAAAGGAGTCCAGAGGTGCGGGGTGCTGTGTAATGTAAAGAGGTCCAGAGGTGTGGGGGCTGTGTAATGTAAAGGAGTCCAGAGGTGCAGGGCTGTGTAATGTGAAGGAGTCCAGAGGTGCGGGGCTGTGTAATGTAAAGGAGTCCAGAGGTGCGGGGCTGTGTAATGTAAAGGAGTCCAGAGGTGCAGGGTGCTGTGTAATGTAAAGAGGTCCAGAGGTGCGGGGGCTGTGTAATGTAAAGGGGTCCAGAGGTGCGGGGCTGTGTAATGTAAAGGAGTCCAGAGGTGCGGGGTGCTGTGTAATGTAAAGAGGTCCAGAGGTGTGGGGGCTGTGTAATGTAAAGGAGTCCAGAGGTGTGGGGTTGTGTAATGTAAAGGAGTCCAGAGGTGCAGGGTGCTGTGTAATGTAAAGAGGTCCAGAGGTGCGGGGGCTGTGTAATGTAAAGGGGTCCAGAGGGTCGGGGCTGTGTAATGTAAAGGAGTCCAGAGGTGCGAGGCTGTGTAATGTGTAGGGGTCCAGAGGTGCGGGGCTGTGTAATGTAAAGGAGTCCAGAGGTGCGGGGGCTGTGTAATGTAAAGGGGTCCAGAGGTGCGGGGCTGTGTAATGTAAAGGAGTCCAGAGGGTCGGGGCTGTGTAATGTAAAGGAGTCCAGAGGTGCGAGGCTGTGTAATGTGTAGGGGTCCAGAGGTGCGGGGCTGTGTAATGTAAAGGAGTCCAGAGGTGCAGGGTGCTGTGTAATGTAAAGAGGTCCAGAGGTGCGGGGGCTGTGTAATGTAAAGGGGTCCAGAGGTGCGGGGCTGTGTAATGTAAAGGAGTCCAGAGGTGCGGGGTGCTGTGTAATGTAAAGAGGTCCAGAGGTGTGGGGGCTGTGTAATGTAAAGGAGTCCAGAGGTGCAGGGCTGTGTAATGTGAAGGAGTCCAGAGGTGCGGGGCTGTGTAATGTAAAGGAGTCCAGAGGTGCGGGGCTGTGTAATGTAAAGGAGTCCAGAGGTGCAGGGTGCTGTGTAATGTAAAGAGGTCCAGAGGTGCGGGGGCTGTGTAATGTAAAGGGGTCCAGAGGTGCGGGGCTGTGTAATGTAAAGGAGTCCAGAGGTGCGGGGTGCTGTGTAATGTAAAGAGGTCCAGAGGTGTGGGGGCTGTGTAATGTAAAGGAGTCCAGAGGTGTGGGGTTGTGTAATGTAAAGGAGTCCAGAGGTGCAGGGTGCTGTGTAATGTAAAGAGGTCCAGAGGTGCGGGGGCTGTGTAATGTAAAGGGGTCCAGAGGGTCGGGGCTGTGTAATGTAAAGGAGTCCAGAGGTGCGAGGCTGTGTAATGTGTAGGGGTCCAGAGGTGCGGGGCTGTGTAATGTAAAGGAGTCCAGAGGAGCAGGGTGCTGTGTAATGTAAAGAGGTCTAGAGGTGCGGGGCTGTGTAATGTAAAGGAGTCCAGAGGTGCGGGGCTGTGTAATGTAAAGGAGTCCAGAGGTGCGGGGGCTGTGTAATGTAAAGGGGTCCAGAGGTGCGGGGCTGTGTAATGTAAAGGAGTCCAGAGGTGCGAGGCTGTGTAATGTGTAGGGGTCCAGAGGTGCGGGGCTGTGTAATGTAAAGGAGTCCAGAGGTGCGAGGCTGTGTAATGTGTAGGGGTCCAGAGGTGCGGGGGCTGTGTAATGTAAAGGGGTCCAGAGGGTCGGGGCTGTGTAATGTAAAGGAGTCCAGAGGTGCGAGGCTGTGTAATGTGTAGGGGTCCAGAGGTGCGGGGCTGTGTAATGTAAAGGAGTCCAGAGGAGCAGGGTGCTGTGTAATGTAAAGAGGTCTAGAGGTGCGGGGCTGTGTAATGTAAAGGAGTCCAGAGGTGCGGGGCTGTGTAATGTAAAGGAGTCCAGAGGTGCGGGGGCTGTGTAATGTAAAGGGGTCCAGAGGTGCGGGGCTGTGTAATGTAAAGGAGTCCAGAGGTGCGAGGCTGTGTAATGTGTAGGGGTCCAGAGGTGCGGGGCTGTGTAATGTAAAGGAGTCCAGAGGTGCGGGGCTGTGTAATGTAAAGGAGTCCAGAGGTGTGGGGGCTGTGTAATGTAAAGGGGTCCAGAGGTGTGGGGGCTGTGTAATGTAAAGGGGTCCAGAGGTGTGGGGGCTGTGTAATGTAAAGGAGTCCAGAGGTGCGGGGCTGTGTAATGTAAAGGAGTCCAGAGGTGCGGGGCTGTGTAATGTAAAGGAGTCCAGAGGTGTGGGGGCTGTGTAATGTAAAGGGGTCCAGAGGTGTGGGGGCTGTGTAATGTAAAGGGGTCCAGAGGTGCAGGGTGCTGTGTAATGTAAAGGGGTCCAGATTATTATCTTCCTTTATTAGCAGGTGAATGCAGCCCTCCATACATTCACATACATTGAGTTCAGCCCTTAAGTGGAAAAGGTTGCTGACCCCTGTCCTAAAACCTTTGCACGGCACTGTATACACAATTGTTTTGTTTCTCATTTCTATTTTAAACTGAAAAGGTTGTTTTACAAGATTTTGGGGGTTCACTTTGGGCCAGGGATGCATTATTTTAGTGTATTACTGATTATATTATTACTCTTATTTTAGTGGAATTCAGTTTATATAGTCTGCTACACTTACCTCTCCCCGCTGCCCTTTAGCCCCGCCCTGTGTCGGTCTACATTGTGAGTAAGTGATAGTTTGTATGCGCAGTACAGAAAATCAGGTCATTTTTGATTTTTGGAAACAAACATCATTTCCCGCTATACAGAACTTTGCAGAACATTTCCTATTCTTTCAGACAGTTCTGATTCCTGGCCTCTTTCCTGCGCTGTGCCTGCTGTATTCTCAGTAGTGTAACATTACTGCAAAATTCATCAGAAAGAAACCTCATAATGACTGTGGAAGGCTGGAGGAGCTAACAACTCGGTGCAGCGAGATACAGAAAAAAACACCCAAATGATTCAATCCAAAGGCAGCAAAGTGGAGATATCAGTTTTGGGGTGAGCTGGATATTTATTGTGAGTGCCTAAGTGTTTTTGAACTTTTTAGATTCAGTTTAAGCATACAGAATACTGGATTGTAATTCTGGACCTGAATTTAGAACAGAAGATCAATTTAGGAGATAGTGGGTCATCAAGCGCCATCTGCTGGTGCAGTGGAAAAAAACACCTACTAAAAGGTTATATAACAAAGGTATTTTCAGTTCTCTTAGAGAAGTATGGTCAAAGTTTTTTTGGTCATGCTTCTCTTGTGGGTGACAAGAGTGGAGTTACTCATGCTCTCCTATGACCTAGAACAGGGATCCTCAAACTACGGCCCTCCAGCTGTTACAGAACTACAAATCCCATGAGGCATTGCAACACTCTGACATTCACAGACATGACTAGGCATGATGGGAATTGTAGTTCCTGAACACCTGGAGGGCCATAGTTTGAAGACCCCTGACCTAGAATTAGTCAACAATGGGCTACAATCCACTGCCGGCTGATGTCACAGAGCTGCTCCAGGCTCTGGAAGGATCCCGACAATAATGTCAAGTTCCACCCAGATGTCTGATCAGCAGCTGGCTCAGACTCGCAGTGCACAATTGAGAGCTTAAAGGGGTTGTAGAGATTTGTTGTTTTACTTTCTAAATAGGTTCTTTTAAGCTAGTGCATTGTTGGTTCACTTACCTTTTCCTTTGATTTCCCTTCTAAATGTTTTTTTTTTTGTCTGAATTTCTCACTTCCAGTTTCTCCTCAGTAAACTTGCCACCATCATCCTAGCGGTGGTTAGTCAGCCAGAACAGCTTACTGAGGAGAAACAGGAAGTGAGAAATTCAGACAAAGAAAAAAAATATTTAGAAGGGAAATGGAAGGAAAAGGAAAGTGAACCAACAATGCACTAGCTTAAAGCGGGGGTTCCGCGGTCCGTCGTTTTTATTTTTTATGTTAATTTAACGGTTTTAATGTAGCCAAGCTTGTACTCACGTTTTTAAGCTTCCTACTCCTCCGCAGTCTGAATCGACAGCTACAAATGAATGAATGACTTGTATAGCGCTACACATGCAAACTGAATCACCTCTGGGCACTTTTTGCAGCCAGTGTCTTCCTGGCTGGTGCGGTCATTGACCCCGCAGGACCTTGACACGCTTGGGACACACAGTCATACACACATATATACTGGGCCAATTTGGACAGGATCCAATTAACCTACCAGCATGTCTTTGGAGTGTGGGAGGAAACCGGAGTACAAGGAGAAAACCTACGCAGACACAGGGAGAACATGCAAACTCCAAGCAGATGGCGTCGTGGTCGGGATTCGAACCAGCGACCCTTTTGCTGCTAGGTGAAAGTGATAACCACTAGACCACTGTGCTGCCTTTATAATAATTTATAACGATCGGTTTTGACCTATCGGTTAGGTGTCCATCAGGTACATTTTAAAGCATGTTTTTTGACCGAAGGATAACTGACCGATGGTGCCCACACACGATCGGCTTGGACCGATAAAACGGACCTTCAGTCCGTTTTCATCGGTTTTGACCGATCGTGTGTACACGGCCTAGGAGTTTGATGCCTTTTATTTTCCCACTACCTTGGCCCTGCACGTTTTTCTCTGCTATCACTAAGGACTGCGCAATATTAAATGATTATGTCATTTGTTTTTTTAGAATCAACCCCTTTCTTTAGGAAGGAGTATTTGGAATGCTACATCAATTAATACATATGCTGAGATTCTAAGGCCTCGTACACACGAGTAAATCCATTTGTTCAAATCGGTCGGACCGACCGATTTGAACAAATCTGTCTGCTTGGATTTTGGTTTGCTCGCGTGTACACACGAGCAAACCAAAATCCCTGCCAGCAGAGAGCGCGCTGACGTGTCGGTGACGTTGACGCCGCCACGTCACCGCACCAGGAAGTAAAACACTTCCGCGCATGCGTCGAAACCATTCGGCGCGTTTGCGAGAAGACATGTCTGCTGGTTAGCGTACTAACCAGCAGACATGTCGGGCGGACGGGTTCCCAGCCGACAGATTTCAAAGCATGCTTTGAAATCTGTCGGGTGGCCAAATCCGTCTGTTTGCCCGTACACACGGTCGAATCTGTCTGCTGAAACGGTCTAGCAGACCGTTTCCAGCAGACAGATTTGATCGTGTGTACGAGGCCTTATACAATTCTTATACTTATAATTCTTATTATTCTTATACAATTCTTATACAATTAATATTGTATGTTAAATAATATGTGCAATTCTGTTTTTAGTCTTATGCAATTTTTGTGATATCGCACTTGTGAGTCGCTGCTTTTTTCTCACCTATATTTCATTTGATTGCTTAGGAGCATTTTTTTTTTTCCCCTTTACAATATAAGTACCTGCTGGACAGCTATGACAGCTCTTATGGTGTATGTCTCTCATGACAAATTTAGTTTAACCACTTTGGCCCCGGAAGGATTTGCCCCCCCTTAATTACCAGGCCATTTTTTGCGATTCAGCACTGCGTCGCTTTAACTGACAATTGCGCAAAAGTTATAGCGTCTACAAAATAGGGGTTAGATTTATGGCATTTTTATTATTTTTTTTTTTTTTACTAGCAATGGTGGCAATCTGCAATTTTAGCAGGACTGCAACATTGCGGCAGACAGATCGAACACTTTTGACACTTTTTCGGGACCATTGACCACATTAATCAGAGCTAAAAATAGCCACTTATTACTGTAAATTTTTTATTGGCGATGAAGGGGTTAACACTATGGCCGATCAAGGGGTTAAATGTGTGTCCTAGGGAGTGTTTCTAACTGTAGTATGGGTATGAATTGCTGTTCATACCCAGTATGAACAGCAGATCTGTCTCTACCCCCCGGACAGAACGGAGATCTGTCTGTTTACATTGACAGTCCTCTGTTCTGTCTATCTCAGGAGCGATCGTGGGTGTCCGGTGGACATCGCGTGCCTCCTATACCCCTTAAAGCGCCCGTTGTACAGCTATGCAGATTCCCACAGGGGAGCCAACCTGCCGCCTTATACTGATACTAATGATGGAGCAATAGTCCTCCCACTGATACCAAAAAAGGGGCACTATTTATCTCACTAATAACAATGAGGAGGCATTATTCCTCCCACTGATAATAATGACGGTGCACTGGTCCTACAACTGACACCAGCAATGATGCACTATTCCTCCTATTGATACCAACAATGGGGACATTTTAATTCCCCTGATACCAATGATGGGGCACTATTCCTACCTTTAATACCAATGATGAGGCAGAAGAGTGAGGCTGTTATAGCCACAAAGAAGGGAAGGGGGAAGTACTTTTCAATATCCACGCTTTGTTATGGTGTCCGTAGAAAGATAAAGCCACCCTGTAATAGATTTATTCCCAGGCCAATACCAGAATCTATGTTCTATTCTGCCTCTGACCCAAATTCAAGGTGATGTGAATGCATGCATGCAAAAAGGATCACCCTGGCACACAATGGTCAGTATGAGCTCTTCCTCATCAACAGACTTTTATTCAGGGTCGGACCTCCTTATATAATCAAAGTGACATAAGCAAACGTCATCACATATGTGTACTGTATATTGTGAGGGATTTGCTCCGTAGCGGGTGTGTGTGACTC
The DNA here is from genome assembly GCA_029574335.1 of Rana kukunoris. Classification (NCBI taxonomy): domain Eukaryota; kingdom Metazoa; phylum Chordata; class Amphibia; order Anura; family Ranidae; genus Rana; species Rana kukunoris. The sequence continues at coordinate 187,738,711 of CM056055.1, read as the reverse complement.
CCTGGATGTGTTCACTACAAGCTGAACTATACAGAAAGGCAGTTGAGGATGGTTGAAAACAAAGAATATGGTTTATTCTTCCATATTGATGGATACAAGTGCAAGCATCAAAACAGTATAAACAAAATAAAACATAAAATAAACCCTTGCCACTTGGGGCATCTACCTTCACAACACAGGAACCTGCCTATGGAGTCTGGCACAGCCTACTGCTGGGCAGACACTGTTGGTCATACAGCAGAAAACAAAAAGTCTCTGATATTTATCACACATAAATACTGATACGACCTAACCTTCAGAAGTCTTTCTCAGTCAACTGCTCTCCTTAACTCAAAAGCTTAAGGATGCAGCAATCAGTAGTCACCCTCTGGGTGACTTATAGAGGCCTTAATTGCCTCATACTGAACAGCTGAAGTTTTCCAACGCCCTAAACCTTTCTGGCTACCTCTGTAGCCGACTCCTCATATTAATTGGTGAATTGTCTAAACAAGGCAGAAATGTATCTCCCGTCTGTGACAACACCCACAGATTTAAGGCCTCAGGATGCAGCAATCAGTAGTCACCCTCTGGGTGACTTATAGAGGCCTTAATTGCCTCATACTGAACAGCTGAAGTTTTCCAACGCCCTAAACCTTTCTATCTACCTCTGTAGCCGACACCTGATAATAATTGGTGAATTGTCTAAACAAGGCAGAAATGTATCTCCCGTCTGTGACAACACCCACAGATTTACCTGACTTCCTGGTTCATCTGTATTTGGTCCGTTTCCTGTTCGACGTCTGTTTTGCCACAAGTACATTCCAGAGCACAGCAGTCATCTTTCATTGCACGGTGGGAGGGGTAAAAAAGGGGGGGTAAGGAGTAAGAAGTAAGAAAACATCTGTTTGTCATTTTGAGTAAAGAATTTACTGCTGGCTTTTTACGTGATTACTAATATATATATATATATATCACAATAAGAAATACAATAAATAATAATAAGGATATGAAAGAAAATACTAATATTAGACAGATTGAGACATAACATAGTCATTTTATTAGTTCCATCACATTTAGACACCTTTAGCCCAAACGCCACAACAGCGGACACTTCCGGGCAACCTCTGCCACACTTCAAGCAGAAAGGTGGGTGGGGCTCTGGGTCACTTCAGGGGGGGGGGCAATAATTGCTGATAATACCTAGGATTTCTGGCACAGAGGACTCAGGAGTGTCTGCTGCCTACCATAGAGACCCAGGGCTTGGGTAATAGCCACAAGCTGATGCGATCTTCTTAATAATAGATCAACATAGCTGGTGAGCGGAGTTGATGTATAAGGTGGATGATCTTTTTCTATCTTACCCCTTCATTTATTCCTTGGTGTTGATTGATTTGAAGTCACCGTGGATCAGTCTATTGAAGAATTATCTTAAGAACTGTATTCTGGAGCTTTGTATAGTGTGGATCTACTTCTATATTCAATAAAATTAATGATATGGACACTTAGAAAGGAATTCATCCTGTTCTCATGTGATACATACATACCATCTGGGTCTATCAGTCTGCTTTGTCACATCATTCTGGACTTAGGAGGAAGGTTTTCAGTCTTCATTGATTGCTCTTGGTTGTATGATACATATGTCACACATTTTTTATGATTTATATATCACATATTTTTCTTTATTAATTTTACAGAGCAGCTTATTTTTATTTGTTCTGTTGTGTGTATCTCACACACTCAAGTTGCAGCGGTTCGCTTAGTATTATACACAGGGCTGTTCCTAGGGTCACAGGCGCCTGGGTGCAGAAATATTTCTGGCGCCCCCACATGGGCGTGGTCATTTTTCTAACTAACTCCCCTTTACAAATGTTTCTATGGCAATGACTCAACCACAGAGTTGCTCCCCCACAAAGTCCTTCATTACCCTAGGATCCTTACATGATATTTTAACAATAAACAAAATACAGGAAGAGAAGCACAGTACTTTATTGGGACCTGGAGGGGGGCCTCTCTGATGGACACAGATATGGCTTCTGTTAGATAGTTAGAAAGAGCCCCCAGACATACTACAGACATGATACAGGAGATGGTCAGAGACGGCAGACATAGTACAGAAGATGGTCAGAGACTGCAGACTTAGTACAGGAGATGGTCAGAGACTGCAGACATAGTACAGGAGACGGTCAGAGACTGCAGACTTAGTACAGGAGACGGTCAGAGACTGCAGACATAGTACACAAGATGGTCAGAGACTGCAGACTTAGTACAGGAGATGGTCAGAGACTGCAGACCTAGTGCAGGAGACGGTCAGAGCCTGCAGAAATAATACAGGAGATGGTCAGAGGCTGCATACACAGTACAGGAGATGATCAGAGACTGCAGACATATGAGATGGTCAGAGACTGCAGACATAATACACAAGATGGTCAGGGACTGCAGACATAGTACAGGAGACGGTCAGAGACTGCAGATACTGTACAGGAGATGGTCAGAGGCTAGAGACATAGTACAGGAGATGGTCAGAGACACATCAGTTCTGAATGGACACACACCTATGCTCAGAACACTAGTTTTGGACAGACACAAACAAGGAGAAAAGGAGGGAGGGGAGAAGTCTGCCACTTCGGCGCCCCCACCTCTGCAGGTGCCTGGGTGCAAAGCTCCCTGTGCACCCTGCCTAGGATCGGCCCTGATTATAAACTACTTAATACACCTATAGGGAGTGGTACACAGACAGCGCAGTATTTCACTTTGACAAAGTGTAGCTCTACCCCCAAAGGAGCCGCTGGATGATTGTTGGGATCGACAAATTAAGTTACCTTGGCGTTGTCCAGGGGTGTGATACAGGAACAAAGTAACGAGCGAAGGTTTAGACAGTCAATAAAGGTTTTTCAATGCTTTATTTCCAGGCCAACACAGTCAACATCAACTGAAAGAAGAGGAGAACTTGCGGTGTCAGGCCTGGATGTGAACGGGCACGCCTGCCCTTAGCAGTACCAATTTGTAAGTTCGTCGCCACTCCTGCCTAAATGGGTGAAGTGCCCACGGACAGGGTTCCTTTCACTAACCTGGCAACTGAGGCGTCACTTTCAATGTCTGGAAGGAACAGGCCTCTCACACAGACCTGGCTCTAGAGCCTCTGCTACAGGCCAATTGCTTTAGATGAGATTAGGTGAATGAACAGAGCGAATCCTCCCAGTAAATTCTAGCACAGGTCACCAGGAGACAGTAAAGCGTACCTGTCAGCATCCCAGTCACCAGATCCCCGATTGGTTCGTTCGGGCCCTGTGGACAACCTGCCTCCGGGTTCCCCTCGAGCCGACTCCCCAATCGCACGGCACCCAGCCTGGGATCCATTCAATAGGACTGAGAACCCAGTAAGTCACTGGGGTCCCCTTTCGCCTCCGGTTGAGGCTCGGTGAAGCCTGCAAAGATTTTATAACACATGACACCTGCCACAGATATACCCCTCCCCAGCATGCCCTGCGAGGGAGGAACTCCTCCAATTGGCTGCTGGGGAAGACCTACTATTCCGAAAACCCCTCTGGCGCCAGCTGCTGGCCAGAAATGATACCACATCCCTAGAATGCAGCCTTACCCAGTGGACCTTTTCCGGAACATCAGAGGTCACAATTTAGATAAATAATGACTGAGAGCAATGTAACTCTCCCAGTCCAACTAACTTTAGCCTAGTGCCCATGCTGAAAGTAAGGGGGCGCTACATAAGTATACCAGAAAATAAATACATTATCCCCCTTAATACAGAGACATTTCAAAACAACATATAATTATAGTGCAGAACACTGAAATGAAAAAATATTCTGACCTCACTAATACCCGCATTATTTCTCATCTCTATAACTAAAGATATAACTAAATATAATATACCAGAGTTTGGTCGGATGAAGACTTCAGCTCTTTCCCTTTCTTTTAAAAGAAGAAAAAAAAGAGGGGAGGTTGTCGACACGAAGAAAAGATGGGGAAAATTCTAGGGTTTTATCTGGTATACCATGTGAAGTTTTTCTGGGCAAGCAATACAACATGGCAGACCCCAAACGCAGAGGGAGCATTCTAGCTAGGGTTGCCACTTGTCCAGGATTCACCCGGACAGTTCGAGTTTTGAATCATGTGTCTGGGTTGAAACCCGGACACGTTATTTAGACTGGACTATGGCTTCCCTAAAGCTTCGTACACACGATCGTATTTGTTATCGGAAAATTCGAAAGCATGCTATCCAATATTTGTTGTCGGAAACCCTGTCATCACACATTTGTTTTTGAAAATCTGAGCGTGTGTACGAGGCCTAACAGTATGATATGGACAGTTCAAAGTTTCACTTGGACCCTAAACCTGCCAGAGCCAGCATTGGCAACAAATCACTGCTTATTCTAGGCACCATACAATTAGAAGTTTTCCTTCCTTAGAACAAACTTCCATGAGTTGCTTCAGTCTTTGCTCTTTAACACGTTTATTCATTATTATTGTCATTTCCTGTAAACCATTTAAATGAAACTTATTTTTCATGCAGCGGAAGACTCTATGGACCAGTGTTTGCATCAGTGTTTAGTACCTGCGTATAAATCAAAATATAGCTAAGCATGATCGTAAAATGAATAGGCTTTTGTAAATACATTGCCGGCCTCGTGGTTACAAGAGGAAAAACCCTTTCATATAGTCAAGGCTAAGTGTCACTGTATGCATTTAAATTAAACAGGCGGCAATAGATTCTGGGAAATTACCATAAATAAGTCTGGCCTCCGACACTTATAATGAAGAGAGCTCAACCCAATAAACAAGATAAGTAATGGCATCCTATACATATTTCAGGAGCGACATAAAGAACAGCCTTGTAAAGCAAAAAAGAATGATAACTTACTCCAGCAGAATCTCGGAAAAATTTTAACCTGTTTATTTAGATAAAATGAGGAAAAATACAGGAGTTATTAAGATATTACAAGTTATTAAGATAGAATTAGCATTAAGTATAGTTGTACACATGGCCGTCTTTAAGGCAGGGCAAAAGGGGAAGCTGCCCTGGGCCCTGTCATTGTGGTGGGGCCCAAAGCAGCTGCCTCATACTTGCCAACTATGCCAGTTTTTAGGCCCACGAATTCCGCAACTAACACAAATTTCTCGGGGGTGGCAATTGCCCTGTTGCCCCCCCCCCCCCCCCTGGATCCGCCCCTGTACAGAACAAAGCTTATTTACGACCTATGAACTAAATACTTATATACTATGATCATTAGCTCCATTTAGTGGCCTTAATAGGATATTTTCCTGATTCGTTCCATTCTGTATGAAGAATGACATTTGACCTGGGGAGAAAATAGCCTAATAACTTTTGTTTTAATTTCCCCAATTCGTACAGAACAAAGCTTATTTATGACTTTTCAGCTAAATACTTATATACTATGATCATTAGCTCCATCTAGTGGCCATAATAGGATATTTTACTGCTCTATTCTGTATGAATAATGACATTCGACCTGGAGAGAAAATAGCCTAATAACTTTTGTTTTCATTTCCCTAATTTGTACAGAACTAAGCTTATTTACGACTTATCAGCTAAATATAGCAATGAGGAGGAAGAAAATGGACTGCCGCACTCCAGGAGAATTTCAAACGAAAAAGTTCCCTTTAATGTAAAAACAGGAACATGTACAGTCACCGCAACCACAGAAACAGGATAGCCGACGCGTTTCGCACTCAACTAGTGCTTAGCCATGACTAAGCACTAGTTGAGTGCGAAACGCGCCGGCTGTCCTGTTTCTGTGGTTGCGGTGACTGTACATGTTCCTGTTTTTACATTAAAGACAACTTTTTCATTTGAAATTCTCCTGGAGTGCGGCAGTCCATTTTCTTCCTCCTCATTGCTATTGCTACTTGCATCGCCAGCACCTTGGTAATCCAACCATCCTTAATTATCTACAGGGCTCACCTGGAGCGGTGACCCTCCTTCTCTTATCAGCTAAATACTTACTGTATATACTGGAGTATAAATATAGAAAAAAGTGGTAAATAAACGTATGTAAACATATGATAATGTCCAAGTAGTTGTACCACAAACAGCGCTGGTATTGGTACTTCGGTGTGACTCATAAATTATATAAATAAATGAAGACCAATTCCACACATTAATGTAACATCATTGATGAAGTGCAGCGCAATAACAAGGAAAGTCCAGAAGTGGTTGTGTTGAAAAACAGATAGCAAGCACCTTCCACCTTGAAGTTCACAATCACCTCTATTGTTGATGGTTTTACACTATGTGGCGCCCTTTTTCTTTTGTCCATGATTGGGTCCGGTGACAAGGTTGAACTGAAGCTGACTTAATGTTGTTTCCAGAGAGTGACCACGTTCCCAGTTCGATGCCTGTTACCCGGTGCCGGTGGCATTGGATCCAAGTCCGACTTTTATCAGATGGTCTGTGTTCCTTTATTGTGACGAGTGCATCAGCCTTTGGGAATTTATACACCGCCCGATTTTATCAGCTGTCTGGTGAGTGTGTACCCCAGAGGGGGATCGTCTGTTCCACGTGGTGATTGTGAACTTCAAGGTGGAAGGTGCTTGCTATCTATTTTTCAACACAACCACTTATGGACTTTCCTTGTTATTGCGCTGCACTTCATCAATGATGTTACATTAAAGGGGTGTTCCAGCCAAAAATGGTGTTTATTAAAAAAGTGTAGCTGCTGGCTTTTAATAAACACTCACTTACCTGCTCCTGCGTTCCAGCGACGCGCCGACCGGGGCTCCGCTCCTCTCCCCCCCTCCCCGGCCGGCGTCTCCATCCCGACTATGGGCACCCAGCCGTGACAGCCTTCGGCTTCACTGCCGGGCACCCACTGCACATGCGCGAGCGCGGCTCGTCGCTGATTGGACAGGCGATCGCATGGGACCTGTCATGTGTCCCATGCGATCGCCTACAGGGAGGGGCTGGTGTAGGCGATTAAGGCTTAATCGCCTAACCAGCCCCTCGGCGGAAGCAGGAAGTGGGACAGGAAGTCCCACTCCTCCTGAAGCCCCCACTCCCCCCCCCCCAAAAAATTACATGCCAAATGTGGCATGTAAGGGGGAGGGGATTAAGGGAAACTTAATTTTTAGGGTGGAACTCCTCTTTAACCACTTAAGGACCGCCTACTGTACATTTACGTCAGCAGAATGGCACGGCTGGGCACATCAACGTATATATACGTTGGTTTCTAGTACCCAGCCGTAGGTCACGGGCGAGCGCCCGTGGCGCGCTCCCGTGACCCGGTCCGAAGCTCCGGGACCGGGACCGCGGGACTCGCGGACCCGATCGCCGCTGGAGTGCGGCGATCGGTCCCCGGAGCTGAAGAACAAGGAGAGCCGTGTGTAAACACGGCTTTCCCATGCTTCATTGTGGCCGCAGCATCGATCACGTCATCCCTATTATAGGGGGATGTGATCGATGACGTCACACCTACAGCCACACCCCCCTACAGTTGTAAACACACACAGGGAACACACAAATCCTACAGCGCCCCCTTGTGGTTAACTCCCAAACTGCAACTGTCATTTTCACAGTAAACGATGCAATTTAAATGCATTTTTTGCTGTGAAAATGACAATTGTCCCAAAAATGTGTCAAAATTGTCCGAAGTGTCCGCCATAATGTTGCAGTCACGAAAAAAAATCGCTGATCGCCGCCATTAGTAGTAAAAAAAAAATAATAATAATAAAAATGCAATAAAACTATCCCCTATTTTGAAAACGCTATAAATTTTGCGCAAACGCTTATTGCGATTTTTTTTACCAAAAATAGGTAGAAGAATACGTATCGGCCTAAACTGAGGAAAAAAAAATTATATATTTTGGGGGATATTTATTATAGCAAAAAGTAAAAAATATTGCATTTTTTTCAAAATTGTCGCTCTATTTTTGTTTATAGCGCAAAAAATAAAAACCGCAGAGGTGATCAAATACCACCAAAAGAAAGCTCTATTTGTGGGGAAAAAAGGACACCAATTTTGTTTGGGAGCCACGTCGCACGACCGCGCAATTGTCAGTTAAAACGACACAGTGCCGAATCGCAAAAAGGGGCAAGGTCCTTTAGCAGCATTTTGGTCCGGGTTGTCCCGATACCACTTTTTTAGGACTGAGTACAAGTACCGATACTTTTTTTCAAGTACTCGCCGATACCGAATACCGATACTTTTTTTTTAAATGTGTCCCCAAATGCAGCCATGTCCCCCCACAAATGCAGCCATGTCCCCCCACATATGCAGCCATGTCCCCCCACATATGCAGCCATGTCTCCCCACATATGCAGCAATGTCCCCCCACATATGCAGCCATGTCCCCCACATTTGCAGCCATGTCCCCCACATTTGCAGCCATGTCCCCCACATATGCAGCCATGTCCCCCCACATATGCAGCCATGTCCCCCATATATCCAGCCATGTCCCCCCACATATGCAGCCATGTCCCCCATATATGCAGCCATGTCCCCCATATATCCAGCCATGCCCCCCATATATCCAGCCATGTCCCCCCACATATGCAGCCATGTCCCCCATATATTCAGCCATGTCCCCCATATATGCAGCCATGTCCCCCATATGTGCAGCCATGTCCCCCATATATCCAACCATGCCCCCCATATATCCAGCCATGTCCCCCATATATCCAGCCATGCCCCCCATATATCCAGCCATGTCCCCCATATATCCAGCCATGTCCCCCCATACCTAGATGCCGCCGCCGCATGTTTACTCAGCGTGCGGGGAACATCACAGCTTTCATTTGAATAGCTGTAGTGTTCCCCGCTGCGCTGCGTATAGACACTCCCCCTTGCTCGGGATTGGACAGATCACCCGTCCATTCATGAGCAAGGGGGATTGTTTATACGCGGTGCGGCGGGAAACACTACAGCTATTCAAATGAAAGCTGTAATGTTCCCCGCGCGCTGTTAAACCAGGCGGTGGCGGTTGCGGCGGCGGCGTTGCGATATGTGGCGGCGCCTTTCGTTGCGTCGGCGGCGGCGGGGGGTGATGGGTGATAGTATCGGATGAGGCATCGGGGGCATTTGCGGGAGTACAAGTACTCCCGCAAATGCTCAGTATCGGTCCCAATACCGATACTGGTATACTGGTATCGGTATCGGGACAACCCTAATCATATGTTTACATACGTTTATTTACCACTTTTTAATATATATGTTACATCATTTTAAACAACAGCTTAGTTTTAGACTTTTCTGATTTTGTGATTGGAGTCAAGAATATTATTTTTATTGTACTTTACAATTTATCTTGGGTTCAGGAATTTTTTGCACTTTGTTGTGTATATTGTCATACAGCTATTTGCAAGTGAGTTCCACTAGGCGCTGGGAGGTGTACTATAGGCCTTTAAGTTACATCTATTTCGCATACTGGAGTATAAGCCAAGTTTTTCAGCACATTTTTTGTGATGAAAATGCCCCCCTCGGCTTATACTCGAGTGACCTTTTTACGCTTGATCTCCCGGACTTTGGGGATCTGGTACACATGTGCACACATGTAGCCCCACTCTTCCTATACAAGTGTACAAAGTTTGTTGTCCGGGGGACCTACGGCCGGTGAGCACCGATTTTTCAAAGCTGGGGACCCCTTACATAGATACCCATGTTAAACGGTAATTTCTCTGGTGATTTTGGGGACCCAGTACTGGCTGGTCATAGGTCACCTGGACCCTGAACTTGGCACACATGTAGCCCAATTTCTACTCTACAAGTGTGCAAAGTTTGCGGAGCAGCGATTTTTCAAAGCCGGGCACCCCTTTCATAGACTCCCATGTTAAACGTCAGTCTAGTCATGGACACAGTGAGGCATAGGCACAGTGAGGCATGGGCACAGTGAGGCATGGGCACAGTGAGGCATGGGCACAGTGAGGCATGGACACAGTGAGGCATGGACACAGTGAGGCTTGGACACAGTGAGGCATAGGCACAGTGAGGCATGGGCACAGTGAGGCATGGGCACAGTGAGGCATGGGCACAGTGAGGCATGGGCACAGTGAGGCATGGGCACAGTGAGGCATGGACACAGTGAGGCATGCAGATGGACACTCTAGGCTTATACTCAAGTCAATACGTTTTCCCATTTTCTTGTGGTAAAATTAGGTCCCGCGGCTTATATTCGGGTCGGCTTATACTCGAGTATATATGGTATATACCAGTGATGGTGAACCATGGCACCCCAAAAGTTTTGGAACTACATTTCCCATGATGCTCATGCACTCTGCAGTGTAGCTGAGCAACATGGGAAATGTAGTTCCAAAACATCTGGGCTGCCAAGGTTCGCCATCACTGGTATATACTATGATCATTAGTTCCATCTAGTGGCCATAATGGGATATTTTCCTGCTCTATTCTGTATGAAAAATGACATTCGACCTGGAGAGAAAATAACCTAATAATCTTTGTCAACGTCCCCCAATTTGCACAGAATAAATGGACCTGCAGTTTCACAGGATGATCTTTTTTTTTATAAATACACCCTAATGTTTCAAAATACATACATTTGTTTTTTAATGAATACCTGCCCAGAATAATGCTCTTCTTTATATCTGTGTAGAGTTCAGACCTAATAAGCTTCAGTAATACCGTTCCAGAGAATTTGTTTCCTGCAACGAGCGGAAAAGGGAAGAAGAATAAAAAAAATACAACCTGTGATATTTATTAAGGCGACAGAAACATGTTTCATTTCAGAAAACACAGAATGAATCCGGCTGTCTTCTTTGTGTATTTAATTGAAGCAATCTCATCCTTTTGCCTTTAATTTCACCTTCAGTAGTGGGGGCCCCGCAGCCCATAAGTTATTGATGAAGCCTATTCTGATTTAATGGAGAGGGAGAAAAGAAAAAGAAAGTGTGCAGGAGAATAGCGAAGGGGAAAATGAGAAAGTGAAAAGCATTTAAATCGATTGTGCAAACAAAAGAGGAGAGGGCGAGGAGAGAGAGGGAGACGAGAGCTGGTTTGATACAGCTGTCAAAACATCTGAAATGTTAGATATTATCAGAGCGGGTTTAGCCGGCTGTAGAAGGTGAGATATTGCTGATTTCCCAGTGAAAATATCACCGGCCATAGAGTACAAAGAAAGATCCCTCTTTGTCGCCCAGCCATCTGCAGAGGATGCCGGGATGCAGCCAATTGTGGTGTTAATGTATCCGCAGTACTTGCAAATGAAATCAAAATGAAAGGTGACCTCCATGAACTCTGCGGGGTCGCTTCTCCAGGAAATAGGAGGCGTTCGACAATAAAATATCAATTTACTGTAACACTGGCCACAGATATTGAAGAGCTTTTCCTGCTCACCCATACATTTATCCAGTTACTGGTTAAAATACAAGGAAGGACGCCAATTACCGGATACAATAGGTTTCTACGCCGAGAACTTTTCACTTAACACCTAAAGTGCCCCACCGACACTTAAAGTGAAGTTTAAACAGTTCCCGACCGCCCACCGCAGATTTGCTGCGGCAAGGTGGCTGCTCTGTGCCAGATCAGGTAGCTAGTACATGATATGTAGAGTTGCCACCTGTTCGGCATTCACCCGGACAGTTCGGGTTTGGAATCATGCATCCGGGTTTTAAACTGTCTGAGACCCGGACGCATTATTCAGACTGGACTAATTCCTGGACTATTCCCTCTCCTGCCTCCAAGTAAGTACGTTAAAGGGTCACTAAAGGAAAAAAAATGTTTTGCTGAAATGACTGTTTACAGGGTATAGAGACATAAAAGTTAACCGATTCCTTTTCAAAATGATTAAAAATATATCAAAATCAATCATATAATGTGCATGCAGGTTAGTTTCACTTTTGAACTGGCTTCATGTTTCTGTGAAGTAGAAATAGAAACACAGAACAAAAACAAACAAATCCAGGGCAGTGTTTTGTTTTTAAAATGAATCTGATTGGTTCTGGGAAGTTTTAGACACACAGTAATGACAGCTTAGAACACCATGAGAAAGCTCCCAGCACTGTGGTTATAAGGAAACAGACAAGCAGGAAGTGTGGAGAACAGAGCAGGATTACAGCAACTTCAAAGCAAAAACGAACAATAAGGACATGAAACCAGTACTGCAGTAAGGTAAAGGAAGCTATTTAGCTAAAAAAAATGTTTCCTTTAGTGATCCTTTAAGGCAGGGGCAGACTGACAACTCATGGGGCCCCCGGGCAATAGAAGATTATGGGGCCCCCGGGCTTACAGATGGCCACCATGCCAGGAGGCAGTGCAGAGGCGGGCAGCTAAAATCTCTGGATTTTCACATCAAAAGCATGTCAGTTTCGGACATATCAGGGACAGATGTAAAAAAAACACAGATTTTTACATACTGTCCCTGGTTTTACTGAGCCTGGCAACCCTGATGGGGCCCCATAGTGGCATGGGGCCCTCGGGGAGTGCCCCAGTGACTCAATGGTCAGTCGGCCCCTGCGGTAAGCTAAATCAGGGTTCTCAGAGCACTCAGATTGTACAGTACACAGGCAGAACGACGATCAGCCCATGTAAACAAGGCAGATCACCGTTTTGCCAGTAGAGAAGGCATTGATCCTGTATTCCTGCAAAAGAATATGGATCTATGCACTCTTATAGTAAAAGCACCTCCCCACAGTGAGAAAGTACAGGCTAGGCACCAGTGGTGGCTCGTCCATTAGGGGCATACAGGCGCCGCCCCTATCCTATCCATGCATCCAGCCCCCTAATCTATATACATGACAGACACCGGGCGCATGGATTCCAATGGCAGGGGGTGTTTTTTTTAAGCATGTGATTAGAGCCAGATGCTCTAATAGGCTTTAAAAAAGGGTGGGCTTGGGGCACACAGCACTGCGCCCCAATCTGACCCAGTTGTGTGACAATAGTGAAGGAATATTCGCTATTTTCACACTGATCCTCCTCCCCGCCAAATAGGAAGTGGGTCATGAGACCCGTTACCCGATTGGCCGAAAGAAGATCCGATCTGATTGGCCGCCAGGAGGAGAAGGGAGGAGAGGCTGGGGAACCTATACCCGCCCGCAACCCGGAGAGAAGGCACCGATGCCGCCTAGAGCACTTCCCGTGAGATGAGGTAAGTCCTGCCCCTGACTTACTGACTGACCGACAGGGGGGCGGGTGCCGCCCGTGACGGGTGGGGGCTTTAGTGCTGTCCGTGACCTGACCAGAGGGGTGGCAGTGGGTGGACTGTTTTCGCCCCTCACCCAAAAATGTTCTCAATGAAAGTGGAGTTACTCTTCTAAAGGAATACTTCTTCTTTTTGGGTCCCCTGCCCGATGTCCTGGATCCTCCTCCCTGTCAAACGCCCTCTTGCTAGGGGGGCACTCGAGCAGGCTCGCTTCTGAGCTGCACTTCTGTGAGTGGACATTGTCCATTCATACACAGAGCGTGGCTTGGCCCCACTCTCTCTTCATTGGCTCACTGGCTGTAAATTCATAGCAGAGGGACCCAATGGCGAGCCAATAAAGAGACAGAGACCCGGGACAGCACACTGGTCTGGGAGGCGGGACATTACGGCGAGCAGGGTTCATATACATTAACTGTCCCAGATCTTGTATATTCAACCTTACCTACTATGTAACTATGTATGTAAGTGCAGGAGAAGAGTGTGGAAGGTATGATGAGGCCAGTATGTGCAGGAGAGAAGTATGGACAGTGTGATGGGTCCAGCTTTTGCAGGAGAGGGGTGTGGAGCTATGGTGAGGCCAGAAGGTGCAGGAGAGCAGTATGGACAGCTTGGTAAGGCCAGAATGTGGAACTCTCTTCCACAATTGATGGTGTTGGCAGGAAGTATTGATTGATAGTTTATACAAGGATATGGGACATGATTATCGACATGAACACACATACACCAATTACACAAATTAAACTGGATGGACTATTGTCTTTATTCAACCCTTCCATCTATGAAACTATGTTGAGGCCAGTATGTGTAGGAAAGGAGTGTGGAAAGTATGATAAGACTAGTATGTGTAGGAAAGGAGTGTGGAAAGTATGATGAGACCAGTATGTGTAGCAAAGGAGTGTGGAAAGAATGATGAGACCAGTATGTGTAGGAAAGGAATGTGAAAAGTATGATAAGACCAGTATGTGTAGGAAAGGAGTGTGGAAAGTATGGTGAGACCAGTATGTGTAGGAAAGGAGTGTGGAATGTATGATGAGACCAGTATGTGTAGGAAAGGAGTGTGGACAGTATGATGAGATCAGTATGTGTAGGAAAGGAGTGTGGACAGTATGATGAGACCAGTATGTGTAGGAAAGGAGTGTGGACAGTATGATGAGATCAGTATGTGTAGGAAAGGAGTGTGGAAAGAATGATGAGACCAGTATGTGTAGGAAAGGAGTGTGGAAAGTATGATAAGACCAGTATGTGTAGGAAAGGAGTGTGGAAAGTATGGTGAGACCAGTATGTGTAGGAAAGGAGTGTGGAATGTATGATGATACCAGTATGTGTAGGAAAAGAGTGTGGAATGTATGATGATACCAGTATGTGTAGGAAAAGAGTGTGGACAGTATGATGAGACCAGTATGTATAGGAAAGGAGTGTGGAAAGTATGATGAGACCAGTATGTGTAGGAAAGGAGTGTGGAAAGTATGATGAGACCAGTATGTGTAGGAAAGGAGTGTGGAAAGAATGATGAGACCAGTATGTGTAGGAAAGGAGTGTGGAAAGTATGATGAGACCAGTATGTGTAGGAAAGGAGTGTGGAAAGAATGATGAGACCAGTATGTGAAGGAAAGGAGTGTGTAAAGTATGATGAGACCAGTATGTGTAGGAAAGGAGTGTGGAAAGAATGATGAGACCAGTATGTGTAGGAAAGGAGTGTGGAAAGTATGATGAGACCAGTATGTGTAGGAAAGGAGTGTGGAAAGTAGGATGAGACCAGTATGTGTAGGAAAGGAGTGTTTTTTTTTGTTCCGTTTCGTATGGTCCCGTCTGTTCGTTTCCGTTTTTTTCGTTTTTTGTAAGACGCCCGTTTTCCCATTCGTTCCCGTTCGTTTGTCGTACGACGTGATTTTTTCGTATTCCGATCGTTTCGTATTTCCGTTACCGTTTTATTTTCGTACATGCGGGATGATTCGTTATTCTGTTTAATTCATGTTCGTTTCTTGTTAGACAATAATTATCGTGAATTTTCGTCAATTTGCATTCTGTGTATCTTGAATGCTTTTCTTTTGTTAGTGTCAGTTGTATGTTCATTGTTCAATGACATCTATAACAAAAGAATTTCATTATGTATATTGAATGAATTCCTTTTTCTGTTTTCTGTGTATTCAAAATACTGAAGGCAATTTTTTTGTTATAGGTGTCATATCAACATACGAAAATAACAAAAGAAACGTGTTCAAATGCAAATCTTTTGTTTATGTTTTTTTTTGAATGGCCATACATGATACAATTTTCTGTGCAATTTTCTTTATATTTACCTTCAACTATGTAGTGCAAGGGCCTGCCTGATTGCATACAATTGAAAGTGTTGTTTAGTTTGACCTCATATATGGTTTTTGGTAAATCTAAAAGAAAATTGAGACCAGTATGTGTAGGAAAGGAATGTGGAAAGAATGATGAGACCAGTATGTGTAGGAAAGGAGTGTGGAAAGTAGGATGAAACCAGTATGTGTAGGAAAGGAGTGTGGAAAGTATGATGAGACCAGTGTGTGTAGGAAAGGAGTGTGGAAAGTATGATGAAACCAGTATGTGTAGGAAAAGAGTGTGGACAGTATGATGAGACCAGTGTGTGTAGGAAAGGAATGTGGAAAGAATGATGAGACCAGTATGTGTAGGAAAGGAGTGTGTAAAGTATGATAAGACCAGTATGTGTAGGAAAGGAGTGTGGAAAGTAGGATGAGACCAGTATGTGTAGGAAAGGAGTGTAGAAAGTATGATAATGTTACCATGTGCAGGAGAGGAGTGCCGAAAAAATGATAAAGCCATTATGTGCATGAGAGAAGTGTGGACCATATGAATAGGCCAGTGAGTGCATTAGAGAAGTGTCTACAGTAGTATGAGGCCTGCATGTGCAGGAAAGGAGTGCGTGAAAGGTATGATGAGGTCAATATGTGCAGGAGAGGCATACACAATGTGCAGACATAAAGTGTAGGAGAATAGGTTATCCTGAGATACATTTTATATATTCATTTTTATTGTAGTGCCAATCTCTCTTGAACTCAACTTGAACGGAGAAGCGCAAAGTTCCGGGTCAGGACCCGCTCATTACCATCCCCCCATCCCCTATCTTCCCTGGAACTGCTGGGATGGCAGTTTCTCCATCACTATTCAGAAGCTCCTCTTTTCTATAATTCCTGGCATCCTAAAGGGCTCTTTTGTAACTTTTAGAACATCTTTTGCGGCAGAGATGAAAGAATTCCAGATCTGATGTTGAGCAGTGCTGACTGGAACGGTTGCAAGGATGTCAGATAGTTATTGTGTCCCTGGTGTCCATGTTGTCGCGTAGCTGGTTGTCACTTGCTTACACTGCAGATTACAGCACAGTAGTCCTTGCAAATTGTGTTAAACTAAATATAGGCTTAGGCCCCTCATCTAAAGACTTCACCTAAACCTGAACATTTATGGGAAGGTATACAAACAAGTCAAATGAGTGTTGCTTAAAGTGAATGTAAACCCTTACATATACCCAGTGGCGGAACAACCTCAAATGATACACAGAGATGAAACAAATCTCCCTACATAAGTTTTACATGTCTATCTGCTGTCTTCAGCTTTCTACATTCTTTAAAACATGCAGATCATGTTAGAAATTGTTCTTCCTGTTTCAGCAGTGGGTGTGGATGTGTGGATTCTGGACATACACTGTGTCAGCTGATTGGAGGAAAGGCACACAACCCCCCCCATCCCACATAGGCAGAGGAACAAAGAAACTTGCAGAACTGTGCTGTGAATAGACAAGCTCTCTGCTAATATGTCTCTTAAGCCTCGTACACAAGATCGGATTTCCATTGGACAAATCCTTGTATTTTTGTCTGAAGGGCGTTGGCTGCGAACTTGTTCTGCATACAGACGGCAGAACTTTTTCAGCCAACATACACAAAACTACATGAATTTTCAGCTCTTTAGCACCACCCTTTGGGCAAATTCTGCCAATGTTTTCTTATGGTTAGCATTGGTTCGGAGCATGCGTGTTTGTACTTTGGATTTTAGTCCGACAGATTTGTGTACACAAGATTGGATAATCTGACGGAACACATTTGTTGTCAGACAATTTGAGAGCATGAACATCCAACAATTGTTGTCGGAAATCCCGACAACAATTGTCCGATGGAGCATACAGACGGCCGGATTATGCAACAAAACACGTCAGATCGTGTGTACGGGCCTTAAGTTTTATCCCGACACAAATTTTCAGCTTCTTTTATCTCGTGTGTCGGAGAACTTGTCAGAAGTTATCATGCTGATAACAGAAGAACAGAGCAGCAGAAAGACACAGGACTTGGAGCTTTGGCGAGAGATAAGTAAACACTGCAGATATATGGGCCCAGGTCAGATTTCATGAATGGGGTTTACATTCACTTTAAACCAAGACTGACTGTCCTCTCATGTCTATGACCGCCTTGAGATAGAGGACAGCACAAGCTGTTATCGGCATTGTTGTTGATTGGTTAGCATTGTTACCTTGCTGCACTTGGTTCAAACCCTAAACTAATAAAAAAAAAAAAATACATCACAAAAAATATTTTAGGGTTTCAGGATATATGAACATTTGTGTGTTACATACAAAGGTTCATTGCATTTCTCAATCCAACGTCTTGTAGTATATAACTATAATGCAGTGTTTGTGTTTTATGTGAGTACATGAGAATACAAGAGAATAAAATAAATTTATTAGCTCAAATAAGAGAAAACTGAACATGGTTTTAAAGTGCATGGCTCCCCTTTCCTTCAACAGCAGGTCTGACATTTAAGAGTTCATATAATTTTTGTGAATTAAATATTTTGTTAGACAGAATGCCCAGGAGCCAAAGACGATTTCTAGACTCCCATAATGGAGGCCAGCATCCCTGATAAACAATGAAATGCCAAGTATATGTGAACTAGATTTCCTATCACAGTGCCCCACAAAGAGAAAAAAACAAAATGTGTAGTTCTGTTTGAGAGGACCATATGGATCTCAAGTTCTGTAGAGGTCACCAAGGAAAGGGGTCAAGAAAAGCTATTGGTGTCCCTGGGATCCAAACTTCACTCTGCTCAGTGGACTAGGACGGAGTCTGGGAAATATTTATTGCAAGGTAATCATTAGTCATCACAAAATTCCATGACTCGTTTCGCACCTAAGTGCTCTGTCATCAGCCTCATGACCAAGCTCTTAAGTGTGAAACGCGTCAAGACATTTTGTGTATAGATGTTTGTTATGAGACACACGATCGAGAATCTCGTTGTAAATGAAACATTGTTTTCCTCGACAAGGTTCTTGTCAGGCTTGTCGAGAATCTTGTCAAGCTTTCTTTGCGTACACACTGTCAAGACAAAATCTCATCGTTCTCAAATGCGGTGACGTACAACACGTACCACGCCACTAAAAAGGGGAAGTTCCATTGCATTGGCGCCACCCTTGGGGCTGCTTTTGCTAATCTCATGTTACCGCGTGTTAGTAAAAGTTTGGTGAGAGACGATTCGTGCTTTTCAGTCTGTTACAGCGTGACGAATGTGCTATCTCCATTACGAACGCTACTTTTACCGACTCATACTTTATTCTGAGTATGCACGGCTTTCTAAGCATACACACAAATGTGTTTCTCGTTGTAAACCAGCCCGATGAGAAACACGACAAGGAAATTGTTCTCTTTTTTTCTCATTGAGATCCACGGCAGTTTTCTCGACGGAAAAAAACATACACTTGACTGTTTTCCTCGGCAAAAAAGCTCTGCCACCAAGTTTCTTGATGGGTTTTGTCAAGGAAAACGGTTGTGTGTACGAGGCCTCAGCCTCATGACTAAGCACTTTGAGGTAAAACAAGTCAAGAAGTTTTGTGATTGCTTATGTTATTGATGTGTGCTATTAAACTTGCAATAAATTCCCCCTATTTTCTGGATGTGCTATGTGGGCGTTCCTTTTGTTGCATTTATGTATTGGATCTCCATCAGGCAGGCTGTGTGGAAGGTGGGATGCTTCCCTTTGCAGCAACAGTTTTTTTTATAAAACAGTTCCTATTGGCCGGCCTGCTTTTAGCCTATTTTGGACACTTTACCCTACTGCAGTGGTCATCAACCCTGTCCTCAGGGCCCACTAACAGGCCAGGTTTTATGTATTACCATGGGGAGATTTGGACTAGAATACTTCAATTACTGAGCAGCAAATGATATCACCTGTGATGTATGTCAGTTATCTTGCAAACCTGACCTGTTAGTGGGCCCTGAGGACAGGGTTGATGACCACTGCCCTACTGCACACTAGGGCCCCTTCTGAGAGCTCCTTGCTCTGGGTCTGGCTACATGGCAGGTCCCACCACCTAACTTATTTATGTGTCTCCCTCCCTCTCTGCTATTCTGTGCAAATATTAGACATTTTAAGGCAGTGTAGTCGTGGTGAATGTCAAGGTATTACCATTAGAGTTTAATATTGGTCAGGAAGAGTCTGTGTTTGTGGGCTCTGGCAATCATTGAGGGGAAGAATATGTATTTTCTTCCTTTAGTTTTGATACCTTGTTTAACCACTTGCCGACCAGCCGCCGCAGGAATACGGCGGCAGGTCGGCACTCCTGCGCGAGAGCCCGTAGCTCTACGTCGCGCCTTTCGCGGCCACTAGGGGGCGCGTGCGCGCCGCCGGCGGCCCGCGCGCGCACCCCCCGCTCGCCCCCGAGTCCCGTGCGTGTGCCCGGCGGGCACGATCGCCGCCGGGCACACGCGATCGCTCGTTACAGAGCGGGGAACGGGAGCTGTGTGTGTAAACACACAGCGCTCGTTCCTGTCAGCGGGGGAAACGCTGATTTTCTGTTCATACAATGTATGAACAGAAGATCAGTGATTCCCCCTAGTAAGTCCACCCCCCCATACAGTTAGAACACAAATAGGAACACACCTAACCCCTTCCCCGCCCCCTAGTGTTAACCCCTTCACTGCCAATGGCATTTTTATAGTAATCCAATGCATTTTTATAGCATTGTTCGCTAAAAAAATGCCAATGGTCCCAAAAATGTGTCAAAAGTGTCCGAAGTGTCCGCTATAATATCGCAGTACCGAAAAAAAACGCTGATCGCCGCCATTACTAGTAAAAAAAAAATAATAATAAAAATGCCATAAAACTACCCCCTATTTTGTAAACGCTATAACTTTTGCGCAAACCAATCAATAAACGCTAATTGCGATTTTTTTTACGAAAAATATGTAGAAGAATACGTATCGGCCTAAACTGAGGAAAATATATTTTTTTTTATATATTTTTGGGGGATATTTATTATAGAAAAAAGTAAAAAATATTGCATTTTTTTCAAAATAGTCGCTCTGTTTTTGTTTATAGCGCAAAAAATAAGAACCGCAGAGATGATCAAATACCACCAAAAGAAAGCTCTATTTGTGGGGAAAAAAGGACGCCAATTTTGTTTGGGAGCCACGTCGCACGACCGCGCAATTGTCAGTTAAAGCGACGCAGTGCCGAATCGCAAAAAGTGCTCTGGTCTTTGGACAGCAATATGGTCCGGGGCTAAAGTGGTTAAAGGAGAAATGTATTTTGTTTTTTAGAGAAGTATGGACTTTATTTTTATTTTTTTAGATTCATACTTACCTAGGTGGATGCAGCATCTGGAGGAGAAGACGGGGCTTTGTTACAGCAGACAGCCACCGAACAGTAGACTGACACAGCGGGAGACCCTTACCCTCATGCCGCAGACTGCAGTTGCATCACACAGGTACATGAGGCTGCAGATGGGCACAGTGGGGCTGCAGATGGGCATTGTTGACCCTCTTTTCCACTTACAGTAGCTGCTGCATTTTCCACCCTAGGCTTATACTGGAGTCAACAAGTTTTCCCATTTTTTTGTGGTAAAATTAGGTGCCTTGGCTTATATTCAGGATGGCTTGTACTTGGATTTGACCCATAAAGCTCCATCTCCAAGTTGTCTTTATTTATAGTATTCATAGTTGATGCATGCATGTTCAACAGTCAGAATGTGAATGAGTTTGCACATGACAGGGCAGCAGGCAAACAGAAAAGGTAGTCACATTCTCATAATATGCTGGACTGGTAATAGTGACAGGATAATAAGGTGTAAAGATTAACCCTGGTTGGTCCGTGGAACTGATGGTAGATAGTTGCCCACCCAGCAGTTAGGAAAGTCCTCTTAACTTTTGTCACGGGCCTGGTGACCTGGGCCCACATGTCACATGGGCACCTTCAAGGCCCAAGCCTGATACCTCAGGACCTGCAAGGCCTTGTGAAGTGAATAGTTACCAGCAAAGTGAGAGGTGTAAGTGCTATAGAGAACCATGGGGATAGCGAGAAGAGATCTCAAGGCCCAAGCATGATACCTCAGGACCTGCAAGGCCTTGTGAAGTGTATAGTTCCCAGCAAAGTGAGAGGTGTAAGTGCAATAGAGAACCAGGGGGATAGCACAAAGAGATCTCAGATCTCAAGAGTGCGGACATGTAGAGGTCTGCGTTTGGCACCTGGGCCAGGAACAGTTCCACAGTTGTCTGTGGAAATGATGGTAGATATTTGTCTAACCAGCAGTAAGGAAAGGCTCCTTAACATTAGGCTCGTGCCTAGTGTTCTGGGCCCCCGTGTTAAGGCCCAAGCCTGATGCCACGTACGCACGATCATTTTTCGCCATGAAAAATAAACAACGTTTTTCGGCATGTAGAAAAAACGTTGTTTTTTCCAACTTCATCATTAAAACGATGTTGCCCACACACAAAAATGCTCTAGCAAAGTGCGGTAACGTACAACACGTACGACGGCACTATAAAGGGGAAGTTCCATGCGTATGACACCACCCTTTGGGCTGCTTTAGCTGATTTCCTGTTAGTAAAAGACAAATTCGCGCTTTTATGTCTGTTACAGCGCGATGAATGTGCTTACTCCATTATAAATGGTAGTTTTACCAGAACGAGCGCTCACGTCTCATAACTTGCTTCTGAGCATGTGCGGATTTTTAAAGTCATTTTAGCTCACACACGACAATTTTTTACAACCCAAAAAACTACATAGTTTAAAACGTCGTTAAAAAATGCAGCATGTTCGATTTTTTATTTTTTTTTGTCGTTTTTCAGAACCCGAAAAATTATGTGAAGCCCACACACGATCATTTTAAATGATATTTTTTTTAAAGTTTTTTTCATGCCGAAAAATGATCGTGTGTACGCGGCATTGATACCTCAGAACCTGCAAGGGCTTGTGAAGTGAAAAGTTCCCAACAAAGTGAGAGATGTAAGTGCTATAGAGAACCAGGGGGATAGCGAGAAGAGATCTTGGATCTCAGGAGTGCAGACATGTAGAGGTCTACGTTGGGCACCTGGACCAGGAATAGTTCCACAGTTGTCCGTGGAACTGAAGGTAGATAGTTGCCCACCCAGCGGTTAGGAAAGAGTTCTTATCTTTAGGCACGTGCCTAATGTTCTGGGCCCCCATGTCACATGGGCACCTTCAAGGCCCAAGCCTGATACCTCAGGACCTGCAAGGCCTTGAGAAGTGAAAAGTTCCCAACAAAGTGAGAGGTGTAAGTGCTATAGAGAACCAGGGGGATAGCGAGAAGAGATCTTGGATCTCAGGAGTGCAGACATGTAGAGGTCTACGTTGGGCACCTGGACCAGGAATAGTTCCACAGTTGTCCGTGGAACTGAAGGTAGATAGTTGCCCACCCAGCGGTTAGGAAAGAGTTCTTATCTTTAGGCACGTGCCTAATGTTCTGGGCCCCCATGTCACATGGGCACCTTCAAGGCCCAAGCCTAATACCTCAGGACCTGCAAGGCCCTGTGAAGTGAATAGTTCCCAACAAAGTGAGAGGTGTAAGTGCTATAGAGAACCAGGGGAATAGTGAGAAGAGATCTCGGATCTCAGGAGTGCAGATATGTAGAGGTGTACGTTGGGCACCTGGACCAGGAATAGTTCCACGGTTGTTCGTGGAACTGATGGTAGATAGTTGCCCACCCAGCGGTTAGGAAAGACTTCTTATCTTTAGACACGTGCCTAGTGTTCTGGGCCCCCATGTCACATGGGCACCTTCAAGGCCCAAGCCTAATACCTCAGGACCTGCAAGGCCTTGAGAAGTGAAGAGTTCCCAACAAAGTGAGAGGTGTAGGTGCTATAGAGAACCAGGGGAATAGTGAGAAGAGATCTCGGATCTCAGGAGTGCAGATATGTAGAGGTGTACGTTGGGCACCTGGACCAGGAATAGTTCCACAGTTGTCCGTGGAACTGAAGGTAGATAGTTGCCCACCCAGCGGTTAGGAAAGAGTTCTTATCTTTAGGCACGTGCCTAATGTTCTGGGCCCCCATGTCACATGGGCACCTTCAAGGCCCAAGCCTGATACCTCAGGACCTGCAAGGCCTTGAGAAGTGAAGAGTTCCCAACAAAGTGAGAGGTGTAAGTGCTATAGAGAACCAGGGGAATAGTGAGAAGAGATCTCGGATCTCAGGAGTGCAGATATGTAGAGGTGTACGTTGGGCACCTGGACCAGGAATAGTTCCACGGTTGTTCGTGGAACTGATGGTAGATAGTTGCCCACCCAGCGGCTAGAAAAGACTCCTTAGCATTATCTGTAGAGGTCTGCGTTGGGCACCTGGGCCAGGAACTCTCTTAACAACCTGGCTCCAAGTTGTTCCCTCCTTACATCAACTCCCCCCCCCCCCCCAATCAGCAGAACTGGGAACACTGAGTATCCATGCATGCCTATGACCTGTATTAATGCCTGTGTTCACCACAGAGGCATCATAGGGCCTGTTAAATATGCGCTAACATGCTTCTTAGCACAGGATGTCAAAATTCGTCTGTGTAGACATCTGTATTTGCCCGTACACGCTCCAAAAAGCCTTTTCTAGGACAGTTTGATCATTTGTTACATCGAAAATTGTAACAGAGAGACAAATTAACTTGTAGGATACCCACAGTTCAAGGTTAAAGGGAAGTTGAAAAATATGCATCAACTTCCAAACAGCTGCTCGATTCAAGTAAAAAAAAAAAATATGAGCCAGGATTGGATTCTCAAGCAAAGATATTGATGTTTCCGGAGCAAAGGGACCTGGGAGTTGTAACGGATAAAACATTAGACCTGTCAGGAGCCGCGGAAGCAAAACGAGCGATTAAATATATTTATAGGAATATTGAGAGCAGGGCTCAAGGGCCGGATTTTACAATACACAGAAAATTAGCCAGGTGCTAGCGCAGAATACTTATGTTGTGGTGGGGGAGGTTTCTGTAAATTCTGTGAAAAATTAAAACAAAGCAACAATGTTTCGCTGGAAAATGAACAGCAATCCAGTAGCTTAATTTATCTTTTTTTTTAAACAAGGCAAGCTAAAAATAAACAAGATGTTTGGTAACAAGGTAGAGAACCACTTAGGAATACAGTAAAACCTTGCGAGTAATGCGATTAACGAGCGTTTTCGCAATACGAGCATTTAAAAAAAAAATCCTGACTCGGTTTGCAAGTGTTGTCTCGCAATACAAGCAGAATTCAAGCCACAGCAGTGTGCAATACCGCATTTGACCAGAGGTGCGGGGGCGCCGGAGCCGAGCAGAGCCGATCAGAGGCGGAAATATGTGGAAAAACTCAGAAATACTCCATTCCCGAGCCTTTCCAAGGTTTTCCGAGTTCAGCCGAGCTGTCCCCAAGGCTTTCCGACTAATTCCGAGGCTCTTCGGAGCCCCCCCTCTCTGGCCACATGCGGTATTGCATGCCATAGAAGTCAATGCGGAACAAACTATTTTCATTTCCATTGACTTCTATGGGGAAACTCGCTTTGATATGCAAGTACTTTGGATTACGAGCATTCTCCTGGAACGGATTATGTTCGTAATCCAAGGTTCCACTGTACTGAAAGAGAGAAAGCACCACACTGTAAGCCACAGAAAGAGATCATCACCAGTGGTGAGGGACGGGAGGTAGGGAGACCTCTAAATCCAATATGCCCGTGTATCCCTGAATCCGCAGCACTTCTGCCTGCTGTCACATGAAACGGGATGTCTTTTTAATGCTGCTGTCACTTACAGAGTTTCCCTGTGGAGGAGAGAAAGGACAGAGGACATTTTGCTCAGGCTATGATGAAGCCACAGCAAGTCAGAAGGAAGCACTACCCACCAGTAGGGACAGCACAGGACACTGTGATTGGCTGCTCAGCAAAAATAACTACTGGGATCCACCTGCAACTATGGGTAGTGTAGTCCCCAGGAGACAGGTCTCTATCACGTCAAATCCTGTATGGGACTACAAGCCCCTACTGTTAACCCTATCTCTGCCAGTGACATTTATACATCAGTGCATATTTATAGCATATTTATAGCTCTGATCGCTGTATAATTGTGAATGGTCCAAAAATAGCGTCAAAAGTGTCTGATATGTCCGCATCAATGTCACAGTCATGATAAAAATCGCAGATCGCTGCCATTACTAGTAAAAAAAATAATAATAATAAAAATGCCATAAATCTATCCCCTATTTTGTAGACGCTATGGGCCAGATTCAGGTACGAGTTACGACGGCGTATCTCCAGATCTATGCGCCTGATTCTTAGAATCAGTTACACATAGATTTGACTTAGATCCGACCGGCGTAAGTCTCTTACGCCGTCGTATCTTAATTGCATATTTACGCTGGCGGCTAGGTGGCATTTCCGTTGATTTATGCATCGAATATGCAAATGAGCTAGATACGCCGAATCACGAACGTACTTGCGGCCGGTCGTATTTTTTTACGTCGTTTACTTAAGCGTAAGTCCATCTTAAAGTTACCCCTGCTATATAAGGCGTACGTAATGTTAAGTATGGACGTCGGGACAGCGTAGAATTTTCCATCGTTTACATCGTTTGCATAAAACGTTCACCAATAGGGCTTTGCGTAAGTTACGTTCACGTCAAAACCAATGAGTATTTGCAGCGTAATTTTGAGCATGCGCACTGGGATACGTCCACGGCCGGCGCATTTACAGTTCGTTTGGCGCGTCATTTACGTGGGGTCACGGTTCATTTCAATACAACACGCCCCCTACATGCCTAATTTGAATTACGCGCACTTACGCCGGCACATTTACGATACGCCGCCGCAACTTACGGAGCAAGTGCTTTGTGAATACAGCACTTGCCTGTAAAAGTTGCGGAGGCGTAGCGTAAATAGGATACGCTACGCCCGCACAAAGATACGCTCTTCTACCTGAATCTAGCCCTCCTCTACACTCCACTTGTCAACATGCATTTTTTCCTGTGTATTCTTTACACTAAATTCTGCTATGATCACTAACATCCCGTCAAAATTCAGAAAAGTAACTACATGACTTCATAAAAAGAGTGGGGGTGGGAATTAAAAAATAATACCTGAAGCTAGTGCATGATATATGTAAATAACCTGTCACTCACAGCAAGGGGGCGGAACGGACTAAGGTTTTTCTCTGTAAGTCTGTTTTATTTTACTGAACAATAAAAGAGGATTTCTCAGAGCTGGATTAACTCTGTGTGGCAAGACTGGGCACAGATGATAGGAAATCTTATACTGTACATTGTGACATCAAAAAAAAAAAAAAAACATTTTCGGGTTTACATCCACTTTAAGCTTTGACAAAAGAACCTGGAAGCTGATTTGTTACTATGCAGGGCTGCCCCAGATTCTGTGCACCAGTTTTAGTAAATTTCCTCCTTTTGAGTCCAGCTTATACCTAGCAATTCCCATGTTATTCTGTCAGCACTTTTTCCTGAGACTCTTTTTTATTAATATGACTTTTCCATACCATGGAGCTTGATAGCTGCTTTGGGTTAGTGAACATTACCCTGAGTACAGCCATTGCTCTCCATCTTCAAAAACTTCTAAGCTGCAGAATGGCAATGGAATGCTTTTTATTCATATGAAAAGCTTATAGCGCTCCCTAGTGGACTGAATACATTACTGCTTCCCTGCACTTCAGGTATGACTATATTCATACCTATTCGCATCACAAAAGAAAACTTTTCTTCCACACTTTTCTTTAGGTGGGATGACCTAAAAAGAAGGAACCTCTTAGGCCGATTGTTTCATTTGCGGTCTGATTCCAAGCCTGACTTAGTGAATTCATCACAACGCTGCTTTGTGCGGACAGGCTGGTTAATTTAAAAAGAAAAGCTAATGTCAATGAATAGAATATGAGGGACTGATAAACTGCCGCACACAAAGCAAAAGGTCATTATCCAAGACATTGCTTCCCTGGGTGCACTCTTTAATTTCAGCTCATTGTGTCACACAGAATGGGACCGCAACAAAAGGCAAATAAATGCATCAGCCAACGCCAGCCGTACCGGGGGAAAGGCCTTATCCTACCGATTGGAGAAGTGATAAGAATCTTTCTTTATACATTTGTATGCCACTGCTTCTCTTGGGAGCACAATGACAGTTTCGTGCTAGGGGGTGGGGGCAGTGGGGGCAACAATACAAAATACCCTGATCTCAGTTCGCTCTGTTGGGGCAAAGAGCACCGAGATGGTATATTGATTTTCGTCATTATTAAAATATTCAATTTTCTGTAAGCACTGGTCAAAACGTTTCGGCACATAACGTTGCAACACCAATAATCAACCAAAAAAGTCCAATATTAATGGTAATAGTTATATCTGTGGAAATCTGCTTTCTATCCGTTTACAGATGCAATATACCGGTGCCCACTTTACAATCCTAAAGTGTAATTAAACCCAAAAACATGTCGTCATGGAGGAGTGGAAGAGGACTCCAGTGGCAACCTGTGAAGCTCTGGTGAACTCCATGCCCAAGCAGGGGCAGATCCAGGGGGAGGGGGGGCAATTGCCACCCCCAAGAAATTAGCTACCGTATTTATCTGCGTATAACACGCACAGGCGTATAACACGCACCCTAACTTTGAGAGAGAAGTTTCAGGAAAAAAAGTTTCCACAGCACCCTGTGTATAAAACGCAGGCACAGTTTACCCTCTAAATTCAGGGTTAAAAAGTGAGTGTTATACGCCAAAAAATAAAGTAATTAGAAATGAGAAATTAGCTAATTTCTAGTTGCGGAATTTGCGGGTCCTGGTCAGTCTGAGCGGCTCTCTGCTGCCTGACTCTGACAAGCAAAGCACCACCTTGGCACGTGACAATCTGCAAGGTGAGATGGCAAGTGACAATCTGCATCTGGTGGCATGCAAGTGGCATTCCGCAACTTGTGGCAGGTGATGTGGCAAGTGACAATCGGCAACGTGTGGCAGGCGACGTGGCAAGTGACAATCGGCAACGTGTGGCAGGCGACGTGGCAAGTGACATTTCACAACATGTGGCTGGTGATGTGGCAAGTGACAATCCGCAACGTGTGGCAGGAGACGTGGCAAGTGACAATCCGCAACATGTGGCTGGTGATGTGGCAAGTGACAATCTGCAACATGTGGCTGGTGATGTGGCAAGTGACAATCCGTAACGTGTGGCAGGTGATGTGTCAAGTGGCAATCCGCAACATTTGGCTGGTGATGTGGCAAGTGACAATCCGCAACGTGTGGCAGGAGACGTGGCAAGTGACAATCCGCAACATGTGGCTGGTGATGTGTCAAGTGACAATCCGCAACATGTGGCTGGTGATGTGGCAAGTGACAATCTGCAACATGTGGCTGGTGATGTGGCAAGTGACAATCCGCAACGTGTGGCAGGTGATGTGTCAAGTGACAATCCGCAACATTTGGCTGGTGATGTGGCAAGTGACAATCCGCAACGTGTGGCAGGCGACGTGGCAAGTGACATTCCACAGCATGTGGCAGATGACGTGGCAAGTGACAATCCGCAATGTGTGGCAGGTGACATGGCAAGTGACAAGCTGCATCTGATGGCAGGTGGCGTGGCAAGTGACACAGGAGAGTCAGGACGCTTTCTATGTTGCAGATAGAGAAAGGAGCTGTGTGTAAGTGGGCGTCCTGACTCTCCTGTAGTCCAAAGGAGGGGGCGAGCACGACACTCCACACCAGGGAGAAAGCCTCGCATTACTGTGTGGAGTTACAGACAGAAGAACAGGAAGTGAGGATTTCTCAGAAGAAATAAGGACATTTAAAAGCAAAATGGAAGGATGAGGTAAGTGAAGGAGGACGGCACTAAGGTAAAGGAAGCTATTTAGGGGGAAAAAATTGTAGTGGATGTATATGGATGATTTTTTGAGAATGACGATAATACTTTAAAGGATCACTAAAGATTTTATTTATTTTTTTATAACAAACATGTTATATTTACCTCCACTGTGCAGGTCGCTTTGCACAGAGTGGCCCCGAACCTGGTCTTCTGGGGTCCCTCAGCGGCTGTCTCGGCTCCCCCCCCCCCGCAAGAACTCCACACCTTCCCACCTTGCATGGTGTTGAGTTGTTGCAGGCATGCTCCCGTGATACAGCTGGCGGCCATAGCAGCTCACTGTATGACTCGACCCCGCCCCCCGGCGCAGCGTGTCATTGGATGTGATTGACAGCAGCACAAGCCAATGGCTGCGCTGCTTTCAATCAACCAATGAACGAGCCGGGAAGACGGCCGAGAAGCCATCGTGTTCACGGCGCGGGACTTTCAAAGGGTCAGGTAAGTAAATGGGGGGGCTGCCAATACTCTGAGGTTTTTTCACCTTCATGCATAGAATGGTGAAAAAACATTTGCATTTACAACCCCTTTAAGTAAGCCAATAAAGGGAATCACTAAAGCTCCTATCTTTCTACATTGACTGATACATAAAACAGTACCACACCTTATTACAATATGCTGAGACCGATTACAGAATATAATTGTACTGCATTGTATGTAATTGCCAAGAGGAGGTAATCAAATTAAAATCACAGGTTTTGTGTAACCCTGAAAGCCTAAAGGCTTGTTCACACAAGCAGTGCTGCCCAATTCCGTTCCATCACCAGAGTGAAGCAATGTCATGTGGTTTCGGTTCCCACCAAGGTGCTGCAATGATGTCTGCTGAACAAGAATAGGGCATGTTGTATCTTTAAACAGTACATTCTGGCACGCTGTAACACATCTGCAGGGCGAAAGCATGTAAGTATTAAATGAAATATAAAAGGAAGAAGAAAGGGTAATACAATTTGGACTGTAACATGACATTTTAATGTGGAAACACCATAGAAGTGAGTATTTCCCCCCAAAAAATCCTAGTCTTCTAATATTAGAATTATGCAGCAATTTTGGCAATTTTGGCTACATACAGTGCATCCGGAAAGTATTCACAGCACTTCACTTTTGCCACATTTTGTTATGTTACAGCCATATTCCAAAATGGATTAAATTCATTATTTTCCTCAGAATTCTACAAACACCCATAATGATAACGTGAAAGAAGTTTGTTTGAAATCTTTTGCAAATTTATAAAGAAAAAAAACTATAAAAAAAAAATCCCATGTACATAAGTATTCACAGCCTATTACAGCCTCAAGTCTTTTTGAGTATGATGCTACAAGCTTGGCGCACCAATTTTTGGGTAGTTTCTCCCATTCTTCTTTGCAGGACCTCTAAAGCTCCATCAGGTTGGATGGGGAGTGTCTGTGCACAGCCATTTTCAGATCTCTTCAGAGATGTTCAATCGGGTTCAAGTCTGGGTTCTGGATGGGCCACTTAAGGACATTTCACAGAGTTGTCCCCTAGCCAATACTTTGTTTTCTCGGTGTGCTTAAGGTCGTTGGCCTATTGAAAGATCAACCTTCGTCCCAGTCTGAGGTCCAGAGTGCTCTGAAGCAGGTTTTCATCAAGGATGTCTCTGTACATTGCTGCAATAATCTTTCCTTTGATCCTGACTAGTCGAGAAACTTCACCACAGCATGATGCTGCCACCACCATGCTTCACTGTAGGGATGGTATTAGCCAGGTGATAAGCAGTGCCTGGTTTCCTCCTGACATGACGCTTGCCATTCAGGCCAGAGTTCAATTTTTTTTCATCAGATCAGAGAATTTTGTTTCTCATGGTCTGAGAGTCCTTCAGGTGTCTTTTGGCAAACTCCAGGCTGGGTGTCATGTGCCTTTTACTGAAGAGTGTCTTCTGTCTGGCCAATCTACCATACAGGCCTGATTGGTGGAGTGCTGCAGAGGTGGTTGTTCTTCTAGAAGCTTCTCCTATTTCCACAGAGAAATGCTGGAGCTCTGTCAGAGGGACCGTTGGGTTCTTGGTCACCTCCCTGACTAAGGCCCTTCTCTCCCGATCACTCAGTTTGGCCTGTCACCCCCCTCTAGGAAGTCTTGGTGGTTCCAAACTTCTTTCATTTTACGGATAACAGAGGCCACTGTGCTCATTGGGACCTTCAAGCTGGGTACACACTGGTGTGATCACAAACATGGCATGAGATTTGCACCACATTGCTGTGCAGATCACATGCAACGTCTGTCCAATGTGAATTCAGCTTGTATGGCTGAATTTGCATCGTATTCAGACAAAAATGGTGCAGAACCCTTTTTTGGTCCGCACTGGAATTGGATCGCATGGGTGTTCACACTGTACTGTACTATTTCACAGTATACACTGCAAACGATCTGGGGGTGTCATTACTTTGCAGATGTCAGTGTTATCCAAACAGGAATTACAGGGCTCCTCACATCGAACCAGTGTGAACCAAGCCTCAGTGTGAACACCCATGCGATCCAATTCCAGTGCGGACCAAAAAAGGGTCCTGCACCATTTTGGTCCGAATGCAATACAAATTCAGCCATACAAACAGTGTGGCTGAATTTGCATTGCGTAAACATCGCATGTGATGTTCACAGCAATGCAGAACGATGTCTGTGAACGCACAAGTGTGGACCAATCAATGCTGCAGAAATTTTTCTGTACATTTCCTCAGATCTGCGCCTCGATACAATCCTGTCTCGGAGGTCTACAGATAATTCCTTGGACTTCATGGCTTGGTTTGTGCTCTGACATTCACTGTTAACTGTGGGACCTTATATAGATAGGTGTGTGACTTTCTAAACCATGTCGTCCAATCAACTGAATTGACCTCAGGTGGATTCCAATCAAGTTGTAGAAACATCTGAAGGATGATCAGTGGAAACAGGATGCACCTGAGCTAAATTTTGTGTGTCATGACAAAGGCTGTGAATACTTATATACGTGTAATTGTTTTATTTTTAATAAATTTGCAATGATTTCAAACAAACTTCTTTCACATTGTCATTATTGGGTATTGTTTGTAGAATTTTGAGAAAAATAATGAATTTAATCTACTTTGAAATAAGGCTGTAACATAAGAAAATGTGGAAAAAGTGAAGCGCTGTGAATACTTTCCAGATGCACCGTACTTCTCATAGCAGAGTTCCTATCAGTGGTGGCTGCTGGTCCATTTGTCGGGGGGTGGCAGGCAGACAGACCCTGACCACAGACCCCCCTGTCGTCGCTCCAGCCCGCCACCCCAATATTAATTTGCTAATGTCACACAAGTGGGTGGGCTGGGGGCGCAGTGCTCTGCGCCCCCAGCCCACCCTTTTTTAAAGCCAATTAGAGCCTCGGGCTGTAATCATGTGCTTCTAAAAAAAAATCCATATAAATATTTGCTTCTGGTGCCCTGCATGTAGATTAGGGGCGGCGCTCTGCACCCCTAATGAGTGGCAACCACTGGTTCCTATATGAACATTTGCAAAGACTTACTAGTCTAGAGGTTACCCTCTTTAGTCTTTAGTTGTTGGAGAACACAAGTCCCAGAAGGCAATGCATACTGCGTTCGTACTTCCCCTGTAGATCTGCAAGTTTTCTGCCCCTTCTCTGAGTTATGTAAGGTATTCTCAGTTTTATACTTCAGTTCTCAGTTTTCATAGTCTGATCATTATTAATATGCGCAGCCAATGCCAGGTGTCTTTGTGCCGCTGTATTTCATAGAAACTTGGATGGGACTGTCAGCTCTAAACAAATGTAAACTATAAAACACTAATATGTATGAACTGCTGTAATTCATTATAGAGAAAAGCACCTGGGAATATCCGGGAATGGAGCAGAAAGGTAGAGGAGAAATGGCAGTTGCACCATTAACCCTTTAATGGCCATTGCCTATGTGCTCATAATCAGGTGTAGTGCTTACCCCCGAAGGAGCCGCTGGTTTGATTTGGGATCGGCAAATTAAGTTACCCCAGCTTGGTCTAGGGATGCACCAGAAGAATTTAGCAGTAAACGGAGGTCCACACAGTCAATAAAGATTTTCTCAATGCTTTAATTCCAGGCCAACATTAGCCAACATCAACTTTGGTGAAAGAAGAATAGGTTGATGAGAGAAGAGAAATTTTCGATGTCAGGCCTGGATATACACAAGGCAGATCAGCCCTTAGCAGCACAAACTTTCACACGTCGCCACTCCTATAAGATTGAGTAGGTAAGGTATCCCCGGACAGGTGTCTCTCACACAGACCTAGCAGCCGAGGCACCACCTCGAATCTTAGCTGGGAGGAATGGGTCTCTCTCACAGGCCCGGCTCTAGGCCTCTGCCACATGCCAGTTAATTTGGATAGACTAAATATGTGAACAGAGGGAATCCTCCCAGTAGTTTCTCAGCATAAGTCACTGGGCGGCAGTAGAGGGTACCTGCCAGCATCCCGGTCACCGAATCCCCGTCGGGGACTCTCTTAAGCTTCGGAGACCCAGTAAATCACTGGGGCCCCTTTGATCCCTGTCTCCGACCGAGACTCAGGAAGGCCTAGGTACCTAGCCAGGCGGGCCGCGCCGGCGGGGTCCATGGGCGCTCACACCCTGAAGGTGGATGCCGCACCCCGATACCGGGACCCCGCACACGTGAAGAAGAAGAACCCCGAAGACCTGACCTAGGTCCCAAATCTTTGTTCTGACAGGGGAGATCACACAGATCCTGTCTTTCTGCTATGCAAATACACCTGTCCTAAGAGCGCAGTTACCATCGCTTTACCGAAAGGAAGGTGCGATCAGGAGTTTACAGACCATGTCACCGCTGTGACAGCCAATCACGGCGGTCACATGATCTTAAGCCACACCCCACCTCCTGGCTTTATAAACCTCTTAAAGGGCCGGGAGCAGCACCCCCCCTAAATTGTATGATCACCATGTGTCAGCAAAAATACTTCCCCTCCAAACATATGCGCACTAATTTTCACATTTACCTCCTAAGCATAAAATAAAAGTAATTCCCACTCTTCCAGAACAAATCCCAGCTCCCAACCTTTGCCTCCCCCTCGCACAAATCTCACCTAAATCTCCTCTCCTAGCACTGTCCCCCGCTAACACAAATTTCCCCAATCCCCCTTCTTAATACACATGCACTACCCCTCAAATTTCCCTTCTGAGCATAACTCCTGCGTCCCCCCCAATTCCCTCTGCATGCACTTATCCTCCCAATCATCCCTACTAACACAACCCCCTAACCCCCTTTCCTAACAGAAATCCACTCCCCCTCAAATTTCCCCTCTGAGCATAAATACCCCCCCACTTTCCAAATCCCCCCCCCCCAAATCCTCTCTACTAGTGCAAATCCTCACCCCCAAGTTTAGCACAAATCCCTATAATCATCCCTACAAGTACAAATCGTCCCCCTCATAACCCCCTTCCTAACAGCAGACAAATCCAATTGTGTGTATGGGCTAGCGGACATATTTGTCCGGCGGACAAATTTTAAAGCATGCTTTCCGTCGGATATGTCCGCTGGTCAGTACACTCACCAGCGGACATATCTTCCCGCACAATCGTTGTATGGATGCGACGCATGTGTGCAAGTTGTTTACTTCCTGGTGCGGTGACGTGGCGGCGTCAACGTCACCGCCACGTCACAGCGCTGTCTGCCGGCGGGGATTTTGATCCGATGGTGTGTACACGCCATCGGACCAAAATAGCCTGGCGGACATATCCGATAAAAACGGTCCGAGGACCGTTTCCATCGCATATGTCCCTCCGTGTGTACGCAGCCGAAGAACAGTGAAGCTTTCAATCCCTAGGAGTCTAGGACCGCTGCATCGGGTTGTGTGGACAATGAAACAGTATCATCCACAGATATAAGTTCAGTGGGGAGTGAGCAGTGGGTAATTTTTTCATGAAAAAGTGAACTAACGCTTTAAAAAAAAAAAAGTAGGAGACTGCGCCAATGTGTGTGGAGGGGGGGGGGTTGTTCACAAATGAGGGAAGGATGGGGGGGGCTCACCCAACCTGTCATAGGGCTTTAAGAATATCTTACATCTATTTTCTTGCTTATGTGTTTATTTAGAGTTTGTTAAAAATAAAAAGTACTTTAAAGGAATCATATTGTGGTCTCTGCCGCCACCTAGTGACCAGTGGGTGTTAAGCGCTGCCAAATGTGAATGTGAAAAACTATTTGAGTGTCCTTCAGAAATTAACAAAGATACTTTATGCCTCTATTTGTTTTAGACTATTTTTTAAAGGGTAATGTGCTGCTTCAGTATGAGTTAATGATTAACACGTAACCGATACAAAAAAAAAATAAGCTGCTCAGTACATTTAACCAGCAGAAGGTGCAAAAAGGAAGAAAATTCTCTACAAGAGAAAATCTCTTCCAGGTTCCCCAGAACAGAGCAGGAAAAGCTACAGCATGAAGAATCTGTATTAAAACCTTTAATTCATTTAGTAGTTTCACTAACATTGGTTAAAAATATAAATAGAGACCTGCCCATTCGAAGACCATTAGCAGGCGGGTTTCTATCCCCGTCTATGAGAGTACCAATATTATCACAACGCCCAGACCCACATGGAAGCCTTTCAAACTTTCTTTTTCCTTAAAGCGGAATTTCACCCTAAATATAAGATCTCCCATGTGATTCAGCATACTGGCGTCAGCGCCAGTATGCTGTTTTATTTTTTTTTTTATCCCACACTTACTGTATTATCCAGTAATTTCATTTTTTTCCCCCGCGGTGGACGGCGCCAGTACAGCGCGTCACATCTTCCGAAAATACCCAATATGGACTCGGGTAATCTCGGCGAAAATGCGGCGCCTGCGCACAGACCTAGGAGCTGACTGCGCAGGCGCCGTATTTCTCCGAGTCCTACGGCTATGGCGCGTCACGCCCTCCGAAATAGGACTTGGAGAAATACGGCGCCTGCGCAGTCAGCTCCTAGGTCTGTGCGCAGGCGCCGCATTTTCTCCGAGATTACCCGAGTCCATATTGGGTATTTTCGGAAGATGTGACGCGCTGTACTGGCGCCGTCCACCGCGGGGGAAAAAAATGAAATTACTGGATAATACAGTAAGTGTGGGATAAAAAAAAAAAAAAAAAACAGCATACTGGCGCTGACGCCAGTATGCTGAATCACATGGGAGATCTTATATTTAGGGTGAAATTCCGCTTTAAATTGTATTTATTTCATAGTCACAAGAAACATTTTAATTTTACTTGCTTACTGGGCACACATACCCCCCTCTTGCCCAGGCAAAATTTCAGCTTCCGGCACTGCGTCGTTTTAACTGACAATTGCGCGGTCGTGCGACATGGCTCTCAAACAAAATTGACGTCTTTTTTTCCCCACAAATGGAACTTTCTTTTGGTGGTATTTGATCACCTCAAAAAAAGAGCGACAATTTTGAAAAGAAATTCAATATTTTTTACTTGTTGCTATAATAAATATCCCAATCTTAGTAAAAAATAAAAAAAAAATCTCAGTTTAGGCCGATACGTGTTCTTCTACATATTTTTGTTAAAAAAAAAACGCAATAAGCGACTGGTTTGCGCAAAAGTTATGGCGCCTACAAAATAGGGGACAGAATTATCATTTTTTTTATTTATTTTTTACTAGTAATAGCTGCGATGTGCTATTTTTATTGGAACTGCGACATCGGACACTTTTGACACATTTTTGGCACCATTCACATTTATACAGCGATCAGTGCTATAAATATGCACTAATTACTGTTTAAATGTGACTGACAGGTAAGGGGTTAACACTAGGGGGCGAGGAAGGGTTTAAATGTGTACCCTGCATAGTGTTTCTAACTGTGGGGGGAGGGGACTGACTGGGGGAGGTGACAGATGTGTGTCCCTATGTACAAGGGACACAGCATCGGTCTCCTCTCTCCCTGACAGGATGTGGATCTGTGTGTTTACACACAGAGCTCTACGTCTTTATCTGTGTAACCGGCGTTCGCGGGTGCCTGGCGGACATCGCGGCCGCCAGGCACGGTGATGTGGCTGGAGGCCGTATATAGACGGCCTCCTGGCAATTAGAATCCACATTGCGGCCGTAGAAAGTCGTCTGGCCGGCAGCAAGCGGTTAAAGTGACTGTAAACGATCACCTTGTAAAACAACCCGATCAGTTTAAAATAGAAATGAAAAGCAAAATATTTTCATATAGATATAAAAAAACAACAACATTAAAAATACCTTTTTTTTTAAAGGTAATCACATTTCCTCTTTTCTCAGCTGCATAAGAGCTGGGGGAGGAGAAAAAGCAGCACACTGAGCTTGCCAGCAAATGGCTGTGCAGAGGGGGCGTGTCAGGACAAGTCTCTGATCATTGGAGGAGAGCACAATGAGTTGCTAGCATAGCTAGAGAACTGACTATGGTGTGCTCTCCTGCTTAGTGTGGTCTGTTTTTACTATAAATACAGAGGGACTGGCAGGAACAGCAGGGATTTCACACAAAGGAAGAAATACAAAGAGAAAAGCCTAAGCACAATTTTGCAACTTTGACACGTGTTAGTAAAACCGTACATATTATCACAACTACGTTGTTCATCCAGGTGGATTACACCTTGCTGGGGGGTTTTTTTGTTTTTGTTTTTCAGGACAAATTGGGCTTTCATTTGGTAGTAAATGAAAGCCCAATAGACAACTATAGACAACTATAGCTCCTGAAAACTGCCCCAAAATAGTACAAGAAAAGTAAAGTTTTTAAATGTAGCCCTATATATCTTGTTAGTGGATAAAGGACAATCTGCAACTCCATACATGCTCCTTAAGTTTCCATGCACACTAAAGCTGATAAACTGCAGTTTATTGGCGTTTTGGCTTTTTTTTTTTTTTAAAGCCCATAAACTGAACTCTATGTTAGCCTATGTGCACACATGGGTGTTTTTTAGTGTTAATGAGCTTTGGAGTTTATTTGCTTTTTCTGAACGCCCGAAATTTGCGTTCAAAGTGCCGTTTTTCGGCGGGAAAAAACACTAAAAAACGCCATGATTTTTTAGTGTTTTTTATCCATTGAAAAAAAAAGTAAAAACAAGCTACACTGAAAAACGCTGATTAAAGCTATTGCAAAAACACTAAAAAAAACTTTGAAAGGCTCCCTGCAAAGCTACTGGCGTTTTTTTATAACTTTTTTTAGCTTCAGTGTGCATGGAGCCTAATCAGTCCAAATTTATTAGATCTCAGTAAAAGTAAAAGTACAGCAGAGGAAGATGCGTCTCAGTAGTGTATTTAGGGTTTGTGCTGCCCTAGGCCTGACTAAACTTCTGCACCTCCTAATTTCAATATGACCCACCCCTTCCTGTCAAGGCCACACCCTGTTTTTTCTAGAACCACCCTGAAATTTTCGGGGGGCATGACACTAGTTTTGAGGGCTCTGCGGATGGGCAATGGATTCCCTTAATTTGCATAGATTTCCTCTCACTTCCTGTTTGGCTATGGGGCAGGAAGTGAAGGGAAATCTCTGCAATGGGACAGGGATGGTAAAAAATAAACTGACAGGGGCTATAACCCTCCCTTACTCTATCCAAAATGAAAAAAAAAAAGTGTTGATTATAGTTCTACTTTAAGCACAAATTTCTGATAATTTTATTGAGAGGACTAAGAAGATATAACCATGCTAATGGTGCAGCAGAAACATAGCACAGTGAGGAAGGTTTGTGGTCCAGGATGATAGGACAGTAAAATTAGAAGCGCCCCCCCCCCCCCCCCCCACACACACACACAGATTTGCGGAATGGCGGAAGCAGAGCTGCCCCCCTGCAAAGTGCTGCCCTAGGCCTGGGCCTTGTTGGCCTAGGCAAGGATACTGCGTTGGTTACTACCCTAACCTTCCACCAAAGAACAATCCAAAATAAATTCTCCTGCTCCTGACAATCTCAGTGATACCACATATGTGTTATTTGTTGTTTGTACCTGTAGTAAAGTCCACAAGCAAAAGTGTTCTTTTTTTTTTTCGTTGTCTAAAATACACTGAAGCTAATTGAAAAAAAAATCCTGGAAAAAAGCGCAGTGCTTTGGGACCACATATAGTATATGTGTTATGTAGACGGGAAGGGGTTAAAAAGTGTTAGCTGGATTTAAGATTATTGTTGTTTGGCACTTTCATTAAAATACTTACCTAAATCTACTAGTCCATCGTACACTACCCTCTCCAGACAGTACTGCTGTCCAAGGATGTCTACATTTCTCCTTCATAGACAGAGAAGCCACCCCAAGAGCGGATGTTTGTTACTGCTCAGATCAACAGGCAGGGCCGATCCTGGGCTGGTGCGTGGGGTGCAGCGCACCCAGGCGCCGTAGAGGTGGGAGCGCCAAAGCTCCAGAGTGCTCCCCTCCCTCCTCCTCTCCTTGTCTGTGTCCAGAGGCAGTGCGCATGTAGCAGGTGCTGCAGATCCTCATCCCGCTTGCTCTCTCCAATGGCAACTGACAGGAGCATATCAGAGGTGGAGAGACTGTGCCACCGCCGCTGTTATCAACAGGAAGAGGGCGCTTTGTGTTTCCTGCCCATCCCCTCTCTCACAGCGTTCACGTTTCCCCCCTCCCTCTCCTCCTCATGCTGCTGTACTAGTGAGCTTGTCAGCACTGCCACCCACTATGTTTCTTCTCCCTCCTTCATAGAAGCGGATTGTGGGACATTGTGGGACATGTAGTCCCGAGGACTGCCAGCCCTATTATAACCCGGGAAACTGCAGCCCACACAGCATGTCCAGCTGAATAGGAGAGGGAGAGAGAGATCCAGGAGCCCAGGAAATCTTTCAGGGAAGTGCACCCAGGACTCCAGGGAGAGGACAGTGTTGAGGCAACGCCATCAGAGAGAGAGAACCCCTCTGCCTTGCGCCACCAGAGGGAAAGCCATACAGCCTAGCGCCATCCCTGATGAAGAAAGGAACATAGTCATTGCTAGAATCTAGATCTGAGCATTACCCAGCAGAGAGGCCACGGGCAACCCAGAGTGAGCCAATTCCTATTCAGAGGAACCGTTGTTGCTGTATTGTTGGGTCAGGCGAGAGGGGCAGTCAGACATTATATACTTGCATCCATAGGAATTGCAGTCTCTGACCATCTCCTGTAGTATGTCGGCAGTCTCTGTCCATCTCCTTGTACCATGTCTGCAGTCTCTGACCGTCTCCTTGTACTATGTCTGCAGTCTCTGTCCATCTCCTTGTACTATGTCTGCAGTCTCTGACCGTCTCCTTGTACTATGTCTGCAGTCTCTGACCATCTCCTTGTACTATGTCTGCAGTCTCTGACCGTCTCCTGTACTATGTCTGCAGTCTCTGACCGTCTCCTGTACTATGTCTGCAGTCACTGACCGTCTCCTTGTACTATGTCTGCAGTCTCTGACCATCTCCTTGTACTATGTCTGCAGTCTCTGACCGTCTCCTTGTACTATGTCTGCAGTCTCTGACCATCTCCTTGTACTATGTCTGCAGTCTCTGACTGTCTCCTGTACTATGTCTGCAGTCTCTGACCGTCTCCTGTACTATAATTGCAGTATGTCTGGGGGCTCTTTCTAACAGAAGCCCTCTCTGTGTGCATCAGAGAGACCCCCTCCAGGTCCCATTAGTGTATTCTCTTCCTGTATTTTCTTTGTTGTTAAAAGTTAACGGGAGGATCCCAGGGTAACAAAGACTTCTTAGGGGAGCATCTCTGTGTTTGAGTCTTTGCCATAGAAACATTTATAAAGGGGAAGGGTTAGTAAAGATGGCCACGCCCATGTGGGGGTGCCATAAATATTTATGCACCCAGGCGTCTGTGACCCCAGGATCGGCCCTGTCAACAGGTGATAATAAAGGAAAACAGAATAACTAATAACAGAAAACAAATGCAGCCACCACATTCAAGAAATAGTAAGGTGTAATATATAACATTTTTGTTTTGGGGTTTACTAGTAGAGTGCATAATATTGTTGAGGTGTTTCTCACTAGATGACCAGAACGGCTATCAGGAAGGCTTATAAGTTGTAGGAACTAATGGATGAGATGTTGTTGATCATGGTTGATAGTGCTATTCTAATTGTAAAATAATCAGTTTTTAGGGAGTTGAGGG
The DNA here is from genome assembly GCA_029574335.1 of Rana kukunoris. Lineage (NCBI taxonomy): Eukaryota > Metazoa > Chordata > Amphibia > Anura > Ranidae > Rana > Rana kukunoris. The sequence continues at coordinate 187,697,453 of CM056055.1, read as the reverse complement.
AGAGATATTGAAGGAGGTACATAAAACGATTTGACACCTTTCACACTAAAAAAAAGCACCCGAAAAGCTCACGAAAATCAATTTCCATTCAAATCAATGAATGCTTTCACACAGGAGCAGTGCGCTGGCAGGGTAGTGAAAAATTCCCCTCTCCATTGAAATGAATAGAAAGCTCTTTAAAAGCGCTCAGTGTGAAAGGGGCCTTAAGCATATGAGAGATAGACAGAAGAGATGAGGAAATGAAAGATTGTTGAGAATGGGGCTGGAAAGACATGGAAAGATGGGTCTATAGAGTCCTGGGGTAGGGAACCTGGATTCTACTCTGAGTAACAAGTCCTCTGTTGTGTATTGGAAGGATTGATAGCCCAGGCCATCATTATTGGAAAACAATGTTATTGGAGGACAACACTATTGGATGACATTGGAAGGTGGAAAATGAAAGGTTGCTGAAAAGGATGAAGGAAAGACATAGGGGGGGGGGTCTCTAGCCACTTAAGACCCGGACAATTATGCATGTTAAGGACCTTGCCCCTTTTTGCGATTCGGCACTGCATTGCTTTAACTGACAATTGCGCGGTCGTGCGACGTGGGTCCCAAACAAAATTTACGTCCTTTTTTTTCCCACAAATAGAGCTTTCTTTTGGTGGTATTTGATCACCTCTGCGGTTTTTATTTTTTGCGCTATAAACAAAAATAGAGCGACAATTTTGAAAAAAAAATCAATATTATTTTATTTTTGCTATAATAAATATCCCCCAAAAAAATATAACATTTTTTTTCCTCAGTTTAGGCCAATACGTATTTTTCTACTTATTTTTGGTATAAAAAAAATCACAATAAGCGTTCATTGATTGGTTTGTGCAAAATGTATAGCGTTTACAAAATAGGGGACAGTTTTATGGCATTTTTATTAATAATCATTTTTTTACTACTAATTGCGGCGATCTATGATTTTTTTTCACGACTGCGACATTATGACATCGGACACTTTTGACACATTTTTGGGACCATTGTCATTTTCACAGCCAAAAGTGCTATAAAAATGCACTGATTACTGTAACAATGACAATGGCAGTGAAGTGGTTAACCACTAGGTGGCGCTAAGGGGTTAAGTGTGCCCTAAGGGAGTGAATCTTACTGTAGGGGGGTGTGGCTGTAGGCGTGACGTCACTGATTGTCATTCCCTATATCAGGGAACACCTATCGGTGTTACTGCCACTGTGAAGAACGAAGAAGGTGTGTTTACCTATTAACAAAAATATGTAGAACCAGGACACACTGCCACACCCCCTTAAAAGAGAATTATACAAAAGAATATTCGTTAAAGCCACAAGGGCTTGTTTTACCACCACTATTCCTTTATATTGGCTCTTGAAATGTACAAATGCAGCAATTAAGAATTTGGATCTAAGGTTTAGCAAACACTTTTTGAAAGACAAAAGGTGCATTTTATATACAGCTATATAGATCCGACCAAAATGAGGGACAAATGAGGAGGAAAGTGATTGGATAGAATGCTCAACATTCCAGGAATAAATTGGGACTTGCTATTCCATTTGTTACCACAAGATGTCAGCATAATCAAAGTTTTGGTGGAAGTCATCCATGACAGTTAAATAACATCTTCCAGTATATTAAATCCAAAACCAGTATCCCAATTTGTTCTGTCAGATGGGGGAAGGTATCTATGGGTGGTATTACCTATAACCAGCTAATAAAAATGTATCTTCTAGTTGGAAAGCCCCCTAAAAGCTTTATTCTTAAACATGGAGGCATGGGTTCAATTGTTTGGATGTGTGTACTGGTAAGGGACCGCAAATAACTTTTCAATTAACCACTTCCATACCGGGCCTATTTTGGCACTTCTCTCCTACATGCATAAATCCTAATTTTTTGGTAGGAAATTACTCAGAACCCCCAAACACTATATATGTTTTTTTAGCAGACACCCTAGGGCAGGCATCCTCAAACTACGGCCCTCCAGATGTTGCGGAACTACAAATCCCATGAGGCATTGTGAAACTCTGACGTTCACAGACATGACTAGGCATGATGGGAAATGTAGTTCCTGAACAACTGGAGGGCCATAGTTTGAGGACCCCTGCCCTAGGGAATAAAATGCCGGCCATTGCAACTTTTTATCTCGCACAGTATTCATTTTTCAAACGCCTTTTTTTGGGGGAAAAAACAGTTTTGTGAATTAAAAAATAACAAAACAGTAAAGTTAGCCCAATTATTTTGAATAATGTGAAAGATGAAGTTACGCCGAGTAAATAGATGCCTAACATGTCACGCTTTAAAATTGCGCACACTCATGGAATGGCGCCGAACGTCAGTACTTAATTTTTTTTTTTTTTTTTACAAATTACAAATTTAGAGTTACAGAGGTGGACTAGTGCTAGAATTGTTGCTGGCGCTCTAACGCACGCGGCGATACCTCACATGTGTGGTTTGAACGGCGTTTACATATGTGGGCGGGACTTACGTTTGTGTTCGCTTCTGAGCGCGAGCTACTGGGGATAGGGGCGTTTAAAAAATATATATATATTATTTTATTTTAATCAATTGCTTTTATTTTTACACTTTTTTTTACTTTTTTTTATCGCTTTTATTCCTATTACAAGGAATGTAAACATCCCTTGTAATAGGAATGGTTCATGGCAGGTCCTCTTTATGGAGAGATGCAGGGTCAATAAGACCCCACATCTCTCCTCCAGGCTGGAAAGCATTAGATCGTGAAAAAAAATTCACAGATCTAATGTTTTCAGCCGCGATTGCGGCTGTATTTACATTCCAGGACCCGGGCGTGATGTCATAACATCGCGCCCGGGCCTCTGACGATCATAGAGATGACTGGTGACCATGTGATCACCAGTCTACTCTATGGTTTCCATCCGACGTGGGCGGATCGTTACTCCGGGTCTCCGATGGCAAAGGAGAGCCCCAGAGAAGCACCGGATGGCGGTGGGAGGGGGGCGTTCCCTCCCACCGCCTATAAGAACGATCAAGCAGCGGAACCGCCGCTATGATCATTCTTATGGTGCACAGAATCGCCGGCTGAAGAGATAGATATCTGAATGATCCCTGGAGCTGCACCCATCTTTCAGATATCCGCAATGAAAGTCCAGGACGTCATATGACGTCCTTGGGCGGGAAGGGGTTATTGAATAAAATCAGTAATACTGTACAGAGGGTTTGGGATACCCCATTCCATAAGGGCCTATTTATAAAAAAAAGTTGAAGCAGAACTTTACTCTCTCAATCAACACTGACTATTTGTAATCCTCATGCTTCTAGCATTTGTAAATAGATAAGAAGGTAGATTATATTTAGTGGTGATTTTGTTTTTTACATTTCTTCGTTTTTGTTTTTTTTAATATTCAGGTCTAGGCCAAAATGATGTCATACGTCCCAGGAGTCTCTGGGAGGGGAGGAGAGGAGGAGGGATTTTCTAAGCTAAGCACACTTTCCTGCATGCTTGCCTGAGTTAAGAGCAGATGGATTCCAGGAAATAAATGCTACATAATACGTCTGTCCTTACTCAAGTTTGCCAGAAATGCTAGGGGGTGTTTATCAAAGTGATTTCCCAACAACGGAGATATGGATGGATGAGTGATTTTGCTTTGAATATCAAAGGGTTACCATAGGAAAAAAAAAATCTTTAAAATAACAAACATGTCATACTTACCTCCACTGTGCAGTTCGTTTTGCACAGAGTGGCCCCGATCCACGTCTGCTGGGGCCCCCGGCAGCTGTCTCTGGTCCTTCCCGCAAGTACTCACCACAGTAATGCGAGAACTCGCATGGTGGTGAGTCTCTGCAGGTGCGCTCCCGTGATACAGTGAGTGGCCATAGCCGCTCACTGTATCACTCGGCCCCGCCCCTCGGCGCGCCGTGTCCCTGGATGTGATGACAGCAGCGCCAGCCAATGGCTGCGCTGCTCTCAATCCATCCGCTCTAGCCAATCAACGGCCAGGCTGAGCGGCGAAGAGGATCTCGGGACCGAGGGGTCAGGTAAGTAAAACGTTGGGCTGGGGGGCGGCGTCATTAGATGTTTTTTCACCTTAATGCATAGATTGCATTAAGGTGAAAAAATATTTTTCTTTACAACTTCTTTAAACATCAATTAAATAACATTTTGAATTTGGTGGGTTGCAGTTCCACTTTGAAGTATTATTTTGTTACCTTTTATCACTTTAAATCGTCTTCAGAAAAATCTAGTCTTTGGTATCTCATTTTGCTGTCTTACCTGAAATCCTCAAAGTCTATTGGATTTAATTAGAAATGGGTGAATAACTTTACCTTTTATCTTTTCTGCAAGTTTTTAACACTTTTTGACAATTTTTCTTCATTCCACCACCAACCTTCACACTTCATATTCAATTCTTAACCTCTTTTGTTGCTTCAAAGGAAAGCTATACTGACAGAATATGCCGCTTGCCGTCAAAGACCTCCTTCTGAAAATGCTATTTGCCTGGCTGTCATGTCAATCCAATGGATTCAGTTGGACAAACATAAGCATTAGGGGTTCTAACATCACTTTGACTTCCTATTCTTTATCCCATAGTCAGGGACACACAGGGGACTATTCTTTATCCAGTAGTCAGGGACACACAGGGGACTATTCTTTATCCAGTAGTCAGGGACACACAGGGGACTATTCTTTATCACATAGTCAGGGACACACAGGGGACTATTCTTTATCCCATAGTCAGGGACACACAGGGGACTATTCTTTATCCCATAGTCAGGAACACACAAGGGACTATTCTTTATCCCATAGTCAGGAACACACAAGGGACTATTCTTTATCCAGTAGTCAGGGACACACAAGGGACTATTCTTTATCACATAGTCAGGGACACACAGGGGACTATTCTTTATCACATAGTCAGGGACACACAGGGGACTATTCTTTATCCAGTAGTCAGGGACACACAGGGGACTATTCTTTATCCCATAGTCAGGGACACACAGGGGACTATTCTTTATCCCATAGTCAGGGACACACAGGGGACTATTCTTTATCCAGTAGTCAGGGACACACAGGGGACTATTCTTTATCCAGTAGTCAGGGACACACAGGGGACTATTCTTTATCCCATAGTCAGGGACACACAGGGGACTATTCTTTATCCCATAGTCAGGGACACACAGGGGACTATTCTTTATCCAGTAGTCAGGGACACACAGGGGACTATTCTTTATCCCATAGTCAGGGACACACAAGGGACTATTCTTTATCCCATAGTCAGGGACACACAAGGGACTATTCTTTATCCCATAGTCAGGGACACACAGGGGACTATTCTTTATCCAGTAGTCAGGGACACACAGGGGACTATTCTTTATCCCATAGTCAGGGACACACAGGGGACTATTCTTTATCCCATAGTCAGGGACACACAGGGAACTATTCTTTATCCCATAGTCAGGGACACACAGGGGACTATTCTTTATCCCATAGTCAGGGACACACAGGGGACTATTCTTTATCCAGTAGTCAGGGACACACAGGGGACTATTCTTTATCCCATAGTCAGGGACACACAAGGGACTATTATTTATCCCATAGTCAGGGGCACACAGGGGACTATTCTTTATCCCATAGTCAGGGACACACAAGGGACTATTCTTTATCCCATAGTCAGGAACACACAAGGGACTATTCTTTATCCCATAGTCAGGGACACACAAGGGACTATTCTTTATCCCATAGTCAGGAACACACAAGGGACTATTCTTTATCCCATAGTCAGGGACACACAGGGGACTATTCTTTATCCCATAGTCAGGGACACACAAGGGACTATTCTTTATCCCATAGTCAGGGGCACACAGGGGACTATTCTTTATCCCATAGTCAGGGACACACAAGGGACTATTCTTTATCCCATAGTCAGGGACACACAGGGGACTATTCTTTTTTGGAAGGAGCTCAGCAATGCCGGTTCCTATTTTGTCTATCAGTACAGATTTCCTGTAAACAGAACAGTGTGCTTTCTTCTAAAGAGCAATCTGCATTCAGATTGCTTTTTAGAGGGCATTTGGCAGGTGGTGAGGGTTGTTATATTGCCTCCTCACTGACATATTTAACCCTGTAAATGCTACACAACCACACAATTTTAGGGCAGTCGTGGAACGCTCCCATAAGCTGTCAGGTTAGTAAAATAGCAATATCGGAACCGATTCAATCATACAGTTTGTAGTGTACATAGATTTGCAAAACAATGGGATAAAGGAATATTCCTAAACTTTGTTTTATCTCATGGTTACTGTGAAATTGTGTGAATGCATCAATGCAGTGCATGTTATATCAACTTGCAGAACTTTGATTCATTGAATGAGTTTACCAAAAATTTAAATATTGCAGAATATACAGCCTCATGCTACATCACTAAGCTCCATTTCATGCTGAATAGACTAAAAAAATGTATGTATCTTGAATAAAAAAACTATCTTTAGATAGATTTGTATTCCAAAAGCATTTTATTAAAATTAATTAAATTAAAAAAAATTGATTTAAATAAAAAAAAAACTTTTTTTTTATTTTATTTTTTATTATTGATTTTATCCACCATACTATTAGCCCCTGTTTAAGACAAGGGTGCCACACTTATGTTTGTAAGCTCAATTTTTTTGTGCATAAGCTATTTTATTTAGCACAATAAGAAGTATGTTATTTGAAGGAGGGGACAGTCTTTCAGGCCCTCCCATTAAAGTCTATGGGCGAAAAATGCACTTTACTGCCCAAAGAAGCTCCTGTACTTTTTGTAGGCAGTAAAGTGACAGCCTGTATGTTGGGTCCAATGGGAAAAAAGAGAAATCCTTGAAACGCTTCTGGAAATGTGCTTCAAATTGTTTTGGTGAGAATGAGGCTTTATTCCTCCAAGGGACACCAATGGAAATTCATCTCCTCTGAGTTGGAAAATGATGTCTGACTTTGAACTGATCTCAAACACCAAACTTTCTCCTGCATATGACTAGATTGGAATTCCTTGCAGTGTTAATTTTGTTGACTAAAACCGACTAAAACATTTTAGTCGACTAACTTAATACCATTTAGACTAAAACAATTGAGATGACTAAAATATGACTAAAACTAAAATGCCATTTTAGTCAAAAGACTAAAACGAAAAAAAAAAATTGGTGTCAAAATTAACACTGGTCTGTAGTGCATGTTCATACCTGAATAACAGAAATAATAACATACCGTATATACTCGAGTATAAGCCGAGTTTTTCAGCACATTTTTTTGTGCTGAAAGTGCCCCCCTCGGCTTATACTCAAATCACCTTTTTGCGCCTGATCTCCAGAATTTTGGGAACCCGGTATCGGCTGGACCCCAAACTTGGCACACATGTAGCCCCACTCTTCCTCTACAAGTGTGCAATGTTTGTTATCTGGGGGACCTACGGCCGGGGAGCACCGATTTTTCAAACCCGGGCACTCCTTTCATAGACTCCTATGTTAAATGGTAATTTCTCCAATGATTTTAAGGACCCGGTACCAGCTGGTCGTAGGTCCCTTGGACCCGGAACTTGGCACACATGTAGCCCCATTTCTTCTCTATAAGTGTGCAAAGTTTGTTGTCTGGGGACCTACAGCTGAGAAGCACCGATTTTTCACAGCCAGGCAACCCTTGCATAGACTCCCATGTTAAACGTCAGTCTAGACATGGACACAGTGAGGCATGGACACAGTGAGGCATGGACACAGTGAGGCATGGGCACAGTGAGATATGGACACTGTGAGGCATGGACACAGTGAGGCATGGGCACAGTGAGATATGGACACTGTGAGGCATTGGCACAGTGAGATATGGACACAGTGAGGCATGGACACAGTGAGGCATGGGCACAGTGAGATATGGACACTGTGAGGCATGGGCACAGTGAGACATGGACAAAGTGAGACATGGACACAGTGAGGCATAGACATAGTGAGGCATGGGCACAGTGAGGCATGGGTACAGTGAGACATGGGCATAGTGAGACATGGACAAAGTGAGACATGGACACAATGAGGCATAGGCATAGTGAGGCATGGGCACAGTGAGGCATGGGCACAGTGAGATATGGACAAAGTGAGACATGGACACAGTGAGGCATAGGCATATTGAGGCATGGACACAGTGAGGCATGGACACAGTGAGGCATGGACACAGTGAGGCATGGGCACAGTGAGATATGGACACTGTGAGGCATGGGCACAGTGAGACATGGACAAAGTGAGACATGGACAAAGTGAGACATGGACACAGTGAGGCATAGGCATAGTGAGGCATGGGCACAGTAAGGCATGGGCACAGTGAGACATGGGCATAGTGAGACATGGACAAAGTAAGACATGGACACAGTGAGGCATAGGCATAGTGAGGCATGGGCACAGTGAGACATGGGCACAGTGAGACATGGGCACAGTGAGGCATGCACATGGACATAGTGGGGCACATAGAGGCATGCAGATGGACACCCTAGGCTTATACTCGAGTCAATACTTTTTCCCAGATTTTGTGGTAAAATTAGGTGCCTCGGCTTATATTCGGGTCAGCTTATACTCGAGTATATACGGTATTTGATTTTTCACTCCAGCAGTATACAATGAGTTTGGAAATTGTAGAGAAATGCTTAAATAATGCATTACAGTTTAACTACACCCATTCGATTTTAGATGACTAAAATTAGTTTTAGTCGACTAAAATGTCCTGGAGATTTAGTAAAATGGAACTAAAACCAAAATGCCATTTTAGTCCTAAGACTAAAACTAAATCGAAATTTGCTGACAAAACTAACACTGATTCCTTGTTCAGCAGCCCGGTCAGTACAAAAGTGAAAACATGGAACATTTTTGTATCTGTTGTGATCTCTCCCACTGTTGTGCCAAAAAATATAAGTGTTGTGTGATTCTGTGTAACAGTGAAAACTATACACCCATCACTGGAAACCATGAGGAGTCTGCCATAATGTGACTTTACAGCTCAGGAATAATTAGACGGGGCACAATGAGTACATATGGTGTTGTTTCTCAATGGTGGGAATGTGAAAAGATTTCACAACTGTCTTTAATTAATGGCCTAAATTTAGAATCACTTGCTGGGTGCCTACCAACTTCTTGCACCTCCCATAGGAATGAGCAGAACTACTTTTATTCTGAAGCTTTTGGCAATTTAATGTAAGGCCACTTGCAGATCTATGATTATTCACAAGCCAACTTTCTTCGGGCGCAAAGATCAAGTGGCTGCTCCATGAATGGGTTCATCTCCAAATCTCTGTTCTCCAGGGACGTGCGGCGAGGGCAGAGGACGGTGAGGCATTGGCTAGAATCAGAGCCAGATACACACAGCGTACATATTCACAAGTTACGTATTCGATTCTCATTATGTACACAATTATAGCTCTACTATATATATATACTACTTCATTAGTTCTCATAGTAACTAATTAAACCACTTGCCACCCAGGCCAATTCAGACATTTCTCTCTTAGGGTCCTTTCACACGGAGCGGCCGTTTTTCGGTCCGCTCCGTGTGTCCGTCAGCTCAGCGGGGGGTCTCCGCTGAGCTGTCGGGCGGACGGGGCGGTCCCCGCACACTGTGCAGGGACCGCCCTGTCTCTCCTCCGCTCTCCCCTATGGGGAGTCGGATGGAAACGGACTCTCTGTCCGTTTGCATCCGATCCGTTTGGCCGGACGGAAGAAAAATAGGACATTCTTCCGTCCGCAAAAACGGATGCGGATCTAGCGGACGTTAGCGGATGCATCATCCGCTAACGGATCCGCTCCCATAGGGAAGCATTGAGGTCCGTTACCGGACGTCCAAAAAACGGACGAATGGAACGGACATGTGAAAGGACCCTTACATCTAAAACTCTTTTAATTTTTTTGCTAGAAAATGACATAGAACCCCCAAACATTATAATATGTTAGAGAATAAAATGGCAGTCGCAACTGACATTTGACAACTGCCGATGGCAACTTTTTATCTTGCACAGTATTTGTGCAGCAATTTTTCAAACATGCTTTTTTTTTTAACTGTTTCATGCTTAAAAAAAAATGAGAAAGATGATGTTACGCCGAGTAAATAGATGCCTAACATGTCACACTTCAAAATTGCAAACGTTCATGGAATAGTGCCAAACTTTGGTACTTAAGAATCCCCATAGACAGATTCTGACCCTCTTATGTCTAAAATCATCCTATGTCTACTAGGGGCATAGGATGACTGAGAAATGATATCTTGGACTACCTGAGATGGTATATTATGTAATTATTATCAGGGCTCAAGTCCTGCGGGAACGCGTGGGAACGGAGTCCCTGCACTTTTTTCACGGCAGGAACTCAGTTCCCTTTCCAGGACTAGAGCAGCCAATCCTTCACTAATCGGCGATGCCCGGCTCGAGTCACTGCTTAAAGTTCTTTCTAAATCCTGCGATAACTCGCGGCAGACCTCCGCAATGTCTCCTGGGAACAAATCACAGCATACATGTCACAGCAAACAGGATACCAGCTGATGCGTTTCGCACCAAAACTTAGTGCTTAATCATAATGAGCTATGATTAAGCACTACGTTTTGGTGAAAAACGTGTCAGCTGGTATTCTGTTTGCTGTGACATGTATGCTGTGATTAGATTTTTACAATAAAAGCAACATTTTTGAAATGCGGCCAACACTCGTGGCTTCAGATCTGGTGAAGAGGTTTATCACTTACATCTTCTGCCTTGAGCAGTAACTTTTCTTCTCTAACTACCCTCCTCCTGGCCAGCACTACCACCCACCCCACTTGAGCAGCCCACTGTCCGGCACTTACCTGATCTAGGTGGCAGGCTGTGGTGTCCTCCACCGAGCGAGCTGCGGGATGCGGGCAGTGGCTCCGGTGTCCGCTCTTCCAGCAGCTTCCTCCACCATGTTTCTCCTCTATCTTATGCCTAAGCGCTAGGCTTCCAATAGGACCGCCTGAAGCTTTGGCCAATCAGAAAACAGGTCTCATGAACTTTAGTGTGAAAATAGCAAAAATTCATTTGCTATTATCACACAACTGGGTGGGTTCAGAGTGCAGTGCTCTGCACCCTGAGCCCACCCTTTTTTGAAGACTATTGAAGCCTCTGGCTCTAATCACATGCTGTATTTATAGTCCGGCGGCCTGATATGTACAGTATATTAGGGGGCCTAACACATGAATGGGGGGACGGTGCTACTGGCAGCTACTTCGGCGGTGGAGCAGTGAACTCCAAACTTGGTGGAGATTTTAATAAGTTTAATGAGTGGCCCTAGGAGAGAGAATACGCTTGTATAGAGTGAAAGGATGAGCATATCAAGCCCAAGGGGTATGATTTTTTTAGTCCAAGGAGTAAATTTTGTGCTCTCTTGTGCTCAGTCCAAACACCAAATCAGGTGTACACATGGTATGCTTGATCAATGTGATCCTGAAGGTTAGTGTTGTAATAGCTTCAAAGCAACCATCTTCTAGACTCCTAAGGCCAGTGCACACGGTCCAAACCGATCGTGTGTGGGCCCCATCGGTCAGTTATCCTTCTGTCAAAAAAAAAGAGAACTTGCTTTAAAATGTAACCAATGGACACCTAACCGATAGGTCAAAACCGATCGTTAGTATGCAAAAGCATCGGTTAAAAAGCCGCGCATGCTCAGAATCAAGTCGACGCATGCTTGGAAGCATTGAACTTCATTTTTTTCAGCACATCGTTGCGTTTTACGTCACCGCATTCTGATACGATCGTTTTTTTAACGATGGTGCGTAGGCACATCAGACCATCAGTCAGCTTCATCGGTTAACCGATTAAAACGGTCCTTCGGACTGTTCTCATCGGATAGACTGATCGTGTGTACGCAGCCTAACATTGCTTGTAATCGCCGGGCCAGTTGTCAGCAACAAAAGCCAAAGGCAGTCAAAGGCGGAGCCAGACCAAGGGGTAGGCAGAAGAAACAACCTCTGCTTTAGAAGTAGAGGAGAATGCGGGCAGGACCCGCAACCTATACTCCCAAGCAGGGATGTATTCTGGCCTAGGCCAACAAGGCCCAGGCCTAGGGCGGCACTTTGTGGGGGCGGCCCTCTGTCCTCTTCCCACGGCATCCCTCTCTCCTCCTCCCAGGGCGTCCCTCTCTCCTCCTCCCAGGGTGTCCCTCTCTCCTCTTCCCAGGGCGTCCCTCTCTCCTCCTCCCAGGGCGTCCCTCTGTCCTCCTCTCTCCCAGGGCGTCCCTCTGTCCTTCTCTCTCCCAGGGCGTCCCTCTGTCCTTCTCTCTCCCAGGGCGTCCCTCTGTCCTTCTCTCTCCCAGGGTGTCCCTCTGTCCTTCTCTCTCCCAGGGCGTCCCTCTGTCCTCCTCCCAGGGCGTCCCTCTGTCCTTCTCTCAGGGCGTCCTTCTCCCAGGGCGTCCCTCTGTCCTTCTCCCAGGGCGTCCCTCTGTCCTCTTCCCATGAATATGACAGGGATGTGGCTTTGACAGGAAGGGGTGGGTCATATTTAAATTAGAGGGTGTGCAAGTTTAGTCAGGCCTAGGGCAGCACAAAACCTAAATACACCTCTGCTCCCAAGCAGTGGTGGGAGCATTCTGACCATTTCGCATTGGGTGCTGAAGGACCTGGTCCCCAGCTGGTCAGAAGAATTCCTTATCTCACAGAAATCTTTTAACACCCTAGATATTCTCTATATGAGTCCTGACTAGAGGTGTGCTAAGGTTCAGGTTGAACTCTGTTTGTCCTGAACCCATGAGAAACTATAACATGACAGCAGGCCCCATCCTAATCAGTTGCATGGCCATATAGTTCAATGATGTGGTCATATTATATCAATGATGTCACCAGCATCCCCGCCCCTTTGTTATGTATGATCATGGCTGCAGTTGATTGGGACAGCGGCTTGCTGTCATGCGACAGTTTCTCATGTGTTCGTTGGATCCTTAGCTCCAGAGATGTGCACAACTAAGTAATTGACTTGATATGACGTGATGCGATTTCAATGCAACTTTCATGCAACTTTGATGTTTTGCAACTTTGGCCAATCATAACAATACAATGTGTGGCACATTCTAAAGCAAGTCCTTTCTTGAATTAACAGAAGCATGGACTGCAGAGAGAGAGATATAATTTTGCCCCTGCACAAATCATCAGTAAGACCTCATCTGGAATATGCAGTTCAGTTTTGGGCTCCAGTTCTCAAAAAGGATATCAGGGAACTGGAGAAAGTGCAGAGAAGGGCAACCAAACTGATAAGAGGCATGGAGGAACTCAGCTATGAGGAAAGATTAGAGGAATTTATTTATTTACTTTTGAGAAGGGGAGGTTAAGGGGGGATATGATCAACAGGGGTCCATATAGTGAACTTGGTGTTGAGTTATTCACTTTACGGTCATCACAGAGGAAAAGGGGGCACTCTTTACATTTAGAGGAAAAATGAGCTGTGGAAATGTGGAATAGACTCCCCGCAGAGGTGGCTCTGGCCAGCTCAGTAGATTGCTGGATACTTCCCTAAATGTACATAATACTAAGATTTGTAGGTAAAGTTGATCCAGGGAATGTCTAATTGCCTCTCGGGGGATCAGGAAGGAATTTTTTCCCCTGCTGTAGCAAATTGGATCATGCTCTGTTGGGGTTTTTCGCCTTCCTCTGGATCAACTGTGGGTATAGAATTAGGTATATGGGATTGTATGATTGTTTTTATTGGTTGAACTAAAAGGACTTGTGTCTTTTTTCAACCTACCTATGTAACTATGTAAAACTGGAGAGTGCAAAATCTGGTGTAGCTGTCCATGGTAGCCAATCGGCTTTTGATGGGGCTCTGTAGCTTATCATAGCTCCCAACTGTCCCTGATTTCGAGGGACTGTCCCTGATGTGGAGCAACGCCCCTTTGTCCCTCATTTCTCCTTATTTGTCCCTCATTTTGGTTTGATCCATACAGATGTATTTAAAATGCACTTTTTATCTATCAAAAAGTAAAAAAAAAAATTCAGTACTATTGTGATTCAGAGATTCCAAATAATTCCGAATCTCTGAATAACAAAAATGTTGTCCAAATTTTGAATCACAAGAAAACTAATCACACATGTCTGCTTAGCTCATTCATAGTCCTGACCCTTCTGCCTTCTATCAGGGCTGGACTGGGACAGAAATTTGGCCCTGGACTTCATCCAGACTGGCCCACTTTGACAGGTCTCTCCCAGTCGGCTGTCTGTCCCCACCCCCCTGCTCCTCTGTTACTCCCCCTGCTTCTTTGTTCCCCCCAGGTGAGCACTGCGGGAAGGGAGAGACAGAGGAGCATAGGGGGGGCAGCGGTCCGCTGTCATTGAAGCCGGCCCACTGAGCCATCGGCCCACCGGGAAACTCCCTGTAGTCACAATGGCCAGTCCGTCCCTGCCTTCTATGGAGAAAATTAAAAGATCAAGAGTAGCACATGCAGGGGCGGGACAAGGGGCGGGCAGGAGGGATGGCTGCTCTGGGCACAGTGGTATCACAGGGGGTAAGTTTTGTTTTAGAAGGGGAAATGTGGGCGGGTGCTAAGAATAGGGATTTAGGGATGTTTGTTTCAGAGGGGAAGGATGAGATTTGTAGTTGGTTAGGGGGGGCAAGTGTACTGGGAGGGGAAATTTTAGGGGTAGAGGATTTGTGCTAGGAGGAGTGATTTTTTTTTGGGGGGGGGGAATGGGCATTTGAACTGGGGGGATTATGGGGATGGGGGGCAAATATTTGTGCTAGAAGCAGGTATTTCAGCAAGGGGGTAGATTTGTACTGGGAGAAGGTGAAAAGCATGCATGTTTTTTTGGGAAGCTGACACGCAATGCTCATAAATCTTGGAGGGGGGATAGGTGTGCCCAGCCTATTGCATTAGGGTGTGCACCCCAAAGCTCATAAGCTTTCTCTGCAGCCTCAGATGCACCGGACAGTGAATGAATGGGAAGTGCTCTGTGCTGAGCAGCTTCCTGTTCATTCACAAACTGAAGCATAGTAAACACAGTTTACTATGCTTCCGTTGTGAATGGACACAGTGAGCAAGTGTGTTCACTGTGTTCATTTACAACAAAAAAAAATTCCTGCCCCTTCCCCTGCTCTCCATCCTAATTCCATATAAAGGGGCTGAGCATTTAATAATGTGAGGAGTGCGCAATGTAATGCTGACAAATAGTTTTATTTCTTCTTTTACCATTTAGAAATAACTAGAAGGATTTAACCCTCTGCATGCTGCACATACTTCACTACAAATCCAGCAGCCTCTTAGCGGATTAAACCAGCAGCTGTTAAATGCTCGGCAGTGATGTGTACAGCATGCGGCGTAATCCAGAGGAGGATGGCTGTGGAGTTAAACACAAGTTTATACAGATGTTCAACCCCATAATTTATCATTTTACATAAAAAAAAACAGCAATTTAGAGCCTGAACCCGTCTCATCTGGAAATTAAAGTGGAATTACAGAGACCAATTACACTAGCTCACTATTAAAGCCTGACGTTATAGATAGATATCAGATTGCACCCCATAGACTCCCAATCTATCACTAAAAGTTTGCTTTCGGTGACAGATTTGGCAGTGCTGTGCCAAGGTCCGAGCTGTCACCAGTGCCATGGCGAGGTCATCGAGAGCCCAGGGATGAACATGCCAAATTGCGCCCCCCCCCCCCTCCCACATATATGAGCATTATGTGGTAACCCCCCCCCCCCCCCAAATGTTATCTAGAGCCCAGGGGTATACATGCCAAATTGCCCCCCCCCCCCAACATGTATGAGCATTATGTGTCAGCAAAAATCCTCTCCCCCCCAACATGTATGAGCATTATGTGTCAGCAAACCCCCCCCTCCCGCTCAACCATAAAAAAAACTCATCAATCATTATTTTGCATGCTTACCCCCTAAGCACCCAGCTCAAATCCTCTCTCTCACCAAAATCCCATCCCCCCCCAAATAAAATCTTCCACCTCCAGCCCACAAATCTCCCCCCCAGCACAAATTCCCCTCCCCAATCCGCTATCCTAGCACAAATCCCCTCAATCATCCCTTCTAGCACAGCCCCCCCCCCCCCCCCAAAATGTAATCTAGAGCCCAGGGGTGAACATGCCAAATTGCCCCCCCCCCCAACATGTATGAGCATGTGTCAAAATCCCCTACCCCCCCCCCCCCCCCCCCCCCAAAAAAAATACATTAATTTGCATGCTTACCTCTTTATTCAGCTCAAATCCTCTCTCTCCCCAAACGCCCCACCAAAATCCCACCCCCCAAATAAAAGCTTCCACCTCCAAGAACATATCCTCTCCCCCCCACTCCAAATCCCCACATTCCAGCACAAATTCTCCTCTCCAACACAAATTCCCCCAAATCACCACTCCTAACACACCTCCCAAAATGTGCCCTCCTGGAACAGTTCTTACCCTGTGCCACCCCCCAAATTCCCCTTCACAACACAAATCCCCCCCCCCTCCCAATCTCCTTGTGGTGCCCCTCCATCTCACATGATACCACAGTGCCCAGGGCAGCAGTCCCTCCTGCCCGACCCTTGTCCCAGCCCTGGCTGTACCAGTTTACACTGATGTACATTGATTAATGTTAATAATGTCTTCTGATGCCCCATTTCCTTCGGGTTCACAGAGGTATCAAGGATTCTTCTTAAAGTGTATGGAAACCCGAACACAATGGACGTCTTTTATTAGCTTACTTATTGGACTGTTAAATATCCCATTGGATGTGTTTTATTATATCTATTTGATAGGTACAGAAAACAGAAGATGAGAGCCAGGGACCACTATAGGATATTTCCTTATATGAATACCTTTAATAGTGTATAAACAGCAATACTATTGGTTTTTAGATTTTAAAACATTTAATAAAAATATCTTTATAAGGACCTAGGGCAGGACCTGCAATCTATGCTGCTGAAGTAGTTCTCATGCTAGGAGTACTGTGGCCTTCCCAATCAGCTGCATTGCCATATAGGTGTGGTCATATGAGGTCAGTCCCTAGCTATCCCCCATGTCTTCTCTAATTCATATACCTTCCTGGGTGCAGAGACCTGCCCTAAATATTGGAAATACAATTCTCTTATTTATAATATTTAGGGTTTCCTGGTTTCACATATTTTATTATTTATATAAAATATGGCCCGGATTCAGAAAGGACTTACGCCGACGTATCTCCTGATACGCCGCGTAAGTCCACGGATGCGCCGTCGTATCTATGCGCCTTATTCTTGAAATTAGATACGCCTGAATTCTGGCTTAATCCGATTGTTATAGTAATACTAAAGCCAGAGGCGTAACTAGAATCTTCAGGGCCCCGGTGCAAGAAACCATGAAGGCCCCCCCCACATGGGCATTGCTAGGTCTAAAAAAAATCTCGGGCTAGAGCCCATAGCAGTGTAGCAAGCAAGTAAAGAAAGTCCTATGCTTGGGCGTGTATACACATGTATACAATATATGTGTGTGTATGTATATATTGTCACATAACTGAGTGCAGATCCTCCTTACATCAGGGTTCACAGAGAGCCCTCCCATACATCAGATATCACAGAGAGCCCAGCCCCAATACATCAGATATCACAGAGAGCCCAGCCCCAATACATCAGTCCCCAGAGAGCCAACCCCTCAATACAGGATCCCCAGAGAGCCCCCCATACATCAGGGTCCCCAGAGAGCCCCCCCATACATCAGGGTCCCCAGATAGCCCCCCCATACATCAGGGTCCCCAGAGAGCCCCCCCAAACTTCATGGTTCACAGAGAGCACCCCCCATACATAAGGGTTCACAGAGAGCCCCCCCCCATACAGAGTCCCCAGAGAGCCCCCCCATACATCAGAGTACCCAGAGAGCTGTCATCTGTTAGTCAGTGTCCACTTGGGAGGGGAGAATGGCTTGGTGAGGGTGAGAGAGGGAGAGAGAGAGAGGTGGCAGAGAGAAAGGTGGTAGAGAGAAAGGTGGTAGAGAGAGAGAGGTGGTAGAGAGAGAGAGGGAGAGAGCGAGAGAGAGAGAGGGAGAGGTGGTAGAAAGAGAGAGAGGTGGTAGAGAGAAAGAGAGGTGGTAGAAAGAAAGAGAGAGGTGGTAGAGAGAGAGAGGTGGTAGAGAGAGAGAGGTGGTAGAGAGAGAGAGGTGGTAGAAAGAGAGAGGTGGTAGAAAGAGAGAGAGAGAGAGGTGGTAGAGAGAGAGAGAGAGGTGGTAGAGAGAGAAAGGTGGTAGAGAGAGAGAGAGAGAGAGAGGTGGTAGAGAGAGAGAGAGAGGTGGTAGAGAGAGAGAGGTGGTAGAGAGAGAGAGAGGTGGTAGAGAGAGAGAGAGAGGTGGTAGAGAGAGAGAGAGAGGTGGTAGAGAGAGAGAGAGAGAGAGGTGGTAGAGAGAGAGGGGTGGTAGAGAGAGAGGGGTGGTAGAGAGAGAGGGGTGGTAGAGAGAGAGAGAGGTGGTAGAGAGAGAGACAGAGGGGGGTGGTAGAGAGAGAGAGAGAGGGGTGGTAGGTAGAGATAGAGAGAGAGGTGGTAGGTAGAGAGAGAGAGAGAGAGGTGGTAGGTAGAGAGAGAGAGAGAGAGGTGGTAGGTAGGTAGAGAGAGAGAGAGAGAGAGAGAGGTGGTAGGTAGGGAGAGAGAGAGAGAGAGGTGGTAGGTCGAGAGAGAGAGAGGGGTGGTAGAGAGAGAGAGAGAGGGGTGGTAGAGAGAGAGAGAGGTGGTAGAGAGAGAGAGAGAGAGGTGGTAGAGAGAGAGAGAGAGGTGGTAGAGAGAGAGAGAGAGAGAGGTGGTAGAGAGAGAGAGAGAGAGAGAGAGAGAGAGAGAGAGGTGGTAGAGAGAGAGAGAGGGAGGTGGTAGAGAGAGAGAGAGAGAGAGGTGGTAGAGAGAGAGAGAGGTGGGAGAGAGAGAGAGAGAGAGAGAGGTGGTAGAGAGAGAGAGAGAGAGAGAGAGAGAGAGAGGTGGTAGAGAGAGAGAGAGAGAGAGAGAGAGAGAGAGAGAGAGAGAGGTGGTAGAGAGAGAGAGAGGTGGTAGAGAGAGAGAAAGAGAGGTGGTAGAGAGAGAGAAAGAGAGGTGGTAGAGAGAGAGAGATGGTAAAGAGAGAGAGGGGTGGTAGAGAGAGAGAGAGGTGGTAAAGAGAGAGACAGAGAGAGAGAGGGGGGGTGGTAGAGAGAGAGGAGAGAGAGAGGGGGGTGGTAGAGAGAGAGAGAGGTGGTAGAGAGAGAGAGAGAGAGAGAGAGAGAGAGAGGGGTGGTAGAGAAAGAGAGAGAGAGGGGTGGTAGAGAAAGAGAGAGGTGGTAGAGAAAGAGAGATAGGTGGTAGAGAAAGAGGGGTGGAAGAGAAAGAGAGAGAGAGGTGGTAGAGAAAGAGAGAGAGGGGTGGTAGAGAAAGAGAGAGAGGGGTGGTAGAGAAAGAGAGAGAGGGGTGGTAGAGAAAGAGAGAGAGGGGTGGTAGAGAAAGAGAGAGAGGGGTGGGAGAGAAAGAGAGAGAGCGGTGGGAGAGAAAGAGAGAGCGAGCGGTGGGAGAGAAAGAGAGAGCGAGCGGTGGGAGAGAAAGAGAGAGCGAGCGGTGGGAGAGAGAGGGGTGGTAGAGAGAGACAGAGGGGTGGTAGGGAGAGAGAGGGGTGGTGGAGAAAGAGAGAGAGAGAGCGAGCGGTGGGAGAGAGGTGGTAGAGAGAGAGGTGGTAGAGAAAGAGAGAGAGAGAGCGGTGGGAGAGAGAGAGGTGGTAGAGAGAGAGAGGGGTGGTAGAGAGAGAGAGAGAGAGAGGGGGTGGTAGAGAGAGAGAGAGGTGGTAGAGAGAGAGAGGTGGTAGAGAGAGAGGGGTGGTAGAGAAAGAGAGAGAGCGAGGTGGTAGAGAGAGAGAGCGAGGTGGTAGAGAGAGAGCGAGAGGGAGAAAGAGAGAGGGGGAGAGGAAGGAGAGAGAGGGGGAGGGGGAGGGAAGGAGAGAGAGGGGGAGGGGGGAGGGAAGGAGAGAGAGCGAGAGAGAGGGGGAGGGGGAGGAGAGAGAGAGGGGGAGGGGGGAGGGAAGGAGAGAGAGGGGGAGGGGGGAGGGAAGGAGAGAGAGGGGGAGGGGGAGGGAAGGAGAGGGAGGGGGGAGGGAGGGAGAGAGGGGGGGGAGAGAGGGGGGGAGAGAGGGGGGGAGGGAGGGGGAGGGAGGGGGGAGGGAGGGGGAGGGAGGGAGAGAGGGAGGGAGGGGGGAGGAGGGGGGAGAAAAGGAGGGGGGGAGAGAGAGGGAGGGGAGGGGGAGAGGGAGGGGGAGAGAGAGGGAGGGGGAGAGAGAGAGAGGAGGGGGAGGGGGAGAGGGAGGGGGAGGGGGAGAGGGAGGGGGAGAGAGAGGGAGGGGGAGAGAGAGGGAGGGGGAGAGAGAGAGAAGGGGTGGACAAGAGAGGGGGTGGGAGGGAGAGAGAGAGGCTGGCCTGCAGTCCTTCCTGTACCCCCTGTCCCACCCCCTGTCTGTGGGTAGGTGTGTGCCATGCACCTACCTCCAGCCCATCCTTGTCCTCTGTCCTCGGTCAGCCTATGTTTGTTCTTGATGAGAGGCACAGCTGGAGCAGACGTTGGGGGAAGGTGTGCAGGCTCTGGGACTGGGAGGATGTCACTGCTGCTCAGGTCAGGTCTTCTCTCTCACTCTCTCGCGCTGCTCCTTCCAGCCATCCTCTTGCTGCTCCCCGGGTCACCACTCTCTTTTGTTGTTTTCAGCTGCTGCTGCTGCTCTTCCTCAGATGTTGTGCCTCTCTGGTATGTCAAGAGGCAGCCTCGGAGCTCAGCTGTGTTGGACCCCAGGAGGCAGAGCAGTAGCGCGGAGGTCGGAGGAGGAAGTGAAATCCTCCCGCGCTTTCAGCTTTGAACACGGAGGGGGGGGGGCACTGCAGCCGTGATGTCACTGGTTGCTACACGCCAAGCGGCATTAGCAACCAGTGGACAGAAGATGGAAGTGGTTCTGCGGCTGGAGCCAGCGGTACCGCGGCTCAGACTCCCCACTGAAATCCACACTACATTACTAATTAAACAGCAATGTAGGCACCCGGCAATTAGGGCCCCCCCACAGCGGCAGAACGGCAGGGCCCAGTCGCGACGGCGACTGCAGCGACACTGAAAGTTCCGCCACTGACTAAAGCCTGGTACACACTATTGGTTCATCTGATGAAAACAGACCGATGGACCGTTTTCATCGGACGAACCGATCTTGTGTGGGACCCATCGTTTTTTTTTCCCCATCTGTGAAATAAAATAGAACCTGTTTTAAATTTGTCTTATGGTTAAAAAAACGATAGAAAAAAACGATCGTCTGTGGGGAAATCCATCGGTCAAAAATCCACGCATGCTCAGAATCAAGTAGACGCATGCTCGGAAGCATTGAACTTCATTTTTCTCAGCACGTCGTTGTGTTTTACGTCACCGAGTAGGACAAGATTGGATTTTTAACCGATGGTGTGTAGGCAAGACTGATGAAAGTCAGATTCATCGGATATCTGATGAAAAAATCCATCGGTCCGTTTTCATCAGATGAACTGATCATGTGTACAGGAGCATAAGAGTTTTTTTCTGTTCAACCTGTCAGCTGTGCTTACGACAAATCATCATTAGTACAGTGATCCCCCCTCGCTGAGCTGTTGCGTTCTGACAGGGGACCCTCTGCCAGAGCACTCTGGTCAAAGCGCCGATCGGGAGTCATGCGGCTGCTGGTTCTCCAGCATGTTTGCCAGCTTCCTACGGACCGGCTATACACACGGGCCGAATGTCCGCCAGTTTTTATTGAACTGGCTGATGTCACCCAGCATTCGGCCCGTGAGTACTGAACTTAAGGCGGGATTCACACCTATGGCATTTTTAGTGCTTTTTGCATTTTGCTGATTTGCAATACAGAACATTTACCATGGCTTCCTATGGAACACGTCCTGTAGTGCAAATCTGCAAAATTCAAAAAGCTCTAAAAATGCATTGTAGTGAATCCAGCTTAACCACTTAAGGACCCCTTCACGCCGATATACGTCAGCAGAATGGCACAGCTGGGCACAAGCACATACCTGTACGTGTCTCTTTAACACGACCCGGTCCGAAGCTCCGTGACCGCGCCCGCAGGACCCGATCGCCACCGGTGTCCTGCGATCGGTCACCGGAGCTGAAGAACGGGGAGAGGTGAGTGTAAACACACCTTCCCCGTTCTTCATTGTGGCAATGTCAGTGATCTTCTGTTCCCTGATATAGGGAAAGACGATCACTGATATTGCACGTCCAGCCCTGCCCCCTACAGTTAGAAACACATATGAGGTCACACGTAACCCATTTAGTGCCCCCTAGTGGTTAACTCCTAAACTGCAATTGTCATTTTCACAGTGCAATTTAATCAGTGCATTTTTATAGCACTTTTCGCTGTGAAAATGACAATGGTCCCAAAAATGTGTCAAAATTGTCCGCCATAATGTCACAGTCATGAAAAAAATCGCTGATCGCCACCATTAGGAGTAAAAAAATATATATTAATTAAATTACAATAAAACTATCCCCTATTTTGTAAACTCTATAGATTTTGCGCAAACCAATCGATAAACGCTTATTGCGATTTTTTTACCAAAAATGTTTTTTTAGATATTTTTGGGGGATATTTATTATAGCAAAAATAAAAAAATATTGTTTTTTTTTTTAAATTTCAGCTCTATTTTTGTTTATAGCGCAAAAAATAAAAACCGCAGAGGTGATCAAATACCACCAAAAGAAAGCTCTATTTGTGGGAAAAAAAGGACGCCAATTTTGTTCGGGAGCCACGTCGCACGACCGCGCAATTGGCAGTTAAAGCAACGCAGTGCTGAATCGCAAAAAGGGGCAAGGTCCTTAACCTGCATAATGGTCTGGGGCTTAAGTGGTTAAGAGGTGATTATTAATGTCATAAAAAAAATCAGTTTCCTCTGTAGACAGGAAAAAATTAGCCCCTTTTCAGTTCCACCGAGCAAAATTTTTATATATTGCATATGCAATAAGACCAGTGTTAGGCTCCATTCACATCTGAACATTTTAGGTCTGGCGTTTTATATGTGCATTTTAGGTTTAAATTGTATTTTACGTGCATTTTACTTTAAAATCAATGTAATGAGGTTTTTTATTGGAAAGCGCATCAAAGTTGCAGCAAGCAGGAATTTTCCAGCACATAACACCTATGTAATGTGCATATGTGAATCCAGTCTTTGGTATACGTGTTTAGGAGGCATTTTGTTTTCTTTATTTGTTGTGTTTTTCTTCTGAATGTATAGGAAGGGACCCTAGATTGTAAGCTCCTTGAGGGCGGGGACTGATGTGAATGTACAATGTATATGTAAAGCACATAAATTGATGGTGTTATAAAAGTACCTGTAATAAATAAATAATAAAATCAATACATTTGTCTTGCACATATGATGAGGGGTCTTCAAAAGGTTTCTGCACTTTTTTTAACTCTATTAAATATTTTAAAAAAAAAGAGCTGAAATTTTTTGCAGACTCATTTTAATTTAATGATGAATGCAATGATCTTGTACCTTTATCTCAGTGAGGGTTTAGGGGGTTAGGGTTAGGGGATTAGGGTTAGGGGTTAGGGTTAGGGTTTCCAATTGAAGAATATGGCTAGGATTTAGGAATTGCAGCATGTTCTTTGATTCCAAAGTCAATTAGCTGCACTTGTAGATGTTACTGTAATTGGCCACATAGCAAGGAATTGGACCTCTGATTGAAATCCATTTTCATGGAGTATAATGCATGCACATTACTGCAAGAAAATGGACAAGTGTGAACAGTTCCTAGGCCCTTTACTTCTTTGGGCCTATACAGTATACACATGCCTTGCGTTATTAGGACCGCCGATTGAAAGGTTAAGCCTGAAAATGCACCCTAATGTGACGTGACCTTTTTTTTTGCATTGTCTTAGTGCATTGGAGCTCTATTCAAAGTTAATGGCACCACAACACAGTAACACATGTTGCATCCATTTCTGCTGCTTTCAGCAACACGCACAATGACGCATGCTTTACCGTTCATGTAAATAGGATTAAAATCTTCCTAAACTGATTAGGCAAAACTACAGCACCCTCTAGTGGCACAATAGGAGTGACCTGACTTGCCTCAGGCTGCAAGATCCATTAAATTACCCCAATATGTGGTGTAAAAATGTATTTGTGGTTCTGTGTTTGGTTCATATGTTCTAATTTACATTCTGCTGTTTATTAAAATACACAGAGGACAATGTATTAAGAATGAACTAGCTGTGAATGGCAACCAATCGACATGTAGTTTTCGTTTTCAAAAATATAGATTTTTAAAAAGCTAAAAAGGAAATAAAGAGAGAAATGGGAAGAAAAGAGAGGGACTGAATAGATAGATAGATGGATGGATAGATAGATAGATAGATAGATAGATAGATAGATAGATAGATAGATAGATAGATAGATAGATAGATAGATAGATAGATAGAAATAGATAGATAGATAGATAGATAGATAGATAGATAGATAGATAGATAGATAGATAGATAGATAGATAGATAGATAGATAGATAGA